>CM070662.1:30479391-31679391 GCA_036346575.1 Dendrocalamus sinicus
CTCCTTGTCTATCTTGTGTCACCTCATTTTTCGTCGATCCTTGCTGCCTCATGCATGAGTGCCACATCGCCAAGTTAGGTTGCCATTGACGTATGAGACCTACGTGTTGCCACAAACATGCAAGAAATTGAGTTCAAGAACTCAAAATCACCCTGTTTCCCTTCACTTTTCCCTTCACATTTTTACCTAAGGTTGAGCTCTTTGTTGTCGCCTCCTTTGCTTGGTAGTGAACCACCTGTGCCCTTGTCGCTAGAAGTCGCTGGAGTAGGCCATCGCCGTCTACCTCACCTTTGGTTCTGTACCAAAGGTGCCTTTTGATCCTCGTGCACCCTTGAGCTTCTCAGTTCTCCATCAACCTTGACCCAGGCTCTCAGAACCTTTTCGATCGTGTTCCTTTCTATTTTCTTGCTGAGTTTATTTGTTAGTCTTGTAGTTATTGCACTATCCAATAGTGGCCGTGAAGATTTCGAGTTACAAGGCAAGTCATGAACTCATGTTGAGTTCAAGTAGTTGGGTATATTCTATATGGGATTACTTTCATAGTCTTACTTGTCAAATGGTATTTGCTACTGATTACTTTTGATTAATCATGCTTAGTTATGCTCCTCAATTTAATAAGTGTTTATATCACTATCCTTGATAAATTTACTCCATCCTAACTCTTTCTTGCAGCCTTAAGATTTGAATGTCAGTCATTAGATCGGAATAGTGTTAGCATAATTAAAAAAATCTATTATTATTGCTGTTGTTACCCACCATTATGAATTAATGGGTTGGGGCCTATTTTCGAGTGGCTCCCGTGTTGTGTGGAGCATGGTAAATTATGTTGGATCACTCGCCTAGAGTGATATTCTTGGTTGTTGTTGGCTCTGTTGTGGTATGGTTACTCCAATTTTCGTGGTCTGTGGTGATTCACGCTGTGGGAGTTGATGATTTCCATTCGACCAGTGGCATAGGTGAAGTGTCGTGTTGAGAAAAACATATAATTATCACCTAATCATAGGACCACTCTATTAGACCTAACTCAACTACTGTAGTAGTTTCATTGGGTGCCCCATGGATAGGTTTTGGTGTTTGTAATTTTCCCTAACCAACCTATGCCACAGTATGACCCAATAAGTTATCAAACCTAGGCCTGGTCGGGACCGTTGTTGAGAGGGGACTTTTCTCTGCATTGGGTGGTACTGTGTCGTGAATCAATCGTGAGTTATATTATCTCAACTTTGAATAAGTCATGGTATCTTGTGGGTAAAGCTGTGTACTCCATCCAGAGATCTGGAACCATTCAAATGTGTCATACTCCTAGTAATTAGAGTTGTATCAATGGGTGATTCCCTAACTGATGCATGAAACTAGTGGGCCAGTGGTCATTTTGCGTAAGTGAGCTAGTCGGATGTGTTGTGTGTTCTGGTGTGAGCCTTGTTATGGTTGTGCTCTGGTACGAGCCTTGTTATGAATGTGCTTTGGTATAAGCTTCGTTGGAAATAATTGAGAATCACCTTATGAGCTTTTATTAAATCTACTTTGGTTCAACTAAAATGCTTTACAAAGAAACTTAATGGGATACTATACAAGTCAAAATAGGTTTTTGTTAAGCTCACCTTGGTAAACTATCCTTGAATTGCATTACAAAAGTTACTATCGTGGCTTGTTGAGTACTTATGTACTCATTACTACTCATTTTGATTCAGACCATGAGTACTATGAAGAAGAAGTGGCTGCAAGTCAAGACTACTTCATCAAAGATTATTTCACATTCTATGTCATGTCTACACTCAAGTAGTCAAGTGTAACATATGGAGTACTAGTCGAAGCTCCCAAGTGGCCTATACTCGGAGCCTTCGAGCTGTTATGTGTCTTCGAGTTCTCTGTGTTTTGACTTGTAACCTAAGTGAATTTGGCTTGAGGGCCCTTATAAAACTGGTTTTGACTATTACGTCATACTTTTGTATCAAACTCTAGTTTACTAATGTATTCGTGAGTTGTGTTGTGTATCAACTGTGTGTACATGCAATCAAATATTGGACAGTCGTGCAAGTGTGGGTCACCGTGGAGAGGTCCCCACACATTGCAATGGTATAGCAACAGGTTTCATGCAGTTTCAGTAAGTTTCATGTTTTAGTGAGTTAAACATGTTTCTAGAAGTTTCCAAATGATTCTAATAAAATTTCAAGGTAAGTGTCAACAAGTTTCAGATTTTGGAACTCAAGTTTGAACAAGTTTTAGCGGAAGAGTTTCAACACATTTCAACCTAAAGTTTCAAGAAGTTTTAACAAGTTTCACCAAATGTTTCAAGAAGTTTCAATGAGTTTTGGCTAGTTTCAAGAGCTCACCTGGCTACAATGGAACTACCGCGTTGCCATGGAGTCGACTAATACTATTCACTGTTGGATCCATGCTAGGCATTTGTGGGTGTCTGGAGCAACAGACGGGGCCACATGAAAAGTGACACCATCGAGATCGGCAGAGGCCAACCAGGGGCTCAATATTGGCGAAGCAGCGGTGGAGGATTTTTTGCAAGCGGTGTCAGGCCAAGGGAACGAGAGAGAGAGAGAGCGAGTTAAAGAGGGCTATGAGGGAGTAATGGGGGAGAGCAATGTGGGCCTCTTGTTGGATTTGATTGAATGGTGGATGCCTATACCGTTGGAATGGTATAAGGTACTATAGTATTTCTCTATTAAGACTATCATATTACCGGGCTTAATTCCCTCCACATGAAAAAACTAGTGAGCCAAGGTCCCAAGAATGGTCCAACATGTGTGCTTGTTGGCTGCTCTTGAGATGAATGGCGGTAATGCCTCGTATCAAGAAGAGATGGTGTAATGGCTAGCACTTGCCCTTGTGCTAGATAGGCAAAGGTCTAGCATCGATCTGGTGGCAAGGAGAGCAACGAAGAGACCAGGAGGAGTGAGGCAACAAGTGTGATTAGGGAAAAAAACAAAGGGGAGAAAAGAGAGGAAAGGAGAAGGTGGGACACTTGTTTCTACGTTAGTGCTTGGAAGAACCCTAAACAAGAAGTAGATCGGGGAGGCTATTATGGTCGGATCACCTCTATGTTGTGGCTAGTTCTTCACTTGTAACTCTTTGATTTGTATAGTTGGTTTGAGGATAGGTTTGGTGGAGCATCGCATGTAATGAGTTTTGATAGCTCATGTAGCAATAGATTCAGATTGTGTGGTTTGGTACACAACCAAATTGGGTAGGTGAAACAATGTCCAATTTGGATGAAAGTTTGTCATATTGTGGGGGGGGGGGGACTCGTGGATCTACATACATATATAGGTCATGCCAACTTTCATGCAATTTAGATATGTGATCTGCTCGGTGTGAGCTAAACTCTGAAAGAGAACAAAAATGTTGCAACTCTATTTTAGTCAAGGTCATATATCTTGCTTTCATATTGTTGCTAGTGCTATTGTGTGAAGGCTATGTGCAATGTGTTGTTGTCGATGTTATAGTTTCTCCAAAGATTCTAGAGGAGACTCTTGTACCCATTACTCCTTTTGTCCCGCAATATAAGTCCAAAGTGAACCATGCGCATAGATCAAGGAGACATTTAATTTAAGAAAAGTTAATATACCATTGGACTATGCATACCCCTATTAAATGATATACTACAACTACTCACTCATTTTTAAGCATTAAAGTAAGAGTATATGGTGAAAATATTGTAATAATTACACTTTTGGTCTCTGTAATAGACTTATATTGTGGGATGACATTTCTCAAGAATAAGGACTTATATTGTGGGACGGAAAAAAAGATCATTTATAGTGGAAGAATCCCCTCCCCTCTTTCTTTTGTTTGTGCTCCTCTCGGGAGATTTTTCCATGTAAAACCCTATGTTGATTGTTTTCGCTTGATTGTTCACTACTACAAAAAGGGTTATCATAGACGGTTCAGAACTGTCATCACATACGATTTTCTAAACCATCTGAATTTATAAGTCAGTGATAATCGGAGGTTATCACAGAAGGTTTGTGAGCCATATATGATAATCACAACACAGATGGTTTGTAACTAGAACCGTCTGTGAAGAACACTATCACAGATAGCTCGAACCAAAGACCGTCTATGATACTCACACATCACAGACGGTTCTAGCTACCAACCGTCTGTGATGGGCGAGTATCACAGACGGTTGGTGGATAGAACTGTCTGTGATAATCCTTCACCGACGGTTTATATCACAAAACCATCTGTGATAGTTCATTCTATACCTAATTTTTTTTGTTTTTTTGGCTATCCTTAGGAAATGTCAACTATGCCCTTTGAAAATAAGCAAATATAGCAACAACACAGTAGCACATTCCATTTCTATTAAGATTAGAGTTCACCATTACAATATCCCAAGATAACGAGCAGGTTACCCATCTAACTAACACAACAAGAATATGTAAAGAACACATTTTCTAATCCTATGAATCTAACTCTTAAACATGGCAAGAACAGAGAAAAAGCAAAGATCATAGCAAACAGTAGAAACTCAACCGCGCCGACGAGGCCTCTATGCCTAGGCCCTCTCGTCCCTGATGCAGTGCACGAGCTGGATGTCTTTGACGCCCGCCATCGCCGACACCGACTTGAGCGTCGCCTTGGTAGCCGGTTGCTTCCACGGCACCTTGCCTCTCGTAGACTTGCGTGTCGTCTGCTTCGTGCAGGCTATTAGGGTTAGGGTCGAGGAGGAGGAAGGCGAGGAGGCTAGGTTTAGGTGAGTATTTATAGGGTAGGGAGAGGTGGGACTGTGAAAATTTTTGGCGCGGCGATGGAGAGGTGGAGCTATGATCCATAAGGTGGGGGTTGGTGGGTTTCTATTGACTAAGATTGGGTTGGGGAGGATCGATGGGCCCAGCGGTCCGATTATCATGACGATTCTATATACAAACTGTTTATGATACTCTCCCATCACAGACGGTGTGTAGCTAGAACCATCTATGAAGATAATTCTATAAACCAACCGTATGTGAATTGGACTATATATATAGCTACGACGTTGTGTGTGTGTGTGTATACCCGTGCAATATAACCAGCTAGTCTCCAAAGATAAAATAGCAAAGTTTGATATGGCTTATATATGCTCATTTGAAAGGTTTCGACGAGATCTACAACTTTGCAGTTGAGGCAAACCCCAAATTCCGCAGAGAAGATAAATTTTTTTGGCAAAAACAGGAACTGAAAACTTGCAATGTAAATTTATAGCTAAAGATGGCCGATTTTGAGGGTCTTAAAGGGCGACTGGCGTAAGCTGGTCGTTTTTTGAATCGGGCTTGTCGTTATGCAAAAGTTACGCAAACGGAATCCTACTCGGACTTAGGAGGGAGATTATGAAATTTTATAGGATTGCGAGGCAGGAAACATATCACAAATAGTTTGTAATAAAAACCGTTTGTGAAGTATCGCAGACGGTTTAAATAAAAAACCGTCTATGATATTTGGCACGGACGGTTCTTATCAAGAATCGTCTATGATATTATCTTTTACATACGCTTTTAGCGTTGGTGGCAACATAAACGGTCTCTAAATCTAAATCGTTTATAATTGCACTCAACACCGATGATTTTAATCAATCGTCTGTGATGAGACATCTAATATAAGTCTTTTTGTAGTAGTGCGTTGCTGCAACTTTCCTTGAAGTTTCCTACATTATGCATGGTTGATTTGTGCTTGTCTAGCCAGTCAAGACAAATCATGCTTTTCGCCAACGCTAATCAAGATACTGTTTGAAACAAACTAAATTTTACTGGTATTTTATGGGGCTGAAAACATTGGTTGTTACTCGGTTGTTCCAAACGCATCCTAAATCAATTCTGTTGTCCAGCTTGGCAGGAATGCCACTTTACCTCCAGATGCAATTATCATATTGATAGTTGATTAGTATAATGTGAGCCCGAGGAAACGCTACCCATACAAGGAATCTGGCACCCCAAGACTTCGAGGTGGCGTGCACATGTAGCAACCGTCTCACCTCCTCCTAAAAAAACGCCACGTTAGCATCCCAGAACAGCCTGCGCACATTCTTGAGCCAGCACCGTTGCGGAGCAACGTAACTGCTTATGCCATCATGGCAGGAATACTAGCTGCACGCACGCCGGTATCTGAAGCCCGGTTTCCTTGTCGTCACACAGTCGGATTTCGCCGGCAACAGGTGGCGCGCTCGCAGGCAACCAGATGTCAGGCCCGCGACTTCCTTGCTCGGCGAAGCGGAGGGAGTCGGGGGACAGCTAGGCCTACATGGCGGAGTTAATCCATGCAAGCGACGCGCGAGCTTCGGGCCAATCGGGTGCTTCCGTGTGGTGCCGAGATCGAGCGCGGTCGTCGCGTTGTTGGAGGCAGCGCGCGTGCTTTCAAAACGGGGGGGTTAGAATTTTCGGAGAGGCGTCTCCGGTTCCACCTCGTGCGTGCGTGCGTGTCCAAGATCGTTTTGACTTCCACCTTGCGTTTTCACGCCCACGGCCACGGCGGAGGCAAAACTGTTTAGCTCACACTCAAAGGGACATCCCCCCCCTTGACGTTTCCAAACCGATCCAGATCCCGCTTATCTAACCCAGGACATTTTAAATAGTATCGTCTGAATTGTTTTTTAGTTATATTAAATAAATAAAGTTTTTTATAAAGAAGAAAGAGATGATGAGAGATAATATGTTATCTCTTATGTAAGAGATGACTTGAGCTTATAAACTAATCTAAATAGTGAGAGTATGTGAGACAGGAACTTATGGTGAAAATAATGTAAAATAGTTAGAGAAATAATTTATTGTTAGAAATATTATTTTTAGTGTTATTTTTAATGAGATTAATATTAAAAGCTGAACCAATGAAGTAGAGACACGGTCAGGATAGGAGAGAGTCGTTCACGGAGAATTTCTGTTCCCAGAAGCGCCAACGGCCAATGGTGCGGTAGCCTATGTAACTCCCTCGCTGCCTTCACCCTTGACTACAGACGTACAGTGTCACGGTAGTGGTCCTCTTCTTATTGACACGTGGAGCTTGAAGCAAAATTGGGGAAACTGGACCTTTCCAGTGGGGGTCACTAATCAACACTTCTAAATATTTTTTGAACTACTGATATTTAAAGCACCATATATTAATGTTACAATGTGTATGCACATGCCGTATTGAAATTCTCTGGTTATAAAATGGAAAATGACATCAGTAAGAAAAGGCATTCCCAAATAACATCATGGTATTCACACAGCCTAAATGCTACTGCCTCTGTCCAAAAATATATGACATATTTTTCAAATGATCTTATCCATAGATATAGTGTATATTTTATATTTTAATACAAAACAAGTGTATTGTTTAACTTATAACCTAATAAATATCTAGCTTTACTTCGTATTTCTTATATGCATGTATTGAATATAGTATTTAGAGATAATAGTTAGGGATAGTCTAGTCATTTTTAATGCCTTATTGGTCCATGTACAAGATAAAATATATCCTATATTTTTGATGGGGAGACTATTTTGCATGTAATAACTGGAAAACTTATTCGCAACTTTTTAACACGTTTACTTTCTAGAAGCCAAGAACTACTTATGATACTCACCCTAGCGAGACGTATGTACTGTGCTCCTACTAGTGCACAACAGGTCATCACAGACGATTTAAGAACATCATCATAGATTGTTTCGTGAGCCGTCTGAGTTTATGGGTTAGTAATAATACGAGGTCATCATATATGGCTTTCAAACCATCTGTGATACAAACTATCAGTAGACAGTTTTTAGTAAAAAAAAAATCTTCCGTGATAGTTGACTATCACGATTGATTTGCAGTAGAAACCATCTGTGATATATAGTTTATCACAAATGGTTTCAACTACAAATCGTCTATGATATATTAATATCATAGATTTGTTTACCGTAAACCGCTCGTGATAAACCATATATCACATACGGTTTCTACTACAAAACCATCTGTGATAATCAACTATCACAGACGACTACGAGTTAATAACCGTCTATGATATTCTTTTCTATTCATAACTCTATTTCTGTTTGTTGACTAGCCTCAGTAAGTGCTAGTCATGCCCTCTAAAACAAGCAGATCAACACGGTATATATACATCCAATTCACATTCATTCATTTCAGAAACAAGAACATCCATTTCTCAAACCAATTAACAGAAATGAAATACAATACACACATGAACAATTAAGCTCAATTTTATCCTAGTAAAATTCATTCTACATTGTGGAACTCCCCATTTTCTTTTATTGAGGTCGGCCTATTTCAATGAAGTTGTAGTGATGGACGGAATCTGTTGGTATGAAGTACAACTACTCGTCGGTTCTGCGAAGAACAATCCTGATGTTTGTCAATCTTGTGATAATTATTTTATACTTATCAATTATATATAAAATAGAATTTGTTAGTTCGAGAGACATTACTACGAAGTGTTGTTTAGGATTAATGTGTACTAGCGAATACCGAGAAATTTAGAACATATTGCAGGGTGTCGATCCCTCCCTTGGATTTCCATACCTTTGCAACGTATATGGTGAATGACCTACGTGATTCCAAAAAGTTAGCCTTATGACCTACGTGATTCCAAAAAGTTAGCCTTAGTCATTAGGAAGGAAGGAAAGACTGCAATAGAGTTATCTATGGCTGTTGATTACTTGTTGGACAACTGTGCAGTTGGTTTTGTTCTTCTTTAGGGAATCAAGGTATATTACCCTGTTCTATTTTGCTATAATTACAATTAGAATCCAGTAGAACCTACAAAGGTATGTCATGGTCATTAAATCTAAGTTTATGTTGCTTATAAAGTACAAATCAATAAGTATAGCCACTTGTACATCACTTACCCCTAGTTGTAGGACATAAGTATGAATTCCTTATCGCGGTGACCCTCTAATGCCTTCGTAATGGAATTCTCGACGAAGGATGCATTCTCCTTGATGATATCCATAGCAACCAAGCATGGGTCAAAGAAACCAGTCAGTGATTTCATTAATCTGACTTTACTCACCATGTATATATATGTATGTATGTATATAGACACACACAAAAACAATGAGTTATATATGATATTTATCAGCATTACATAAATGTAGACCATGATTGTACACACTTACAGTATCCAACATCCAATGAGTAAGACGTCGAGGGCGTCAAGTGTGAAGAGAAAGAATAGGTCCTCGAAGATCACCGTGAATATACAATGATGAATATTGTGTTGTAGATGATGTGACGTGAACTTGACATTAACACCCGAGCACCGTTGTTCCTCTGGCTTGTTGGCCTATTTTATGTAATACATATGCAATCTCTAGTAAGATAGTCCTAGAGTTAGGAGGCGCTCTTTCAAGACGACCAACGGCTTACCTAGCACGAATTGTTGGGCCAACGACAAGTAGGGTATCTCATTATCAATCTTCTTTGGTTTGCTCTTGCATACCATCTCTGATTTTTGCCGTAATGTCATCTCATAGCTGTGCCTCATGCTCGATTTTGGCTCTCTTTCTACTTCGGTAAGCTTCAGAGTCCTCTAGGAAACCATGTTTCCAAGAAACATAAAGCCAAGGCCTCTCATGTGCCTGGGTGCTCCTTATTTTCCAAGGTAGCAAAGAGTAAATCTCTCTCCCTAACTGCCTTGAAAGAGCCTTAGAAATATTTTACACTTAGTGCTTCCAAGCGGTGGGATACTTCCTCCTCTGTGGGGTTCCGAAAGGAGATGGTCCCCAACAACATGGTATGAACTCGCTCTTATCCAGTTTCAGACGTGCTCATCAGGGATCCTGGCAAATGGAGGAGAGGTCTCCCGCAGGATTGCTTGCTTGTCGTCCTGCCTCCATTGTGGGATTTTACCTGTATACCCAGTGGTGCTAAGTCTGTGGGGTGCATGCTTGTTGCATGGAGAGCCCTATGCGCGATACTTTCACTGCTAAAATTATCTGTCATCTTCATCGTCACAAACTCTTGCCATTACGGTTCTAGGAATGGATACTTGTCGAAGGGCATCAGATCCTTCTTCACGTATTACTTGACAAGGAGACTCTTGAAGTTCTTCCACGCTTTGCATGCTGCCAGCAACGCATGTCATCGCACGAAGCCCTTGTGTTCTTTCGGGATCTCGAACAATCAAAAAACTTCTATTAGCAGCTGACTTTTTTGAACTTTGGTCACCTTCTTCTATGAAACGAATGTGATCTCAATATGTTCCTGTGCAACTATTCCAACTATTCTCTGCAATGCGGACACTACTCAGTAAGAATTGAGAGGGGTTCCAGACGCATCGATATCTGTGATGGTAAACTGGCCCTAGGGCCTTTTCAATAGTTCTCTTCCTTTTTAGGATTTTCTAGAGGATAATGCATCACACGCATCCGGCAACAATGTCAAAGAATGAGTGGACTAAATCTTCAAAAAAAAATAGAAGTGAGCAATTCTTGATCCAATTCTTGGTGAATTTACCTTATTGGAAGCATCTAAAAGTTCGCCACTACATCGACGTCATGCATGTAGAGAAGAATGTACGTGACAGCTTAATTGGTCCCTTACCAAATATTCGTGACAAAATAAAGGATGGTGTTAACGCACGGTGACTTGGTTGATATGGACATCAAGCCTAAGTTAGCACCGACAAAGACCGACTTTCCCCCTACTTGTTATACTCTGTCCAAGGCGGAGAGAACTGAGCTGTGTCCAGTGCTTGCATGGTGTGAAATTTCCGTCTAGTTACTCCGCCAATATGAAGAAACTTATTTTGTCGGAAGATTTAAAGTTAATTGGCATGAAGTCTCATGATTGTTATGTGCGGATGACACAGATGCTCTCTATTGCAATTAGACGTATTTTCCCAATCAAGAACCGAGCGACAATCATGAGGTTGTGTTATTTCTTTAATATAATTGCTTAGAGGGTTATCAATTCCGAAGGACTAGATGCTCTGCAGGAGGAGGTGGTGACGGCTCTATGTCATTTTGAGATATATTTTCCTCCAACGTTTTTCGATATCATGCTCCATCTCATTGTTCACATTGTGTGGGAGATAAAAATATACAGGTCCGTGTTCCTACGTAGTATGTACCTGTTCGAGATGTTCATTGGAATTTTTAAGTCCTTTGTACAGAATCGATCTCTGCTGGAGAGCAGCATCATCGAAGGTTATGCAACCAACGAGGTCATTGAGTTCTGTGTCGATTAGATGGCTTAGGTCGAACCGATAGGTGTGCCTCGATCTCGCCATGAGGGGAGGCTCAAGAATATCGGGACCATCGAAAGGAAAGCAATCACTCTAGATATAGATGAGTGTGCTCAAACCCATTTCACGATCTTGCAATACATAACTGAAGTGTCCTCATATATTGACCAACACAAGGACGTGCTTCGGCAACAAATCCAGAGCGGCCGGATGTTTGGATCATGAGACAACACAACAGTCGGTTCAATCAATGGTTGAAGGAGCGACTCGCTAGGAGCTCATCAAGTGATATGCTGACATACTTGGCAAAATGGTCAACATTTACAGTTATGACATGGCAAGGATATGACATAAATGGGTACACATTTTATAAACAGGCTCAGGATGTAAAGAGCACTAACTAGAACAGCGGTGTCCGCATAGATGCATTCAGTACTGATGGGTTGAGAAACTCCTACTATGGGTTTACAGAGGAGATTTTGGATTTCGACTACGTGTTTTTAAAGATTCCCTTATTTTGGTGTTATTGGGTCCATCTCCCACAAGTAAAGATCGGCAAGTATGGTGTCACTTCCGTGGACCTCAAATGTGTCAGATACAAAGAAGAAATATTCGTACTCGCTAACCAAGTTGTTCAAATTTTCTATGTAATCGACCAGGCAAATAAGAAGCACCACGTAGATCTTTATAGAAAAAGAATGATTCGGTGTTGAGAATGTAGTGGACGAGGAAGAATACAGTCAATTTGATGAGTTGCCTATTTTCGGAAGCGGCATAAGGGTAAAGAAAGAACGTGATGAAAGTAGCTACATACACGTCGACTATCATGAATGGCTATTTTTAAAGGAAATAAGCAAGTGGAATGATGAATGAAATATTTATGTGTCATATGTTCTGTATTTGCATTTATATATGTATATGAGTATGTGTGATATAAATGTGAATTTGCATATGTATAAGAATGTGTGATATATATATATATATATATATATGAATTTGTATTTATGTATATGAGAATGTGCGATATATATGTGAATCTACATTTATGCATACGAGAATGTGTGATGTGTGTGTGTATGAATGATAGTAGGGAACATCACAGACGGTTTTAAAGTAAAACCATCATATATATTCACAGACGGTTCTATATTAAAACTGTCTATTATGTTTTGTTATTACAGATGGTTCTAAATAAGAACTGTCTGTAATGATAAATATCATAGATGGTTTTTAAATAAAACCGTATGTGATTATTCCCCTATATATATTGCGCACTAGGGTTTGTCCCCACTGTACTGGTCACTAATGCCGCCGCCTCACCCTGAGCCCATCGCCCTCCTCCTTTGTAGCCCGTCGCCCTCCTCCTCCTCCCCCGATTCCGGCGACACTCCTCGCCCGAGGCCGTTGCCCTCCTCCTCCCCAGACTCCGGCAGCCTTCCTCCCCCGAGACAGTCACCCTATTCCCCCTCTCGAGCCCGTCGCCTTTCTCCCCCGAGGTAGTCGCTCTCCTCGTCCTCCAGTGCCTGTCGCCGCCTCCCCCGACTCCGGCGGCCCTCCTCGTAAGTGCTAGCACTAGGGGACTTTGCATAATACAATGTGGACTTTTGTGAATGCTCAATAAGGATAACTTGTCAAATTGAGATCACTGTGACTACTGAGAGTATTCTGCTAGTATTGATTTATCATTACTTGTTTTTTACTTCAGTTAAGTACAAAATCACTACTGTTCTGGACTGAATATTGTTAGATTCAATTATTGCTGTTGTTACTGCCGTAGCACATCTTTGGTGTTTGTTTCTGTTGTTGCTATAGTACTATTGTTGATATTGCAATAGTTGTTTTTCAATATGTCATGTGCTTAAAATTTGACAGTTGATTCTATTACTTTAATGGGATAATTTTAGAGTATCAAACTAGCATAATACAGAGGAGTTAATCCCTTTGATATATGATCTGTTGACAAGATGAGAAGACCAGGTTTTAACTTAAGCGACTCCTCAAACTAAGAGCAAAACTCATTTCTTAATTGGTGCATTATGTTAATTAGAAATTGGTGTGAATAAAAACATTGCAATGTATGCATTTGATAGCTGTTGTAGTATCAATTGGTGTGTGCAAAATAGTGAGAATGAGAATGACACAATAATTGATTCATACATATACCATACATATGTGTTGTTCTTTTTATCTACTACGCCTTCAGATGTTCTTGATATGCTAAGCAAAAGAAGTGTTGATGACAAATATATATACCATGCATATACGTTGTATTCTTTGTTTAGTACAATTTCAGGCTATCAAAAGCCGAGGACGGTTTTTCTTGAAGAAGGGGAGGATGATGCGGATACGCACATGCTTAGCATTTTTCAGTCAAATATATTATTTCACTGGAAAGAAGTATTGAGCCACATTAAATATTGTCAGGTGAATTTGTTTCTTAATGAATTTCCTTCTATTCGTGGGAACGATATACTACCTTATGCCAAATTCTTGTTTATTATTAGGTTTGAATATTATGATGATTCCTGGGCCAAAGCAATGGAGAAGCAAAGGAGGGTAATCATATTTGCTATCAAGAACAAAAAGCTCAAAGCCCATGGGGATGGAAAGGAGAAAGCCAAGAAGCCCATGCAGCTGATCAAGGAGGAAAGAAGCCCATGCAGTGGGAGAGCAAAAGGGGAGAAGCCTAAGAACTTAAAGCCCAAGTTTTGGACAAGATTTTGAAGCCCAATTCGGACCTCCCACATGTACAACCGAATTCAAACTCGGATTCAACTCAGAACTCAATTCGGATTCGGTTCGGAACAACCCAACAGGCACCTACTAAAATGGTCATAACTTTTACAAACGGAGTCCGATTGAGGTGTTGTTGTACTCTATGGAAAGCTCTTGAAGTCTGCTTTCAGATGGATCCTGTCTCACCTCCAAATTCCCTACGGGTAGATCAAAAACTACAAAACAAGTCATGATACTTTTTTAGTCCGAGTCAAAGTGAGCCTAGGGTTTTGTAATCGAGTCCTATTCGGCCTCCAAGTGTTTGGCCGACTCTCCACCCCTTGTATCTCTTTAAAAGACAGCCACCACCCTTGTAAAATTGAGACCGCGTTTGAGAAAATCAATCTACTAAAGTTTCGAGTTTAGCATTGCTGCCGAAATTCCTTAGGGAATTAGGAGTGACTTCTTCAATCAAGATCGTTCAGCCTTTCCGCTGGGAATTAGGTGCACGATAGATCTTCGCTTGGTGGTCGGCGAAATCAACACGAGTGTGTTTTGGCGGATTAAAGAGTGTTCGTCCCTTATATTGGCATTGGAGGATCATTACGATTCATTAAGACTCCCGTGAGTATCCATCGTACGTCAAGAAGATCGGGCGAACCTGTATCACAAATGTTTATGCTTGTGCTCAGTTTAGCATATTGTCCTTTGGCTTGGTTACATTGTTCATGTTGAGAGATAATAGTTTGATCTCTATGTTATTATCATATCTTTGGATATATGCTTTGTTGTATATGTGTTTGTTTTTTGGATTGTTATAATGAATGTGTTTTGCTGTATATATGCTTTGCTGACTGATTAAAGAAATTGTCATATAAATACGCGACAAACCATATATTACAGACGGTTTCTACTAAACCATCCGTGATATTCATATATCATAGACGATTTTACCAAAACTGCTTAGATAGTCTGCATCACGATGGTGCTAATGCCGTCGTGATGACCTCGTATCATTATCGATCTATAAACTCGGATGGTCGGCATGCGTGATTAGGGCTGTAAAAAGCTCGAGGCTCGCGAGTGCTCGAGTTTGGCTCGTTCTAGACTCGATTCGAGCTTGTCTCGAGCTCCAACGAGCCGAATTCGAGCTCCATCCGAAACTCGCGAGTTTTAACGAGCCGAGCTCGAATAGCTCGCGAGCTTACAATTTTTACCCTAATTCCCATTCCCCACTCCTCCCGCCTCCTCTCAAATCCCCTTCCTGCAGGGCCGCACTCTGCAGCCCACACCCTCCCTCTTCTCCGTCTCCCCACTCCGCCTCCGCTGCCCGCTGCCCCGCCCCCTCCACTCTCGCGCACCCCGGCCGGCCCCACTCCGTCCCCCTCGCCTCCTCCTCTCCCCGCTCTGAACCCCTATCCCGCCCCCGCCCCCACCCCGCGCCGCCGCCCGCCGCCTCGCCCCCCTCGCCCCACCCCGCCGCCTCCCGCCCCGCCCCTCCCACCGGCGCCTCTCTCTCCGCCGCGCCTCTCCCGCACAGAGGCCTCCTGCTTCTCCCTGGGCCCCACCCCGCCTCGCTCCACCTGAGATCCGCGCTGCGCGCCCTCCTCGTCCCCGACACCGCCGCTCGCCTCCTCTCCCACCCGCCGACGCCCGCCCAGATCCGCTGTGTCCGGCTTACTGCACGGCGGCGGCCGCCCGCCTCCTCTCCTCCCACTGCCGCCGCCTCGCTCGAATCGCTGTCGCCTCTCGTCCCCGTGCCGCGCCTCGCCCCTCCTATCCTCCGCTGCCGCCTCGCTCGGATCCGCCAAATCCATGGCGGGTAGATATTCTTGAACTGTGTTGAATGTATTCGTGGTATTTACAAATATTCTTGAATGTATTATGGATTGCAAAGAAGTATTCTCGTGGTTCTTGAATGTATTCTTGAATGTATTCCGCTGGTAGATATTCTTGAACTGTGTTGAATGTTTTTCGTGATTTGTTTACTGCTATTCTCACGATCGCAAATGATGTGTGCTTTACGCTAACGAGCCTCGACGAGCTTTGTCGAGCCGAGCTCGAGCCGTTGGAGCCGAGCTCGAGCTCACTCAAAGCTTGACGAAATCTTGGGCTCGCTCGAGCTCGCTCGAGTTTCTATCGAGCTCGAGCCCGACAGTCAAGCTCGCCCGTTTATGCACTCTATCGTGATGATGTTTTAAACCGTTTAAGATGATTTTTGTAGTATTGATAAATCCGATCAAGTGAAGTAACTTACCAGCGTGGTGCTGTCATACTCATTCTCTTTTTAACCCGAGCAACCTAGTTTGATAAAGAAACCCGTGCATTGTTCATTCATTGCCAAATCCATTCAAGCTAGGTCAATCCCTGCGCTTGTACATCAGGAGAACTCGAGATACTCAGGACCAGTCTCCACAATCCACGTGCAGACTAAGACTTGCTTTTCGTTTCGTCAAACCCAACAACTCTCCTCGGTTACCCTCCTCCCTGGGAAGCCCAGCGCACGGTACCTGAGACTTGGCCGTACGGAGCACGGACATCGCCCCCCATTTAGCCTGTGCGTGACCAAACGCAAATGGCCAACACAAGCTACATCCATCGATGTGCCTCTCCGTGCCGTTCGGTCAAGAGCATCTTCAACAGTAACTTATAAATTAAATCTAAATATATTATTTCATATTTTAATAGAAAAGAGAGAAAAGTTATCTTTTAATTAAGAGCTAGTCTCATACACATATTTCAAGATAATGTGAGAGTGTATGTGAGGCTATTTATGTTATAAGCTATGTGCTAAAAGTTAGTAATATTGGAGAAGTTGTCTTGAAGCAGAACTAACTCATACTATGGAGATGCTCTTCCTGTAGCACGACAGCTCCATCCTTGCACTTGATTCGTCGAAAACCGATAGCTCGACGGCGGCCGCATTCACGTCGGCGTCGCCGTGTTTTCGACGCTCTCGACGGTTTGAGGCTGCTCTAGAACCGTTGCACAGATTTTTCCATATCACCTTCGTGCCTTTAAGGCGATGGGTGTACTGCTGCAGTTCTGGTGGTACGTATGTTACCCGTTTGATCACATGAACACGGTAACATTTCCTCATGAATCGATGCGTATCTGTGTGGGTTCCTGTACTGATCGGACAGCTGAAAACGAAAATACGCATGAAAGAAGAAGGTGAAAACGCCCTGCTTTGATATTCGAGGATGCCCCTATTTATTGCCAGTTTATTTCTGGACACAAGATGGATCCGTCCGCTTAAGCACAACTCGCGCGCCTGCTCGGTGTTTTTCTCTGTTTTTTTTTCTGGCTGTCGTGTGCCGACACGATGAAAAGAGAGTACGGAGCGCCGACGAAGGCATGGCTCGCCTCACGTTGCGTGCGGTAGGCCCCGCGGGAGCACGGCAATGTCGGTGCCTGGCGCGCCACGAGAAGCGCCTGATTGGCCCCGAGTCGCCGTCGGTTCGTATGCCCTTGCAAATACAAGGTCCTTAGAATCGCGATTTTAGATAGGATTATTTTTTATCTGATGAAATCGAATTATAGAATTACGATTTTACCATATTTTTAAAAATATATCTATTTTATATAAAATTAAATTATATTTCTAAATATATAAGTTTATATTAGAATTTTTAATTTTTTAAATTTAATTTTGTAATTTGAGTACACTTATTCGTGTTATATTAATTAGGTTGAGTTTTGAAATTTATTTAATTATTTTTAATAAACTAATAATATAAAAGTCCAATATATCAAAGATAATACCTTTTTACCTTAGAACATATAAAGAACAAAAAGAAAGCAAATTAAACTAGTGCAACTTAAATTAGCAATAGGTAATATCAAATTTTACATGCTAATATAGTTTATTGTCAGGATTATGATCTCACTGTAATCCTATCTGATCTTAACGATTTTACGAGTTGAACCGTGATCCCATCGCGATACTACCTAATTTCGATCCATACTACGATCCGTGTCATTTACCTCTAGTAGAATCGTAAGATCGTATGATACTACGACCCGTGATAAACAACCTTGCTTATACAATCTATCCATGCCGTTGCGTTGAGACGAGAGATCGTTTTGGTTCGAATCCTTTTGGTTTGGAACCTGGGGTTGCTAGACGCATAGTGCAGTGCGTTGCGTGCTTCAAGGCTTTAGGTGAAGGGCGCGATTTGATAACGTCACGATTCGGATATGTCGATCGACCTAGCTAGGAACAGGGCCTCGGCCCTTACGAGTTGGGACCATGCGCCGGCTATTCTTCTCTGATCAATCAAGGAAATTTTTTTGTGATAAAGATTAATGGAAGAAGTTCTAAGAGAAAAAGGGGATTTTTTTACCTTGGGTAGGATAAATTGACTTGTCTAAGAGTGTATACAGTATACGGAAGGAGCAGGGCAAGTTCCTCTCCTCAATCTGCAATGCTTGGTACTTGCAACGCGATACTCATTACTCGGAGATCCTCGGCGGCCATAATACAAACCACGAGAGGGCCACCAAAGCGTGACGAAATCATTATAATCAGTGACAACGAATGTGCATAGGTTTCACTAATACAATGCCTTAGCTGCAGATCTGCGATGTCCTGAACTAGCGGTAGCGGATGATTTCACGAGAAACATTTTGTAGGTCCGTTCAAAGGATTTATCAAGCAAACTTCAGAGTTTTACTTTTGAGACCTGAATGATCCAGATCTAGAGACCTACATGCAGGCCAAGCTGGACCATCCTGACCAGATCAGTTGGTCTGGAACAAAGGAGGAAATTGCAACGGACACACCTGTACTATGGAATTGTTGCCATACGAACCCACCTATACTTTTAAAAGTGGCAATTTACCACATATACTTTGAAGTTAGTTCACGTGTTGAAATTTACCATGTAGTTTTCAAAACTCAGGTGGTAAATATACTTAGGCCCGGTTTGTAAAATTCATAGGAATTTACCATTTATAGAACTATAAAAAAATCCCACATTCCAAACTGGGACTTATAGTCTGCCAAAATAAGACAGTGTATGTGGTAAATTGCCAACTTCAAAAGTATATGTGGTAATCTGACAAAATAAGGAAAGTTCATGTACCACCATGCAAATCTCTCTGGACACAATGCAACTATGTCAGAAACATATAATCAGTGACTAGTGACGAAATCATTATAATAAATTGACGGAAGGAGCAGGGCAAGTTCCTCTCCCTCAATCTGCAGTGCTTGGTACTTGCAACGCGATACTCATTACTCGGAGATCCTCGGCGGCCATAATACAAACCACGAGAGGGCCACCAAAGCGTGCAAGCATGACGAAATCATTATGGGGCTGTTTGGTTGCCTGCATCGGAGTGGCTCGTACCAACGCATACAGGGAGATGGTGTTTGGTTGCTTGCATCGGGGTGAGGGCCTGCACGAGTGATGCAAAAAATCAACTGGAGCCAGGCTGAGGAGAAACGCCGCTGAGGACCTTCTCTACTCAGTCTGGCCACGCTCATGCAGCTGCATCAGCTCATGCAGGCAACCAAACAGGCCCTATAAGAGCATCTCCAATGGTTCTAGCTAGCAAATAACTAGAAGACTTCCACATCATTTATATAGTACACACTAAAAGCTAGCATTCTAAAGAACTATCTATAAGGATAGTTATTTGATGCTTACATGCACACGCAGAAAATGACTATCATTTATAGAGACTGCCTCGTTTTGCGTTATAGACTAGTACTTAAGGAAGAGCTGGCTCGGTTTTTTTTGCATACTCTCTTTCCTCCACATAGGATATATGCTGATGTGTACATACATATAGCTAGCTGACTCAGACCATTGGAGATGCCCTAATCAGTGACAACGAATGTGCATAGGTTCCACTAATACAATGCCTTAGCTGCATATCTGCGATGTCTTGAACTAGCGGTACAGTAGCGGATGATTTCGCGAGAAACTTTTTCGTAAGTGCTATAAACCAAGGACACGGCAACAACTTTGAGAATCAAAGAGAGAAAACCTTCCACTCACAACGGTACGATCAGGTACAAGAAGCGGTTGGACCGGTGGTGCCCTTGCGGTCGAGCCAGCCGAGCGGTCTGATTGGGCCTAGAAACGGTATGATCGCTTCCATCTTTTCAGAATAGAAAATCAGTAAGGATCTAAACCACTTTTAGT
This sequence comes from Dendrocalamus sinicus, assembly GCA_036346575.1. Classification (NCBI taxonomy): domain Eukaryota; kingdom Viridiplantae; phylum Streptophyta; class Magnoliopsida; order Poales; family Poaceae; genus Dendrocalamus; species Dendrocalamus sinicus. The sequence goes on from CM070662.1 coordinate 30,499,417, forward strand.
GCAACTCTAAAAATTCATAATCAAATGAGATAAAACTTTGCACATACCTTGATTAGGGTCTCAGGAATCTATTCTATCCAAGAATCGCATGAATTATTGTCAAAGTTAAGACTTTTCTCAAGACTACATAAATGTACACCAAAATCGAGTAAAAACCGAAAATTCAAAATATGACTTGTTCGTGGGTAGATAATGGCCAAGATAGGTTTAGATATATTCCCACATGTCACAGTAAGCAAGAACTCCTAAAGATTCAAAGAAAAAACCTTGAGATAAAAAAACTCAAGGTGAGGCCAAAATTATGCAAAATCGGGCAACTTTGAAATCCTACAAGGCATGGTGCACACAAAGACCAAGAAAGAGAGAGAAGAAATCAAAACCAATAAGAATAAAACCAAACCAAATAAAACAAGGAGACATTATAAAAGATGAGCAAAGTTGATGTATTGCTACTCAAGGATGAGGGTTTTACAATCACTTCACCTGGAGGATAAGAGAGCATACAACAATACTCACTCTTCTAACCCAAATGCTAGAACATTACGGTTGGAGTGAGAGAGATGGCTAGATGGTTAGCTTGCAACCCTCCGTCCCAACCCGTTAAATAGATGAGGTAACCAGTTCATATCCAACTTTAATGGATACTACCTACTAGCACAAATGGGAGAAACCCGTTAACCCCACACAACACAGATTTTACATATGCTTAACTCATGCACATTTTTCAAAGTACATTAAGTTTTAGTTTTTGATCTATTTGATCTTCTTAGCAACTCATTGATCTAAACCGCTTTCCAATGTCTTTGCTTCAACATCGTGGTTTTGATTCACATTGTTTTCAGTATTTGGCTTCCTTATCAAAATACTCTTACTTGACCATATCTTTATCTTCCCTTGTAAGCAATCTTCATACTTACCATGTGTGGGTGCATCACTAGCTTACCATGTATCAGCAAGTCTCTCCCGTTCTGGTTTCATTGGACCACGTCTCACTTGGGCCAACCAAACCACTTGGTGTAACACATCGCTTGAACCTTTTCTTCAATAGTTTTTACCATTCTTGTACCATGCTTGAGTTCAGTCATCTCATCCGACATATTTGATCATTCTAGATCTCGGTTCCTCTATGAGCATAATCTCAATCCTCACCATTGACCATGGCTGACTTCAAACCTCTCTGTACAACCAAAGTCCAAGAAATCGTTTTCAGGCATAAGTTTTTTACAACTTGATTCACGTTGGTCAAAACATACTTCATAGAATATAAATGTACTAACGTAGGGCCTGTTTGGGACTGCTCTGCTCCAGGCTTTTCAGCTCTGCTCCTAGTTTGTCTAGCCAAACAGATTCAGCTCCAAGAACTCTGCTCCAAGAAAAAGGTGGAGTTGAGGGCCAACTCCACGTTTTTTGTGGAGCTCCTCAAGGGGTACTCCAGAAACTAGAGATTCATACCTCCTCATGGAGTTAAGGGAAAATTACCCACCTATGCCATTGATTACACAAACATACCCCTTCGTTCTTTTTTCTTTCTTTCTTCCGCACGGCGCGTCTTCCTCGTTCACCTGTTTCTCCCGTCCGAAAACGCCGCCAAAGACGCGTCGGCGCGGTGAGGTTCGCCGCCGCGCCGAGGGTCGGCCGTCCGGTTGAGGCCACGCCGCTGCGCCGCTCTCGCGCATCGATGCCGCACCTAACCCGTATTGCCACTGACCTATGGAAGGCGCCGGAGTTCGACGTCCGCGCGGCCGCTTCGGTCAACAATGAGATCTTTTGAGCAAGATTGATCTTGTTATTTTATACACGATGATGATGATGATGAGCAACGGTACTTCCCGGTCGTAGATTCCATCGTGACATCGATGAATTGACAAAAGTAATTCCTTTGGATTGCTAGTACTCTTCTAATTCAGTCCATTGTTGATAATTATTTTTAGCATACTTTGCAAGCGTCGAAGAGCAAGTTTTATCTATTGGTGGGGTGGATTTTAGCCTTTTGGGTCTATTCATGCGTTGCTAATATTTTTACTAAATTATTTGTATTTATTTATTTTTACATCATATTTCAATTAGTAAAACCAAACAAACACTCACATATGCTTTTAAAACATCAAAACATACACCAAACATCATCCATGGGCATATTAGACCTTTCTTAGGAAAACCTCCCATTCACGGAGCCGAGTCATCTTGCATGCCAAGCAGCCACTGCTCCGGCAACTCCAGTGGAGCCGCTCAGGCATCGGAGTTGGTAGAGCGAGTTGGAAAACCTGAGCAGAGCAGTCCCAAACTGACCCTTAGATCCAAACAAACCAAATCATAACCAAATTCCCTAAAACACAAAACCAGTTGAAACACACTTTCTTGTTGGTCAGACCGCTGACAACTATCGGTCATACCAGTGAGCCCAGGCGATCTAATTGGTAACCAGTTTGACCGCACGCCAATCCAGTCTGACCAATTCCTCGACATAACACCCTCGAAAAAATTCAAACCGAGCAAAATTCAAATATCAACTCCATAAATTTAGCAATGATTCGTCATATAAAATCCTAGACCTTCTCTCTCACATGGTGTCTCACTGACTGTGTGGGGCAGGCAACACAACTTCCCAATCCCAATAGCACCTAGAGATTTGGTGGCATCATGGTCGGATAGAGCTTCCCTTCACAATCCTGCCCTTCACAATCCAAATGAGGACACATCCATGAATCCTGGAAACTGAAGAAAGTGTACTGTTGAAAGGCACCTCACGTGTAGCCAGGTCCCGGACGACACACACATGATGGCCGCCATGCCAAAGGGGAGGAGGCCATAGGGACCATGCCTACAATTGCACATCTTAATCGAGCATATGGTGGTGGTGTCGATTTATTCCCCGAGTAGTAGGAACCGCGACCCGTGCATAATGCAGTAATGCTCCGTGAGTCAGTGACACGCCGTGGGAAGGACGAAGGATTTCATATACTGTGGTGCCAATTATTTCGCCGTCCCCGTCGAGATGGTGGACGCCGGTGACGCCAACGACGCGGTGTCGGTGCCGAGAGCGAGAGCTCATGCGTGCTCGGCCGTGCTCGGCTGTTCGACGTCCATGGGCCCGGTTTGCCTGCTCAGTGAGGAACGCACGGAGCGCCAGAATGCGGTATGACGTGACGGCCAAGGGAAAAATTCGGTCTTAAACAGCAACTATCATTTCCTACAGGTAGTCGGTAAAAAGAGAGAGGTGCTTGATGTCTGGATGTCATCGTCATGGTTCAGGAACATGTCGGGTAGGCAACGCGCGTGGATAGTTGTCAGCTTCAGATCTTCCTGTAAGTCGATATTATTCGCTCAGTTTTACACTACTTTATATCCACAATGTGCATTGGAAGATATTTCTAGCTTACAAAGCTAGTAGCAATTGGAAATCGTACAGTATTCGAGGCATGGGAGTAACCACCCCAGTGGTGAGATATATTCTCTTCGAAAGCTCAATTGCCGCACTGTTAGGTTTCTATCCTGACCGAATCAAATTTGAACTCGCCATCAGTTTATTCTGAATCCTCCACTTTGCGTTCAGTGAAGGTATCTATTATTGCACAGTAATGACCGCTACAGCAGCAACAAAATCCGCATGAGCACAGAATTCCTGAAGCCATTCGATGCATTCGTCTGACAATCTTACAAGACGTGAGTGCTCGAGAGCAGCATGATATGTAGCATGATATGTGAAGGAACCAGACAATCGTCTACTCCTAGCCTGGTAAAGGCGTAATCTCTCTGATGTGCCGCGCACGTTCGTTGCCCTCGATTGCATGAATTTTCTGCCTGGGTTAGCTCGCTCTCATGACGTCTACCGGCGGCTGGATGAATTGGAAGTGCACAGCTCGGCGCCCGGCGAGCCCAGGGTGGCTACGCCCTGTTTGCTGTGTCCATGAAAATGAGTCCATTCACCTTAGTTCACGTCACGATTGAGGATGCTCTCTTAAGATCATCTGATTATCAATCAACAAACAAACAAGTGGTCGAGAGTTGGACAAACATTGCTGTTTGGTCTAACGGCATGACAGAGGGCACGAATCTTGAGATCTTAGGATTGGGACCCGTGCTTGGAGTAATGAAACTTTGAGTTCAGGTGGGCATCTTGCCCATCGTTGCCGCTTCAAAGAAAAAAATTGTGCTTGGATTCCGAGGCCCAATCGCCATTACAAGGATCCCGGATGGGTAAATTTTATCGCTGTAGGTGTGTAGTCCTACTTAAAGGGAGACCCTCCAAATCTCTTGAATATTGGTTAGTCATGTAGATGATGACCTGATACGCAAGACTATATCTACTTTAAGGTCTTCACGAGCAAATGCTAGCAACCCTAAATCTTGGACTTGGGACTCCATTCAAAATGTCAAATATCATATTTTTCAACTCCGCTCAGAATCAACTTTCTGAAGGCAATGTTTCCATATGGTCAGAACCTTGGTTTCCAATATGGCTCAATATCCATGATCATCTACACTCTACAGCCTCAGGATTCTAATTTTTAAATGCCAGCAACCGTCAAGGACCTTTGGATTCCTAATACAAAAGTTTGGAATGAAGTCCTTGTTAGAGTGATCTCAGGGCTTTGGCCCAACGACCAAAGCCCACCCCTTGACCGCGCATACGATCGGGGCGCCCGGCCGTTGGTGGTGGGCCTGTCGCGGCGCCATATAAGCAGAGGTGGGGCGGGCGGCTCGCATCACGAGGTTGACGCGCCGCCGTCACCCCACCGACAAACCCTAGACCCGATCTAAGAGGGGGCGCTGAAGCGACGGGAAGCTCCACCGCCGTTCACCGCCGCCAGGGAGACGCCGCCGCCCGGGACACGCCGCCAAGGACCTCGGCGTTCTTCTCCGACCGTCGCCGTGCCGCGCTCGCTGCTGAGATGGCCACCTCTTCCTCTACGTCGAAGGTTGGTACCCACTCCTCTCGGTATCCTCAAGAATCAAGAACCCTAGAAAATAACCCGCTAGATCTACCCTAGGAGGTCCTAAAGAACTAGTCTTGCAATGGTATCGAGCGGATCTAGGTGTAGATCTAGATGGGGAAAAGAACGGCATCGCCGTCGGTTGACCGGCGTGCGGAAAAGAAATCAGAGAAAGAATTCCCTAACCCTAGAAACGGCAAAAGAAAAGGAATAGAGAGGGGACTCACGTTTTGCCATGGGCGCCGGTACGCTGCGCGCGGCCGGGCGTGTGCCGGCCGCGCCGCCTCGCGGCTCGCGCCTGCGCCCGTCGCGAGGGATCGTTGCGGTTGCCGGCGCCGACCCGCCTTCCGCCGTTTGGGGCCGTCGCGGCTGCCGCCTGGCCGCCGCGCTCCGCTCGGCAGCCGAGCACCGCCGCTGGCGCGCTCGGGCGGGCAGCCACGCCTCACCGCGCGCATGCGCCGCCGTGGCGCTCGGCTGGCCGCCGCGCGCGCGCGCCGCTGCGCTCCTCTCCATGCGCGCCGCCGCGCGCGACGATCTGCGAGCGCGCACGCGTCGCCGTCTTGGCGTTTCGGAGAGAGAGGGAAATGGTTAGGGTTTTGGGAGGCGATTTTGCCTGGCGTTTTCGCTCGGGCCGTCCGTCGCATGGACGGCCGAGATCGCCGGGCGTGGGATGAGCCGGCGCGGTGGGCTGCGACCATACGAGCAGCCGTGGCCGTTGACTGTGGGCTTTTTCCAGCCGGATGGGCTGCGGCGCGCGGGATGGGCCAAGGGAGCGCTTGCGCTCGGCCGAGCGGGCAGCTGCCGTGGGCGCTTCAGGATGATGAGGATCGGGCCGATTGGCCGAATGAACAGTGAAAATTGTTTTTTGATATTTATTGATTTTCAGAAGTATTTGTTGATGAATTTGAATGAAATTTTGATCTAAAATCTCTGTAATTTTTGCACCAACGTGTTAATTCTTTCAGAGATTAAAAGTGTACAGATTAATGCTTCTGAATATTGAATTATTTTTGAATAATTACAGTTTCCGCTGCAAAAGTTAATATTGATTGATTTTCATTATTAAATTTGAACCAACGGGAGAATTTAATTTTGAAAAATAGAGATAATTTCCAGAGATTTATGATATTGTTATTTTCTGACCAACGTTGATAATAACAGTATTATAAATTTTTAATTGATGATTTTATGCATTATTTCTATTTTTGACTAACGTTGGAAATAAGGCATATAATTTTGTTGTTATTAATGTTTAAATATTCTCACTGTATATGGATTGTGGTTTCAGGAGGATACTCCTTGATGGGCTACATCAGGGATATCCCTGTTCTCAAAGGAGACAATTACGGTGAATGGAAGAAAAAGATTGACCTGGCCTTCATCCTGGCTGAGGTGGACTGGGTAGTCACCACAACGTGTCCCACGAGCACTGTGGCACCGGTGAGGGCGAAAATGAGGTCGATCTTTGCTGGCGGACTGCATGAGGGACTATGCTCCCATAAAGATGTCATATGATCTTGATCATAAAAGTGGGTCACCGCCAACAAGAAATGTTTGGGTGTGATAAAGAACACGATTGAGCACTCGCTATTGTGGGCTCAATCGCAGAGTGTGTTTCTTGTCACGAGTACCTTGAGAGGATAAAGAGCCGTTCATGGCTCTTCAAAGACTTATGCTACACGGTGATTAAGCGACTTGTGACAGAGAGGTACTGGAGGTGGCGATGGCATAAGAGAGCACATATCGAGGATGAGCAACATTGCATCCAAGCTTAAACCAATGGATTTGGCTCTCAAGGATGAGTTCCTTATTCATTTGGTTTTTGCTTCCTTGCCTAAAGAGTTTGACACATTTGTTGTCAACTATAATATGCAGCCCAGAAATGGGACTTGGAGAAATGCATAGCTATGTGTGTGCAAGAGGAGGAAAGAATTAAATCCTCACATGGTGGATCCATCAACTATGTGAAGGATAACAAGAAAAAGAACTTTAACAGACCTCCTTCTCAAAGAACAAGGGAAAAGCCTCATCCATCAGCCCCAACAGAATAAATTTCTTTGTAGACAAAGATCGGTGTCTTCACTGCAAGAAGACGGGACATTACAAGAAGAACTGTCACGATTATTTAAAGATGATAATGGCAAAGAAAGGTGAGAACATTATTACATTTATAAATGAATCCTGTATGTGCAATATTCGAAAACCACTTGGTGGATTGACTCAGAGCAACTGTTCATGTTGCTAATTCATTCTGTGGATTCCGTTCGACGAGGACTACGCAAAGAAACGAAAGATGCATTAAAGTTGCAAATGGAGTCAAAGCTGAAGTTGAAGCCGTTGGCGATCTTTCATTAGAATTAGCTAATGGCTCCACTCTTTTACTTAGAGATGTCCTTTTTGTACCCTCTTTACAGAGGAATTTGATTAGTGTGTCAAATTTGGACAAAGATGGTTATGATTGCAACTTTGGAAATGGCAAGTGTGAAATAATGTTTAATAAAGAATGTGTTGGTCTTGCCATTTTACAGAATGAGCTTTATTTGTTGTCATTATGTGATGATGTGAATGTCGTATGCAATAATGAGAACGTTGCGTGAGAAAGTGATTGAATCCTCGTCTCACGAATGTAAACAGAAACGAAAGAGAATTCTAGATGAGTCGTCGAAATTATGGCAATCGTCGTTTAGGCCATATTTCGAGGGGAGAATAGAAAGACTAGTAAAGAATGACATTCTTCCTCCATTAGAGTTCTCGGACTTAGAACAATGCAGAGAATGCATTAAAGGAAAATATGTAAAGAAAATTAAAAAGACGCTAAAAGAAGCACGGGAGTTCTACAAATTGTTCACACAGACATTTGTGGTCCTTTTCTGTACAAAGTGTGGATGGTTATGACTCGTTTGTAACATTCACGGATGATTACTCCGTTATGGATATATTTATCCAATCAAAGAAAGAAATGAAGCCTTAGATAAATTCAAGATATTTAAGGTGAAGTTGAAAACCAACACGATTTAAAGGTTAAGATAGTCCGTTCGATCGTGGGGAGTACTACGATCGACATACCCCATATGGACAAGTTCTGGACCTTTGCGAGGTTTTTACAGAAAATGGAATAGTGGCCCGAGATTCTATGCCAGGCGAACCTCGGCAAAATGGAGTAGGCTGAAAGACGCAACTGCACCACGATGGATATGGTGCGAAGCATGATGAGCTATTCCACACCGCCATTGAGTTTATGGATGGAGGCGTTGAAAACCGCCATTCATATTCTCAACAGAGTGCCTAGTAAGTCGGTGCCCAAAACACCGTGCGAGTTGTGGGCGGGAAGAGTTCCTCACTAAACCACTTACGTGTGGGGGAGTCTGCACGAGGCTAAAGTATTTAACCCAAACCTTGGGAAGCTTGATCCCAAAGCAATAAGTTGTCATTTCATTGGCTACCTGAAAAGTCAAAAGGTTATCGTTTCTCACCGCCCGACGGATATACAAAGTTTGTAGAAACGAGACACGCTGTCTTCTTAGAGGATGAAATGATGAGGGGAGCATGGTAGCTCGTGAGATTGACCTTGAAGAGAAGCGGGTGTATGCGCCCCTCAGATGATTCAAGAGCCATTCTTCACACTACTGCTGTCGTGCACCAAACGGTGCAAGACACCGTGGTGCAAAGACTGTTATTGTTCCTCTCTGTGGCAACAATGAGTGAGAATGAGGAACCTGTCTTTCAGGATCCTATAGAACCTATTGCCTCAGATGAGGGGGAGCAACAGCAGCCTCAAACAGAAAATGTATCAATTGAGGAGGCCCCGTGGAGGTCTCAAAGAGTAAGAAGATCAGCTATTTCTGATGATTATCAGATTTATCATACAGAGGAATTTCAAATGGAGGATGATCCCACCTCATTTGAAGAAGCCATGAGAAGCGAAAATTCCTCAAAATGGCTTGAGGCCATGGAAGAGGAAATGAGGTCCATGAAGACTAATAAAGTCTGGGACTTGGAAATTATTCCTAAAGGAGCCAAAACAGTAGACTGTAAATGGGTCTACAAGACAAAGCATGACTCCCAAGGGAATATAGAAAGATACAAAGCGCGACTTGTGGCAAAAGGCTTTACGCAAAGAGAAGGGATTGATTACAATGAGACCTTTTCTCCAGTCTCATGTAAAGATTCCTTCAGAATCATAATGGCATTAGTAGCACATTATGATTTAGAGTTACATCAGATGGATGTAAAGACGGCATTTCTTAATGGGGATTTGGAGGAAAATGTTTACATGGCACAACCGAAAGGTTTTGTTGTGGAAGGAAATGAAAGAATGGGATGCCGCCTAAAGAAATCAATATATGGGTTAAAGCAAGCTTCAAGACAGTGGTATTTGAAGTTTGTGAAGACAATAAGAAAATTTGGGTTTAAAGAGAATGTAGAGGACAAGCTGTGTTTATGCAAAGTTTAAAGATGGGAAGTTTATCTTCCTAATCACAGTATGTGGATGATATCCTCATTGGCTAGTAGTGATGTCATCACATCGAGACAAAGAAGTTTTTGTCCTCAAACTTGATATGAAAGACCTTGGTGAAGCTTCATTCGTTCTAGGGATCAAATTCACCGAGATAGAAACAAAGGGTATTGGGACTGTCACAAAAGGCATACATAGAGAAAGTCTTAAAGAAATTTGGTATGCATAAATGTAGTCCATCACTGCACCTATAGTCAAGGGCGACAGATATGGGGATTTTCAATGCCCCAGAACCGATATGAGATCGATCAAATGAAAGCGGTTCCATATGCTTGGTGTCGGAAGCTTACAAGATGCTCAAGTGTGCACACATACGACTTAGCATTTGTTACTGGTTACTTGGCGATTCCAGAGCAATCACGGAATAGAACATTGAAATTGATAAAGAAAGTCTTGCGTTATTTGCAAGGAACAAAAGGCCTCATGATGACATACGTAAGATCAGATTTACTCCATATAGTGGGGTATCTGATTCGATTTTGCGGGAGATGATAGAAAGTCTACATCCGATATGTATTCACTCTCATTGGAGGAGCTATATCGTGGAAAAGCTCAAAGCAAACCGTCACTACATCGTCCACAATGTATGCCGAGTTTGTAGCATGTTATGAGGCTACGGGCGGTGAAGCGGCTAAAGAAGTTCATACCGGTTTAAAAGTGGTTGACGACATCAATAGACCACTTAAGTTGTACTGCGATAATGAACCCGCAGAACGTATGCCCACAACAATAAGTCAAGTGGTGCTGCCAAACTCATTGACATAAAGTACTATGTTGTGAAAGATAAAGTTCGGGATCAAATTATAAGTCTAGAGCATATAAGTACGCGAAGATGTTAGCGGATCCGCTTACTAAAGGCTTACCACCCAACGTGTTGAGAGAACATGTAGCGGCATGGGTTTAAGGGAAAGCCTATGATTCTGGACTAAAAGATGGCCCAAAAGATTAAAGTAACTATTTGAGCAAGAGAGGTGTATTGTAGTCATGAATCTATCGGCGATTGACCGTGACGATGAGACATGTTCTATGCACTAACTGTGATGGAATGTGTAAAGTCAAAAGTAATTAAAAGATAAAGTATAGTTTGAGATCAAGGGGAATGTTAGAGTGATCTCGGGGCTTTGGCCCAACGGCCAAAGCCCACCCTTGATCGCGCTCGATCGGGCGCCCGGCCGCTTGGTGGTGGGCCCTGTCGCCGCGCCATATAAACAGAGGTGGGGCGGGCGGCTCGCATCACGAGGTTGACCGCGCCGCCACCCCACCGACAAACCCTAGACCCGATCTAAGAGGGGCGCTGGCGACGGAAGCTCCACCGCCGTTCACCGCCGCCGAGGAGCGCGCCGCCGGGACACGCCGCCAAGGACCTCGGCGTTCTTCTCCGACCGTCGCCGTGCTCGCTCATTCTTTGAGATGGCCACCTCTTCCTCTACGTCTCAAGGTTGGTACCTACTCCTCTCGGTATCCTCAAGAATCAAGAACCCTAGAAAATAACCCCGCTAGATCTACCTAGGAGGTCCTAAAGAACTAGTCTTGCGGTCCTTTTATTCCAGCTCTTTGAGCCGTGGCAACTCAAGTTATTTTGCAGATACCCATAGGCGGACTAATAGCCGAGGATATCCTTTCTTTGGAAGCACACCGACTCGTGGATATGGACAAGCACAAAGTGCCTCTGAGTTCATCCATCAACGTCACATTGACAAAAGACTCACTCACTCCAAGCTCTCGATAAATCCAGAATTAGCTCGCACCACGGAAGACAAAGAACTTCAACCAAGAGTTCAAACCTTCGTATCATCGTATGGAAGTTAGTAACTAATTCCTTAGTCATTTGCCACTAGAGTTAAATCATCGCATTCACGGATATCCCCAATTGTACTAGATGTGATGTTCCCAAACAGATGAACATCTCCTTTCCTTGCACCTTTGCTAGGGCCATTTGGTTTCATACCTAGCTGTCAGAACTAACAACCTTTATTTTCAAGATACAGCTTGTACTACATTCTCTCTCAAACTCCTAGTCAACAAGATAGAGAATTTGTTTTTCATCTCCTCTTGTACATCTGGAAAGCTAGAAATGACTCCAGATTTAATAGAAAAATAGAAGCATTAACAGCATAATCTGTGATGCGAAAGTTGTGGTAAATATTGCGGTATAAGCATATTTGCACATTTAATTCCAGCCAACATTAAATAAACAATATATTTCTAGCATAAGAAGAATGACATTAATTGCGTATAAACATGGAATTCTAACATGTCATTCAACTCCACATATATATTCAAAGAATATAACTTACATGTTGCTGAAAATAACATAATAAACAGTCCTAAGAACGGTAAAACAACTAATTCCAGCATATAACAAATTAATTGTTTCATTATTGCTCTCAGAACAGAGTTGCGCAAAATCATAGATTTTGGCCTTCTCATGCAAGTATCCATTTTAATCACAAATGATCTAATAACCAAAATCAGGATTTGAGCTCACAATCAAGTTTTCTACTATCACAGCCGATCAAAAATAGAAAACAGCAGTATATAACTTTCAGTTCAAATGTTCACAGTCAAGGATATTATTTAGCAATAGACAGGCAATCCCAGATTAAATATAAAGCATCTACCAGAAGGAGATCATGCAATATATATAGCAGAACCGAAAGTAACAATAGAGGAATCCTTCACTAGAATAACTAAAAGGCTATTGTACAGCAATAAATCAATGGCATATGAACACAGATAATCAGCTGAGAGACAACATATACATGGACAGTAGAAGACTAAACCCTAGAGCTCAAATTCCTAATTCAGCCCAGATCAATTCAAAGATACAAATTCATCACTGAGCTAAAGTTAGAGCCCACAAGCATTCACAGCAATCTTCAAATTCTTGAGTGAAATAACAGATCAAGAAATACTGCTGTAAATGTGCAAAAGGATAAATATACTCACAACACAGATAAAGTACTCAAACCGCCCGTAGCCGACAAACCAAAGATGAAATCAATCAGCGCGGCAAGGCACGATGAATCGCTCACCCAGAAAATCTATCAACCCACTATCACGCGCAGGTAGATTATTCACGGAGATACAATGCCGCTCTTCACTTCTCATCCGCAACCAAGAAACGAAGTCGAGGTTCAGAGATATGCCGCACAAGACCACAAAACACTCCGGCCAAGAGTACTCAATCAAAGTAGGAGAACGTCGCCGCCTCTTTGTCTCCCTCGGGTAGACCTCCGACTTCTGAATCCCCTCACACCAGGAGAGGCGCACGGGAACCAGAGCAGGAAAGCCTCAATCGGAGGTGAAGCCGAAGCACCAATCCCCCGCTCACACCAAGAACCGAGTCAGAGAAGGAGGATCAAGAGAGGAAAACCAGATCGGAAAAACTCAGAGCTGCAACCGTGGAGAGCTCGGGAATAAGAAGGGGAGACGAGGGCTGCAAGGAGGTGGCGTGGGCGGCCGGCTCCGAGGAACCCGGGACAGCCCGCGCCTCCGTCGCCCGCCTCTCCGCGTCGCCTCCACGCTCCGCCAAGAATCGCCAAGCCCAATCGCCCCAAAGCCATCACGACGATCGCGCTCGAGAAAAGAGGAGACATAGTATCCTCCTTATCCCTTCGCGTGGCTCACCGACAGGTGGGTCCCACCTTTTTTCCTTTCTTTTATTCAATTGGGAAATTCCCAATATGCCCTCTCATGTACAACAGTCCCCACCAATTTACCAATTGGTAAAAGGTGTCAAAGTCTTGTTTAATATACAGTTGTTCGACTATGGGTACCTTACGGGTTTGAACCCAAAGTCTAGCGATATGAAATACAACTCTGCACAGACAAAGGAGGACTACGCCTTGATCCAATGCCTTGGTGTGAGAATTTTCGCCCAAATCACATACTGTACTGGGCGGCTTTCCCTTTCCCTTTCGGGTTGGGACGTTCCGGTCATGTCCCCGTATCTATCTCATGAGTGTTCAAGAAAGTATACCCTTATCTTTCTTTGATTGCGACCTCACAATCACACTCACGTAGGTGAACTCTTCTAGGAATCCTGTAGGACAATTCCATAAGTCATATAGACCTAGAGTTCATTAAAAGCTAACGCTCAACCTTCCATACAGAAAGTGCACAGCAGCTAATGGGACCCGTTAGATGTGCTCTCTAATCTCACACAGTTTGTTGTCCTAGAGCCTAGTTCACGGGATCTCCGATCTCCTAGGATAGGTTACCACCAATGTGAGCCTTTATACGGGTATAAGCCCCATTCCTGTGTGACGCTTGGATGACCTTTCGCGCCAATCCTTTAGTGAAAGGATCTACCAAGTTCCTTTCAGACTGGATGTATTCTACAGTAATAACACCCGTCTCTCTGGCATGACTTACCGACTTAAGTCAGCGCTTTATATGTTTTGAGGACTTCATATTGTCCTTCCTACTCTTTGCCTTAACCAGAACGGTTTGGTTATCGTAGTAGGTTAAGATTGCTGGAATTGGCTTTTCCAGCACAGGTAGGTCAGAAAGGAGTTCACGAATCCATTCTGCCTCTACAGCCGCTGAATCAAGCGCTACCAATTCAGCCTCCGTGGTGGACCGTGTAAGAATAGTCTGTTTAGAAGACTTCCACGACACGGCCCCACCTGCTAGAGTGAAAACGTAACCACTCGTAGCCTTCATGTCATCCGAGTCACTGATCCAGTTAGCATCATTGAATCCTTCCAAGACTGACGGATGACCGGAGTAATGTATTCCCAAATTAGGATTTCCCTTCAAGTATCTCAGTACTCTTTCTAGTGCTATCCAATGATCATCTCCTGGATTGGACGTATAACGACTCAATCTGCATACAACATATGAGATGTCTGGCCTTGTTGCACTTGTTAAGTACATCAGGGATCCTATGATCTGAGAATATTTAAGTTGATCCTTCCCATGCCCAGTGTTCTTATGTAGTTTTGCATTTGGATCATAGGGTGTAGCTGCTGGCTTACAGTCCTTAAACCCAAACCTGGTTAGGACTTTATCCACATAATGGGATTGCGAAAGAGTAATCCCATTCTCACCCTTTATAAGCTTAATGTTTAAGATAACATCTCCTTCACCCAGATCTTTCATATCAAACCTCTGGGAAAGGAAAGACTTTGTACTATTGATCACATCTATGTTGGTCCCAAATAACAATATGTCATCTACGTAAAGACACAGAATGACACCTTCGCCCCCATTAAACCGATAGTAGACACATTTATCGGCTTCATTTACACAAAAGCCGACCGACGTCAACGTACTATCAAATTTCTCATGCCATTGCTTGGGAGCTTGCTTTAGACCATACAAAGATTTAATCAATCGACATACTTTCCTTTCTTGCCCCTCAACCACAAATCCTTCAGGCTGTTGCATATAAATCTCCTCATCCAACTCTCCGTTTAGGAAAGCGGTCTTTACATCCATTTGATGTACTAGGAGTTTGTATACAGCAGCTAGCGCTAAAAGCACTCGAATTGTGGGTAGACGAGCCACAGGAGAGTATGTATCAAAGTAGTATTCTCCTTCTTTCTGCGTGAAACCTTTAGCCACTAAACGGGCCTTGTACTTTTCAATAGTACCATCAGGTCTACGTTTTCTTTTAAAGATCCATTTGCAACCTACTGGCTTACAACCAGGCGGGAGATCTGCAATTTCCCAAGTTCCGTTAGATATGATGGAATCCATCTCGCTACGGACTGCCTCCTTCCAGTAATCCACACCCGGAGATGCGTATGCCTCTGAAAGGGTTCGTGGTTCATCATCCACGACATAGGTGACAAAGTCATCCCCAAGTGACTTCTCGGTCCTCTGTCTCTTACTCCCCCTCAACTCCAAATCTGGAGCGGTGTTATCTACACTAGGAAGAATAGAGAGATCATCTTCACCGATATGTCCACTGTCATCATTCGGTCTCATAGGAAACACATGCTCAAAGAATGTCGCATCACGAGACTCCATCACTATATTAGTAGCGATGTCACTCACCTCAGATTTGACCACTAAAAATCTATAAGCCGTGCTATTAATAGCATATCCTAGAAAGACACAATCGACGTTCTTAGGACCAAGCTTCCTTTTCTTCGGCAACGGCACATGCACTTTTGCAAGGCATCCCCACGTTCGAAATAGGATAAGTTGGGTTTTCTCCCCTTCCATCCTTCATAGGGTGTTTCCTCCTGATTGCGAGGCGGAACCCTATTCAGACATAGTTAGTCGTGAGAACCGCCTCACCCCACCAATAGTCCGACATACCGAACTCAAGCATGGCGTTAACCAAGTCGCAAAGAGTTCGGTTCTTTCTTTCGGCTATTCCATTAGATTGGGGTGAGTATGGTGGAGTAACTCGTGAATTATTCCACTTTCTTCACGCACTGGGAGAATTCATGTGAGACGTACTCACCGCCTCGGTCCGATCTTAACCGTTTGATTTTCTTTTCTAGTTGATTTTCAACTTCAGCTTTGTAGATTTTAAAGTATTCAAGTGCTTCATCTTTCGACTTAAGTAGATAAATATAACAATACTTAGTCGCATCATCTATGAGAGTTAAGAAGTATCGTTTGCCACCTTTAGTCAATATTCCATTCATCTCACACAGATCAGAATGAATTAGTTCAAGTGGAGAAGTGCTCCGCCCTTCAACACTATGAAAAGGTTTTCGGGGCTGCTTAGCTTGCACGCACACTTCACACTTTGAACCTTTCTCGTAATTATAGTTTGGAATTAAACTCATCTTACTTAACCGCGTAATGGCTTCAAAATTAACATGACACAACCATGAATGCCAAATATCATGAACTTTATTGCAATGGGAAACATTGTAAACGTTTACATTATTCAAATCAAGAATGGATAAGCGGAACATGCCTCCTCTATCATAGCCTTTGCCCACAAAATTACCAAACTTGGTCAAAATGACCTTATTTGATTCAAACACAAGCTTTATTCCTTGCCTACATAACATTGACCCGCTAAGAAGATTGCGCGTCATCGCAGGCACGTACAGCACATCTCTTAGGATGAGTGTTTTGCCTGAAGTAAGCTTCAGGCAAACCTGTCCAATCTCACGTACTGTTGCGGCGGCTCCGTTGCTCATTAGGACGGATCCACCACCTTCACCCTGAAATGAAGAAAAACAAGATCAATCAGCACATATATATCTAGTAGCACCTGTATCAATCCACCAATCAATAGATGGACTTGCCATAAAGGCCATAGGTACGTACTCTTCTGAGCTGGTGCTAGCCAGCGCGACATGAACCTCAGCCTTGTGGCTCTTGTGCTGACCCGGAGATGGACCCTTGCCCTTCCGATTGCGGCAATGATTGGCCTTATGGCCAGCCTCACCGCAAACGAAGCAGACGATGTCCTCCTCCTTCTTCTTCATTTTCTTAGGCTGTAGCTTGATTGGGGCTGATTCTTGAACTTGGGTTTCCCAGGTCCTCCACCATTCTTAAGTTGAACTTGATGAGCCACGAACTTGAGCCTTTCCGAGCCGTCACCGGCTCTAGCACGCTCCTCGACATTAATAGCGGTGACAGCTCATTGAGCGTCAAGCGCTCCTTTATATGCCTCCGGCGGTCACAAAGTCACGCCACGGCGGTAACTTAGCCAAAATGACATTGACTTGAAACTTCTCAGCAGAGCGCGATCGATCGACATAAGTCACGTACATGGAGTTGAAGCTCATCGAGCTGCTCCATCACCGACCGGCCCTCAACCATCTTATAGTTCAAGTAATTAGCTGTAATAAAGGACTCATTTCCATTATCTCCCTCGGAGTATTTCTCCTCGAGCTCATCCCAAAGTTGTTTGGCATTAGTGAAGTTGACATAGATGTCAAACAAGCGATTAGACAGGATGGCCAGCAAACGGGCTAAGACTGCATTATTAGCATCTTCCCATTTCATCGTCTCAGGGATCTCCAGCGGAAACACCGGTGGATTTGAGATGACTCAGAAGAGCTTAAGGTCAGTCAGCCAAAGTTTTGCCTTTGCCTGCCAGCGCTTGAAATTGACTCCGTCAAACACTTCAGGTTTCACGACATCAGATGAGGAAGTCATTTCTTTCAATATAGATTTTCTGGATTGTTGTAAATATTGCGGTATAAGCATATTTGCACATTTAATTCTAGCCAACATTAAATAAACAATATATTTCCAGCATAAGAAGAATGACATTAATTGCATATAAACATGGAATTCTAATATGTCATTCAACTCCACATATATATTCAAAGAATATAACTTACATGTTGCTGAAAATAACATAATAAACAGTCCTAAGAACAGTAAAACAACTAATTCCAGCATATAACAAATTAATTATTTCATTATTGCTCTCAGAACAGAGTTGCGCAAAATCATAGATTTTGGTCTTCTCATGCAAGTATCCATTTTAATCACAAATGATCTAATAACCAAAATCAGGATTTGAGCTCACAATCAAGTTTTCTACTGTCACAGCCGATCAAAATAGAAAACAGTAGTATATAACTTTCAGTTCAAATGTTCACAGTCAAGGATATTATTCAGCAATAGACAGGCAATCCCAGATTAAATATAAAGCATCTACCAGAAGGAGATCATGCAATATATATAGCAGAACCGAAAGTAACAATAGAGGGATCTTTCACTAGAATAGCTAAAAGGCTATTGTACATCAATAAATCAATGGCATATGAACACAGATAATCAGCTGAGAGACAACATATACATGGACAGTAGAAGACTAAACCCTAGAGCTCAAATTCCTAATTCAGTCCAGATCAATTCAAAGATACAAATTCATCACTAAGCTAAAGTCAGAGCCCACAAGCATTCACAGCAATCTTCAAATTCTTGAGTGAAATAACAGATCTTGAGTGAAATAACAGATCAAGAAATACTGCTGTAAATGTGCAAAAGGATAAATATACTCACAACACAGACAGTACTCAAAACTGTCCAGAAGCCGACAAACCGAAGATGAAATCAATCAGCGCGGCAAGGCACGATGAATCGCTCACCCAGAAAATCTATCAACCCACTATCACGCGCAGGTAGATGATTCACGGAGATACAATGCCGCTCTTCACTTCTCATCCGCAACCAAGAAACGAAGTCGAGGTTCAGAGATATGCCGCACAAGACCACAAAGCACTCCGGCCAAGAGTACTCAATCACAGTAGGAGAACGTCGCCGCCTCTTTGTCTCGCTCGGGTAGACCTCCGACTTCCGAATCCCCTCACACCAGGAGAGGCGCACGGGAACCAGAGCAGGAAAGCCTCAATCGGAGGTGAAGCCGAAGCACCAATCCCCCGCTCACACCAAGAACCGAGTCAGAGAAGGAGGATCAAGAGAGGAAAACCAGATCGGAAAAACTCAGAGCTCCAACCGTGGAGAGCTCGGGAATAAGAAGGGGAGACGAGGGCTGCAAGGAGGTGGCGTGGGTGGCCGGCTCCGAGGAACCCGGGCCAGCCCGCACCTCCGTCGCCCGCCTCTCCGCGTCGCCTGCACGCTCCGCCGAAGAATCGGCCAAAGCCCAACCGCCCCAAAAGCCATCGCGCACGATCCGCCCGCTCGGGAGAAGAGGAGACATAGTCTCCTCCTTATCCCTTCGCGTGGCTCACCGACAGGTGGGTCCCGCCTTTTTTTCTTTCTTTTATTCAATTGGGAAATTCCCAATATGCCCTCTCATGTACAACAAAAGCTTCTCAATGAGAAGTTCTCATTCCTCCATCACTCATTTCAATAATATGGATAGTAATTACGAAATTAAAAGTCAATGCTATCAGATCTCCACATCTGTGAATCGTTTTATTTAGAATTTCAATCACAATAGCAATCCTGCAAACTCCTTTCCGAAATACTATTGAACGCTATACCGTTCATCTCGACTGCAACGGAATAGCGTTTCACCGTTTGTGTTTTTTTCAAGCATGAGGATTTTAAAGCGTATCATCCCTGCACAATACTCGACTGCCAAAATTTTTTGGCTCCTCGTCCCCACATAGCACGTAACTCAACTGCTCTTCTCTCAATCCCTCGTCCCCCATTGAGAGAACCTCTTTGGGTTTCTAGTGAGCGCAGCTTAAAGGGTGGCGGACTGGGTGCCCTCGCGCGGCGTTGACGGAGATCACCAACACGAGGGGGCAATTGGTTGAGGTGTTGAACACGGTGAAGTTCCCCTCTTTTGCGACTGGTTGCGTGATATTGGGGGTAGTGCAGCGTGTGGGTCAGAGGTTGTCTTTGACAGTAAAGAACCTGTCTACCGACCAGGCAAGAACGTCAGAAGCCATGTCCCACCCAGGGTCACCTCCGACGACATGGTGATGAACAGCAGCGGTAGCTCCAGTGACGACATGTTCATGCATGACGAGCATGGCCAGGAACATGCTATTATTTTATTATGTACTTGCTAAACCTTAAACTCACCTTTACTTATATTGTTGTTTTTAGGTGATCGATGAAGATAGTATGTATGGGAAGGGAATAGCACATGATCACTACATACACCGTTGTTGCTCCACTTACCACACTTAGAGATATAATTATTCATTAATGGTGATTTGGTTCATGCAAACTTTAGCATTTGGTTAATGAGTTTCTCTCAGAACATAATGGCATTAGTATGGCTATTACTTGCCAAGTATCTTTGGTTAAACTTATATTCGGTTGGTCTTTGTTAATGTTAATCATTGTTCTTTTGTTGTCTCCTGAATTTGTGTTAAGTGAATGTCTTGTGAGTTGTGGTTAGAGTATTATTGTTGGAAGCATGTGAAAGATAGTTGAAATTGATAAGAAATAGAGTTAGTGGTGACATTTTGGGCAATGTTGGGCCAGAGTGTTACACCATCTTTTGGGAGAATAAGCTAAAAGTTGAAAAGCTAGGGGAGAGGTGCTTTCCTGGTTTTTGGTATGTTGTAGTTGGGACATTGCCGTTGGAAGATGGTGAAAATTACCCACCAAATGCCACTGCATAAAAAGGAGCCTCCGTTCGGTTCTCATGTCCTGACGCTCGTTCTCTCTCTCCCCCACCCCCGTGCACTCCTCTCTTCTATGTAATGATTAGGGTTCACTCCACTTCTACCCCGTCCCAAGCAATGGCCACCATCCTTCACCTCCCCCAAGCCCTCTGTCACTGGCAACCACTCTCTCTAGGCAATTCTTCTCACGACGCACCTGCACTATCACCCAAATGCCATCGTTGCATCACCTTGACACTACCGCCATCTTCGCCTGTTCTGATTAACAACACTGCTACCTCCACCTCACATCATCACAATCTACGTCGCCGCCATGTCCGCCTCCCACTGTCCTAGTCAGCATCGCCGCATCGCTTGGACTCCATCGCATATCCCTCCAATTATGGCCCATGACAATGCCACCTCTATCTCTTGCCGTCTTGGCTGACGCTCTACAACCACCTCTGCCTCCCAACACCGTCCGATCACCATTGCCCCAGGTATCCCCAACCACCCTACCAACATAGCCACCCCCTTCCCGACGACACCCTCCCAAATCCGGATGCCACCCTCCCTGATCCAGAGGCTGCCACCACCATTGGGAAGGACATCGCTGCTGCCGTCCTCCTAGCACCCAATGTAGTTAGCTCTGTGACCTACCTCATCGCCTCAAACTCCTTAGCACCGCCGTCGTTTTGCTGCCACCACCCCTAATCTCCTCATCCCTGACGCCCTCGCCTTCACCAAGAGAAGGGAGGACTCATGACAGGTGACCATTGCCTCTCCTTGACCAGCTTTGCATCGGCTCATCCCCAACATGAGATTCATAATTGTTTTTTATTTGGTTCTTCATGTTAATTATCCCAAATTTGTCGTTCATGCTATCGGTGTTTAACTGGTTGGTTTTAGTTATCCCAAAATTGTTGTTCTTGCTATTGTCCTTCCCAAATTGTTGTTAATTGGCTATTTACTTATTTGGATTTCAGAGCTCCGAATGGTTGATTTGTTAATTGATTCATATTTGAGATTGTTGTATGATAAAATTAGAAGCATCTCTTGTTATTCACATGAGGGCTTATTTTACAAAAATAAATGTGTTCGGTTAGCATGTGATAACAATAATGTTGCTACAACAATGGACATTGGAATCACGGTGACGTTCTTATGGCCATGGTCATGCTGCAACACTGAACATTGGAATTGATAAAGTAGCACAGGACTGAAATTACATTGATAACAGTGATGTTCTTGTAGTATGTATCGAGCGAATTATATAAATATATACGCAAGTGAAATTACAAATGAAAAGTTTGAGATGTATGATAATGACTTTACGAAAGATCAAATATATATGCAAAAAATCAAAATCAATTATTTTTACGCTAAATTAGCACATGAACATGCCTTCAAAACCCTAAAGGATATTTTAGACATTTCAACCTTCATCTATAGCTGAAGCAGTTAGCAAGCTCGACAAAAAGCCTGACTATCAAACGGCCTCTTAGAAAAAAGCTACGGCAGAAAACTAAAAAACAGCTTATGAAAAAAAAATCCAAAACTTCAGCTCCCCTAAACAGAATCTCTGGTGGCTTTGTGCATTTTGGAAGGCCCGATTTTACTAGGCTTGGGAAGCCCCGAGCTTGGGCCTGGGCCAAGAAGCGCTAGCCACGACGGCTGACTGCTTCCTTGGATATTTTTTTTTGGGAAAAATGCTTCCTTGGATAGTTGGATACATGTAACGGAAATTCCTAGCACAATTCAATGGTCTAGACAACGATTTTGGATCCATGTTGGCAAGGGGAAGGCAGAGTGACATTGGGTGAATCTGAATCGTCGGATGAAAAAACAACGGTCCAGATCGATACTGTAGCGCTACAGTGATCGATCTGGACCGTTGTTTTTCCATCGGACGACTCAGATTCACCCATGTCACTCTGCCATTCCCTTCCTAACGTCAGAGGATCCGATTCCCTAGACAACTCTCCTCTTGGACCTGTATAGGCTTATAATTCAGGTTCGTACGTGCTGGAGCCTGCGTGGCGTGTATGCATGCAATCGCTGCACGGGCGCGCATGCATATACCGGTAGCTCATGGTCGATCAGCTTTGCGTCTTGCTAATTCACGCGTGCGTATGCAGGGAATCAACTGGGGGTCGTGCAAGAAGCATGGCGGCTGGTACAACTTCCTGAAGGAACGGGTGGACGACATCGCCGATGCCGGCGCGCCACGCACGTCTGGCTGCCGCCGCCGTCGCACCCCGTCGATCCGCAAGGTACGTGCGCTGCCAAACTTACAAGATCAAGCGAAGAAAACAGCCTACTTGGTATGTGCATTCAGACTGAACAGATGATGAACCATGCAAATGTACTGTTGTTTTGATTCGAAGTTTCAAACTGCAGGCTACATGCCGAGCCGGCTCTACGACCTGAATGCGTCCACGTACGGAACCGAGGCGGAGCTGCGGTCGCTGATAGCCGCGTTCCGCGGCAAGGGCGTCCAGCCCGTCGCCGACATCATCATCAACCACCGGTGCGCCAGCAAGAAAGACGACCGCGGCGTCTACTGCGTCTTCGAGGGCGGGACTCCCGACGACTGCCTCCACTGCGACGCGGACGTGGGCTGCGTTTGAGAGGACTCAATATTTAGCTTTTTACATTATGCTATAAAAATTTATTTTTAAATAGTGTATCTTTTCAAAATGATGTTTACAAATAGTTTATAATAGACACTATATCAAGTTTAATTATACCGATCAAAATCGCATATAACATTTTCTCCTTTCGTACTATCTGTTACGAATACTTAGAATTCAAAAAGTCAAAGTTACATCCCAAAAGGATCTACCCCTGTCTAGTGCCCAGCCGGGCAATACCACTAGTCGGAATGTTGTAAAGAGCGGTTTTTGCCCGTAATCATCCTCTAAACAAACCCGGGGGATTTCCTGGATGGCGAGGGCGGCCACGTCGCCCCTGTGCGCGCTCGTGCCGGCGCGTGGCCGCCGAATCTTCGTACGGTCTGAGGAGCTCATTTCCCTGTATTTTTCAAAAATTACGTAAAGGTCCTCTGTTATCGTAAAAAGGTCCCTGAATTTTTCAAAAAAGACCCTGCGCATATTTATTTTTCGTTGATAACGATCCGTAGTTTCCGAAATTACGTACAGGCCCTCGGTTCTTTCAAAACGACCCCTGATTTTTGCAAAAAAAACCCTCTGGTCTCCTTTTATTGCGAAAAGCCCCTTGCTTTTTTTTAAAAAAACCCTACGTTTTTTTTAGCTACGAATTTTCGCCTCTTTTACTTCGGTACGCACGGTGGCTAGCGCGGTGTGCCGCCGCGCCTATTGGGCTAGTATATGTAAAATATGCAGTATCTACAGCATCACTTCAATGAACGGCTTCTGCAGTTCTGCTGTCTGCTTTGGGCCGTTGGCTACTCGAACTGCCGTAAGAGAGGTGCCGCACAACAACTGGGCTGGGCAGGGCGCAAACATGAGACTCTTCTAGCGTTATTGCTGTGTGGCCTCGAGCGTTCCGTGGGTTGGCAGCCTTGGCGCGAGTGTCCCAAGTCCAACTCCAATCTTGCCTGCTTTGGGCTGACTCAGGGCACGCTGGGCATCCGATTAACATTTAGCTGTTGCTAATGGACTGGGATCGGAGGCTGGCCGAGGCCAGTGCAGGCTTATACTACGCGAAAAGCAACCTCAAGTCTTGAGCTACTCATTGTGGGCTCGATATACACAGGAACTCTTCAATACACCTGTTTGATATAGCTATGATTTACGACTTTTAGTTAAAATTTTTAAATTTTAGTTGTTTACGAAAGAGATTACGGAGAGAGATACTCGCTTCACGTTATCCAGTGGTAGCGTCGCTTTCCGCCACGAGAACAACTGCAGCGGCTAGCTCACTCTGCCTCAACGCCGAGTGCAGCTCCCTACTCATCACTGCGGTAGGGCGTGGTGACAGGCGCCACGAGTGGGACGGGGGCGGCATCGCCCGCCACCCGTCAGACAGCTAGGCGCGCGTGGGCGGAAAGGGTCAAATTGGCGAGTGAGGAAAGCGAGCCACGCAACTGTAGTGCGGGTGGGCTTGGAACTTGGGTGGTGGCGGCGGCGTGGTGGAGTGTGGAATCACGATGGCCATCAGCGTCAGCCGCAGTTCCAGCTGCAGTGCCGTGACTGATTCTGTTGTTTTAAGCTGTGATCACGATTTTTGTTTACATCTTTTAAGATAATAGCAGACAACAGATATGTTAATACAGATGATGCATACTGTTTTAGCTTCCGAACTTTTGGCTTCAGCTTTTAGCTTCTGACTTATTTTGCACTATTCATAAATTTCGTCTTTTTCTGAACTTTTGGCTTTTTGTTGAGTTTTTTTGCCGGTTCTTTTTTCCCGTATTTGTTTGTATTATACGTAATGGGCTAACATATTTTTTAATTTTTTAAATTTAATTATGCTAAATAAGTCTCTGTCAGCTACAATATTTTTTCAGCCAGCTACAGTGATTTTCAGCCATAAGCCACTCAAAATAAGCCAAAATGATCACACCCTAAAATGATCAAAATAAGCCATATTTAAACTTGAGAAACTATTTTTAAAAAATCTATTTCAAGATATCATCTCGTTTTTTTACTTTCAAAAAAATCAAAAGCCAAAGCTAAGAGAACAAAAGAACATGCCACTCACTAGGCCGAGCAGGGAAGCTACGGACCATCTTTTTATGGTAGTGCTTATTTGGGCTTATAAGTCTAGGCTTTTAGTATTTTTACACTATAGTGACAGAAAATGCACTGTAAATATTGTTAGCTTTTTATCGTAATTAAATTTAAAAAAAATAAAAGTTATATCATCACGAACAATGTAAAGAAATAAGAAGAAAAGAAAAGACAAAAAAATACTAAAAACAAAAACCCAAAAAAGACAAAATTAAAAAGTTAGAAGTCAGAAGCCAAGAGAAGAATATCGTTGGAGCAAGACCTATGTGTTTTCTTAGGGCCTGTGCGCGTGGTGTGAGTAGACTTTTTTCCAAGGCTACGAGTTCCGACTTTATTTTGAATTTTACTTATCTGTAATCCGTCCGTCGGTGTACTCATTTGGGCTTAAATTTGTAGCTGTTGGCTTTTCACTGTTTAAGACCTTTTTTGCACTATAACTACTGATAGATTTTCAGTATAATTAAATTTAAAAAATAAAAAGCAAATTATTCCATAATGGACAATGCAAAGGAATACGAAAAAACAAAGACAAAAGAGCAAAAAAAACTAGGAAAAAAAATAAAATTAAGAAATAAAAAGCTAAAAACCAAAAGATAAAAGCCCAAACGAGGGAAGTATTTTGTTGGTATGAAGAAGAAACGATAAATATCGAATGCTTGTGTGGGGCGGAGCACGGCGACATGCAAATATGTTCAAAATTTCACCGGTACATGTCATGTCCTAGATCAGGTAGCACCAGTACAGATGATCGGTGCTCAAAATGAAAAGTTTCCACAGATATAGGGGGAGAGATTACCTGACTCGAGGCAGTGGCGGATCCAGAAAAATTTTTGGAGGAGTTGAAGTACCTTCAGCTCGATCTCAGCCCCTTCTACATTAGACATCCATGGCTAAAAATTTAGAGTGGCTCCAAGGGTCCGGTAGCAGTAGGGGGGCTCAAGCCCCCCACCCCACCGCTAGATCCACCGCTGACTCGAGGAATGCTTACAAAGCAGGAACTAGGTCTAAAGCAGCCGAAAAGCAGTCAAAAACTTTAAGGTGTGTTTGCAAAGGGGCCTTCGGATTCGAACTAAATCGTGAAAATTCCTAGAGTCCCAAATTGACCCTACGAGAAAAATAAAATAAAATGGACGCCCCTACCCCGTGCCCACCGCGTTCAGCCAGCCACCCAAAGCCTCTCTGTCCGGGATTGCGCTGTTTTGTGTTTTCTATGAGCCCAAATATCAACCAATATAAGTGTAGGCCTAAAACAAACGCCATTCATTACCTTTAAGCAAAAACATTCGGCCCATTACATTTAAGAAAAAATATTTAGCTCGGTCATTTTTAGCCAATGACTTATATTTTTTAAATTCTTACTGTCCATGAGACACGATACCTAAAGGAAAATAGTGTATACGATTTTAGCCGGTATAACTAAACTCAGTACAGTATCTACTACAAGTAAACCCCGCTTTGAAAAATGTATCGTTTAAAAACTAGTTATTGTAGCAACAAAAAAGACAAAACTAAAGCATAAATACAAAAGAACCCACCGTTACATCCACATTGGTCCAATCTGAAATATGATGCGTACAATGATTGCTTCAATCAAGCCCTCCTTACGGCCTTCTGGTAACCTCTGATGCAGGTTCACAGGCACATGTTAATGTTTCCACGGTCCACGGCACGCCGCCTGAAATCTGAATCGCCTTCCTCCTGCCGTGCCTCCGGAAGACCTTGGGCAGCTGCCCCGGGGTAGCTCCGCCACTGCTCTGATGTGCCTATGAATTTTGTTAGTAGTTCCTTCTTGGCTTGTTTGGAATACGAAATTCCTACATTATAGCTTGTTCAGGGCACTCTTAATGCAGAAATTATGAGATAGTTTCTATACTTGCCAATTAATGTAGACATTACCCATAGAAACTATACTCCCAATGGATAGTTTCTACAAATAAAATTTTCATCCAATCATCTATCTTCTCTCTCCTATCATCTACCTATCACAGCTCTTTCTACCTTGGTTCCTGTGTAGACATGGTGTCTATATAAGAAACCATTTCCTAATCTCTCCTCCTTAACTCCAATGACACATCAGCATTTTGCTTACTTGGCACCTTATTTAATGCCATAGAAATCATCCATAGTTTCTGCATTGGGAGTGCTCTCAGAACACAGGATATATTTTACAGGAACCACTCGCGGGTTCCTGACGTGTAGAGACTGGTGCCATAGCTTTTGCTCTCCTCTCTCCAAGAACCGTGCGCTCATGTGAGATCTGCGACTCTCCAGACTGCACTCTCGGACTGCTCCGCTCCTTCCCATCTCAGAGTAACACAGAACTGAATCCCACCTCGCGACTTGCTAGCTGTGATCCTAGAACCACCAAAAGGGCTACTCCGGCCTGCCGAACATTGATCATCGTTTCGAGTAGGGCTGAAAACGAAAACGGTAATTTTCGGTTACCGAAAATCGTTTTTGAGAAATTATCGATTTTTTCCCCTAAACGGAAACGAGAACGGTAAAAATATCCGATAACGAAAACGAAAACGATTTAGCTCCCTTCCGATCGTTTTCGAAAAATACCGTGTTTAATCGGTAATTACCGTCGGTAATTACCGATCAGAGCACCCAGGCCCAGCGGCCAGGCCCATTAGTGGAGGCCCATTCCGTCTCGGCGTCTCCGTCACTCCGTGAGACCGACACACCCCACCTCCTCCAGAGTCCAGACCTCCACGGCTTCACCCATCCATCCGACCATCCGCATCTCGCCATCTCCAGCCGTCGGCGCCGCCTCCATCCGGCCATCCCCACGCCTCCATCCCCACGCCTCCATGACAGTTGTTAACTAATGCTTGCGCGGTGGTGTGTGTTGGTCGGAGAAACAGGATGCGGCTGTACAACTGGGTGTCGCAGAGGTGCTTCTCCGACTGTGTCACCTCCTTCTACCGCAAGGCCCTCGGCAAGCGCGAGGAGGACTGCGTCCGCGCCTACGTCCGCAAGTTCCTCCTCCTCTCCTCCGCCTCCTCCGCCTGCTTCGCTGACCTCGCCGACCCCGGAGCCTCCGCCGCATTTGACGACTGATTCCGTAAGCCAGCCAGTCCACTCCACTGTAGGAGGAGTTTTGTTTGCTCTTGTTTGTCAGCAGTTTAGTTTGCTACGATTCTGCCTGCGATCTGAATTGAAAGAGAGGAGAGGGATGGATCATGGATGGGAATCGGGAAATAGATTATACGGACGGCCAAGTAACTAATTTGCGATTCAATGCAAATGTTGTTTCACTTGTTCTAGCGGCTGTATCCAATGACGAATCTGAAATTTGGATGGATACAGAAACGAATGAATTCTTCATGTCATGCTCTTTATCTTTTCTAGATCAAATTTCTTTTTATCTAGTCTAGATCAAACTTCTTTCTTCCAATTTTGAACACCATTTCATCTTGTGCCCCGTGATATGCAAACTTGAATTCTTCATATTGTGTGATGATTGATGTTCACCACTGTTTTTTGGCCTGCTCAACATCACTGCAATCAAGTTCACGTTTTTTGTTTTCACACTAAACCTGGTACTCTGCAATTTGCCGATATCTCTTAAGCCTCAAAAGTCATAGCAACTTCAGGAGAATAGACATGAATGGTTCATAGAGAAAATGTGCTTGATCAGGATAATGCACCAAGCAGAAAATGAGCCTGAGACAACCACAACCAAGATACTGCATGCTCAAAGCCACAAACACACCAGTGCGCCCAAAAAGAGGGGAGGAAAGTCTCATGTATTGATTGATTTCACGTAGTCAAGCTGTTAAGCTAACAGTTTCTGTAACAACTAAAAATGGATTTGAGCCAAAAAGCCTACGAGGTAAACAAGACCTTAGACTATTCTGTTACAATTCAATGAAGACTGATTTTTGGGTGCCATTCTGATTTCTAAATGGCACGAACGCATAAAGCTTTACCAAAATCTAAGATGAATCATCATATTTCCCATGAGGTTCTCTTCTCAAGATTTGACCTCAAACTCATCAAATATCTGTTCTAGTCTCCAAGACAAGACCATCACAAATTCGCATTAGTCTGCTAAGTATTATTGTATTAAGTCTATGATGTCACTTGTGGTTGTGGGCTTATGGCTTTGTGCCGTGTCATTTTATTGCTATATAATATGTGTCTTGCTTCTTGTGCCATGGATCATTACTACAGTGTCTTTATGTGACCTGGGTCAATCTATACAGCTATTGTTATGTTGTGCAGATTGGTGTGTTTATTGTATTTTAGATATCGCTTTCATGATTTCCGATCGTTATCGATGCACTTTTGATCGAATAGTTTCGTTTCCGAATTTACCGGAATATCGATGTCGTTCTCGTTTCCGACAATATCGTATCGATTTCGTTTTCGAGAAAATAATATGAAACTGAAAGTAATTTGACCTCCTACCGATTATTTCCGACCGTTTTCAGCCCTAGTTTCGAGCCTCTGGAACTCACAAATAAGAGAGCCGCGAGGATCAGTGTTGCAGCTATATGGCCGTGCGTTAGTCCAAAATTACTCAAACAATCCAAATTAGCTTAATCGCCTACAGATTCTGTCCTCAGACCTCATCACATGTGTGCTCCTGCACTTGCAAGCTAGCCCAGGCGCCCACCCATGAATTTTTATCGGACAGTCAAAACTGTGCCATAACCGACCATGGCAGTAACAGCAAATGGGTGGCCCGTGGTGAAAGCTGAGCCTGCAGTTCCTGCTGCTCCATGCGTTCATCTACAGTCCGAAATGCAGTATGTCAAATCCTAGCTAGGCTCCAGCTAGCCTAGCACTCTCTGCACTGCGCAAAGGGCTTCGCTGCACCTCCCTGCAGATGCGCAGAAATAAATGGGCTCTGCCTCTGCGAGCTACGCTAGTCCATGCATGCATTCATGCAGACGTGCGTAAATGCCGTCCAGAAAAATGAGAAAGATCCATCCAACCGATCGATCAGACCGGACGCCCAGCCAGTGCTGACGTACATGTAGACAAACGTGCTTGAATTTTGGAGTTAAAAGCCAGATTTGATACTTTTACATATTGTATTTATAAAACTAATCGTATATATATATATCGTATTTATAAAAATATTATTTCTGTCGTCCAGTGGGCGGACAGCAGTGCTGGCGAGGTGACACGCAGCGAGCCCATCGACGGCAGGCGCCTGTCGTCCCCTCACAAGACGGCAGGCAGCTTTTCGTCCGGTGGGGGGACGGCAGGCAAGCCTGTCATTTGGTGAGTGAGTGGCAGGTGATTAAGCCGGCCTGCTCTAAATTTTTTTTACGTTTAGTATGTTTTAAATTTTTAAATATATCAAATGAGCTTAAAAAATTACAAAACTACAGCCTTCCGACACAACGTAACTCGTGGTATAATTTTTGGGTAATTTTATCCAATGCGAATATTGCTCAAAAATTCGTAAAATTTTGCTAATTTTACGAGTTTTTACATATAGCAAACGAGTTTTAAAAATTACGAAATTTTATGTGAAGCCTCCCGACACAGTCATAGTTATTGTGTAAGTTTTTGGAAATTTTATGTGACCCGAATTTGTCATGTTTATTCGGGTCAATTTAATCATGAATTCACGAATATTTCACGATTTTTTTACAATTTTATACATTACGAATTTTGTACAATTAAAAGTAATTATAGTAGTACAAAAAAATATATCACACTAGATGCGATATGGCTCACCCATCTGAGCCACTGCTATCTTCTCGCCGTGTCTGCCTCCCTGTATGTGGCCTTGTCTTCCATTGCGCATGAGCATGTCTCGTCGGGTACGTCAGTCGGTCCAGAGGTTGCATCTCGGGTCAAAGGAGGTATGAAGACCGTTCTGTCTGCTTAGTGGCTGGTTGTAGTCCAGTAAGCTTAGGTACAGTAGGTTTGGTTCGGTAAGGGTCGAAGTTCTCCAGCTGAGACATGCTGAACTGCGAACACACCCACAATAATGTCGTGTACGAAGGACTCTAGAAATCCCCCTTGTGGTGCGAAGGAGCTCTCGCCTTGACCGTATACGTGGTAGTGAAGCCGGAGGAGCTCTGCCCCATCGAAGTATCCAAATCCTGAGTATACTATGAATGTTGAGCTCTACCCTGTGTACGCTGCAAACCCTAGCGCCGTGTACTGCTCTCTGGAAGCATCTGGGAGACCCATGTCGTCATCGGTGGACTCGTCATCACCCCCACGTTGAATTGGAGGCTGCAAGATGAAACTTTATTAGTCACAATAAATATTCTGGATGTACAATGCGAATGATCAGCACACGAATGATCGGCGACTAATACTACAACACCATGCAGACTCAGTAGATGCGATGGCCGACCGAACTAGCTAGGTCGCGATGACCTGGCGAGTGAGCATGGTGCCCCCATTGGGTGGCTCATGTGCGCACTGTGATATGAGGAACAGCTGCAGCTTAGGTTGTGCACTATTTTTTTGACCTGCTTTATGATGAACTTCATAGTCTTCTGCAGGGCCGATGGTGTCTCTGGGCTACTGATGGCGGCCTCCGACGTGTTGCATCCACTCCAACTGATGTGACATACAAAACATGTTCAATAACGACCAGTATGAATTTCTTGAACGAAACAATAAGATATTTGAACTGTGTTACGCTGTCATGCCACCGCAAAGCGCTGTAGGGATCGATCGAGTGTTGCAGATGTTCCTTATGCATGATCTGCTTGGGGTGATCTGGTGGAGGAATTCTGAGTCTGCTGCGTGACCGGGGGACGTACCACTCCAAGTACTCGTCGTACGTCTGGATATCGTACGGACGCTGCTCCATGACAACATCGAGGTGCACCCTGTTCATCTATGCCGTCGGCCACTGCTGCTGCAGTTCTTGCCAGTCCGTACCATGCCGACTAGCCCTTGATTGCCTGCATTTCCAGAATCATCGATATTACATAGCAAGACTTACAAAGTGTACACATTAGTCGAATGGAGTTTGACTCACTAGTGTACGGCTTGCGGTAGGAACCTGCCATCCAGAGGGGTACGGCCTGGTGCAAACCAAACTGTCGCATCACGCGCAGTGGCGCGTAAACCTCCACCATGTACAAGAACATTAGATGGTGTGTCATCGCTCATAGCTCCACGTCCTCCAGGCAATACAGGGATAGCCCGTACGGCAAGACACGATGCACAAAATCTAACATCCATGGACCCCATATGACATCACTGTCGTGAAACGACTCAAACTCATTATGCCACAGCAAGTAGCACCGCAGATGGGCAGCAATCTACCAGATGCCCATAGTGGGCTCATCTATCAGGTTGACAAACTCATAGAATGGGTGCACTGGCGTCACGATGGTCAGACGTCTGATAGGGAAATGCTCCTAGCTCCACAGTTGCAGGAGCACGTAGCAGATAGCCAGATTGGGGATACCAGTAGTGCCGCGCTAGCAAGCATCACATAACCCTCGATACGTGGCGCACAGAACCGCTGATCCCAACTATACCGAGACATCGCCTCAAACTCTGTGTCCACCAAAGACTCGACGAGGCCGATAAATTTAGCGTTGCAAATATCGCTATGTGTGGCTAGAAACATGCTCCAACCAAAGAGCTGGATAGGGAACGCGACGAGGTGCGTTCTGACGACCTCCGGCAGTGCAACATGCAGGCACACACTGAAATTGTTCAGTCAAGTGAGGGGGACACCACGAGCACTCTCCGGGATAGGCCAGCCGAACCGGTTCGCTAGCCTCTCCTTCCAGTCAGCTGGTGCAGGGGCTGGAACAAGTGCGTCACCCCTAAGAGGGAGACCGGTTAAGAACGCGACGTCCTTCAGAGTGACCGTTATCTCATCCCACCGAAAGTGGAATGTGCGCGTCTCGGGCCTCCACCTATCCACCAGTGTTGCAAATAGGCTGCCGTCGATGGTGAACTCGTATCCAGTGGAGACCAGCCTCGCAAAGGGCAACAAGCCCGCGGCCTGCAGGGTTGGGACGTAGTACTCGTCTAGCGCTCACGGATCCCTCCCCCTCCCCCGCGCAGCTTGAATGGTGACGGGTCAGTCGCGCCACCCGTCATCCATGAGTGGCAATGGTGTTTCTCATCATACGAGTGTTCTAGAAGCTCCAGAAAAGGCATACATTCTAATACATAGGACAGACCAAATATTAGTGCGAAGATTAATAATGACAATAAAACTTACTTTATAATACAAACTACATTAATTATGACTAACAAAATAATATTAATTATGAATTGGAATACGGGAATAACATCGAAAGCATGCTATAAAAAATTATCTATCTTTCAGGAGAAGTAATTTTGAGAGTACCTTGCAACAAATGGGGCAGACAAAATATTAGTGCGAAGATTGATAATGACAGCAACATACTACAAGTCAGTGATTACATGCATGTAACTACATATGAATACTTCACTACGTACTCATAATTTGATTACTAATCCAAAAAAATGACGAACCATTCATTACTGTCGTTTTTACCACTTAATTACTTACCACTAACTCGTTACTTACCCCTAACTAATTGCCACTACAGTAATTACGACTACTTAATTACATATTTTCATTCAATAACAAATTATGGGTACCGTACATGCACAAAAATAGTAAAACCTATGTCTAAATTACTATGACCTATTTACTTCGTAATACAAACTACATTAATCATGATTAACTAAATAACACTAATTGACTAGGATTACGAGAATAACGTTGAAAGTATACGATAAAAAATTATCTGCCTTTCGGGAGAAGAAATCAACACTGCCAATTTTGAGCTACACACTGACTTCTTGAAGTAATGAGCTACGCACTGCCAATTTTGAGCGACGACCGCGACAATGACCTTCTGTGATAAGCGACTGAGATGAGCAACGACGAACTGAGAGAGGTTTGTATTTATGGCCAAGTGAAAGGTGAACCCGGTGCACTCATCCCATATATTGAGGACCCATTATCACGAGCAGCACTTCGGGTAAGGGGAGACGGCATCGTAACATTGACAAATGTGCAAACGAGGGAGCGGACGAGAGGGACGACAACGTAATGACATTAGTGCGAATGAGAGAGTGCGAGAGGGGCATGACACATACAGAGTGACAATTGTATGAACCAGATAGCAAGAAATAAAACATAGCACGATTTACCCAGACATGCCACTTCAAAATATGCCTGAGCATCGTTAAATTCATGATTAAATTTACCCAAATAAACGTGGTAAATTTGGACCACATAAAATTTTCAAAAAATACACAATGAATATGACTGTGTTGGAAGGCTTCACATAAAATTTCGTAATTTTTGGAGCTCGTTTGCTATATATAAAAACTCATAAAAATATCAAAATTTATGAGTTTTTTAGTAATATTCCCAATGGATAAAATTGTCCAAAAATTACACTGTTAGGTAAGTTATGTCAGAAGGCTGTACATCAATTTTGGTAATTATTTGAGCTCATTTGATATATTTAAAAATTCAAAAAAGCACTAAACATAAAAAATTAGGGCAGGTAATTAAGCCAGCTAATTAGCCAGCTTAATCACTTGCCGCCCCCTCGCTAAACAGCAGGCTTGCCTACCGTCCCCCCGCTGGGCAGTAGGCTGCCTGCCGTTTGGTGAGGGGGCGGCAGCCGGCAGGCGCCTACCGCCGGTGGCCTCGCCGGCAGAAGTGCCATTTTTTGCAAGTATAGTGCGCATACGGCTACTTTTGTAAGTACGTTGCGTAACAGTGCCAAATCTGGCTTTAACTCTGAATTTTGATTCTTTCAGTCCACATCATTGTATTTTGTAGTATGAATTTGACCGGATTCTATCACTTGAACTCGATCAGATTTCACTCAAGGATATATTTCGGTCATGATTGGTCGGTAATACGTACGAGTCGAAGGTTATGATTGAGATCATCTTTATTTTCGTATTGATTCTACACCGAGTTGCACCATCGTGGTGTCCAAAAGTGTTTTGTGCCAACTGGAGTCAGATGTGGCTACTCGAGGTGCTTCTAACTACAACTCTTCACTGTTATATTCTAAGACTCTGTTTCGTCTCCGAGCGGTGGTGATGTTCTCTTCTCCGAGTAGGTTACTATTCCAATTTTTTGTAGGTTTCTGTTACTATTGCCGACTAGGACTCAGTTCCTTCCTCATTTCGGACTCTTCTTTCTAGGGTTATTTATTTCCCGGGTAAGACTCATGATAGTGAAGCACACACAATAGAACTTATCTACACATGTTATATGCTAAGAGTGTTCTGTAACTTATCCTCATATAATGATTTCGCTGATTGTTCCCACAAGAGTTTTTCACGTTAAATATTTGTCTCATGATCCTGATTATTCTTTATTTTGTTTTTTATAACAAGTGTTCTAGAGCTCTTGTTTCGTAACAAGTGGTATCAGAGCAAGATTCTTTGCTCGATCAATCTAGGGCATACTCGTCATTGCGTGAATGAAGTATGGTCTTCTACTGCAGGATCGCGAAACAAGATTTTCTCTCTGGCAAGTCAAGATGTGAGCTATTCTATCATAGCTCTATTTGGATGATGCGTTATTAGAAATTGACAAGATACCCACTGCATGATCCATTGAGAAGAAGCATAGGAGAGATCGTAAGGCTCTCTCTCAAATTCAACTTCATCTTTCTAATAATATGCCCGCTGCATTGTCCATTGGCTGAAGATGGATCAATGCAAGATCATCTTACTGCATCTAAAAATGTGATCACTGATCTTGAAGCCATGAAAGTCAAATACGATGGCGAAGATTTGAGTCTTATTCTACTTCTGTTTGCTGCTTGTTTCATTCTCTTTGTTTAGAGACATAATTCTCTAAAATCAAGATACTCTTACTCTTAATGAGGTTGATGAGCTTTGTATGATAAAGAGAAGATAAAAGGTATGATTTCGAATGGGAGCTCGTGTTTGCATGCAAAAGGTTTGTCCATTCAGGGCAGACCAGTTGAGAGGTCTCCAACCAGTGATTCCAAAAGCAAAAATTCGAGCAGATACAAAGTTCGTTCAAAGTCGAAGATCAAGAAGTTGTGCCGTTATTGCAAGAATTGTGGACATGATATCTCTAAGTGTTGGAAATTCTAGAATAAAGATAAGAGGAATAATAATTCCACAAAAGATAAACTAGATGATGAAGCTAAGGCTATCATTGTCATAAAAGAAGGTTTTAAACGGGATATTCTTGTTGCCTTTGCGAGTGATTCTAAAACTAGCAATGAATATATTCTTGATTCAGCCTGTACTTTCCATATGATCTTGAATCTTGACTGGTTCGTTACTTATGAAGCTATTTCAAGTGGATCAATGTTAATGGGAGATAATATTCTGTGCAAGATTACATGCATCGGTTTCGTTCATATCAAGATGTTTGATTGCACTGTTAGAACCCCATTGGAGATCCGACACATTCTAAATTTGAAAAGGAACCTTATCTCATTGAGTACTCTTGATACCAAATGGTACCAGTTTTTATGTGGAGGTGGAGTTCTAAAGATCTTCAAAGGCACTCTTGTTGTGATGAAATGTGATATGAAGGCGGCAACCTCTATCATCTTCGAGGCACAACTCTGGTTGGAAAGGCTGCTATTGCCTCGACCAGGTTGTCCAATGCTGATTGAACAAGTCTATGGCATATGTGTCTCAGGCATATGAGTGAAGCCGGCTTAAAGGTGTAATGCAAAAGAAGTCTACTCGATGGTCAAGGTGTTGACCAGTTAAAGGTTTTTTGAACATTGTGTCATTAGTAAACAAAAGAAAGTGATTTTTAGCTTTGCAAATCACTCTTCAAAAGGCATATTGGATTATCTTCATTCTGATTTATGGAATAAGTCCCACGTTTCATCCCTTGGAGGTGTAAATTATATGCTGACCATCATCAATAACTACTTTTAAAAAGTTTGGACATACTTCATCAAGCATGAGTCTAATGTGTTCAAGACAATGAAAGAGTGGAAAATTATGATTGAGAAAGAGTCCAGCAAGTATGTCAAGAAACTCTGAACAAATAATAGCCTAAAAATTCTTTTTGGCAGAATTTGAAGTCTTATGTCGATCGAAAGGTATTTTAAGGCATTGCACAGTATGGGGCACACCTAAGCAGAACTGTATGGCCGAGTACATGAACGGAACCATTATGAAAAAGGTACATTGCATGCTGTCTACGACAAGTCTATCAAAGAGTTTTTGTGTTAAAGCCACTTCTCCTACATGTTATCTAATCAAGTGATCACCAAACACTTCCATTTACAAGAAAAGTCCAATTGATATGTGGTCTGATTCTCCTGCAGACTACTCGAGTATAAGACTTTTTGGTTGTTCTACTTATTCTAATGAAGGTAAACTTAAGACAAGAACTGTTAAGTGCTTGGGGTTATAGGCTATAAGTTGTGGAGTCATGAGACCCGAAAGGTAGTCATGAGCAGAATTATAACATTCGATGAGTCTGCTATGTTGAAAGGAATTTCAACCAGTAATGCACCCATCGAGAAGCCGCAGTATAGTAGCTTGCAGTGGAGCACGTTATTGGTTCTAGATTCTCTCTAGAGGCCGACAAGGAGAATATACAGGATGCCCTATTCAAGCTCCCACCAGTAATCTTTCAACAGGAACTGGTCAGAATCAACAATTCATTGCAGTTGGTCGGCAAAGGAGGAAAATCCAGCCTCCGAAAAGGTTAATTGAAGAAGCTAACATTGTGACTTATTGTTTGAACATGACATAAGAGATTGAAGGCACTGTTGAACCTTCACTTTATTCAGAGGCCATTTGCTCTTATGAGGTAGAGAAGTGGATGACTGCCATGCATGAAGAAATGGAATCCCTAGAGAAGAATTCCACTTGTGAGTTGGAGGAGCTCCTGAGTGAAAAGAACCTCATATGCTGTAAGTGGATTTACAAGAAGAAGGAAGGCACATTTCTGACCCATTAGGTCAGGTACAAGACAAGGCTCGTTGTTGAATGATATATCCAAATTTTAGGTATTGACTTTACAGATGTTCTTTGCCTGGTCATCAGCATAGTTTTATTTAGATCTTACTCATTGTTGTAGCTATGCATGATTATGAGCTTAAACAACTGGATTTTAAGACTGTGTTCTTATATAGGGAATTGTAAGAAGACATCTATGTGGAGTAGTCAGAAGGTTTTATTTTTCCGGAAAAGAAGAATTTGGCATGCAAATTGAAGAAGTCTCTTTATGTGTCGAAGCTATCACCCAAACAGTGGTACAAAAGATTTGACTTATGTATGATCTTTCAAGGCTACAGAAAATCTAACTATGATAGCTGTGTTTATTTAAAGACTATCAATGGTCCAGCTATCGTCTTGCTTCTATATGTTGATGATATGCTTATCGCGGCAAAAGACAAGGTTGAAATATCAAAATTAAAGGTACAGTTAAGCGGTCAATTCAAGATAAAGGATCTCGGTGCAGCAAAAAAAAGATTATTGGTATCTTCAGATATCATCGGTTTGAAAAGTTATACCTGAGTCAGAGAGGATATATTCAAAAAATGTTTTGTCGTTTTAACATGTACAAGGCCAAACCGACTAGCACTCCGTTAGTTGTGCACTTCAAACTCTCTTCAACATCAAGTCCACAAATAGTTAAATAAGTTAAATACATGTCAAATGTTCTGTATGCAAGTGCAACAGATCACTTATATAAACCATGGTCTGCTCTTGCCCCAACTTATCTCAAGTTTTGAGTGTTATTAATAGATATATGGCAAATCCAAGAAAAGACCAATAGGGAGCAGTTCAGTGGTTCTTCATATATTTGAGGGGCACTTCTAATGCTTGTTTGCAGTTTGGAAATATCAGTGTTAGACTAGTTTGATATATGGATTATGATTTTGCTGGAGATTTATATAAGAGAATATCTCTGATTGGTTATATATTCACTGTTGGAGGCTATGCCATACGCTGGAAAGCTTGTCTGCAAACTATTATTGCTCTTTCTACTATTGAAGTAGAGTGCATGGCTATTTCAGAAGCATGTAAAGATGTTGTTTGGGTAAGCGTTCTATACAATGAGCTTTTTGAAAGTACATCTTGTACTAATGTCCACTGGGATAGTCAGAGTGCTATTTATCTTACAAAAGACCAAATATTCTATGAGAGAATAAAGCATATTGATATCAGATATCACTTCATCCGAGGAGTTATTTCTTACAGTGATGTTAAAGTTTG
Source organism: Dendrocalamus sinicus (assembly GCA_036346575.1). Lineage (NCBI taxonomy): Eukaryota > Viridiplantae > Streptophyta > Magnoliopsida > Poales > Poaceae > Dendrocalamus > Dendrocalamus sinicus. The sequence continues at coordinate 30,538,733 of CM070662.1, forward strand.
CTAGATTAGTGCTTATGATAATCTAGCTTATATGATGACAAAACCAGTTCCTACCACTAAATCTGAGCTCTGCTAAAATTTGGTTGGTATTACTCAATAGTTCTTTTAGATGTTTGACACAAAAGAATTGTTTTACAAGTTATTCGAGAAGTTCTTAGGTTTATTTTTGCCACTGGAGAAATTTGGTTTAAGGTAGAGATTATTATACTTTATGATCCAAATCTAGTTTGGTCTGATCACTTGAAGAATTCGATCAGTTTTCGCTCAAAGATATATTGCAACAAAGACTGGTCGGAAATGCGAATTAGTCGGAGATTATGATTGGGATAATCTTTATGTTCGTATGGACTACATCGACTTGCACCAGCGTGATGTCCAAAGGTGTTTTGCGGCTATTGGAGTGAAACGTGGCTACTCGAGGTGCTTCTAACTATAACTCTTTACCGTTATCTTCTGAAACTCTGTTTCGTCTCCGAGTGAGGTGTTGTTACCTTCGTCGAGCAGTTTACTATTTTAGTTTCTGAGTATGTTTCTGTTTTTATTGTCGAGTAGGATTATGTTCTTTTCTCGTCTAGGACTCTTACTCTCAAGGCTGTTTATTTCTCTTGTAAGCCTCATGATAGCAAAGCACGTACAACACAAGTTATCTACACATATTATACGCCAAAAGTGTTCTGTTACTTCTCTTTATATAGTAATTTTACCGATTATGAGTCTATTATTTTTTCCATAAGAATTTTCTACGTTAAATTTTTATCTCATAATGGACTATTTTTCATTATATTTTTTATATCTCACCGAGGATTCTATAACCAGTGTTTCGGAGCGCTTGCTTCCGACACCCGTTAATCGCGGCTAGATTCCGCGCCGACACTCGGAGCACTTGCGTCCATGCATGCCGAATTAAAGCGTCTTGGTTTTCTCTCTCTCTCCCTCTCTTGCAAGGTGTTCATAGCTAGAGGGCAGTTGATCAAATTTGCATCACATTTACTCAAATCTTCTCAACACGTACGGTTTATTCAGCTTTACTCAAATCTTCTCAGTGTTTACGTACGGTTTATTCAGCTCACTGCCAGGAGACACTCGATATGTCTGATGCGTCACGTGGGAAAATAGCACATGCGTGCCCATGCCGTGCATGCATGATTGATGATCCACTCGTACGTACGGCCGGGAGTGCGACTGTGCGAGATGAACTTTCGTTTTTGGGATAGGGATGTGTGTTCTCGTAAGGCTTCTTTCTCGGCGACGACAATTTTTGAGTTCAGATAGTGTTAGGGACGTTTGGTTCGTAGTACAAGTTGAATGGAATGGCCTTGTTTATAACGGTGTGATTCGGTCGATTTTACCTTAACGACCTGATACAACACCTGAATATAATATTTCTTATTAAATTAACTAAATCGAACCATCTCATCTAACTGTTTCTATCCTGTGAACCAAACGCCCCTTAACTAGTACTAAATGGATGCAGGCTTGGTTCATGAGCCTATTGATTTACCCATCTCGACGCAAATATTCTACAGTAAACAAGGCGGTTATGATATATCCTTCAATTCATGCCAGGCAGCCAGCAACGATCTTATTATACTAGTATTTCATCGTACTCACAGGAGTAGTATATATGTACACGAGAGATGGTGCCACGCGGCGTTACGTGGCATGCTCCTTGACTTTTCCCGGGCATGCACGCGCTTCAATTAATGCGACCATCGGTCTGGCTGTCTCTCTAATCACATTGCTCTAGGTGGATCTTTTTTCCGCGACTCGATGCGGGTCAACCAAAAGGAAATCAATACGCGGGAGGGCTTGTGTACGGGTATTTCGTTGTGTGATTCGGTAACTTATTTTTGAATGGTATATTTTTAAAATAGAGTTTATATATATTATAGTATAGATTATATTGAATTTAATTGTATCGATTAAAATTATATGTAATCTTTTTTTTACTATTTCTTGTAAATAACTAGAATCCAAGAACTATAAATCAAAAATCAAAACAACCATCCAAAAGAATCTATGTATACGTAGACTAGTTTGTCAGGGCGCAATGGTACACACGCATGCGCACGATCGACCTATACATTTGTAAGAGCAAGTACAACAATGGTCTTATAGCCAATCTAGTCAGCATTTTTGCTGATGTGGAGGAGAGAAGAGAGGAGAGAGAGGAGAGCTTGGCTCTCATGCAAGCAACAAGCTGCACACGGGAGCCTATGCAGTGGTGGGTCCAGATAATAAATGTATGTGAGGAGGAGTAGGAAAGAGAATGTAAGACATGGTACCACATAATAATAAAAAAATCTTTTGTAGACAAATAGAAGACAGATTATTGTATAACTTGGCTCTTATAACTTGACTTATAGCCAAACACTTGGCTCTATTATTGGACTTGCTCTAAGCTAGCTGAACACGAGAGCATCACACTGATTGTTAGTACACGGCCGGTTTTCCGATTAAAAAAATATAAATCAAAACCCTATTTCCATGCCCGAGGTTTTGACCAATGTATAGTTTAATGCTCAAATGATCAAATCAATTAATCCGACGACTCATATTGCTGGCAACATCAAAAGTCGACGGCGTGAAAACACTAGGAGTTTTACTTTCTTTTTCCCGTCACTACTACAGAAAGCCTCATAGAAGACGCCTCATCACAGACGGTTTTGTGAAACCGTCTCTGATGAACACTATTACAGACGGTTGTAATTAGGAGGCCGTCTGTGGTATTTGTGGCGGGAAAATGGATTATCACAGGCCGTTATTACCTAAGTATCACAGACGTGCGTATTAAAAACCGTCGTGATAATCCCAGATATCGCGCAGGCGGTTTTAATAAAAACCGTCTGTGATAAGCTAGTTATCACAGACGGTTTATTATTAAAAACCGTCTGTGATAATTCACAGACGGTTTTTAGTTAAAAACCGTCTGTGATAATGGCTAAGGCATTTATTGCGCTGCTCAGACCGCATCTGTCTTCATTTCGATCCACAGATCTAGCTGGTTGCTTTACTCTTTCGCTCTGGAGGCAAGCTTGGCGATTTCAGGCCACTTAATTTGGTGGGAGGAGGCAGATATTGAGCTTTGAAGCTACTTATATTTTCCCGGTTGCTCTAGATATGGTTAGTAATGAATTTCATTTTTTCTTTGAATGCATTACAAATTTGCTCTAGATTTGGTTAGTAATGAATTTCATGCTCTAGATATAAGTAATTGGTGAGTGTTATTAATTGAAGATAGTTTGCAATAATAGTTGTTGTGTTTATAATATGAATTGAGCTAGCAAATTAATAAGCCTCAATATAATACATGTGGCCGATATATATGTAGTAATAATTAGTTAATTTAATTTGTAATACTAAGTTGTTATATATGTACGTAAAGTAGGACCGAAAAGTTGGATGTATGCCGCTAGCCGTGTGAGTGAAGAGTACATTAATGGCGTGTCCGATTTTACAAGAGTCGCCGAGGAGGATATGTTGAATAAGGGGTGGAATATATGTACCTGTCCATGCACTGACTGCGAGAATTTAAAGATGTTTAAGAACCGAGGGCAAATTGAAGCGCACTTGATTCGGAGGGGTTTCAAAAAGGGTTATACGTGTTGGACCAGTCATGGCGAAGTCAACGATCATATGCCGCCGGATGATATTGCGGTGAAGTTAATGAAATGCCGCCGGATGACATCGCGGTGAAGTGAATGAAATGCCGCCGGACGACATCATTGGTGAAGTGAATGATATGTCACGGATGATGTCGATTGTTGTGCGATTCAGATAGGTTGCACGACGACAACTGGATCGATGTTTCGCGATGTAGAAGAGAACTATGATGAGAGAGTATGTTAAATTCCGGGCTTGATGGAGGACTCGGAGAAACCTTTGTTCACGTCTTTGCGCAGTCAAAGTACACGCGTTGTCGGCCGTGCTTGAACTGTTGAAATTGAAGGCAAGCAACGGTTGGTCCGACAAGAGTTTCACAAAGATCGCTAGGTCTTTTAGCCGACATGCTTCCGAGGGAAATGAGTTGCCTAAAACCACGTATAAAGCCAAGAAGGTTCTTTGTCCATTGTGAATGGAAATAGAAAGAATGCATGCATGTCCGAACGATCGTATCCTCTACCGTAAAGAGTATGCAGACATGCATGTATGTCCGTGTGCAACGCATCCCGATACAAACGTAATAATCAATCGATGACGGCGAGGAACAGAGGCGAAGAAAGGACCGCTGCTAAGGTGGCATGGTATTTTCCTATAATTCCCGTTTGAAAAGGTTTTTGCAAATCCAAAGGAGGCAAAATCATATGCGTTGGCACTCGGAGGAGCGGAAGAAGGATGGAATGCTAAGACACCTTGCGGATTCGCGGTGGAGAAACATCGATAGGAGTTTTGCAGACTTCGTGCAGAACCAAGGAATATTAGGTTTGGGGTGAGTGCAGATGGAATGAATCCTTTCAGAGCATGAGCAGCAGACATAGCACATGGCCCGTGACTCTGCATGTATAACCTTCCTCCTTGGTTGTGTATGAAGCGAAAGTATATCTTGTTGTCGATACTTATCCAAGGGCCAAAGCAACTGGGAATGATATCGATGTGTACCTAGCACCATTGGTGGAAGATCTAAAAGTCTTGTGGAACGAAGGGGTACAGGTATGGGATGCATACAAACGAGAGAACTTCACTTTGCGCACCTTATTGTTCTCGCACCATAAATGATTATCCCGCCCTTGGTAACCTATCGGGCAGTACTAAAGGTGCAAAGCTTGTACCCACTTGTTTAGATGGTACCGAGAGTGTGTGGTGAGACACTCACGCAAAAGCGTCTACATGCGTCACCGCGGTTCCTTGGAGGGCTCACCCATACCGCAAGATGAAGAAACAATTTGATGGAGAGAAGGAAGACGGTTCAGCTCCAAGGCATTTAAGGGGAAACGAGGTTTATGATATGGTTAAGGATTTAGATGTTATCCTCGGAAAGGGACGTAAATTGAGGGCTCATGAGAAGAACACTAGTTGGAAGAAGAGATCAATATTTTGGGACTTACCTTATTGGAAGTACCTAGATGTTCGACATCGCATCGACGTCATGCACGTAGAAAAGAATGTATGTGACAGCTTGATTGGTCTCTTCTGAACATTCCTCATAAAACAAAGGGCGGCGTCAACGCACGGCTTGACTTGGCTGATATGGACATCAGGCCTGAGTTAGCACCGACAACAGATAATGGACGAACGTACCTTCCCCCTGCGTGTTACACTCTGTCCAAGGCCGAGAAAATAGAACTGTGCCAGTGCTTGCATGGTGTCAAAGTTCCGTCTGGTTACTCCGGCAACGTGAGGAAACTTGTTTCGATGCAAGATTTGAAGTTAAATGGCATGAAGTCTCATGATTGTCATGTCTGATGACACAGATGCTCCCTATTGCAATTAGAAATATTTTGCCGATCAAAGTTCGAGAGACGATCATGAGGCTATGTTATTTCTTTAACACAATTGCTCATAAGGTCATTGATCCCGAAGGACTAGATGCTTTGCAGGACGAGGTGGTGATGACTCTATGTCATCTTGAAATGTATTTCCCTCCTTCGTTTTTCGACATCATGGTCCATCTCATTGTTCATGTTGTGTGGGAGATAAAATGTGCGGGCCCGTATTCCACGTAGCATGTACCCATTTAAGAGGTTCATGGGAATTCTCAAGTCTTACGTGACGGAATCGATCTCACGGAGGGCAGCATCGTCGAAGGTTATGCAAGCGAAGAGGTTATTGAGTTTTGTGTCGATTATATGGCGCGATTCAACCGATAGGTGTGCCTCGATCTCGTCATGAGCGGAGGTGAAAGGTATCGGAACTATCGGAAGGAAAGCAATCACGCAGATATAGACACGTATACTCAAGCCCATTTCACGGTCTTGCAACACATGACTGAAGTGGCGCCTTATGTCGACCAGCACAAGGATGTGGTTCGGCAACTGAATCCGGAGCGGCCAGATGTTTGGATCATGAGACAACACAACGATCGGTTCAACCAATGGTTGAAGAAGGAAATCGCTAGGATCTCGCCAAGTGAGACGATGACATGGTTGGCAAAAGGGCCAACATTTACAGTTGTGACATGGCAAGGATATGACATAAATGGGTACACATTTTATACACAGCCTCGGGATGTTAAGAGCACTAACTGAGCAGCGGTGTCCGCATAGATGCGTTCGATGCCGATGGGTCGAGAAACTCGTACTATGGGTTTATAGAAGAGATTTGGGAGCTCGACTACGTGTTGTTCAAGATCCCTTATTTATTTGCCGTTGGGTGCATCTCCCACAGTGAAGGTTGACAAAGCACGGTGTCACTACCGTGGACTCGCAACGTGTCGGGTACAAAGACGAACCATTCGCACTCGCCAACCAAGTTGTTCAAGTTTTCTATGTAACCGACCCGGCATATTTGTATACAACAATGCATGTGTGTGATGTATGTGGCAAATGTGTGAAGAAATATATTGTGTTGTATGTTGGCATTTAAGCTGGTTGGTGTTGTAATGCACATTGGTAGGTGCGGGTGTAAATGATTATCACAGACGGTTCCACACTTTAGAACTGTCAGTGATATTATTATCGCGACGGTTCCACATTTAGAACCGCTCTGTGATAATAATTTCGCTGACAGTTCTAAATGTGGAACCGTCTGTGCTAATCCCGCTATATATTCCTCCGCTAGGGTTTTCCGCTGCAGTGATATACATCTAATTAAACTCGCGGCTCTCTCGCTCCTCCTCCTCCGTCGCCGCTGTAGGCCTCCTCCTCCGTCGCCGCCGTCGGCCTCATCCCCGAGCCTCCTCGTGAGTACATTCAATCCTCGTCGCCGCCGCCATCCCCGAGCCTCCGAGCCCGTCGACGCCGCCATCCCCGAGCCCGTCGACGCCGCCATCCCCGAGCCCCCGAGCCCGAGCCGCCGCCGCCTCCTCTCCTCCTCCGTCGTCGCCTCCTCGGACGAAGACGTCACCGCAACCTCCTCCTCCTCTGTTGCCGCCTCCTCCTCCTCCGCCTCCTACCGTGAGTGCATTCAATCCTCGTCGCCGCCTCCTCCTCGCTCTCGTGATGATAATATCAAAACAGAAATAATCTGGTTGAGTTAGATTTGAGCTCCTTGGTATTTCGGCTATCTTGTTAGACCTTATTTAATTTGGGCATATAAGTTTACATCTTTTGAGATCTGTTTGTGATGCGATATTATATTAATCTTGTGATGCAAGATTAATCTTGTGTAGAAACAGATCCTTTTATTCAATTGATCTATTTGTGATGCAGTATTAATCTTGTCTAGACATGTATTTTTGTGAGCTCAAATCTTTAATAATCAGATTATTGATGATGAGTGTCGATATTAGCATGAGATGACCAAGATTTTCAATCTTGCGCAACTCTGTACTGAGAGCAAATCTAAAACAATTAATTTGTGTAATGCTGGATTTAATTGTTTATTTGCTTAGAAGACAGATTGTCATGTTATTTCAGCATGTTGGTGTTTATATTCATTGAATATTTACATGGTTATGAATGGCAAGATAGAATTATATGTTTACATGCAATTTATGTCATTCATGTTATGTTGGAAATATAAATTGAATTTAGTTGGAATTAAATATGGAACTAAGATAGGCACATTACCTCCTCTCTCTGTCCACATCACCCCCTCCCTTCTCCCCCTCCCTTCTCCCCTCCCCTCTACTCCTCTCCTCTCTTCATATCATTGAGCATCATGTTTCCTCATCCTGTCCTAATAGACGCACAAATTGAGCAACATGTCTTCCACTCATTCTTCACCATCTTCGCGGAGGAGTCCGCTCCAAAAGCAAAACGCCAAGGAAGAGGGCTATCAAGAAGCTCGAGGGCCGATTTATCATCACACAGTCAATGTATCCGGGTGCCTCTCATTCCTAAGAAAACGATAGCGCATGGAGAAGAATGATCGGCATAGTTGCGAGAACGAATTGAGATCACATTCAATTCGTGGAAGGACGTGCCTCCGACTCGGAAAAGCGGTGTGGACAGAAATTTTGGCGTCGTTTGAGATCCCGAAGAACATCAAGACGCCGTGCAACGACAAACCTTACTAGCGGCGTGCAAAGCATGGAAGAACTTCAAGAGCACGCTTGTCAAGAAATATGTGGAGACAGACGAAACGCCTTATCATAAATACCCATTCTTGGAATCACAATGGGAGCAGTTCAAGGCGATGAAGATTACCGACGAGTTCAAAAGTACAAGTGCGGCGCACAAGGCCCTCCAGCAAAAACACCCACCCCACGGACTTGGCACGGTGGGTATGCGGGTAAAATCTGCAGTGGACGAGGAGGATGAATCGCAGCCAAAGAGACATCGCCCGCCATTTTCAAATATCCGGATGACCGCGCTCGAAATTGGATTAGAGCAAGGTCATCTACAACGACATCGGGACGTCTCCTTCGAAACCCTGCGGACCAGCAAGTGTCCCAGCGCACCGTAAGATATCGAACGAACTACGTAGCTTGTAATTACTCCACAACCTCCTACGAAGTAAAATGACATGTCGTGTTCTTGCGGGAAGAGTGAGTTTTGAATCTACGCTGGGATCATTCCAGGACGAAGGAGAATGATATGCTCTCCGCGCCTCGAAACAAGGAGCACCTGGCCGTCACGAGAGGCCTTGGGCTTTATGTTCCTTGGAAACATGGTTTCCAAGATGACTCGACGAGATCGGCGTAGGAAGAGAAGCAAAGCGATCGTGAGGCACAGCTACGAGAAGAGATCAAGGCATCTCTTAGAGAGGAGCTTGCTGATTATGTTAGAGATGAGGTGCGAAGAATTACAGAAAATCAGCAGCCGCCGCCGCCATCTGGTCTAGCTAGCCCGCGCAACCATCCGAGTAGTTGTGCGTCCAATCCGCGCAGCGAGGCGATTTCGGTGGACGACATCCGGTAATAATTATTATCTCTCGAATGCTTGCTCCATTGATATGCCTATTAATTGAGTAGCTAATTTTGTATCGTTATGTAGGAGCCTCACGAAGCGCACGCTCCAAGTAAGATATGCCTCCGTTGCGTTGAGCGCGTGGGGCATGGCATATCCGTCTCGTATCGAGGCCGGGTGCACATCAACCTTTAGCGAGCCGCAAAAGTGTCGATAGATGGGGTAAACACCAATTTTGAGGTCGCCCCGCTACAAGCCCACCAACGACGAGCTCGTGACTTTAGGGCAAGCCATTGGATCCTTCATCCAGTGGCCCAAAAGTGATATCCGCCGAGGCTTATTCACCGGTGGCGGATCAGCACGCGCACCGGTGCCTTCTCCACAAGGGCAACAGAACCGGACCGCTACCTAAACAAGTGCAACCTCCACCACCGGTGCTACTACGTAAAGTCGACCAACGATCGGGCGGCAAGGGCAGCAAGGGCAAAAGCAAAGCAAAGACCAATGATGAAATCTCGTACAAGCTATTAGCTCGCAAATTGCGTGCTTGGCGAGCCGTTGCTCGAGGAAAAGGCCCTCCAACGCCTAGCATATAGTTGCGTGCAATTGCACATATGGTACGTGCAGCGATCCAATAAACGAGCAAGAGCGGATCTCAAGTATCTCTATCAAATTCTTGCCGAGTGATTTACATCACAATATGCAAAACGGTGTCTTCGTAGTCACCTTTGATGATTTATTCGATCTTTACACGCTCAACACTCTGGACGTCTCTCTCATGCGATCTGCCGACTTTGTAAGTGTGTACAATCACGATCTCGTTCATGTCATACCGATAAATTTCGTATAATTTGTTGATTTCTTGTGTATATATGTAGCCACATCGAGTAAAGCTAGGGCATCCAAAGCATCGGTTGGTTTATTGGACCCACACATGGTCGCCAAGTATACCATCGACGAGGATAGACCCTTCGTCCAGAGGTACATTGCAGTGGATCGCTGGATTACCATGACCGATGAATACGTGCATTTATGCCCTACAACCAGAGCTATCATTGGATTTTAATAGTGATTGTACCAAAATGGAACATGGTATATTACCTTGATTCCCTAAGTAAGAATAAAATGGACTTCACACTTATCACCAAGTAATCGATGCGTAAGTACATTTTCTCCATACATACCTATATTGTACTCTTTCTTTCCTTCGAATGACTAAGGTTAATCTTTTGAATCACGAGGGCGTTCGAGATGTACGTTGCAAAGGAGGTGACTCCAACCAGGGCCAAAGGCCGACACATGCTCGAGATTTTAAAGTATTCGCTATTACACATTAATTAATCCTATGCAACAGTTTGTAGTAATTAATGCCTCTTGAATTGACACATTCTATTTTTGCGGTGCCACCAAGAACGCGGGCAACACATGTGGCTACTACGTTTGCCACCATATGGAACTACTCCTCGATTCCTCGAGGATTACCAATCCCAAGGTTTGTCAATCTTCCCATAATTATTTCATACTTATCATGTTATATATACGCACATTGATATTCCTATCGACAGTGCATTTATCCCGTCATCCGCATTGAAACGACTGACCTTGCCCGATCGATCGAGTTAGCGTACTTTTGTCGACTCAAGTTATAAAGCCGAAGGACGGTTCCACTGCGCACCATGAGTTTTTATTGCTCTTATCACTCCGGATTTGTAATTGTATATTTCTAAATGGATATTTTATTTCATTTCAATTATTTGCTTTGTGAAATGGATGTTTTATGTTTGTCAAATGAGTGAGATGTGAAGTGCATGTTTTATGTTTGTGAAATGAATTGAGATGTGAATTGGATGTTTTATGTATGTGAAATGATTTCCCATGTGAATTGTATGTATATATCGCTTGTTTGAGAGGGCATGGCTAGCATTTCCGAGGCTAGCCATTTAAATGTAAATAGATTTAGGGTAGAAATCAATATCACGAGCGGTTTTAAGTAAAACCGTCTTCGATATATCAATATCACGAGACGGTTTGGAATCAAAACCGTCTGCGATGTATCAATATCACGACGGTTTGGAATAAAACCGTCGTGATATATTAATATCACGACGGTTTTTATTAAAACCGTGCGTGATATCGATACATCGCAGACGGTTTTGATTCCAAACCGCTCGTGATATGTACACCATCGACGGTTCAAAACCGCTCGTGATAACCTTCGACTATCATCGACCCATAAATTCAGACGGTTCATATAACCGTCTGTGATGACGTTTTTCAACCGTCTGTGATGATGATTTCTGTAGTAGTGCGTATTGCAGGCAACGTCTTGCACAAAATGCCCTTGCCTTACAACGGCTAGTATAATTCTCCCCATACGATCCGCGACAACGTTGCCATTAAACATGATCCGCGACAACATTTGGGTACTTTTTTTTTACTGCGTCTTATGATTTTTGACTCTAACACGAGTATTTATTTGAACGAATCAAATGTTGATAAGCCATTTTAAAAAATTGTTATGATAAAACCGATAAACCTCTTCAAAAAGGTTGTTCCGATAAGTGACTTTGAAACGACAGCGGAGAAGCTGTTCCGTTTGTTTGTTTGTGAGAAACCATAAGCTAAAGGCTCAATTCTTTTTAGCTTTTGGATTATGCTTTTGGTTTCTTCGAAAATCAAAAGGCTAAACATTGAAACGGGATGATCTCTTAAAGCAAATTACCCAAATGGATTTTTGACCACAAAACTATGTGTGCTATCCGTGTCGACATCTCTGCTGTCCTCTGTTGTGTCAAAAAATGTAGACAAAAATTATCAGTTATAGTAAAAAAAACACCCGCTGAAGCTGTGATTCCGTACGATGGGCCCACGATATGACATAAAGGAATGAATACATGTGATTGGAAATAAAAAACTGTGGAGAATACATATGCATACCAAGCAACCGTATAGATACTCACCGATCTCAATGCAGCAAGAATGGCAGATGATGGGGGTGGACGTCGTATGGGTAGGATATCTGCATTCCCCTAGTTTAGTGGTAGTAGTAGTATCCACACACTAGTGGTGGAAGTGTGATATTACTCGTAGTAAAGCTTGTGCTGCGCACGAGGGCGCGTATGTAGGTCGAGAGTACGTGCTTGTGGGTTAATGGCATGCTTGTGTTGACATGTACAACCCGGAGCAGCAGCAACCCCACCAGCTCATGGCGCCGCGGATGTCCTTCTCCAGCGACTTCCCCCTGGAGCCGCCGCCGCCGCAGTCGGGGCCCGGGCGGTCGTCGACGGGCGAAGCGGACTTCGAGTTCTCGGTGGGCAGCCGCCCGATGATGGCCGCGGACCAGCTCTTCTCCAAGGGCCGCATCCTGCCGCTGCGAGAGGCCACGGCCGGCCGGGGCCCCGTGACGCTGCGCGACGAGCTGCGCGCGCACGACGCCAACGACCACCACCGCCGAGCGGCCCGGCCGGCGTCCGGCGCCCGGTGGAAGGAGCTGCTCGGGCTGAGGAAGGCCCACAGGAAGGGCGCCGCCGAGAGCGGCGTGGAAGGCGCATCCGCCGACGCTCACGCTATTTTCTCCCGGTGGTAATGTACCATTGAATGCTAACTGATGCATCTTCATCTTGAAATAGAGAGGAGAAATGTAAACCAATGATGCTTGTGGTAAACCTTTTTTTTAAATAAAAATCCATTTTTTGTATGAGCTAGCTGCCTCTTTAATTTAACCCAGATGCATACAATGCTTTATTGTGTCCTTGTGCGCGCTTGCTTGCTTGCACACACTATTCACAGACATGCAATATATGTTTTGCATTTGTTAGTCCCATTTGGAGCCAGTTTGATATGGCTGCGGCTTATGATTTTTGATTGAAAGTTTTGAATTTTAGCTGTTTGCGATAGAGATTACGAAAAGAGATACTCATTTATGATTTTAGTTGATATAGATGTTAAGCTTTTAACGTGTAATACAATTAACTTGTAGATCCCATCTTGAGAAAATACTCCATTTAAAAGTTAAGTACTGTAACAAAAGCCAAAAACTGCTTTTAGAAGCCGTTAAAGAACAGGCCCTTGGTTATATGTTGCGTTTGGAATCTACAAGATTAGAGCTAGGAGTTCAGCCGTGCTGTGCCGGCATGGCCTGGATCTATCGTGCTTCGTACCACTTTGTGCAGTGCCGGCTCGGCCCAGTCATCTCACTGTGCCGTGTCGTGTCGGCCCGCCTCATCTTTAGCCAGGATCAAGCATAGCCCAAAGCCCGCCGTGTCGGTGTTCGTGCTGTACCCGCCCAAGCCTAATCCAAAACAACTATACATGACGAATGAGGCGGCAACTAAAATATTCCTTTCTCTTGTACCTGTCTCATTAAAAACTAGTTGAAATTGAATTAGTTGCATAAAAACATGGGCATGCAATGACATAAATATTTTGAGAAAAAGTGGAATTCCCTTTATATTTTAAAAATACAATGTTACCGGCCGCTTCGTTAAAAACCTTACATTCTAGAGTGGGGTTCCCCGAGTATGGAAAAAAAATACAGTAATAATATATGTACATACTAACTATAACAACATGTGTACGTAGTATCTACTCATCAATGTCTAGGTTATTCATGCATTCGAGGTCAGCGTACGGCTGTACGATTTCAGGATCTCTAGTTGATGTTGTTGTCGCTCTTTGGCTAATTCTCAGTCTTTGGCTCATATGATCGCCTCCACCATCCTGGGCGTAAGGGATGATCTCCTTTCTTTGATTATTCTCCCTACCGTATTAAACGTTGCTTATGAAGAGATGGTGGACACCAGCACCAGGAGAACATCCTATGCAAAATGTGATAGCACAGAAAATATCCGCTTGTTGTTTTTCCACTACTTGAGCAAGTCTATCTTGCCTTCACTAGTAAGATCAGGATCAATATTTGCAAAATCATGCTTCAAGTAGTGATTCAGCTCCAAGACAGAATTCCACTAGGAGACCGCCTGAGACTGAGAGGACAAAAAATAGACTTGCCTTTTAGCTTCTTCTATAAGTGTGATGTCACGCTTGTCTTTCCTTGTTACGTCTGTTGTGAGGCCTCTGATCTTTCCTCCATTGCTACGACGGGCGGTAAGAAGAAGGCTGACGTCCACCACGCCGTCGCTGATGGCCTTAGAGCACTCGGCTACGACGCCGCCGTCTTCTCCCTCCGATAGTCCGGCATAGTCCTTAGTCCTTCCCATCTACTCTCTCTCTCTCTCTGCTCTGTGATGATTTGTGTTGTGGGGATGACCGTGAGTCATGGGATGTGGATGGTTGGCGGGAGACGAGGCCGCTGGCCCAAGCACAGCACGCCACGCGTAGGCCATGCCGTACTACCCATCATGCCGACTTTCCAGGTCCAGCTCGGCCCACCATTCGTGCTGACCGGCATGGCCTACCACGTGTTAGATCGGGCCATGCTTGAACTGTGCCAAGCTAGCCGTGCTTTGAACTGACCCGAAAAAGCATGGTCCGTCTCCCACCTCTATACAAAACACCTAAGGGAAGAGGACCATTTGGTAGTAATTTCGTGCAGCACAAACTGTGTTCCAGTTCCTCAAAGTTTGGATCCAAATGTACAAGTAAATGGTACTACTCCATCTCTTTTTTACTTTTCCTAGAATTCGAACGGTCAAATTTTCTAAAACTTAATCACCGATAAATTTAAAACTATCTAGATTGGTTATACGAAAATTATATTATTAGATTTATCATTAAAAATATTTTTATAATATTATAATTTTAGTAATATGTTTTAGTTAAAATTATAAAAATAGCGATTAAAGTTGTATCTTCAAAACCTGAAAAATAAAAAAGTCAAGTAAAAGGTACAGACGAAATACTTTTTAATAAAAAAATCAGTGGCAAGTAGCAAGAGTGTACTTTTTTTTGTTTGTCTAACATGTGCAACTTTAATTTACAGGATCTTGGAGACCATGGAGAGATAGGGAAATGAGCGAACATGGCGTATCTCTTTCTCTGTTCATCGTTTAACGTTTAACTGTTGATATTCTCCTGCTCGGAGGAGCAAGAAATTTGTGGCCATTTCCATTTACGTCTTAATTAGTTCCTCTCTGCAGCAAAAGAAGATTATATTTTGAGTGTAAAAAAATCGGATCAGCGAGGCTGTCGGTTCACCGGCTCAACGGTTCAACTGCCGGATCACCGGTTGAACCAACGGTTCACTAAGTATTAATATTTTATTAGTTTGACATTATTTTCTAAAGCGAAATAGATGATTATAATCTGCCATAAGTAGTACATACGTATACATACTGGCAGCTCGTCCTCCTCGGAATGGCATGGGGTGACCGGCACGGCCGCCGCCGCCGCCGCCTCCTCCTCGTCGTCGGACTGGACGACACTGCAGATCTCGACGACGCGGTCGTAGTTGTCCGCCCACGACCCACTAGCTCTGGGCCGCCCAGGCGTCGAACAGAGCCTCCCAGGACCACCTTCGCCTTCAGGGACATGGCCTTCATCTGCACGGCGAAATTGCAGAATTGTAGACGGAATCCATGGCTGCGTATGTACACAAAGAGGTACTCACTAGGGGTGGAAACGGATCAGATACGGTCGAATAGTCTTAAATACGAATACGGATTCATGTTTTTAAAACGGATACAGATACGAATTCGAACATTCTCGAATACGAATACGAATACAAATGTCGTAACGAATACGAATTCGAATCGGATATATACTTAATTCGGTCGAATACGAATATCCTCCTACGAATGCCGTAATCAACCGGTTTTTCCGATTAGCGGTTTTAAATTCAAATTTTGATATTTGAAATTTTCTCAAATTACGATTTCCACAGCTCATATTTCAGGCACCAAAGTGAAACCAAGTGGTTTTCTCTCCTACATTCCATTCTATGGAAGACAGATAATATGCTTTGATTTCCTTGGACTTTCCTCCAACTTCCCTGCCAGCCAAACGCAGCTAGCACTAGCAGCAACTCTCTGCAAGCAAAAACAGACTCATTAGTTCTACTAGTAAAAATCTTAGAATGGTTTAACAGAGTGACTGGAGACAAAATATATGAATTGGCAACATGACATTGGGACAAAATATTGATCAATACCATTTGTATTGGTCAAATAAAATCACTTAAATCCTCCTAGAGCCCTAGAAATCGTGTCAATCGCAGCAGCAACACCTAATCATTGATTCACTAATGACAATGTACTAATCATTTAGGCAAGTTAATCAAATGCATGATGTAATCTGAGCTACCCCCATGGAGTGAAGAATCAGTGAATCACCATGGAATTTTATCTAGCAAGTGCTATCCTTGACTAGTAGAAGATTACAACCAAACTTCATCGATAGTCAACAGAATCACACATTTAGCTGTACCTACATTTAGCTGTACCTACCAACAGCACGGCTAATCATAGTAAACATGGATTTTCAGGCATTCCACCATAGCAATCTACTTACTGGTAGTGCGTAAACCAAATTCAAAGCATAACCCCAGAATAACCCCCAACAACTACATATCACTGACAGTGAGTGAGAGAGAGAGAGAGAGAGAGAGAGAGAGAGAGAGAGAGAGAGCTCACAGAAATCAGTGAACCGGCGCTTGAGCTCACTAGAACTAGCATTCGCATTGTTGTCGCTTCTAGTTGCAGATGCCATTGTAACCTACAAGAAAAACAAATTCAAGTTGTATGTTTGCTCATATGTGCTCATCCTAATTTGGTGATTCATAAATTCTGAACTGTTTTTCTTACCTGTTTTTCCTTAGCTTTGCTTGATGATTTAGAAACCATTGCAGAACTGAGCAGTCACTTACGAGCTAATCATGTCCATGTTGAACAGAATCAAACTAGGAAGTACTAAATCAGTGAGACTGAACTACTTGACCATTCCCAACTTTGAAGAGAATCAGACTCATTGGAGTGAAGCATGTATTTCTGGGGAAAGAACAATGACAATTATTTAGATTTATTTTGTTCTAATTCTGCCAGACTGGCAAAGCATGATGAGAATTGAGAATATTCTAAGATGTACAACTCAAAGCACAAACACCGCACTTGCTGATAACTGTTGTATTTGCAAAAAAGATTTCTAATAGGGAACTACCGGTTGGAACCTTGGATGACAGCAAATATTCTAAGTTGGCCTGCCGCAGTATAGACTAGAGCAAAAGAAGGGCAGGAATTACCAAGCATGCACAAGTTAAGCCTCTGACAGATTTAAATGTTCTTCTGCGCATACAAAATTCAGAGTTTGCCTTTCTATTTACTGTAAGAACCCTGATCGTATTATCGAAGTGTAAGAACATAAACTACAAAAGGCAAGGTATACACTTACTGTCTTGAAAATTGAAATCTCGCTTGATGAGGTCCGGCGTGAAGTCCTTGCGGTGAGGTCCCGCCCCGTGTCACCTGCTGCCGCACGGCCTCCTCCCTGCACACACAACCCATATTAATCAACCCCTCGTACCAAAATCTTGCAACGACAAGGCATCAAACAAGTAAATGGCGGACCTTGAATGCGAGCCGTGTCGGCGACGAGAGCGAGGCCGCGACGAGCGCGGCGGCGCCGGCATTGGCGAGTGGAAATGGGAGGAGCGCCCGGCGTTGCCGCCGGTGCTTGCGCGCCGGGAGAGAGGCGGGGATGGAGCGAGCTTTAGAGCGCCAAGGATGGCCATGAGCATGAGCAACTATAACACCCTAGGCCGAAGAAAAAAACAAATGGACATTTCTATCAAGAAGCGGACCTCGGAGGCCCAATCGACGACGGCGCGATGAGGCGCACGACCCGCACGATCGGCGGCGAAGTCGACAAGCACGGCGCCCGACCGCAACACCTCGCCTCGAACTCGCTCGCCGATGAACTTCACCGCCGCCGCACCGAACGCGCGCGCGCGAGCCGCCAGCAGCGGCGCCACGCGCGAGCGCCATATGGCGCGCCACGCGCCACCGGCCGACGCGGCCGAGGGCGGCGGGCGTGGTGGGGACCGGGACCGGGGGCGCGGCGCGCGCGGCGGCGCAGGGAGAAGGGCGAGCGGAGAGGGGGCGCGACCGCGCGAGGGTGGACGCGGTGCGGCGGTGGTGCTTGCTTGCTGGCTTGCTGCGGAACTGCGGATGCGGGATGCGGGATTGCCAGCCCAGTCGGTTGACTGAATGGTCCTGGTCCGAATGTGACTATGTGAGACTGTGAGTCTCTTGCCCACTCCCGCGCGCGTGACACCCGCCCTCCCGCCTTAGCACGCGCCTGCGCCTTGGCGCCTTTAGCGCCCAGCTGCCCGCCAAATCGGAATCTGTGCGCGGCGCGCCTGACGCATGTCGGCCTGTGCCACTGCGCCATGGGCCCGGACGCCCGATAATACGAACGCGAATACGAATGTTCTCGAATACGAATGCGAATATGAATGTTTTCGAATACGAATGCAAATACGAATATTTTCAAATACGGATACGAATATTGTCGAATACGAATACGAATATTTTCGAATACGGATTTTTGCTTACCACATTTACGTTTTCTCGAATACGAATATCGGATAAAACGAATTATCCGTTACCGTTTTCCACCCCTAGTACTCACGTAGTCACGTTCTTGGTGAAGCCCCTGATGATGCCGATGGACTTGGTGATCCTGGTGTCGCCGCCGCCATGGAAGCACACATGCATCTCGATCTCCTGCCTGGCTACTCTGCTTCTTGAGCTAGGTCCCTCGCTCCCTCCTGGGGATGAGGAAGATGAAATCTCCAATGAGGCGTGCAGTTAATGCGGATTGCGCATGCGAATCCAAACATGGCTTTCTCGCCTAATCAAACTTCCGCATTCGAATCCAAAACCTGGCCGTTTCCAACGCCATAGTCGTCGCCGTTGAAGTGCCAAACGCTTGCCACGTGAGAGCCACCGCCGCCACCGTCCTCCATGGGTCCATCTCGTGCCACAGAAGCTGCGGCTGCTCCGCCAACTGCAAGAAGACGCACATGCTTTCTAGATCTATGCAGAGGACAAAGATAGCTTGTGGTTTTGGACAGGACCGTCGCCGCCGTGACGAGGGAAGGATGAAGTGAGACTGTAGAGGGGAGGCACGGAGATGAGGGAAGGGAGCCCTAGTAGGTGCGTGGCAGGCCGGCTGGGCCGAGACAAGCCCAAGCGGCTATCTTTTTTTGGGTGCCTGTGTACCGAACGAGGGGTAACAAGTAAGCAGCTCGACTCGCTGATAGCCGGCCGGTTCGGTCAAAAACTGGCCGGTTCATCCAGTTTTCCTGGTCCAATTATATGGATGGTCTTTTAAGTAAACCGATCGGTGTAGTCTCTTATTCTGGTTTTTTCGGTTTAACCGGCGGTCCGGTCCGACTTTAATGATTATGCTCTTTGGACGGTTCGAGTATTTGATGCATGGATGTTGTAGCTAGCTATGTTTCCCCTTTTTTCTTTCGGGAGGGTCAGTTGGCTGTATTTCCGCCGGCGCCTGTGATGGGTAGGACACCATTGTTTAGCCCTTTGTGTGCTTGTCTGCTTTCTCAACTTGTACAAAGATGACGTTTGTAGCTTGGAAATTCAATGAAGAATGTGTGCCGATTGATTAGTTTAATCCACTTTGCACACTTATACGACACTCCATTAATGTGAGATCCTTTATAAGTACTATCCCTTCATAAAATGATGCTTAAATGTGTACATGCCCATCCTATATAAAACAAAAGCAATCACAATACCTGGACTAACACTGCTAAAGTCATAATTAATTTGTTAGCCAATATACATCGTAAGACTTGACGAAAAACAAACATGATTTCTATATCAAGTTTCTCTCTTGTAACGTGTTAAAAGAATCTTACAGTATACTTGATGAAGATTAAATAAATCCCTAAATACGGTTTTAATATTTAATTAAGGTCAAAGGACCTGTGGTCGTAAACCTCCAGAGGTTGCTCTCCAAGTACCATGGTAGGAGAAATACTATGTGTATTATCCGACTAGATGACTGCTCGGAGATTCTGTGAACCGGTACCTAGGCCCGATTCTAGTATATTCCTTTCATGCGGTGGATAAAACACGTGACTTATACACTCTAAACAGCACGATGTTTTAGCCCTGAGTCTCTGACGAACAACTGCTATGCGGTTGTTTCCCATGATCACCTTCCACTGACAACAACAGACGATCAGACGTCCTTTCTCTGATAATAACTGCCTCCCTGACTGGATACGTTGGTTCTATAAGACGTCTTTCCCGGCGGATAATTGACATCTCTTCATTGGTATTTAAGGCTGGACAAGAGAAGACAAAGACACAACAGAAGACATCCAAAGGAAGCAATTAGACAATACAATTGATATCTTATTCAATTCAGTGTAATTAGGGCTAGTCTTACACCTTGTTAAAGGTACCCTATAACCAGTTCATAGCAATAAAGAGCATCCATGTTCTCTCCTAAGGATTTTAGCTATCTTTCTCATATTATTTCGTAAGATCAGTGACTCGATCATCGATAGTTGGCGCCATCCATGGTGAAGATGGCATTGAATCCTTAAAGTTTTTCTTCATTCAATAATTCTCATCCTTCTTTTTTTCCCTATTGTCATCGCTCATGCGATCATGGCAGGAACTTGGGACAATGAGAACTGGTTCAATTTAGCAAACTAGACCAACCTCGATGTGGACGCATGCATTCATGCCATGGAATATGATGTCTCACCATCATCCTCTTCCATTGCAGGCTCACCGCTTGCTGAGACCGGCAAGATTGACCGATGGAAGAAGATTCTTCGCCTTCATCAACGACGTCCCCAGAGGAATCGATTATTCTAACCAATCAGAATACCCAAGTACCTCTGCAAGCCCAAGCTTTCGACTGGCAAACCTGGCGACAATAGTGCGACACAATGATGCGAAGGTTAGGGTACTCTCAATACAGTCATGGGTGACCACTATTCACTGACGACTCCTACGTATTCCGAGAGCTGACTGACATCTAGTCATGGTGTCGATGAAGTTACCCCCAGCATACAGTCAACCTGATCCCTCTGACAAAGCTCTGGGTCTGGATGGCTTTAATGGTCTCTTCATCAAGAAGTGTTAGGACATCATCAAAAATGATTTCTATTCCTCTTTGAGGATTTCTTTCATGGTAAAGTCAATATTAGAAGTATTAATGGCTCGTTTATTACCCTTGTTCCTAAGAAGCCGGTTCCAAAAATGGAAAATGACTTCAGACCAATATCTTTCCTCAGCTTAGTTCTTAAGCTGTTGACAAAACTGTTGGCAAACAGGCTACTCAATTTGTCCACAAGAATCAATATGGCTTCCTGAGGAGTCAGACAATTCAAGACTGTCTTGCTTGGGCATTTGAATACATATATCAATGCCAGTAAAGCAAGAGTGAGATTATTATTCTTAAGCTGGACTTTGAAAAAGCTTTCGATACCATTGAACATCTACTATTTTACAGTCATGCGCAGTAAAGGTTTTCCGGAAAACTGGATCTCCTGGCACTACTACAGAAAAGGTCATCACAGACGGTTCGAAAACGTCATCACAGACGGTTTTGTGAACCGTCTGTATTTATGGGTCAGTGATAATCGAAGGTCATCACAGACGGTTTTGGACCGCTCGCGATTATCAACTATCACGAGATGGTTTTGAGTAAAACCCGTGCGTGATAGATGATCATCGCTGACGGTTTTGAGTTAAAAACCGTCTGATACTGATATTTATTGCGCGATCGATCATCGCGACGGTTTTTAAAAAGTGCAGCGAAAATCATTCGCGATTTTATAAAAACCTTCGTGATTATCGCTATCGCGACGGTTTTACTCAAAACCGCTCGTGATATTCCCTTCAACCCTAAATATATTTCATTTATTGGCTAGCCTCGAAATGCTAGCCATGCCCTCTCAAACAAGCGGATAATCACGGACATAAAACATATACAATTCACACATCTCATTTCATTTCAGATACATTTCACATCTCAATTCATTTCACAGACATAAAACATCCAATTGACAACGCACTTACTTCATTTCACAAACATAAAGCATCCATTTCGTAAATCAATTCATTGAATTGAAATAAAATATCCATTAACAAATACACAATTGTAAAAGATCTACACTGCATTTGCACTTAGAATTACAATAAAAAATCATTCTGGGTTGTGGAACTCTCCATCTGATCTTACGACTTTACTCCACAAAAACCAAATGAACTCTCCTCGAATTTTTGCAAAATCCGACTGTTTCAATGCAGATGTAGAGATGGGCGCAGCCTGTCGATAGGAATATCAACGCGCGCACATATAAAACTTGACATATATGAAATAAATGTGGAAAGATTGACAAACCTTAGGAGTGGAGATCTTGCTGGAATCGAGAAGTAGTCTCATATGGTGGCACACGTAGTATCCACACGTGTTGCCCGGCTGCTGCTGGTGGCACTGCAAAAAATAGAATGTGTTAAATCAAGTGGCATTACTACTAAGTGTTGTATATGATTAATTAATGTGTAGCTAGCCAATACCCGAAAATTGCGATCATGTTTCAAGAGCTTGGCAGCTGTCGTCGAGCCACTTGTTTGTTAAACGTATGTGACGAACGACCTTCGTTATTCGAAAAAGTTAGATTAGTCATTCGTAAGGAAAGAAAGAGTACAATGTACAATGTACTTACCTATCGAGTATTTCGGCGATAGCTGTGTACTTGGATTTGTTCTTACTTAGAGAATCAAGGTATATAGCCTTGTTCCATTTTGGTATAATTACAATTAAAATCCCATGGAAGTTCTCATTGTATGGCATAAGAACAAATTACTTATCGCGGTGAGCCAGCAGTGCTTTTTGTAATATAGTCCTCGATGAAGGATGCATTCTCGTTGATGGTATCAATGGCGACCAAGCGTGGGTCAAGGAAACCAATTGGTGATTTCGATGATCTAGCTTCGGTCAGCATGAATATATATATACACAAAAAAGCAACAAATTGTGACATATATCGGTATTACGTGAGCAGAGATCGTGATTATGCGGACTTACGGCGTCGACATCGAGCGAGTGAGGCGTCGAGGCGTTGAGCGTGAAAACAGCAAATATATCGTCAAAGGTAACCGGGAAGACACATTCCTAAACTTCGTGCAAGAAATATTCCGGCTTGAATTTGACCATGATACCTGAGCGCCGTTCTGCCTCTGGTCTATTGGACTGTTTCAAATACCAAGTGTGGAATCTTTGGCAACCAAGTCCTAGCTTTGTGAGGTGCTCTTGCGGGAATATCATCGGCTCGCCTAGGACGAATTTGCGGGCCAATGGCAGGTACGAGATATCGTCATCATCCTTCGTCTTTGATTTGCCATGGCCACTGCCTCGACTGCAGGTCGACTTCATGGTATTCGACTGTAATGGTACAGACGGTGCAAGTTGCTTTGCGCGAGAATAGCACCCGTGGAGATAGCACCGGTGCAGGTAGCTCGCCGCCTTTGCCGTGTGGAGATGGCACCAGTGCATGTTCCGTGGTTCGTGACTGTATTACAGTCCTGCCACCGGTGAAGAAGCCTCCAAGGAGATGTCGCTTTTGGGCCACTAGATGAATGTTCCAATGGCCTGTCCTAGAGTCACGATCTCGTCGTTGGGGGGCTTCGGTAGTGGGACCACCTCAAAATTGACATACACACCATCCACATTAACTTAGACCTAAATTGTAATGCAATTAAAGAAAAAATAAATTTCATTACTAACCATATCTACAAAGAACCAGAAATTATGAATCTTAATTCAAAGCTCAATCTCGCCTCTTCCCACCAAATTAATCGGCTCGAAATCGCCTAGCTTCCTCCCGAGTGAAAAAGTGCGCAGCAGTGGCTAGATCTGGATCGAAATGAAGACAGATGCGGTCTGAGCAGCGCAATAAATGCCTTAGTCATTATCACAGACGATTTTTAACTAAAAACCATCTGTGAATTATCACAGATGGTTTTTAATTAAAAATCGTCTGTGATAACCAGCTTATCACAAACAAGTTTTTATTAAAACCGTCTGTGATAAATATTATCACAGACGGTTTTTTATAAAAAAACCGTCTGTCATAAGCTTCATGCCAGAATGCTTCGCGCGTGTTTCCATTGCCAGAACGCTTCGTGTTTCGATTGCCAGAACGCTTCGTGTTTCGATCGTCTAATTAACGTCTCTCGATCGTTATACGAAGCGTCTATATCATTAATGTTTGGGTATACGAACCGTCTGTGCTAAAGGTTAAATATGCACGCCTAATCCAGGTCTCTTCTACGTACATACAATATGGCTTCTACGACTATTTTTTGTGATCATCTCCTTCCTCTCATCTGTTCATCAAGAATTGTTCGACCGGAACCTTACACAGGCGGCTAGCAAATTGCATCTGGAGCAGCTTCTCCGCACACGCCCTGCTCTCCTTCCCCGACTTTCTTGCATCCGTCAGCTCGACCTGATCATCCGCCGTCGACGGAGGCGTCTCGCTGCCGCTCAAGAAAGGGAAGCAACCCTTACCCTGGTTCTTCTCCACAATGTGCGCAAAGCGGAAGAAACTCTACACGCATTGGAGAGACTGATGGATAGCCTTGCCGATCAAGCAGAAACGGCAGATTCTGAGGAATCTGCCCATGCATTCCTCTATGACATTATGGGCTATGCTGCTGATCATTTGCCCAGGCTGGAGGAGGAAGTGCTGAGGACAAGAGCAAGCTTAACGGCGTTCGAGAATTCAGCCGCTGATCCTCCAAGTCCCAAAGTCGAAGAAGAAGCGTACGAAGCCCAAAAGATTACAATCTGGGAAACTCTTTACCTATGCGACTTTTGTAGTAAATTTGCCTCTAATTGAAACTAATAAATTTGCCTTTAATTTGTGATCTCTTGTCTCAGTAGTTCTGTAGTTAAGTTATTAGAAGCAATGTGTACTTATATATTAACATCTGATTATGAACATAATATGACAGACAAAGGGACATCACAGACGGTTCTTGTTAAAAACCGTCTGTGAACATTAACAGACGGTTCTTAACAACAACCGTCTGTGATACTCTACACAACACAGATGGTTTTTTATTAAAAACCGTCTGTGATAGTTTATCGGTAAAAACCGTCTGTGATACTCGTTTTATCCGACGCCACTAACACAGACGGTGTCCAAATTAAAACCGTCTGTGTTAGTGTCAATCACAGACGGTTTGACAAAACCATCTGTGATTGGCCGTCTAGTATTAGGCTTTCTGTAGTAGAGTGGATTACCCAACTTCATTTATATCGGCAAACCCGTATATGAGTTTCTATTACTCTATAATCTCTCACACAAATAATTCAAAATTCATAAATCACAGCAAAAATCATAAACTTCAGCCAAAAAGATAAGACCTATTAACTCACTACGTCGTATTATCGTACACCTGTCCCCAACACGGTTTGATCTCTGTAATGAATCGCACCAATCAAGATGCTAACACGCATGACGTGAGCGATATGGTGCGTATTGAGCCAAGCCAATGGCCTCAAGCATTGTAGCCCCATCATGTTAGCTGTGGCATATTAGTTTCAGGGAATGCACATTCAATTGATTTAGTACCCGGCATTTATTCGTGGGACTACAGGTCCGATCGATCGATCGAACCAACCAACGACCACTCGCTGTCACCGATGAAATCGGAGGCTGGAGGGCAGTACGGACTGCAGGTGGAAGGAGCTTTCAAAATGATTACGGTGATGATTATTATGACCAAGTACCACGTACTACTTGCAGATCAACAGACAACAGTGCTACTCTATATTACTTCTCGTGTTTAATTTGTCAAAAGAAAGTTTAGGACTCGCGAGCTACTAGCTACCTTGCATTAGTTCTAAGGAACTTGTTTGGCACCAGGTAATGTGTCAGCTCACTTCCTTTACAATTAATTGGTGCGCGTGCTTATGGCTAGATTCTTTTCTGTTTAAAATTAGTTTATATTTATACTGTATATAGTAACTAGCTTTTAAACGATACGATTGTTTAAAGCGAGGTTAATAGAAATATTATAATAAAAAGTATATTGAGTTCAGCTGTACCAGTTAAAATCACATGCGGCTATTTTTTCATATATATTACCTCTCGCAAACAACCAGAATTTAAATATTTAAACTATAAGCCATCAGCTCAAAAGAACCCACCTTATATATATATGTGCCCACACCTTTCATGTAGTATGTAGTAGAGAGATGTATTTTCGGATACCATCTGTAACAAGCAAATTTTATAAATTTGTATGTACAAGTTAAGGCACAGTTTAATGGTCCTAATCTTTTAGATTGCTGATGATATTTTTAATTATATCTAATATTTTATCTATATTTTTTTAAGACGACAGTGAATGATAAAGTCGTGTCGGTTTAAGACTCGGCGTGCACTTCCACAAATGATGTTAGCAAGGTGCTTTCAGTCTTGATATGCATTGACTCCTGATCTAATGCACTCGACAGGGCCTGTTCTATTCAGCTTCTAAAAGTTATTTTTTGGCTTTTCTATTTTAAACGGAGTATCTTTTCAAGATATGGTCTACTAGTTAATTGTAGTACATATTGTACCGACTTCATTTATATCGGCAAAAACCGCACGTGAGTTTCTGTTGCTCTGTAATCTCTCACACGAACAGCCCAAAAGCGAAAAGCCATAAATTTCAGCCAAAAAAGAACATATCTATATCAGATTACTGTTGATGTTGTTGTCCTCTCTGTTGGAGCAACTGGGCCTGGTAAATTGGTTCCTTGTTGTAAGAGCCGGAAAGACCCGGTTTCACAGAAAGAGCCAGAAAGACGGAGAGATTCAATGGTCTTTAACTTACTGGTTTTTTATTTTTGATTTTTTCAAAAATCAAAATAGATGAGATGGTTTTTTGAAATGAATTATTTAAATAATTTTTAAGCTTAAAACAATATGTGTTGTTTATATCAATATTTCCATCATTCATTATCATCTTAAAAACATAAATAACCCATCAACCATGTCAACAAACCATCCGCAGCAGCCCAACTAACGTGGCCAGTCACTCTGCTGTTCCAGTCTGACCGATAACCCAATTATTATCTCATCCGGCAACAGTCTCTTAACTAGGCTTGAATATCCTTTACTAGTAATCCGCTTGGCACTTTTGGAAAGGAACAATCCTTTTTTTTTTTAAAGTTCCAGCAATTGCTGGCCTTATATTATAGGGCAGAGTGAACATTCGTACAGCGTGCTAAGCACGAGTAAAGAAAAAACACACAGCGAAATTATGTATAGCTTCTAACTTCTTAATTTTATCTTATTTTGGGGTTTTAGTTTTTTTTATCTTTTTTGTCGTATCCCTTTATATTATCCATAATAAGATAACTTATATTTTCATTTTTAATTTTTCTAAATCTAATTACGTTGAAAAAATTAATAACAGTTAAAAAAGCCTCAAACAGTAAGCTTAAGGTTTAAGCTAGAATGAGCACTAAAGAAACCCGTTACAAACAAAAGACTACGAGCAGACAAAAATTAGGGATTAGCCGATATTCTGGAGCTCCTTCGCGCCCACCCGCAGGCAAGCCTGGGCTTCGTCCGTAATTAGTTCGACTACTCCATGCAGTATGCACCGGCGAGTACTCACTTCTGAAAATTCTTCTGTTTCTTTCTAACCATACATGCCAGCTGATTAGCATGAAGACGGATTTGGCTCCTTTCCTCTTAAGAGTGCTTCCACCGAATGGACGCAGGACGTCCACCATTCCAACAATGTTGTACACTGCGGTCAGCTTGCCGGTTTGAATTCTTGACAGCGGAATCGTACTGCTGCCCCGTCCCAGATTTCTTTGGTTGTGGGGCAGTTCAAGCGGAAAGGAACAACTGACATAGTTAGAAATATATGAATAGTTAAAGATGCATGAATGGCATTTTCAGATAGAAAGAAATATAGTAGTGGCAGACCCATGATCAAAATTTAGGGGGAGGGCTAATAGAACTTATTGACCAATTTGCTGAATACCGAGTTGCCGGCCTACGATAGACTTAGAGAGAGAGGCTCCACGCCAAGAGTCAAAGTATTGTTGTGGCTTGTAATCACCACTACAAATACAATTTTCTTCATCATGCAAAGGTTTTTTTAAACCAGATAAGGTCATTCATATGACTAGCGTGGAGCTGTAGAAGATGATAGAGGTACACACGACCGACCAGCAGTAGGGGGCTAACGGCCCACCTGACCCACCGTTGGATCATATCCGCCCCTGAATATATGCATGAATGCATGTGTTATATATTGGAGGTCACGTTGTCAACGATTAAACATTCTACTCACAAATAAGAAGTAGATGCAAGAGATAATGAGATGTCCGGGAGATATGATGTACAACTAGCCTCATAGGCGCGGCGACACGCCGCGCCAGCCACCGTGTGTACCGAAGTAAAAGAGGCGATAATTCGTGAGGAGTTTTTTTAAAAAAATCGAGGGCACATGCGTATTTTCGAGAAAGCTAAAGGGCTTTTTCGTAAAAATTCAAGGACCTGCACGTAACTAAACGAGGACCCGTAAGGGATCTTTTCGCAAGGAAAAATGACCTTTACGTAAAGGGATCTTTTCGCGAGGAAAAATGACCTTTACGTAATTTCGAGAAAATGCAAGGAAATCATCTCCCCTGACCGTACGAAAAACTGGCGGCCACGCGCCGGCGCGAGCGCGCGCAGGGGCGACGTGGCCGCCCTCCCCTCGCGGCAATCCCCCGGTCATAAGAAGGGGAGTATGAGCATATGTCCTGCCCCTGTACTTACAGGGAGTCAGGGAGAAGCAATCACTCTAGGCTATAGAAAAGAGTTAGGACTCTAGAATCCTGTTTAGGTAAGTGTAAACACAAATAGGAACTATAATATAACACAGAATGAAGCATTTTCCAGTTACGTGAAGCAAGTACTTACAACCTTAGAAGTAATCACTACGACTCTAGGCTATAGAAAAGAGTTAGAACTCTATAATACAGTTTAGGTAAGTGTAAACACAAATAGGAACTATTATACAACAGTATGAATCATTTTCCAGTTTCGTGAAGCAAGTACTTACAACCTTATTTTTTGGTAGATGATGAGGCCAGGATTTGGTTAGGGTTTCGTTTACAATGCCCAAGTATTCCAGTTGATGGGCAGTTCATCGATGTTTAAAATTCAGCTTAACTTGCGCGTAGAAAAGTTCGAATATGAAATAAGATTAGTAATGAGCAATCAACAACATAATTATGATAACATGGAGTGATTCAGTTAAAGATCAAAATTTGAACAGAGAAAAAGAGACACCAATCCATATATAAAAAAGAGAAGTGCTATATAACATTCAACTATTTTTGAGGGTAAAATTAGTCAGATTTTGGAGCGTTAGATCTCAATCCAACGGATTCCCCATACAACTCTCTCAAAAAAAAAATGATCTAGAGCATTGATATCCATCAAACGGATCTACCCATATAAGTCCCTACATATGCCTGTGCTCCTTGAGACCCTGGGGCTTTCGTAAAAATTCTAGCATATATAATGAACATGTACACGCGTGTATGCGCGTGTGATGTAAGTAAGATGTATATACCCTTTAAAAAAATACGCCGCGGAGCATTTTCTCGGGCAAAGTTTTCTTTTTTTTATCTATGGTATATTCATTGTTCATGGTTACACATGAGATCGACCGTTAAATCGATCGAGCCGATCGACCATGTATTAATCTTCTCACGCCAAAGCTACGTACAGTACATGGCTATACAGCCTACAGGCCGGCACGTACATGCTCCCGTGACGTACGTTCAGTATGACACACACAAAGACGACTACACCGCCTCAACATGCACACTTGTCACCGCCGGCCTGCTTGGCCACGGCAATGGAGTTCTTGCAGTGCGCGATGGCAGCCTGGATGGCGCTCTGCAGCTCCTCCATCGTGCTTTCCTCCGACGACGTCGACACCTTCGTCACCGATCCCCCCACCGAGAGGTGCCCGCTGTTCGCCGGCGACCCACCCAGCGACGCGGGCGCCGAGGACAGCCTCCCCTTGTGCCGCTTAGACGGGCCATTCCAGCCGCGGCCGGAGGTGAACGAGTGCGGCCTCCGCCGCAGTTCCCGCCTCTCCCTCTCCCTGCCGCCGGAGAAGGACATGAAGAGCTGCTCCACCATGGACATGTACTTCTTCATCAGCTGCCATATTTCTAGTCGTCCTCGCTGGCTGTTCCCCTTGACCTGCCGCTTCTTGCTGCTGCTCTGTGCCCTGCCTGCCGTTCCGCCGCTCTCGCTTCTTCTCCACGTGCCGACGCCGGAGAAGAGAAGCGAGAGCCTCTGCCTGGCCTTGTTGGCGCTGATGCTGTCACTGTTGCTCTTGCTCGTGCTTTGGTGGTGGAGGGCGCCGTGGTTCGTTGCTGTTGAGTAGTTACTGTGGCTGAGATCGCTGCCGACGCGGCCGACGGGGCGGGACATGTCGGTGCGCGCGCCGGCCGGGGTAGCCCGCAGTGGAGGACGACGTACGGTGTTGTCGTCGTCGGTGGTGATGGGGGAGGGGAAGCTAGGAGAAGATGCTGAAGGAGAAGCGGTGGGAGGAGGGAGAGGTGGGGGGCGGGTGGTTGGGGAGGGATCCATCGAGCTGTGTAATTATTGGCTTGGATGCCGGTGGTGGTGGTGTCCATGGCTTTGAGATGTAGGGTTTACTTTGTGTGAGCGCCCGTGTGTGCGTGCAGCGGGTGCATGGCCAACGGCAAGATTAATTAGCGTGCCATGGTAGCGCAGCATCCGTAGATCGATCGGAAAGCTAGGCAGGTAAGGGATTGCACAGGAGGGAGAGTTCAATCTGTTCAGTGTTTCTGTGACTCGGCGAGCTCATGAAGAGCGAAGTATGAGTTTGTTACTGCTCGATGTGCTTAGAGTTCGCGCCAAGTGAGGAAAAAACTTATTCTCATGACGATCACGATGCTACAAGGACGCACCTGATTAGTCAGTAACGTAACCACCGGTAGATAGCAAAGGGTACGTCCAAGTCAAGTTCATGTACTGATGTCAGCCAAAGGATGATTGATTAGCTTAGATGTCATCTTGCGGTATGTGTAATGGCCCGTTTGGAACGTAGCAAAGCCAAAACATTTGGTTTATCTGCAAGAATACATACTGGCCGATCAAACTGCTATGCGATCTGAGAGCGAAATCCAGCATGACAGGCATCTAATTGGCCCCTTGCTGCATTTGTCCGGGCCTGCTTACAGGCCCATGCTTTATTAGCAACCGGCCCATATTTCAGTTGGCCTTTTCTGCAGCCTCTCGTTAATGGCTGCATTTGGTTTAAAGCTAGAGACAATGCGAACACCTCCTTCTCAAAACGATTCCTTTACTTTTTTTTTCTATCATCTCTCGCGAGAATAAGGTTAAAACAAACACATCATATATCCTATTTCTCTAGATCTTATCTTATGTACACATTTTTTATTATTTTCTCTACCGCTAGCCCTGTGTAATATTAGAAAATCTCAAGGATAAGATTAAAGTCATAGTCATATCATATATCCTATTTCTCTAATTCTTATCTTACGTACATTTTTTTTTATTTTCTCTACCGCTGGCCCTTTGTAAAATCACTTTTTTTTTTTCTGATACTGCTATTAAGCTATCGGCTGAAGTCAAGAGCCACAGCGGCAGCCAATAGAACCCCACGAGCTACTAGCCCAGCAATCGAGTGCCCTCCCCTCCCGTCCCGTTCAATTTCCCGTATACTCCAATCCTCTCGTCTCCGGCCGCCGCTCCCGTACCAGAAGCGCCACAGAATCGTGTAGCTGGCGCGTGGAACTGCGCCTGCGGCCGATCAGATCCAGCTTCGCCCACCAGATCGGAGACCTGATCCGCAGAGGCGCCGGACTGAGCGCACGGCTTCTGAGTCACAGGTGTGTGGCCTCGACGCCGCCCAGCCCCGGCCGGCTGCTTCTTGACGGTGAGTTCATCCTGAGCACTTGGTATCTCTGCGCGTAAATCGTAGTCACGAGTAACTTGTTTACTTGGATCGGGGTCACTTGGCGAAATATAACTCGGGAGCGGAGCAGCTCGAAGTAGTTTGAGATGAGGAATTAGGATATTATTGGGCTGCTGGAACATTTGGTCATAATTTTCTCCCAAAAAACACATTTGCTCACAGAGGAACAGGGCAATCTCGCATAATCGTTACATTCGTTTAAAGATTTTAGTCTCCGCTTGTCAGACAACCGATACACGAAATAAGTCTGACTGACTGATTGTCCAACTTGCAAGCTACAACCATTCATTTTGCAAGTTTAATGAATATAAAAGATGTATACAGAAATGTAATTTTTTTTATCTTAGTTTATACTACCGGTATGGGAATACCACCTGATATAATGTGGAAGCTGAAGGGGTGTGAACTTAATATCATATTTGAAGTTGAGGACTTTTCGTCTAGTTTATAGATAAACAATTTCTAGGACTGACTCGAAATGAATTTGGATTGGGCCTAGTTGCAGAAAACGTTGTTTCATACATTGTGGTGTATCTGGAGGTCTCAACTCTGAAACAATTCCGCATTCTGCTTTTGATAATTTTAGAGGGAAACCTCTAATAGTATTCTTATGTTATGGTATCTATACATAATTATGTAGTGGATATGACTAGATTTAAAGCTGACTTTCATCTCCAAAAAGTAGGACAAAAGATGTGTTCTTTGTTCAAAAGTTTTGTTTTGTTTGCCTAATGTTATTGTTTTTGTTCTTTCCAACCTAGGGACAGTGAACTGGTACCATCCATGCTTCTAACCAGCGCCAGCGGCATATCTGCCCAGAAGACCTACTATGAAATTCTTTCAGTGAATGAAGGTGCTACGTATGATGAAATCCGTGCAGGATACAGGTCTGCTATCCTAAATGTGCATCCTGACAAGTCCCAAGCAAAACCCGATTCACTTGTGTCTTCAGATGAGCAAGGAGAATTTTTGAGGGTGCAGAAAGCATGGGAGGTCCTACGTGATCCAAAATCCAGGGCTGAGTATGACAAGCAGCTACAAACATCCAGGCAGAACCTGAAGAATATCGCCTATGAAATTGAAGTGGAGGAAATGACCATTGAAAGCACCGACAATGCGGTGGAGCTCCTCTATCCATGTAGATGTGGAGACTATTTTTCAATCTCGTCGTTTGATCTTGGGGAAATGGGCATTTTGATCGGTGAGGATGGAAAATTAAACTTTCAATCATCCGATTGTGTATCAGCTTCTGTTGTTCTTGGCTGTGGCTCTTGTTCGCTCAAAACGCGATTGGTTATAAATAGAACTTCTTGATAATTGTCTCCAATCTGTACTTTCATTTGGAATAGATTTTAATATGTTGGCCCCTCACCCTCTGCTTATGAATAAATATATTTCCAGTTTATCAGCAATTTGTTTCATTTTAAGCATTCTCTGTGCTCTCTCTCTCTCTCTCTCTCTCTCTCTCTCTACCCGCTGAGAGCTCAGCTCCTGATACCTGTAATGTGACATGGCTTTAGGCAGCACTCACCAACCATGTTATTGGTTTGGACTACTACCATACGATTGATATGTGTCTTTTCTTGTTGTTGCTGTATACGTCATTAAGTTAATTTGAACGAACAAACTAGGTGGATTTATAAATTTCAATGAGTTAGACCTTCGAAAATTGACAAGAATCCTGATTGAAAATTTATATAACATATAAAAGAAGAGAAACATGTAAAAAAGTTTAAATGTGTCATATTCCATTATTTTCATGGAGACATACAAACAAAAGATTAGAGATGGCAATGGGTACCCGAAACCCGATACCCGGTGGGTTTTTACTCTATTAGAGCATGAGTTTGAGTCAATTTCCTAACTCATGGGTCTTTTAATGGGCAAAAAGCCCAACCCATCGGTCTGCTAGGGTTAGAATGCGTTTCTATAGTACCCAAACCAAAACTCATGGGTAATATAAACCCGATCCATAGGAGTTATAAACTCAGGCTCCCAGCCTCCCAGGCAAACCAGCCCAGCCCATAGCCCATTAGCCATTTAGCCCCAAGCCCCCAAATCCAATGCAACAATGCCCCATTACCCATACGGCTAACCCTAGCTAGCACTCGGTCACGTCACTACTCACTCCTCCCGGTCCCACCCGATTCAACGATGCGCGCGCGCGCGCGCATCTAGCGCTCGCGCTCGGTCTCCGGCGATCTCCACGCTCGCCTCCGTCCGCAACTCCCGCTCTGCTCCCCCATCGCGCGCGCCGCGCTGCGTCCTCCCGCGCGCCTCGCCGTCGCCTCGCCTTCCAATTCAGCCCGCCGCCCCACGTCGTAGCCAACGCGCATCGCGCGATGAGGCCCTTGGCCATGGCGCGCCTCGGCTCTAACGAAGATGGCGGTGAACTTCTTCCTCCTCTCCATTAACCATTGTTGCAGCTCGCATTCGACGGCCGACAGGCGACCGTGGTACCGTTAACCAGTGGGCATGGATGCGGGCAAAAATCTGCACCCGTCACGGGTATGGGTTTTTTAGCGGGCATGTCTAACTTTCATGGGCACGGGTTTGTGATAGCAAAACCCAGCGGGTTTGTGCCCGTTGCCATCTCTACAAAAGATCCAATCCAACTGTATTGTAATTGAAATATGATAAATAATATGTATTTCAATTAATCCTACCAACAACTTTAACGGCTCACTCAAACGAAAGATTAACGGAGGAAATGTTTCAAAAAAACATTGGAAAAGACATCAAAATTATACATATGCCACCGGCAATAGCTACAAAACTAAGAAGATTACGATGGAAAGCCAACACAGCCTTCACACCGGGATGCTGACATGATGTACTCACTGCTCTATGTGGATGACATAGTCTTGACTACCTCCTCTGATGGTCTTCTTCACCAGACGATCTCATCTCTCTAGCAAGAATTTCCTATGAAGGATCTCGGTCAGCTTTATCATTTTTTGGGATGTCAGTCCATCACTAGAAAGGTGCTCTTTTTCTTTCCCAACGCTAGTATATTTTAGACATCCTAGCGCGCGCCGGGATGTTCGCCTGTAAGCCTTGCAATATGCCTGTTGACATACACTCCAAGCTCTCTAATATTCCCTAATGTTCCCTATCTTTTTCATATCGAATCACTTGGTAGATGCAAGGTAGTGGATGCAATAAAGTGTGCTGCAGTGCTAAAGATCTTTACAAAAATAGAATTGTTTAGCATTTTGGGGGAAAGAAAGAAAAGTAATCTGGTTGTGCTGTACAAGAAGCAAAGAAAACAATGCAAGTGATCGAGATGGAAACAAACATCAGCCGATGACTGCTTGTGATGTATTTTATGACACGAATCTAATTGATCCGATCATTTAAAAAAAAATCCAATCTGATTTCACTCAATGGTTATATTTCAATTAGTCGGTAATGCGAACTGATCGAAAGTTATGATTGTGATCATCTTCGTGTTCGTGACAAACTGCACCAATTTGCACCATCATGGTGTCCAAAAGTGTTTGCGCCGATTGAAGTCAGATGTGGCTACTTGAGGCGTTTTTTTACTATAATTCTTCACTGTTATCTTCTAAGACTATTTCATCTCTAACGAGAGTTAAATAATCTATTAAATATGGCATTAATACTCAATTAAGGTATCAAGACACATGGTTGTAAGTTTCCAAAAGTAATTGCTCGAGTACTGCTGGTCGGAGGTTCAGTGTATATTTTACCCAACCAGTAGCCACTCGGAGATCTCATGAATTAGTATAAGGGTTTGCCTCCAGGCAATTCTTCCTGTGCAGCTGATAAAAGCACATGCTTTATTCCCCTCCCAACAGCACGACGATTCAGCTTTACGTCTCTGACAACAACTGTCTTGCAGTTTTCTCCATGATTCTCTCCCACTGATAAGATCAGTTATTGTCAAATCTCTTTTTCTGATAGCAACTGTCTGCTCGACCAGATAGGACGATTCAACAAGATGCCTGCTCACGTGGATAACTGACACTTTTGGTGCTATTTAAGGTTTGATGAGAGAAGACATGAAAAATAGGGTGAAACGACAAGACAACCCAAAGGAGAACAACATCAAAGATCAAACCTGGAGCATCAATTAAGATCTCTCGACTAGATAGAAGATTACAGAGATAAGGGCTAGTAGCATCCTTTTGTAATATCTCGTTGAGAGCATTTCGTAACTAGTTCATAGCAATAAAGATTATCCCCATTCTCCTCTTAAATCCTTCTGAGGGACTCAACCTTTTTCCCCATTGAGGCCGTGCCTCCGAGACGGGCAGTGTGTAGAAGCGAAGCCGCCTGCCGAGGTGATGCCTATTAGGCAAGTGGTGAAGTCAGGCAGTGCTTTGTGCCCTTATTGGTGGCTCAGTGTTGTGTAAGACTTACCTTGTTACCGCCTTTTCTAATGGCCTAGTAATGTTCCCCCTTCTGCCGCAGTGGTGTGCCTGCTAGAGGCAAAAGCACGCTACGGTGGCGCTAAGGGACAGATGATGCAATGCAAGTAGTAAGGTGTGCAACAACAATGCTATCCGCGGGATCTCCATCCCCCTACCTTAAAAAATAGCGCCCACGGAGAGCGAGTGACAGGTATGCTATATATCTATTTTGCTAGGTATGCAAGCATATATAATGTAAAAATAATATCTGGCAATCTAATGCTTCTTGATGCTCTTTTGTGCATGTGATTAACCTATAGAATTTCAATGCATTGAAATTAATGAAATGTTGCTGTCATGCATGGAATTATAGGATTAGTATGTGACGGAAGCATCAATAATGCATGGACCTATGGATTTTCCTTTGGCAGTGGTTTCAAGTGTAAATACTGTCTTTGGGCGGGAAAAAGTAGCGGTGCAGCTAGACTAAAGCAGCATCAAGCAGGGATCCGAAGATGTTAGGTCATGCCCTGAGAGCAAGTTTAATAAGGCTGACTGTGCTAGCTATAAGGGAATCCATGTCAGCATAATCCTATGTGGAGGGAAGAAAAAAGGAGAGAGAGAGAGCCAAACCGACTCCCATGCAAGAGTCAGGCTATAGCACAGGAAAAGAGACGTTATCCATGCATGTACCAATAGGACTAACTGTTATACCCATGCATGTATTAAATGATCACACTATTAAATGATTGAGAGCTCTTGTGAAGACAACTTATAGCCAGCTTATTGTATAAGTTGGCTGCATCATTATCTTTTGATGACATGAAAATGTATTGGAGGTAGCAGCTATCTATACTATTAAACTTGCTCTGATGTGTATGCAGTAAATGGCTTTTCTAAAAGCTGCATTTATAGTAAATGACTGTTCTATAGTACCTAACTTCTAAATAGAGTGTCTTTTTAAGGTGGGATATATTAGTTAATTGTAGTAGATACTGTAATTACTTTATTTATATCGGTCAATCACACACAAATATCTCTATCTGTATAGATTTTCTATAAACTATTACTATTCAATACGAACAGTTCCGTAGTGTTGTAAGCTACTCGTTTTGTTGTGTGACATACCACATTGCTGAATGCGGATGCATGCTGAATTCGAGGAAGGAGAAAACTCTACCTGTGAAGAAGTCTGATCCACCAGCTGGGTCATATACGTACTGTTGTACACTTGTAGTACTTCATGTATTCAGTGGTATGGTCTGGATTCTGAAGTGTTCTTCTTTGTTTGACTTGGCTTTAGTAGATTTTTTTGAGATATGATTTGTATTTTATAGCTTAAACTTTTGAATTCTGTCTGTTCACGAGAGGCAGTACACAGAGAAAAATAGTTGTATGTGATTTTAGCCGATACAATTGAACTCAGTATACTTTTTACTACAATCTTCCTGTTGATTTCATCTTAAAAAACATACCATTTAAAAACTAGTTACTGTAATATAAATCATAAAACATAAGCGGAAAAGAATTCAGCTCCATTAACATGTTTGGTGCATTCACACGAAACAGCTAGCCTACCAATGTTCTATGCATCAACTTCGGCTTGAAGAAAAGTTAGAGGAAAAAATAAAAAGGGAAAAATTCAGGCTTATGGGATTGTTTTTCCATAACCTCCAATCGCTCTTCAAAGTAACCAACCTAAGAGGTCTATCATTTGACCTCTCCCTAAGGCTGCTACTTATTACTAGCGTTATTAGACCTAGACTGGTCATTGATCTGACTGAGATCTCAGATCACTGACCTGGTGGTCGGACCATTAGGCCACCGATCGAACCACATGTTTTTAAATTAATTTTTCATAAATATGTACATCCAAAAAAAAAAAGAAAAACAATCAACAATACAATAATAGCTATAGAAATAAAAAAAGTGAACGATAAATAACAAATAAGTAGGGTTGCTCATAGAAACAACCATAGAGTCCATAAACATTAAGCAATAAAGTCATATATAAGCCGATAAGATAAAATTAAGTAAGAACGTGGTGAAGCCATAACAGTCTAAAATCTCATATACATTGTTCTAGTTAACAAATTTGTAGGCAAATAACCACTAAAATCCTAGTAGCCTTTAAAATACAAGTATTCCCATTATTTCCCTTTTGAAAAGTTTTTTAATTTAAGGGTAATTTTATCTTTTGGCCAGTTGAGCAAAACCCAGGTGGATGCAAATCGGCCGGACCAATCGGGTCAGTGAAAAACCAGCCGAGTTGACCAAGTTTTTCCCAGTCAACCGTCGGGGCAGTGAAAAATTGGCCGAGTCGTTCTGGGCTTCAAGCTACCTCGCAATCGGCAATTCCATCACTTGACGAAGCCCAAAGTCCAGCGCATCTCTCTCATCTTCCTAACCCCAACCAACCTTGCCCAGATCTCCACCACCCGATCGATGGCGAGAAAATTGCTATTATAGGACGCGAAACAATGGGCTTCGCTATTATAGGACTCCAATCGTTGACTTCGCTAAAACGACCTTTGAAGCGTTGGCACTTTGTTATACATGACATTTGGTCCTTTTAATCACTTTTCTCATCTAAAGTACATGTATTTTGCCATGGGATGACATTTTTACCCTTGTGTGTTTGGAGGGCAGGTGCCGCGCGTGGGCACGTACAGCAGGTGCCCTGGACGTCGACCTCGAGGTCCTTGAAGTGGCTCATGACCTCCAAGGCCGTCTTGCCGGGGATGGCCTGCGCCACCTTCTCCCAGTCCGGGTAGCGAAGGTCGAGCCCGGCGAGCGCCCGCTCGAACCGCTTGTTCTCTTCCGGCGTCCAGCTGCGCGCCAAGAACCAGTTGCCCCGGGAGGCGTAGTGGCCCATGGGCGGCAGCACCTCCATCAACGCGTCCCTCATCATCTCTAATCTACTTGTTATCATCGGCTCCGCTCAGCTCAGCTTACTGCAAGGAATCAAAAGGGCTTAAAAGGTGAGAATTTTTTGTGACATCTTCGAACAAGATTGGATTCCAAGAACACTGTCATAGCGCAGGATTTTGTTAATAGGAACTCTCGTTGATGCAAATCAGATAGAATTGGAGAAGAGATTTGGGGAAAAGGCAGAATCTATATGAGCAATTGGATTGAATAGCAGTGTCCCAATTCGCTGGGACTAATCAATTGCAAAGAGGTGATAAGAGACTACAAGGACCTGAAAAGGAGGAATCTTTGGAGAACAGATTAGATTGGATTCAAGAACAGTTCAGAACTATCCCCAAACACAATAAAAATCGTGAATCACTTGACCCCCAAATTTACCTCTCCCTGAACAGATTGACAACCGCGAACAATAAGCAAACCATCGCACATCCAGGACACGACACAGAAGGAATTCACACCTATGGACCTTACCCAAACGAGTAAAGGAGCGATTTTTTTCCTTTTTCCTCCAAACACACAAGGGCAAAAATGTCATCCCATGGCAAAATACATGTACTTTAGATGAGAAAAGTGATTAAAAGGACCAAATGTCATGTATAACAAAGTGCCAACGCTTCAAAGGTCATTTTAGCGAAGTCAACGATTGGAGTCCTATAATAGCGAAGCACATTATTTCGTGTCCTATAATAGCAATTTTCTCATCGATGGCCGCCGCACCAACCATGCCTCCGGCCGCCGCGGCCGACGACGAGATAGTGTATGAGTCGATGCCCTGCATCCGCATCTACAAGAACCGCGTGGAGCGCTACTTCGGCTCTGAGTTCGTCGCTGCCTCCACGGACGCCGCCACGGGCGTCGCCTCCCGCGACCGCACCATCTCCCCCGACGTCTCCGCGCGCCTCTACCTCCCCCGTCTCGAGGCCGAGGCGGCCCCGGCGGCTAAGCTCCCCGTCCTCGTCTACTACCACGGCGGCGGGTTCTGCCTCGGCTCCGCCTTCAACCCCACCTTCCACGCTTACTTCAACAGCTTTGCCGCGCTCGCCAACGTCCTCGTCGTCTCCGTCGAGTACCGCCTCGCGCCCGAGCACCCTGTTCCCGCCGCCTACGCCGACTCGTGGGAGGCGCTCGCGTGGGTCGTGTCCCACCTTGGCGGCGCCGGCGACGAGCCGTGGATCACCGACCACGCCGATTTCTCCCGCCTCTATCTCGGCGGCGAGAGCGCCGGCGCCAACATCGCGCACCACATGGCGATGCGCGTCGGCGCGGAGGGGCTGGCCCACGGCACCAAGATCCGCGGCCTCGTCATGATCCACCCCTACTTCTTGGGTACCAATAAGGTGGCCTCCGACGAGCTGAATCCGGTGGCGCAGGAGAGCCTCGGGAGCCTGTGGCGCGTCATGTGCCCGACGACCACGGGGGAGGACGACCCGCTCGTGGACGGCGCGCTGGGGCTGGAGAACCTGGCGTGCGGGCGCGTGCTCGTGTGCGTCGGCGAGGGCGACGTGCTCCGCGACCGTGGCCGCGCCTACTACGACCGGCTCAGGGCGAGCGCGTGGAGCGGCGAGGCGGAGATATGGCAGGCGCCGGACAAGGGGCACACGTTCCACCTACTCGAGCCGTGCTGTGACGAGGCCATCGCGCAGGACAAGGTCATCAGCGACTTCCTGAACCGTTGGCTCGACGGCGCGATGACATCGTCCGAAAAGGAGTGAAATTTATAGCTTCAGAATACACTCGGAATAACTGCATCTACTTCTCTGATGAATGCTGCTTCTTTACAATACAGTTCGGATTCAGATTTGTGTTTATGTTCGTCTCCGTTGGGTTCTATGGATGATAGGGAACTGCCATTGTTTTAGGCGTGGGTGTTGTATCAGAAATTTGGGAGATAATACATAGTGCCATACAGATGAAACTATACTTGTCGCCTTGTTGGACCCAAGAAAAATTCATTTACTTGTAACATTGATTTGATCTCTACTAGTATACTTCAGACATCAGGCGCGTTTTCATTGGTTTTAGTAGCTGTGCAAGTTTCTGGAATTGCTTGTCAAATTGGGTCCAAGCGTTGGGCTCGATCAGCAAATACCGCCTTAGTGCCTGCTACAATAATTTGCAAATATGTTACTCTTAAAAAGACAATTCTTTTAAGCTCATCTGCTCCTTCATTTGCATTTTGTCAACTTAGCTGGTTCACATGGAGAGATGCGCCAGGGGCGGACCTAGGACTAAAATTGAGTGGGGGCATGCATATGTATACCGGCACATGAGAAGGCACTGCCACATGAGAAGACACTGCCGGCCTGCCGCATTGGGCCACTGGGGGCTGCATATGTATACCAGGGGCATAGGTTTCACTGGCACATGAGAAGGCATTGCCGGCCTGTCGGCTGCCGCACTGGGGTCTGCTGAGTTGTGGACTGGGGGCCTATGTGAATTAAATTCAGGGGGTATACATGATTAACGAAATTGACTGGGGGCCAAGGCCCCCACTAAACAAGCTTTGGGTCCGCCCCAGATGCCCTCTGTCAATATTATCTGCTTAGTTGTTGCCATTTGATAGTCTTCTTTGGCTTCCATGTTGGCATGTTGCACCATGTTTTAGCAATAATGAAGGCTGCAAGTCAATGGTTCAGACTTCAGTATATTCTCTCAGTCCCACTGGTCCCACTCATGGCTTGCGTCTTCTAAATAAAAGGATGACTTTTTTTTTTATCGTTTTTCGGATCGTTCGTATAATCAATCGTGCTAAAGTAAGAAGTCATCAACCACAACCAAACTAGAGTAAAAAACCGTCATTCGTAACCGAAAAAATGCACCATAAGGGTTGTAACTTGTAAGATAGAACTCTTCAGTTATTGCCTTATTTCATGATCTCGCCAGTACCCTTTTTTCTTCATGGGCTCCATTTTGGTTTACGAAGCCATCTAGGTCTTGGATTTCGGCCACTTGACCTGCCCAGGCCAACTCTCTTCACCAATCGGCTGTTGCAGTATGACATGTACTTCTTTCGGAGGCATTTTTTCAGAGGCAAGAGAACGACGGTGTCGCCGTCCCAGCCGCCGCCGCCTTTTTCTTTCTTCCGGTGGCTGTAGGCAACGAGGTATCTGCTCTGAATTTTTTTTTAAACCTTTGTTCTTTTACTTTGCTATTTGGTTTTCAGAAGTGGTGGACTTAGGATTTCTGATATAGATATTCAAAGTTAATAAAATATTACTTCAAGGAAAAAAAAGGAAAGATCTGTGGTGGGAAAAAAACAAAGTAAAGATTGTCCCAATAAAACCATCTCAAAATAATTAAGTAAAATACAATTTTAACTCTACGACCTTTCATGCGATTTTATGGACAATCATTTTGTTATTCCTTAGAATCATCTTACTAACTTGTTCAATTTTTTTATGCTAACTAATTTAAAAGTTCAAGGAAAATTTTCTTTATTATATTAATCTAACCAACACTATCTACAAAGATTTTAAATCTGCAATCTTTTTCATTTTTGAATGTTCTACTATCTAAATTTCACAAAGATATAATCATTCAATGAACTATTTAGAATTTGCTGATTTTAGAATTAGAATAGAGTGGGAGACCAAACGCAACTCATCTGGGAATGAGACCTCATTGTAACACCGTGCGTTTCATACCTTCCTGCTCGCTACGTCGTCACCCAACTTGTCGCATCACTTTTCTGTTTACCTGCACTACCTTGCGCCCTCACTTCACTCCTAGAGCGCATCTGTGGCCCTGATTTGGGAATCGGTTTACCTTCTCGTCGGCTTTCCTTCACCAGCCACCGCTACACGCTGCGTGCTCCCTCTCTCTTTCCTTGGGTGCTTTTGTGTGCGGCTATTGTGGGCTTACGCCACCATGGCACTACCTCGTGCCTCCCGTCTGGTCGGCTCCTCACCCTCGACGTGTGAGCCGCCACCGCATTGAGAGAGAGAGAGAGATGAGCCAATTAGGGTTAAGACTTAGGTCGCTAGTTGGGGCTTTGGGGAATTTGGGTTATGGTGAGTTTGGTGGGAGAAGAGGAAGCTCTAGTGGGCTGAGAGAGGGAGGTGTGTATACCTAGTATATACTATATTTTTTTGTAAAAAATAATAAGTGTTCAACTGAACGCCCATAAATTCAAGAGGGTCCGCCCCTGGTTTCCAGAAATAGTTTGTCCTGAAGCTACAAGGCACAATTGTCCAACTGAAAGAACACACCAATGCTGCTGATTCCAATTTTGTGCAGAGTTTGATTATCAGCTAAAATTTTTAGTTTTTTAAGAAATAAAAATAGTTCTTTTTTTGCAATATCAACGAAGCAGTATCGATGTAATTCATCAAACTCGGAAGATTCGCAACCAAGGTGAATTCGATATGCAACTCTTAGGTGGTGCTTATTTGGGTTTGAAAGCTCGGAT
The DNA here is from genome assembly GCA_036346575.1 of Dendrocalamus sinicus. NCBI lineage: Eukaryota > Viridiplantae > Streptophyta > Magnoliopsida > Poales > Poaceae > Dendrocalamus > Dendrocalamus sinicus. The sequence continues at coordinate 30,582,381 of CM070662.1, forward strand.
TTATGGTTTTTTTAAACTGTAGCTGTTGGTAGTTTTTTTAACATAATTAAATTTACAAATAAAAAAATTTATATCATTATAGACAATATAAAAAAATAAGGAAAGAAGAAAATGCAAAAAAGTCAAAAAAAAACCAAAAAGGAAAAAAGAAAAACAAAATTAAGAAGTTAGAAACAAAAACCAGAATGAGCAAAGCCTAAAAGAGTGCCTCAATGTAGACAAAATTAAAGTCGATTCCTATGCTTAGTAACCTTCCTTAGTGAGGCCAACCATGGACATCGATCCTACACTTCTCGTCCGACAAGAAAAGGACATATCTCCATCTATCACCAAACAAATTTGCGACCTCCTCTCTTGCACCACAGATAGTAGCTGTACTTGTTGAATTTTAAAATAAAATTGTCCTTTCCATAAACATATACGAGTATTTTAAAACTAAGGAGACAAAGACAATTGGCCAAGGAATCTAGATACTTTTGTTGAATGGTAGCAGAATTATGTAGCCATCAGGTAAGAGCTTACAGGAGGTCCTGCCTTTGATGGCCCATGGTTCTTGAAGAGCGTCATTGACAAAGATTTCTCGGCAGATTTGTGCAATGATTAAAAGATGATCTCCTGAATCATATGACAAATTTCCTTGGTCGGCCAAAAGATGATTATTTGATGGACGGAGCAGAATGCAAGTAAAACATGAATAAAAAAATTAAAGGCACCTCCGATGGCCCAACCAAGGAGATTCCCCGATTGTACCGTACAATTCTTTCTATTTTCCCCAAAGCTGTGACTCAATGTTATTTGAACGGTATAACAATTTAAACGAGTATTTTCTATCAATTGATGCCTGCATGGTTGATAAGTCACAGAAAATTACCACTAGATAGTATCAGTTGAAAAACCATCGCTAGCGAGTTCAGTCCGATCGATTTCTCTTTTATGCAAAGAGATGATTAAACACAGATGATGCAAATAGTAGATTAGAAACACAGAAATAGGGGGAGAACTCCTGATCTTTCTTTATTGCTTTCTCTTTCACGTGTACAAAATAACCAATAGGACTCCCTATATATAGCTTAGTGATGAGGTGTCCACTATGGGCTAAGACTTCAAGCCCAGGCCCAAGTTTCTCAACACTCCCCCTTGGGCACTCATCCGACACGTTCATGCCTCATCAAAACTCCATAAAAACCCAGTGGGAAAAAATTTGGAGAAAGAGTACATGACACATGTTATACTGTGTTACATGAATTGCCTCATTAAAAACCTTAGCCGAGAAACATAGGAAAAATCGTCAAGGGAAAAAGAGTACAATCCACCCAATTTCATTTAATCTTTAGGATTTATTCTTTGGATACTCGATTTTCGTGATCAAGTTTTAATAACGATCTTGGGAAAAATCTCCCTTGAATTCTGCACTTCTCTAAGTCTCATCATTCCAATTCCTTATACGTATTTTTCAAAACTAGACGCTAGGAGTGACTTAGTGAATAAATCTACAAAATTTTCACATGAATTAGTATGCAATACCTTAATTTTGTCCATCTTTTGCAATTCATGAGCATAAAAGAACTTGAGGTTGATATGCTTTATGAGATAACTTTTCACGTAGTCCGTCTGCACTTGTGCAACACAAGTTGTATTATCTTCATAGATAATTGTGAGAGCTTGCATGATATTCATCCCACATGACTGCTGGATGTGGTGAATCATTCGTCGGAGCCAAGCACATTCTTGTGTGGCTTCGTACAGCGCTATGATTTTTGAATGGTTCATCGAAGTTGCTACAAGACTTTGCTTAGACGATTTCCATGAAATTGCAGTTCTACCACACAGGAATACATAGCCTGTTTGTGACCTTACAGTATACGAGTCCGACAGGTACCCTGCATCTGTATAGCCAGTTATATTCAAGTCTTGGTTCTTTCTGTAGAATAATCCAAGGTCCTTACTTCCTTGGAGGTATCGGAAGATGTCCTTTATTCCTTGCCAATGCCTTTTGGTAGGTTCTGCACTATACATTGCTAATAGGTTTACGGCAAATGCAATGTCCAGTTTAATGCAGTTCGCTAAAATACATAAGTGCTCTTTCTGCACTTAAATATGGGAATTTCGGTCCCAAGACTTCCTCCCCATCTTCACTAGGTCGATACGGATCCTTATCTTGCTGTAAAGATCTCCCGATCATTGGTACTTTCGATGGGTATGCCTTCTCAAAGCCGAACCTTTCTAACACCTTCTGGGCGTAGGCTGACTGATGTACTAATATTCCTTCAGGGACATGCTCGAGCTGCAGGCCTAAGCAATATTTGGTTTTACCCAAATCTTTCATTTCAAATTCTGATTCCAAGTAAGAACTTGCTTTCTTTATGTCTTCCATGGTCCCGATGATATTCAGATCATCTACATATACTGAGATTATACAAAATCCATTCTGGGATCATCATATAAATACACAAGGACAATCTTCATTGTTCGTGTATCCTTTCTTGCATAGAAAGTCGCTTAAGCGATTATACAACATCCTGTCTGATTGCTTAAGTCTGTACAGTGATTTCCTAAGTTTCACACTGTACAGATTTCTATTTGCTCTGTCTTAGTTCGGGACAGGGATACCTTCAGGTACCTTCATATAAAATCTTGAATTAAAGTTTCCATAAAGGTATGCAGTTACCATATTCATCAATTTCATTTCAATGTTCAGATTTACTACCATTGAGATTAAGTATCTAAAGGTGATTCCATTCATGACCGGAGAATAGGTTTCTTCATAATCAACTCTTGGACGTTGAGTGAAACCTTGTGCAATAAGCCTTGCTTTATATCTTACAGCTTCATTTCTCTTTCGAACAAATACCCATTTATGCCCTACAGGGTGCACATGGGGAGGCGTGCAGCTTATATGCCCAAATACCTCTCTTTTATTCAGAGATAATAATTCAGTTTCTATTGTCTTTTTCAATCTTCCCAATCTGATCTTTTCTTACATTCAGCGAGCGATGCGGGCTCTGGATCAAGATTGATGATTGTGGTAATTTTCTTTGAAAAATAGATATCAACATTGGTTGTTGTCCTATTTATGGATTCTCCTATGTGCACATAGTTTATAGCTATTTCATCATGAGTTGATTCTTCTTGTGCTTCTACCCGCTTACCGCTTCTTCCAGTTGCGGTGGCAAGTCCTTTAATTCTTCAGCTCCAATGTGTGCGCACACATCAATGCTGATTTCTCCTTCTATGGAAATGTTCAGATCCGATATGCCCTTTTCTGAAGGTATCATACTGATGTCAAATCTCAACTAGCTCTCTTTCTGGTTCTAGGGAATTTCAGTAATTGGTTGTGTTAAGTCCTTATCCTTTTTCACCGGGCTTCCCTGGTTACTTAGGGTTTGAGGGGCCGGAGTTTTCGTCCTTTTATTTTGAGGCCTTTGGACAGGATTAGGGATACCTTCAACTTTCTTTGGTATTTCAACTCTCTCTGGTGCATTGCGTGTAGGCTCATGTGACTTGATCATGTTCTTTAAATCACTAAAGTGGTCAATCAGTTGGTTTGCTAATGATTGTAAGTCAATGATTTTCTGGACTTCTTTATTTGTTTCACTAGTGGCGGGTCATGTGCATGGATTCCCATGGCTTGCCATGTAATTTCCCGATATTTTTCATCAAGGGGTTGATTTCCTCCCCTAATGTTGGGAAACTATCCTCATCAAATATGCAATCAGCGAAACGGGCAGTATGCAAATCTCCTATTATGGGTTCTAAATACCTGATTATGGATGTTGTCTCATAACCAACGTATATCCCAGTTTTTCAGAGAAGACCCATTGCAGTACATTGTGGAGGGGGTATAGGTACATAAAGCTTGCATCCAAACATACGGAGATGAGAAATTTTCGGTACTAGCCCTTGCGCTAGTTGCATGGGAAAATGGATGTTGTATGCCGATGGTCTAAATTGATGAGCGGTACTGCATGCAGGACTGCGTGTCCCTAACATGTAGCTGGTAAATTACAATTCTGCAAAAGCGGTCAGGCAATAAATTTGATTTTCTTGATTAATGCATCTGCTAGTCCATTCTGGGTGTGGACATGAGGTACAGAATGCTCAACTGTAATTCCTATTGCCATACAATAATCATCAAATATCTTTGACGTAAATTCTCCGGCGTTGTCCATTCTGATGGACTTTATGTGATGAACAGGGAAAATATTTCTAATGCGAATTATCTACGAGATCAGCTTTGCGAAAGCAAGATTTCTCGTAGACAATAAATATACGTGCGACTATTTCGAGGAAGCATCGATGAGCACTATGAAATATTTAAATGGCCCTGATAGTGGCTATATGGGACCGCAAATATCTCCTTGGATGCATTCTAGGAATGCAGGGACTTCATCCTTTACTATCAGATTAGAATGTCTAGTAATTAATTTTCCGGTGGCATATGCGGGGCACACAAAATCTTCATGATTCGGGAAATTCTTTACATTAATATTGAATTGTTAATTATATTTCTCATCATCCTGATACCTGGGTGGCCAAATCTGTCATGCTAGAGACAGAAGAGTTCAGAGCATCTAAATATTATTTTCAGGGCAATATAGGCTGTAGGTGCCTTGATATTAGTGTAGTATAGCCTAGTTTCTAATGAAGGAAGTTTTTCTAACACCCTTTTTTCATTTGCTCCACGCTTCGTAATGAGCAGCTATTCCTTACCATGCTCTTCTTCAGTGTCAACATGGAAACCATTAACACGAATATCTTTAAAACTTAGGAGAGTTCTAGTCAATTATGGATACAATAAGACTTCTTGAATGACCAAAGTTATGCCCATTAGGAGTATAATTGTGGCTCTTCCTGAACCTATTATACAAGCATCGCTACCGATGATTGTTGTAAGGCTGCTAGCATTCTTGCTAATCGACTGAAAGAATTTTATCTCTCTTAAGATGGTATTCATTATACCGCTGTTGGCTAAGCACACTTCCTCCATAGGGCACCACACGTGTTCTAATATAAAATACTTTATCAATATGTGGTAGAAGGCAATCAACATATAAATAAAATATTTCAATATCAGAAAATATCATGCCATTATAGATTGAATAAATGAATGAATTATTCAATATTATCCAACCATCACGAGAAAATAAAATTGTTTGAGTACCATCCATGCAAATTCTAACTTATTTCTTCCACACATAAAATAAATGACAATTAAAGTCTAAATGCATTCTGTGTATTAGATTGAATCTACTAAGAAGTCAAAGACTTCGGCTGCTATCTTCTCGGGGGTGATATGCTCTTCCAGAGAAATCATGGCGGCAGCAGCTGCAATGTCAAGAGGGGGTGCTGCTGCCGGAATGGAGTCAACCTCCATCGGTGCAGGCAGCTGCTCAGAACTCTCTCCCTCAATAGAAGCAAAGTGGGTTTCATGATGCCCTTTGCCATCCTTCTTCTGCTTAGCCTGGAAGGCATGGACGATGTGTTGCGGCTTTTTACAGATCCGCGACCAGTGTCCCCACTTGCCACACTTGTAGCAGGTTTGGTCTTGTTGACCATCGGGCTTGTCGTCCTGATTTGGCTTGCTTGCCTTATTCTCATGTGGAGCATCTGACTTGCCTTTCTAGGCTGCAATCTTGCCCTTCCTTCCCTTTTCTTCATTATGGGCTTTTGCACCTTGTAGCTTCCGGCGTTGGTTTCATGGCCAGTGGAGCTCCCAGGTGGCTTCCAGGTGGATAGGGTTTTCTCAATATTCTGCTCATCTGTGATCTGCTTACCACAAAGTTGAAGATTGGTACAAATTTTGTGCAGAACAGAATTGTACTCCCCGACCGTTTTGAAGTCAGCAAACGTCAATCAGATCCACTCTTGCTTTGCCTGAGAAAGGATGATGTACTTTAGCTTCGCGAACCGCTTCTTGAGTGCAGTCCATAATGCTAGTGCACTCTTATCTGTCATGTACTCATTTTTGAGAGTGAGACAGAGATGGTGCCTGAGGAAGTGAAGTGCCTGATCATTTTCTCAGGGGTGGGTTTGGCATCAAACGGTGCACCAATCCTAATGGTAGCGTGGAGCTTCTTGGCCCCAAGTATTGCAGGTAAATAAATTGGATAAAGGTACAAAAGATTCTCGTAATGTTTCAGAATTTTCTATGTATTTTCTATAAATTTTACTGTTACTTTCGGTGATTAAAGGCAATTTAAATAATTACGATTAACCAAAACAGAAAATAAATATAGAAAATAATAATGACAGTACTAAACATGCTTCAAATGCTAAAAATAATTCAAAATTTGAATTCTCAATGCCCTTTTATGCCAGAATATGAATTTTTAGTGAATTCTGCAATTTCCGGGGGCTTATGCACACATTTTCAATTCTGAGAAAACTTTTTGTGTAATTTTCTGATTCTTTGAGGGCCTCTTTGCAAAATTCAAGACCCGTCTGAAAGTTCTAAGGACCCTCTTGTAATTTCCAGAATTTGGGGGGTACCTGCTCTCCCCTTTTTGTCTTCCGGCCCATTCGGCCCACTTGGCCGGCTCAAAGAGGGAGGGGTAGGGTTTTCCCTACGCATGTTCACCCCCTAGCGGTGGCATCCCAAGCGGCGGCTCGTGCGGGCAATTGGCCTCGGCGACTTCGGTGGGTGGCTGCACCCGAGCGACAGGTGGCTGAGGCTCGTGCGGCAAGCATCTCCGGTGCGGGTGGCGGCGCCCGGCGGCGGCGGCGTGGCTCTCGCGGCGGCGTCTCGGCGTGGTGGCGCCCGGCGGCGGCGGCGAGGCTCGTCGCGGCGTCTCCGGCGGGTGGCGGCGCCCGGCGACGGCGGCGTGGCTCGTGGCGGCGAGTGTCTCGCACGGGTGGCGGCACCCGAGCGATGGGCGGCTAGGGCTCGTGCGGCGAGCGTCTTTGGCGTGGGTGGCGGCGCCCGAGCGACGAGCGGTCGGGGCTCGTGCGATGGGTGTCTCCAGCGCGGGTGGCGGCTCCTGAGTGACGGGCGGCCGGGGCGCAACTTCGGGTGTGGGAGCAGCGGTGTCGGGCATGGGGACGGCCGAGCATAACGGTGGCCATACCGGCGAGTCAACCAGGTGCGATGGACCGGCCATCGGTCGACAGCTTTGGGCGTGAGGCGCACGACGGTGGCCGCTCCCGACAAGCAGTGTGCAGCTTCGGTGTGCCGGCTCGGCAACGCCGGGAATGCCAGCGGCTGTGGGTTCATGCACAGGCTTAATGGCGCGGGGAAGGCCGGCGGTGGCGGTCTAAGTGCCAGCATGCGTGACTTTAGGCGATCGAAAACGAGTGGTGATGGTGCGACTCCAGTCGGCTGCGGCGGAGAGCCCGTGCGGGGGCCGGCGATGATCCGGCACGGCTGCGGGTTGGCGCGGCGCTCACGCGCGGCGGCCGTACGGGGGTGGTGGCGTGTTCGGCCATGCGAGTTTTTTTTCTTCTTTTCTCTTTTCAATCTACGATGCAATCGATATGTACTCTTTCATATAATCTACCGATCAACATTGTGCCGACGACTTCAAGTCTGCTCGTGGTAGATTAGAGTGGATTTGCACCGTAGAAAATAGTCTAGAAAGCGAAATCTGCAGAATTTAAAGCGATCTAGATATAAACAATTCAATCTACTAATGCGTTGATGATTACCTTTCGATTCACCGGAACAATTCGTGCTGATAACATGTTGAGGAACCGTCGTTGGCGAGTCCAGTCCGATCGATTCCTCTTCCATGCAAAAGAGATAATCAAATACAGATGATGCAAATAGTAGATTGGAAACACAGAGGTAGAGAGAACTCCTGATTTTTCTTTATTGTTTTCTCTTTCACGTACAAAATAGCCAATAGAGCTCCCTATATATAGCCTAGTGGTGAGGTATCTACCATGGGTCAAGGCTTTAAGCCCAGGCCCAGATTTCCCAATAGTATCTTCATGTAAAGCATCGTCGCAATTGGTTCCTGGGGCATATGTTATTACATAACAGAAGGATTTTTTATAAGACTTGACTCTTCAACAGAAAAAAAAAGAGCCAAAAAGGAAATACAAATCTGAAATGACACACTGGCTCGTGGCGCCGGTCAGCTCTTAATCTTTCTTTTTGTAAATTCCCTACTGTACGAGTGCTTGTCAACCAGGCAAGAACTTGTATGATATCAGTTGCCCATACTTATATACTGCTGACTTGCTGATTTTTCTTCCCTTTAATTTTGTAGTTTCTACTCATAAGCAAAAGCCAAAACGCATTTGTTAGCAGTTTGTAATAGTCCACCTCGGATGGACAGAATTACACGCGCGTGCTGATGAACAGAGTTTCTGACTGGCACTAGCATGTGAAAAACTAGTCATTTTGATTGCTCGTTCATTTAACCGTTGAGATTTGACGTAGTACACTGCATATATACCAAAGCACCTTTCTCCCTCTATATATATTAGTGCAAACACCCCTTCTCAGTTCTCACATTAACCTCAAGAAACTTCAGAAGAGTAGTGGTAGACTAAAGCCTACTAGTCCATTTAGCCATATACATAGCTCTCCCTCTCACTCTTTAGTTAAAATTCTCACATGGCTGGTTCCAAGGTTCTGTGCAGTTGCGTTCTGATCTTCTTCGTCATCTCAAGCCAGGCCGAGGCGAGGCGGCTGACGATGGCGGAGACAAGCAAGGGCAAGGAGCTATGCAACGAGGGCGCCATGAAAGATGACAGAAGCTTCAAAGCAACGCAAGAAATGGCTTCTGAGACGAGTGCAGGGCAAGACGATGGCCAAGGCATGCCAATGACGACCACGGACTCCCGGGGTACGTCTCCTGGCAACAGTCCCGGCATAGGGAACAGATGGAAGATCAACAACTAGTGTATATTTTGGACTAAGGACCTGTAGGTCCATTCTTTTCGGCTTTTAATAATTATTATTTATCAGATTAATATGTCGTAGCTCAAAAGAACGCCCATAAGCTAGCTATTAGTAGTGTCAGTGTGTTATTCTGTGAATTGGTACGTACCTGGTACTGAATCTGCCTGTAGTTTTCGTATCATTTGGTTTGCTTGGATTGAGTTCGTTGTTGTGTGTCCATTTTTCAGTTCATTCTGAAGTGTGCACTCTTGTACTGTTTTATATTGATTCAAATAAATAAAGTTGTGAGGGATTGCAGCCCCTTATGTCATCACATATATGCTTATGGTGCTGAGCTCCTTCATACATGTTGCATGGCTATACTCCTAGAAGGTACCTAAGAAGACTGTTTAAATGAAACATTTAAGCAGTTCAAGAGTAAGGATCAAAGGTCTTCACAGTCATTCTTTAACCTATATGTATGTTTAGTACTATATATTGGTGTTTCCGGCAAAATGAGGTATGGAGAAGAAGGAAATTGGGATGAAGAACTACGTGACGTTGTATCTCGGATCTCTCTGCTGCCTCATTCGCTTTATCATGCAGGAAACATTACTCAATATAACAAGACATACACCAAAATACAATTCAGTTGCCAATTTATGCATACTCACGTGCGTGTCCCCTAAACACATTTGGAATTTATCAGAGGCATCTAGGATCTCACGGAGTACGGATACATGTTTTCTCATGGAACGACGGAGTACGGACACATGTTTTCTCACGGAACGAATATATGTGTGTACCCCTATAATCAGTGGACACTAGCACCAAAGTCTGGACTTAAACCCTGATGAATTATATGCATACCCACAAATTTAGTCATCTGGCCTAAGACCAGCTTCCTGCTCTGCTTCAGTTTTTAGTAAGAGAGAGTTCATGAAGCAAAACAAAACAAAATTAGGAGGGAATATAAGGGTTGGCTGCATGCCCATTCGCAAAGATGCCACGTTGCTTAAATTATTCTGCATGCATGTTTGTCTAAATTAAAGAAACCATTATGCTCGTACTACGCAAAACAATCCATGGTGGAGCACGTATCTTAGACAAATGTATGTAAAGCCTCATTTCTGGCTATCATAAAAGGAGTGCTTCTGTGTCAGAGCTATTCAAGAACAAACAAAATGAACGTACGTGACAATATCTGTGGTTACTCCATTGATACTCATGATTTGGTATTTTTGATGTAGATTATGACATCAGGTACCTCAACTTCTCGTTAATTTGATCTCTCGGTTGGTGGGGAGTGACGTCGACCACCCTGCCCGTCCGGTCTTGAATCCGAGCGCCCACTCCTCTTCTTAGTTCTTACAGTAAATACTATAGCTCGTAACTAAATTTTTAAAGAGATTTCAGATAAACATAGTATTACGCTCCAATCCTCCTTATATACAACAGTCTTCAAATCGAATCAAAATTTGTGAAATACGACAAGAGTGTATACAGTATCAAAAACAAAGAAGATAAATCTCGTACATAGAACCAAAATAACAACGCTGAAGCAACCACAAAGAGAGAGAAAGGATTTGACGAAACTAACCGTAAATTCTTTAAGCATAACCTCATAAAGAATACAAGAGATTATCGCTCTTATAACCCCTTTAATCTTTTAGGACCTTAGAATTTTTGCCCTATATAAGAATCAAGTGCTAAATAATAACATAGCCTCTAATCTTCTTGTGCACCTTTCCTTTTGGATGAGTGATTTTTTTGCTTGGATTCTTCATGACCACCATTTATAGCTTTATATAGTCTCTCCTAGCCCCCTCTAAAGTGGAGTAGGAATTCTACTCCAAAAGAAAGTAGGAATGCTAATCCTATTAGTATCTATCTAGAACTCCTTATAGCACACATTTTCAAATCATAAAAGACAAGGATATGAATCACTGTGCTCAACAATCTCCACCTTAACTCTTATCTGTTGAAATTATTGTGCTTCTCCAAGAACTCGCTCTAAGTTGGCTCCATATTTTTTTGTTTTCCCTCCCACCTTTAGGAGTGCCCCCACCACAGGGGCTTATATGCATCACAACAATATGCTTGCTAGTTTTCGGGCTAGCCTACCCAGACCCTCAACTTAAGAGCTCCTTTGTGGTGTAGTTTGATTAACCATATCTCCTGCTCCAATAGCCTTCCCTGCCATATGTTTGTACTATCTCTGAGCTCCACCTGCTTTCTAGTACAGCATGCTTGGTCCCACCACATCTTTCTTCTTCTAATAGCTCACATCTACGCCTTTGCATCTGCTATATTTTGCAACCGTCTTTGTAGTTCCACACATAACTGCGGATGAGATATGAGAACCTACCATTGATGACATGACTTGCTTTTTTTGGCCGAATTTATATTAGATGTTCCATTGGTTGCCCTTCATTTAGGTGTACATATCAATCGATATTCTCTATTACTTTAGATACTTTTCATGATCATTTGCCCTTTGTAAGTAATTCACACGACTCTAGTGATACCTTACAACTTTTGAGTTTAAGCGACCTCACAAATATTAGATTATTTTTTATGTTGGTAACATACTGAATTCCCATCAATGTGCGATGTGCACTATCATACATCTTCAATGTAACTGCTCCCGCCTCAGTAATTGCATACTCCTTGCAATTAGCTAAGTGAATAGTTCTATACATAGGGCATAGAGATTTTTGTCAAACACCTCCCTCACTGAACATATGTAGAAGTAACAACATGAATCTAGTATTCATCAATGAGAAGTACCTGATTAACTGTTGACTAGTACATTTGAATCATCCTTTGCAGCCACCACTGAGTATACACCCTTCATTTGCTTCAAACTCAGATAGTCTTTTTATCATGTGATCTTCCTCATCACTTAGATGGCATACATATGTGCCATTGCTCTTGCCTTTTTTTCTTCCTGTAACTTTTGTTTCTACTTGCAACACCTACTACAGTTAATGCCAGATCACCTAATAATGAAGATTTGAATGGATCTTTCAAGGACTCCGTCTTCAATATATATACAATTGCCTCATTAAAGTTGGAAGTGGTCTTCCCGACAAGAATATTTATCATCAATTGCTCCCATGATAATGGTAGAGATAATACCAATATGATGACCTTGTTATTCTTCTTAATTTTTATCTACACTAATTAGCTGTGTGATAAGTTTGTTGAAGACATTGAGATAGTCAACGAACTATGTATCTTCCTTCATGTGTAGCCTATATAGTTGTCACTTCAGCACCACCGGTTTGTCAGCGATTTTTCTATATACAATTCTTCTAAATCCTTCCATAATTTCTTCAGCGAATTCTCCTTGATCATTGAGTACATTACCTCATCGGAGAGACATAGATAGATTGTATTGACAACCTTTCACTCCATCACCTTCTAGTCTTCAGCAGACATCTTTTCCAATTTGTCCTCTTCAAGGCATCGATTAGCTCCTACTGGACAAGGACATCAAATTTTATTCAAGGGCATCGACTAACTCCATCACATTAAAATTTTCTCTGCCATCAAATTTCTCTACTTGATTCCACATCGTTAACATCGATCTTGATTTTGTGCCACTCAACACTTTATCAATCTTCTCACAAATCAGATTAATTCGACATTGGCTCTGATACCCCTTCTTATACGCAGCAGCCCCCGAGATTGGATCAGAGTTTGAGATATGACACGAGTGTGCATGGTATCAAGAACGAGAAAGATGAATCTTATAGAAAGAACCAAAATAATGATATTGAAGCAACTACGATAAGAGAGAAAAAATCGACCACAAATTCCTTAAGCACAACCTCAAAAGAGTACAAGGGATTATCGCTATCTCACAACCATTTCGAATCTTATAGGACCCTCGAATCCTTACCCTATACAAGAATCTAGTGTTAAAGAATAAGCTAGACTCTAATCCTCTCATGCACCTCTACCTTTGGATGAGTGGCTTCTTTGCTTTGTTGCTTAGGTTCTCCATGAGCACCCCTTATGGCTTTATATAGTCTCCCTAGTCCTCCTTCAAAGTGCAATAGAAACTACAAATACTAAAATACTAGTATATGAGTCACCATGCTCAATACATATGGAAAACACTCTACACCGGTGGCGAAGCTAGGATAAAAATAGTGGGTGGGCTCAAAGGACTCACTAACTCACATCGTGCCGCCTTCCTTGCTGGCTCCCTGTCGCCATGGTGGGTCACTCATCGCAGCATGCTTGTGCCCTTGCTGACTCCCTAGCATCTCCACGAGGCTGTGATGTCCTCGCCGTGCTCTCACAGTCGCCGGCTCCTCAAGACGTGCGTTGAGCGCCCCAGCTCACAACATCTTGACCGGATCGCCACTGCAATGCCCTCATCGTGGTGGGCCACTGCGTCCTTCTGAGGTGTTGAGCTACGCCTTCTCTCTCCCCACTGAGGTGCCAAGCCGAGGTAGGAGGCTAAGTGTCACAAATGGCCAAGCTCTTTTCTCCGTTGTTGCAAATCTATGAACAAATTGTAAAATACATCACTATACAAAATACAATTAGATAGTCTAGATTTTACTATCTAATTGTCCATGCAAATATGCAATACAACATCAACAATAATAAAATGAAAGAATAACGATAAATACCAGTCGGCCAGTCACTCAAGTCTTAATCCCCCTCAGTCCCTCATGGCCTCATCCACTCACCTCTACAGCGCCTCCTCCTCTGGCTCTGCTTGGCGGCCTCAACAAAGTGATATGGTGACACCACCTCCTCTCCTCACCCTGTTGGCTACCTAGCTGCCTCCGGCCTCCCCTCCCTAGTTTGGGCCTCAAGTCAAGCCTCTGGCAATAAATCCTCCTCTCCTCGGTGGCTCGGCCTCCCTCTTGGCTCCCTCCTGGCTGCCTCCCCTCCCTAGCTGGCCAGCTCCCCTCCTCTTTCGAGTCTCTGACAACTGCCTGTAAGGTTGAGAGGGCCGGCTAGAGGGGGTGAATATGTACTTTTAAAAATATCTTTGGCTAAAACTGAGTTTATATGTACGGAAGCGTAAATCAAATCGGTTTTGCACCTATGTGCATCAACACCCTAAGTCTATGCCATGTTTTACAATCGTAGGATGACAAGCAAACAATTCAATTCTATGAATAGAAATTGCTAGAATATAATTGAGCACAAGGAAGCAAACAAAAAATGGCATGATCTCTTTTTACCCTAGTGTTTGGAGACTTGCCAGTTTTCCTTAGTCCACATTGAGGTAAGCCCAACGAATTAGATCGGCTCCACGAATTAAGCCAAGTACCTCAATTTTCACTAGTAGTAACTCTTTTCCATTTGGTTAGGTAAGCTCCAACGTTCATAACATACTGGATCTTCTCACAAGCTTCTTAAGAAGATCACCGGACCACAACACTTCCATGCTGTTTAAGAGTCAGCAATCTTTATGTGTAATAAGTTGGAGATGATCACTTGAACGAATCAAGTGCCAAAGCTAAATAAATACAAAATCCAACACCAAGTGCAATACATGCACAAGGATTTTTCTTTCTAAGCTAAGTGCAACACAAGCACATGAGAGGTGAGAGGTCTTGCTCTTAGCTCAACAAAAAAGAATATGGTAGCAACAACTTATCCCCAATCGGCAATAAGGGGGTATTTATACCCATACCAAGAAACTAGCGTTGGAGCAAGGAATCAACAAAATCATCCTGCGACCGGTACTATCGCCAACTAATGGCTGGTATTATCGCCTCCTTTGAAACAACTAGAAAACTAGTCGTTACAGGCGCTGTCGATCAGACCGACCATACAGGGTCTGGTCCAACCACTCAGCTAAGCTAGACCACTATAAAGGCCGGTCAGACCACTCGATCGATTTCCAAAAACAATTCTCTCTAGAAAAATACTACCGGTAACAAATGTTTGGTTGTACCGCAAGGGTCCAGTCAGACCGCTCTTATGTAGCTGGTTAGACTACTACTGGTCTGACCACTTGATATGAGCTAGTCAGACTACCACACATAGGGTTGTCATACCACATGACTGGTCCGACCACTTTCAAAGAGCTGGTCATACTGCTTTGCATTTTTTAGTAGAGACAAAGTGCATGTATTTCAACAAATTTATAAAACACATTAGCAAATCATAGTACCATGCACAAAAAAGGTTAAAACATGATTGACAACAAGTTACAAAATATATTTGCATACTTTAGAATTATGCCACAAGGATTAGACATATGGACTCGAACTGTTTGCAAAACATATTCATAAACATAAGTAATATATTATAAGGATTATACATGAGCCTCGACTATTTACAAAACACATTCGCAAATGATAATATCATACTACGAAGATCTAGAGTAAACCAAATGAGCTATCAACACATGACGCACTCAAACTACTAGTCAAAACCACTCTTAATAGTATGAGAATCTATACTAGCAATCCGATCTTTCACTAAACATCAAGATTGGTAAAACGACTAAGAAATACATTCTTAGACTATGCTAGTTATATCTTTGCCTTGCATATTCTCTTGAAACTTGATGACGAACATCCTTACTTTAAGTCTGGGTACTTGACTTTAGTCATCAATATATGGTATTCTTTGCTTGACTTGATGATGATCAACATAAGAAGCCATCCAAAGTCTTATTTATCATGGGATATAACCTATTCGTCAAACTCAATGAAAATATTAGTTCCACAATGTAATTATAATTAATCACTAAAATATACTATTAACTCATAATAATGAGTCTAGATTCTTCACCGTTGCTCCTCCGTTCTCCTCTCCTTCCCAAATCCCGCACTCCCAGACCCCAATCCCCCTCCCCAGCTCCTCTCCTTCTTAGACGACCACTACCGTCCTCTCCTCCCCACTCTAGTGCCCCTGCCGGCCACCGTCCTCTCCTTCCCCACTCTACCCGCTACACACTGCCTTGGCCCCCTGGGCTTGAGGCAACTTGCTAGTGAGGCCGGTGGCATATCGCCATCCGTCACCTAGCTCAGGTATGCACTCTCCACTCCACGATCTTGCATCTATTGGTGTGGGGTGGATTGGATTTGCAATTGTGACATATGAGGATTAGTTGCTTATTGCTAGTTGCTACTTTGGCCTTGTGGACTTGTGGTTGTGGGTTGATAGCCTCAGAAAAGCCCATCTTCTCTCTTCTATTCTTCTTCTTCCTTGATAGGGTTGTCAATGGCTGACCATGATCGCAGGGGAGCGTGGGTAGGCCGCTAATGGGTTAAAACCCAACCCAAAATCAATCCAACCCATATGAGATAAGGCCAACTTTCCACTCTAGCCTAACCCATAAAAGCTTTTTCACAACCCCACCCAACCCAAACCACCTTTCACTTAAACTTAACCCAACCCAAACTACTTTCCACTTAAACCCAACTCGGCCCAATCTGAACCCATGAGTTCAACCCACTTCCCAACCCATTTACCAACCTTTCACTTATTCACGGGACAATGCCACAACCACTGCAATGGAGATGGAAGATTGGATGGTTTTTCTTGCCTTTGCTAGTTTGCCAATTGGGTTTTGCTTTTTGAGACGTGGTCATCGGGATCTAGGGTTTCCACTGGGTAGGGTATGGGTAACCTAAATCTATACCCATTTGAAGTGATATTACCCATATCCAAATAAAACATGGTATACCCAATAGATTTGGGTAACCTAATGGGTAAAGGAGAAGGAAAGGAAGGGGGTAAGTTAAAGAGGCTTATGAAGGAAGTTTTCGTAAAACTTCGGTATTTGAAATTTCAACCTCGTGTTCACACAACAAAAGTTCCTCAAAATCAATTGAAATTTATTGGAGATGATTATGCGTGTAGGGAAGATACTCTACACAAATTGGCAGGGCTAGACGTACACGTGAGCCCCATATGCTTTTATGGGAAGCTTTCGTAAAACTTCGGTATTTGGAATTTCAACCTCGCATTCACACCACAAAAGTTTTACAAAATCGATTGAAATTTGTTACAAATGATTCTGTGTGTAGGGGAGCTATTCTATGTAAATTGACAGGGCTAGACATACATGTGGGCCTTACATGCTTTTATAGGAAGCTTTAGAAAAACTTCGGTATTTGGAATTTCAACATCGCATTCACACCACAAAAGTTTTACGAAATCGATTGAAATTTGTTGCAAATGATTCTGTGTGTATGGGAGCTATTTTATGTAAATTGGCAGGGCTAGCCGCAGACGTGATCCCCACATACTTTTATAGAAAGCTATAACTAAGTATGGGTAGTTCAAGCCCATTGATAGTCCAAGTACCATCAAATTAGACCACGCCATGGGTTAAACCCGTTCACAACCTAATTTTAATCCAAAATTTCTAAACCCGCCTCACTCCAATCTAACCTTTTTTATGAGGTAACCGAACCTAAGTCAACCCATTCGCTCTTCCAACCCGTTTCTACCCATCCAAAGTTAACCTGATCAAGGACCCACCTTGTTTAACCCGTTCGATCCTGACTTATTAGCACTCGAAAGCGTGGGGGCTCCACCGAAGGATAGGCTGAAGTCTAAGGTGGTGATCGGTTCGGCTGAAAAGCTCGTGGCTTATGGCTGAAAACATCGTAGTTGGTGAAAAAGCATCAGAGTGTGTGAGGCTTATTTAGCATAATTAAATTTAAAAAAAATTTAAAAAAATATGTTAGCCCATTACGTATGCAAAAAAGCTCAACAAAAAGCCAAAAGTTCAGAAAAAGACGAAACTTATGAATAGTGAAAAATAAGTCAGAAGTCAGAAGCTGAATCCGAGTTGATCAGAGCCTAAGAAGCCCTCCAGTAGATTCGCTCCTGCTTTGCATTTTTTTTTGACCAGCGTGCGCCATGCACATGTTCAATCTGAGCAACTGCTTCTTTTTCATGTTCCATATCGCTTAGATTCATAGCAAGTTCGCTGAATTCCCCAGAATATTCTCGCCTGCTGTGCCATGGTCGCCTCTGTCCGTCCTTAGCGGCGCAACATTCGGTGGCCAGCGTTCGGCCTTCATGGCGAGCTCGGCCGAAAAGGCGAATCAAGGAGTCCCACTCCCACGATGGTGTGCATGCTGGGGGAGAGCGAGCACGGCATAATTGGGCGCACAAACGAGGCACTCTTCATGATAGAACGCGTGCAGCTAGTGGCACAGCCTACTGGGCGAGTAAGTGATGGCGCATGTACTAGGCCGTATCCCGAAGTTGTGTAGCTAGGTTTCGTTTGGCATTGCCCTAGTTTTCTAGAAGTAGTTTTATTTTAATATATGTGCGGCTAGATTATGTAATACATATACTTTTATTTCAAAAATAGATTTGTATTTATTATACAACTTAGTGCTTATGATAGAGAATATATTTTGTATTTTTTATACAACTATAACAGATCCAATATATATCTGATTAATTTGCACTGTTATAATCTAAATCCACCAAAATAAGTGACATAGATCTTTATATTTTTCTCGGATTAATGTAAAAATTTTAGCCTCTCAACATGAACATGATGGCTTCTTTTTCTATTGTTTTGATAACTAGTTGGATTACTTACACAATTGGGTAGTTAGATTTAGAGATAGAGTTGTCTTTGGTATGCAATTCTAATACTTATGGTTAAAAATATAGTTATATTTGATACATAAATATAATAATTTTAATATCTATATTTGATTAATCTATACCGTTGTTATCTTGCTCCAACAAAGTAAGCGGGACCGATGTTTATCTAGCTCTCTTGATTAACGAGAGATTTTCTAAAATTTCTACTTTTATGGATTAATTAATGTTTGTAGATACATATAGATACAGATATGCATCCCATGTATACTAGATTTGACATGGCACTTTTTTCTTCAGTTTGTGGCTAGTACTATTCAATTATTCATCGGCGTGCTTACAATAAAAGGAAAACAAAAGGTCTACTTCTGTGAACGGCAGAACGCAAAAATAGGCGAAAAAAGGAATCGAAAAAGAGAAGACCAAAGTGAAAAAGTTCCTCTACTTTATGAGCCGACCAGCAAATTTAGAGCATCTCCAATAGTATGAGCTAGTTACTAGCTCTAAGACAACTTCTCCAATAGTACTAACTTTTAGCACATAGCTCATAACATAAATAGTCTCACATGACACTCTCACATAATCTTGAAATGTGTGTATGATACTAGTTCTTGATCGAGAGATAGCTTTTCTCTCTCTTCTATTAAAATATGAAATAATATGCTTAGAGCTAGCTCATAAGTCACCATTGAAGATGCTCTAAGAGTAGTATCGTGTCTGTTCCCTTCTTTCCTTATAGGGCATATTTGGAATTAAAAAAGAAAAACACAGTAATAGAAATAACATAG
Organism: Dendrocalamus sinicus; assembly: GCA_036346575.1. Classification (NCBI taxonomy): domain Eukaryota; kingdom Viridiplantae; phylum Streptophyta; class Magnoliopsida; order Poales; family Poaceae; genus Dendrocalamus; species Dendrocalamus sinicus. The sequence goes on from CM070662.1 coordinate 30,601,554, forward strand.
AAATCGTATAGAAATGTGGGTACAATCCTACACGAACACATAACTAAAGAATGGTTTAAAGACGGTGTTTGGATGCTTGACATGAATTTTGCAGGGATTTAAGGAGAGGGTATATGCAAGACAAAAGAATTTTTCCATAAGGTCTTAACCTTATGTTAAAATTCCTCCAAAATTTCACCGGAATGAGCAGTTTCGTAGGCATCTTATGACATTAATCCTTTGTTCTAAAGAGCTATATGAAAAATTTCCTATAAAATTAGATTCCTTAAAAATTCCGCCAAAATTCATACAATCCAAAAAGGCCCTTGGCCCTTGCAGCAATTTGTCGTGCCGGCTGAATGGCTGATCATCGCAAGGAGATTAGTCTTATAATCTTTGAGCACTTACCGGATACAACCAAACAGCCGAACTTACACTACTTCATGCATATTGAGCTCGCTCGCTTGCTACCCAATTTTACTCTCTTAATTACCTTGACAAAGGCACTGATGGTCCTGATCATTTCTACTGGTGAAGTTGAAGATCTTACCCAGAGTACCGAAAGCTCCTTTTTTTAATTTTAATTTCTCAGCTGCTTGGACTAAGGGCCGAAGCTTCTAAAAACAGAGTAGACGACCTAGACCTGGTAGCCTAAATTAAGACTGGGATCACATAATAGTTAAAGCACAAACAACATTTTTTTCTTTAGCCAAACCACTTTACCACTTTACCATATTTGTAGTTCTAATCACTGTAGATTCTTAATTCCACCAGTGTTTGCATAAGACTTTGGCGACATGCGTGGTCAGTGTTCATGATTTCATGGTATCGCCGTTGTTTGTTTTCTGGATAACAAATGGACACCTGGAATGTGCAAAATTTTAAGAAAGCCTAAAGAGCTGTAGATGCTTAGCCGTGCGCCCAGCTGATGCAGTGCTTTTTTTGTCATGTTATTCCTAAGAACCCACAGTCCAAATTCGGTGCATCCGGTTCATTCTTTGAAACCCAATGAAGAAAGCACTAGAAACCTAAATTTTTAGTAGCTAGCAGTAGTCCACGAAGAGCCTTCACTGTCCCTTAGCCTATGAGACAACTATAGCAAACTGAGCTAGCCCTTAACTGGCCCAAAAGGGAGGATCATAATAGGATATGTCATTCATTTGATCGATCCCTAAGCACGTCACATTGTAGTAGCCCTTGACACCTATTCATCTTGCACGATCGGCCAGGAGACACGCACCATGTCCGCCAGACAGCCGCACCCAGCTAGGCAGCGATCAGTCGCTAGAGAATGAGAGAAATCGGTGCCACTGGCCACCCTCGCTTGCCATCTTGCCGTGGTGCCGCCTAGTCCTTGTTGCCTCATACCCTCGCCAGCCGAAAGAAGCTTAGGCCCATCCGATCTACATGTATTTTGCTCTAATTTTCTCTCAATTCTTACAATTTATTTCAAAAACATGAGCTAATTTTATAAGTTAGGATTTTAATATTACGATTGTTGATTGATTTTATCGAATTGTAGGGTTAAGGCTTAGGGTTTCAATTTAGGTTTTTGGAATACAAGCCTAACTCATTGCAAATGAGTGACAAGATTGTAGTATTTGACTACAATGTCAAATAAGTAAGCCACTGTACATATTTTTCTATTATATTATTCTTGAACTACTAAATATACAAATATCTAATTGACTTTTATAATTAATTAGTGATGATTTCATGAATGATAGACTTATTTGCTATGTGAAGAAATAAAAATTGAAGAAGATTACTAATGATGTCTTGGTTCATCGCTTTATGAACTTGAAAGAATATAACTACTAAAAGGTAATGCATGTACTTACAATTTTTTACTTGAAAATTTTAAGTAATTTTGTTCTTTTTTCCATAGGCCATTGTGGTCGAATGCTGTATTTTGCCGATGCCAACCAACTTGTGTATGTGATTTTGTCCTTAGTTTCTTCAGTTTGCTGAAACTAACTAATACTATTATCAAGCTTCTTCATTTTGGTAAGCAATTCGATCAATATTTATTTATCATCATACACTATCATCAGTTATATTGAAGTGTTAATGCTAAAAATTATTGAACATATTACTATGTAGCATAATATTACTTAAAAAATTATATATATTGTTATATATGGTGAAATAGTAAATCTTGATTATTTTTATTCTAGTTCCGCCCCTAACAGTAGACCCATGCGTATCAGCCTAGCAACTCCCAGAAAATCTTGAGGTTCATTTGAAAATTCTTTTGTATATTACAGTATTAAGATTTACTCCCCTGCCTCTTTACATGTGTTCTCGGTAGTTCCTTATATCCGTTCACTGTCTGATGTCATTCATCTCTCTTTTGTTATCAAATATTTCGATAAACAATATGTAAAAATGTAGTTCTGTAGCTCTAGCCTCTTTCATCTTGTCATACTATTTTTTGAGGGGGCATTGTTATACTAATCGTTTCAGTAGTCTATGAAACAAACTATCATTTCAAGTCCAAGATGAAGCAAACTGTCATTTCAATGTTTTATGTCATTACTTTTGTTCGACACTTAGGAGCTTTATTAGAAGAGTTAAGGGCCATACCAACTGATGATCTATATGGTTATGACTATTGTGAATCTAGCTATTACTTTACCCTGTAGTGCAAGCTCTGTGACAATTTTATGTATCCATAAACAATTCAGGGTTAAATACTGTTTTGGCCAGTACCCTGCCCTCCATCTCTTCTATCTTGTCCGTTCAAAATGTTTATTGATATTATTATCCATGCATCTGAATACATGTTCAATTCATCATTTTTGTAGGATCGAATACCACAATCAGAGGGAGAGGGGGTAAATGATTGCCTCTATTTTTTGATACCTGAAAACAAATACCAAATCAGAAGAAAACTAGCCTAACTTATCAGATGTAGGTTTCAACCACAAGACGCTCGACTGCTCGTTCGACCCCTTTGCACGTTCTCAATGAAAGTTTCGACCACTCGGTGTTCAACTGCTCGATCGATCGCTTAGTATTTGACCGCTCACTCGATTGCTTAGTGTTCGATCGCTCAGCTTTGATCATCGACTGGTTTGTACGTGCTTGAAATCTTCAACACCGGGAGCAGAAATCTTTCGATCACTTATGCCTTCAAGAAACCAGCGCCTTCGAGTACTCGTATTTGCTCTGTTTTCCTTGTAGTGATTTGATACCTTTACATGTCGCCGTAAGCTTCAATGCAACTGTAATAACCAGCACTTTTCGAGCAAATCAAGAACTAGATTGATTCAAGATGATGTTTATTGCTGAAGTTTTGTGAATTTACAAAGTGCCCTCACAAGCACCCCTAAAAGCCTAACCAAAACTAAAGCCTCTTCAATCTACTCACCAAAAACCTTGCGTTAACCCTTAGCCTCTCTTTGCTTTTATAGGCTAATTCCTCAAATCGAGTCCTCATCAAACACGGACACCACACTCTATCCATTTCGAAAATCAAGGGACCCAAAACCGTTTCAAACATAGGTTTATCATAATCTCTAAACCTTCTTAGTTATGGACTCCTTCCATAACTCTTTCAACTCAGCACGTGTCGAAGCCTCTAGGACCTCACCGCCCGTAGCTTCTCCACGTATCATCCTCACATGTCGAAGTCTCTAGGACCGCACCTCTCATAGTTTCTCTATGCATTATCCATTTTTGATCTTCATGTGCTCCAATGTGAGCCCGATCATCTCATGACATTCTCAACTGTCTGGACCTCATATTTCTCTTGCTAGTCCCAGTCCTCCTTATCACTGATCATGATCATCTCCACGCCTAACTTGCATATGCAAAGATCAAAGAATCTTTTTTCCAACACAAGTTCTTCCCAACTTGACCGACATTGGTCCACACATGCAAACCACACCCTTAACCATCAATAACTATGAACTAGATCATCCACAATTGCAATTTCCACGTTCTCCAGAAATCAACCTCAGACCACTCAAAAAAGCCAGTCAGACCATGGGCCCAACACACGCGAGTACTCGAAGATCATAAGAATTGAAGCACTCGAAGCCTACAAGTACCGATCGTGAAGCCTACAATAATCGATCGCAAAGCCTACGACTACTAATCGTAAGGTCTACGATAACCGATCACAAAACCTACGACTAAGTCTACGACTATCAATCATAAAGTCTATAGTTACCGATCATCGACCAGGTAATATACCTACCGACTATCGATTACCAAGTACCGACTAGGTACTGTAACACCGACTACTGATCACTGATTATCGATTGGTTACTGTAGCTATCAACTGGTTACTATAGCGAAGACCACTGACCAGGTACCAAAGCTACGACCAATGACCGGTTCACTGTTGCTTCGACCAGTTCACTGTAGTTTCGACTGGTTCACTGTAGCTCTGACCATCCATGGTCGTTGTGCTGTGGTTGACCTGTCATAGTCATTCTGCCATGGTCGACTTGCCATGATCAATTTGTCATGGTCATTTTTCCATGGTTGACCTGTTGTGATTGATCTGCCGTGGTCGACATATTGTGGTCATTTTGCCGTGGTTGACATATTGTGGTCATTCTGTCGTGGTCGACGCATGTCAATTGAACCTGCTGATCATACCATCCATTACAAGGCCTATCGAACTCTGATTACTAATCATGGTCCATGCCTCCGACTACCATCCATGGTCTAAGCCTACCAGTCAGACCACCCAATACAAGACAGCCAGACCGTTTATCTTGAATATTCCTGCAATTCCAGCTTTACAAAAGAGCATCGACCAAAACTTTCATAAATACAAATTTCAATGCAACTCAAAGTTCAATTATTTATCATCTCTAAATTCAAGATCTATCTACATAGTCTGACAATTTTCTTTTATCTGAACACTTCTTCTAGTAAACTTGTTAAATAGGTGCTTATGGTATTAATGGTTCTTCTAGTGCACTTTCTTAATTTTAGTGGTTCTTTCATGATAATCGCAAAGAGTTTTCTATATTAAGTGGGCAGAATTAATATAAGCTACATGATCAAATTTTTTTGCGAGAAATCCCTTGAAACAACAAGTTATGAGATTGAGCATTTAAATCAACATATGTTTTATTTAGATTAGTAACAGTAGCAGGAATCTCATAAAGTTTAGAAACTTTATTCCAAACATCACTACCTTGACCCTTAATGTATGCTTGCATACAACACTTCTAAAAAGCAAAATCAGTGCTATCTAGCATAGGGGGATGGTTCACATACCTCGCCATAGCAACTGGCTCTGATACCACTTATAGGATCAATCATAGCAATCTGAGGGGGAGAATGATTGTAGTCATTATTCTAAACTCAAAAGCAATCTAACTTACCAGATATAGATTTCAACTGTAAGACGCTTGACTACTCACTCAACCCCTTTGCATGTAGTTGTAATCTTCCTTCACTCGAACACTTTGACACCGATGTTGTTGGCGACAATCGAGTGGATGACTCAGCGTGTGATTGAGAAAGGTGAAGTCGACGAAGGAACACCATCTCACCATGCACTGCTCAGAACAAGAACGAGTCAATGACAATACCCAGAAAACACGCAACTGGCGTCGACTAAAATTTTTAGAATATATCTGATCTTTTATTTCTGAATCATACTCTGTGGCTACAAAGTGCCCTCACGACACCCCTAAAACCTAGCACAAAAACTCTAAAAGCTTTCTCTCTAAAAAGCCCTGGTTAACTCTTAACCTCTCTCTGCTTTTATATGCTAGAGCCCCAAAACGTGTCCTCATCAACACGGACACTAAATTCTATTCGATTCCAAAATTCAAGGGACCTGAAACTCTTCCAAACATGGGTTTTTTCAAAATCTCTAAACCTTCCAGTTATGAACACATTCCAACTCGTCACGTGTTGAAACCTTCAAGACCGCACCCCCTGTAGCTTCTCCACGCATATCCACCTTTGATCTCCACGTGCCCTAGCATGAGCCCGACCACCTCGTGGCATCCTCGACCACCTGAACCTCGGATTTTTTCTCACCCTAGTCTCAGTCCTCCTTGTCATCGAACATGACCGTCTTCATGCCCAACCTACACATGCAAAGACCAACGAATATTTTCTCAGCACAAGTTCTCTCCATCCTGGCCAACATTAGTCCACACACGCATATCACACCCCAAACCAACAATAAATATGAGCCAAATCGACCACGAACTCAATTTCCATGCTTTCCAAAAATTAATCTCAGACCACTCAGTAAGACCGGTTTGATCGCCATGCATAGGCCGGTCAAACCACTGGCCCGACACGAGAACTCAAAGATTATGAGTACTCAGGGTACTCGAAAGTTACAAGAATTGTAGCACTCGAAGCCTACGATAACCAACCATCGATCAGTCATTGTAGCTTCGACCATCGATCAGTCACTGTAACTACGACTATCGACCAGTTATTGTAGCTATGACGATCGACCAAGCACTGTAGCTACGACCATTGACCATGCATTGTAGCTCTGACGGTTGACCATGCACCGATCACCGATCGAGATTGAAGCCTACGACTACCGACTACCAATCGTGGTCCACACCTCTGACTACCGTCCGTAGTCAAAGCCTGCGGATCGGAGCGCCCAACACAAGGCCAATCGGACTGCTTAACTTGAATATTCTAGCAATTCTAGTTTTACAATAGCTCATCGACTGAAACTTTCACAAACGCAAATTCAATGCAACCCAAATGTCAATTATTCATCATCACTAAATTCATGACCTATCCACATGGTCTAACATTTTGTGAATTTTCTATTTTCAAAAAGAATGCGAAAGAATCACTACAGGAACTAAATGGAAATATAATTGGAAAACAGACTGTATAATTGGAAAACATACTATCCGTCTTTTTTTTAAACCAACAGTAGGAGCTCCGCCATTCATTTCAAGGATAAGAGAAATATACCGGTCTCGATGGGATTACACCAAAGTCACTGACATCGGGCCCAAGAGGGGCAACACTAATACTGGGAAAGAGTCCTAAACTTGAAACTCTGACCAAAACACCAACAACATCCACATGGGAAGCACCATGTGGAGCAACACCCCTCAACACACGACAAAACCTACAGCTAACTATCCATGAGGCAAGGCACAAAACTAGAGAACCATGGGGCTTGAGGTGCAGCCATCAATATCTGGGTGCTCACCATGATAGCAACCTCACCACGGCTCACCAAAGTGAAGCCACCATGGCACACGACATCATTGGCTACGCCAGCACCAACATAACACCAGATAGCAACCACTAACCACTAGCAAGACAAGCCACAATGAAAGCATGTGGGACCATAGCTAGCGCAATGCAGCAACAGGACAGCCGGTAGGACAACTTCGGGCAGAAGCGGGGGCATGCCCTCCACTCACACCACAATGGAAGGACGATGAGTAGAAATGAGCCAGTGGCACCGCCATGACGCTTGCCGCTCAACGAAGACCACATGATGCACCAAAATGATGGCCTACCTCAAACAAGGACCGAGATCAGCTGCACTTACAGGGGCTCTGGCACGATCAAGCAACAAGCGCCCGCTTCTCAAGCTTCCTCAAGGGATGGCCTGCTCTTAGGATAGCAGTACACAACAAGCACCCCAAACACGACAAACTGTCTAACCCTTATCTTGATGCACACCATCGCAAGCTGTGCCGGCCGCGACACACCACTGCCGCCCTGACACCGGCCTAGCCAACACTAACCAGCGCCATGACACCCGCATGCACCCAACATCGACCGGCGCCATGACACCTGCGTGCACCCTAGCGCACCACACGTGACGGGTTGCACCATGAGCGGCTGACCTGATGGAAGGCGATTGTCAATCTTTCATGGGGTGTAACCGGGGAAATAAACAGGTATTGCTTACTATGTTGTAAGGTGTTGTGAACAGAACCCTTTAATAACAAATTTAATAACATGCATTTATTAGTTCCAAGATGTATTGTAAGGTTCTAACTTAGGTTGATGTTTGTACAAAAACGCGCAATCACTTATGGAATACACGGTTAACTTTATGCTCTAATGTGTTCATAGGATGTTGCTCTTCAGAATCAGTTGGTATTTCTGTGAAAAGAATTATTTGATCTTTTGGCCAATGCTGACCTTTAGGCATTACAGTTTGCCCAGTAGCTGTTCAACATTACCTTTTTATGCCTCGTTGCAATGCATGGTCCTCTCGGCAGAATATGAAACTTAATAAAAGTATGCTAAAAGGGGCATTTGCTTTCAGTTTGTTTCTACTCTAAAATGCAGTAATTCTTGTACACGGCTGACAACGGCTATGGTCATCCTGCACAATTCCCTAGTCAAGGCATATATACTGCTGCTTATGGTGGTTATTCATTCCATGAGGACTAACAAGAAGTGAGCTTAAGAGTGATTCCTCACTCAAGCTCAGACATTTGTCTAGGAAAAATAGTTGTAACACTTGCTAGAAAAGGTAGGTGGTTTCTTACCTTAGCTAGATATGTTGACTGGTAATGTACTTACAACATTCCGGGAACTAGCACGACTGGAGCAGCTCTTAACTCACCATTTCCTGTTAAATTCTTTGAAATTTTTTGACCTTAAAAGAATAAATTATTCCAAACCTGCTTCTATTGTTTGTTTCATTTATTTTGACATTCGAGTTTTGCACTTGATGATGCATGTGGTTATTAGAAGAGCTATTTCACGGTACCCACCAAATACTATGGACTGTTCATTCTTTTCAATCTAATAGATTACGTTAGTTAGAATTTAGTTATACTACGCTACCAAGTATGAGGAAGTATCATTCTAAAAGGGCAAAAATGTAATTAGATTGACCTCTTATCCTGTTCTTTAAACGCCGCAACAAACTCTGCTGACCTCATGCAGCCTTGATTTGCATGACTACGACTGGCAATCGTGCTGCATGCCTGACAGCCTCAGTGATCGCAAATCCGTAACAGGCAATCTCTACTTATCCAGGTAATCGCAAGCAAAGAAGAGAAGTGTTTCTGTGAAATCAAAGCACGCAGCATGCATGATTAAAAAAAAGGTGTAATCAATCCTTACATCGGAGCACCTAAGTAACCATAAATTGATCTAGTCTAGAGGCTGATGACGACATCACTTCTTCATATACACACAACACTCCTCCACTTGACATTCAAAGACCAATCACTAGAGCTTGCGTCCGACAATTGAATTTACAGGTGAACTCGTTCCTAAGTACTTCTTTTTTGTTCATTTGAGAATCGATTGCTACCTAATGATTTAATTATGATTAGGAACCATGAAGAGGACCTGGAAGTATTTGGAGAAGGGCTATGAGGCGCACAAGTCCAGCAAGAGCGGTCGAATCATGTTGGAGGTCCAACTCAAGCCGACTTCGAATCCAATTCGGAGTCTAGGACCAGGCCGCACTAAAACGGACGCCCAGATCGCATCCAGGCTCCGTTTTGGACGTTCTACATATGGATGGAAAGCTGATAAGGCGACCTTTCCAATGGCTCTGGTCCCATGTCAAAATTGCTTCTTCATCTTCGACCGCCGCTGCCCGCGCGATCGTCACCGACGAACCGAGATGGTCACCTCCTCCTCCACGCCGTCCGACGGTCAGTCTCCCTCTCTTCCTCTCGGTATCTCTCAAGAACTCAAATAGAAAAGGAGAACCCTCTAGATCTAAACCCTAGGATCCCCAAATGCACATCAATGGTATCAGAGCCTATCTAGGCGTAGATCTAGATGGGGAAAGAACGACGACCGCCGTCGGTTGACCGGCGTGCGGAAAAGAAAAGCACAGAGAGAATCCCCGTCCCCAACCCTAGAAAACGGCAAAAGAAAGAGAAAAGAGAGGGGGATCGGGACTCACGGGTGCGGTCGCCGTGCCGTGCGAGGAGCCGCCGCTCCGGCCGACCCCGGCTCCGTGCGCGCCGCTACGCGGAGCGAGCGCCGCCGCTCGCGTGGCGTGCGCGCGCCGCATCGGAGAGCGCTCGCCTGCCCCGCCGCTGCCGCTTTTGCTGCCGCTGCCTCGCGATGGTCGCGCGCAACCTCGCTGCCGCCGTGGCGCTGCGCGCCGGCCGCGCGCGCTCGGCTGGGCCATGGGGCAACGCCGTGGGCGCCGTCGCCATCGCCCTGTAGAGCCGCCGCCCGTGTTTTTTCGGTGGAGGCAGGCGCAATGGGGCTAGGGTTAGGGTTTTCGTGGGGGCGGCGGTTTTGTCCTGGCGGTTTTCACTCCTGGCCGTCCGATGTTGATCCGACGGCCGAGATCGCTTGAGCCGCGGCTGTGTAATAGAGATGGGCCGCGCGCGTGGGAAGAGCGGGCCGCCTGGGCCGCGGCTGCGCAGATAGGCCGAAATGGCCATATGGGCCAAAGGAGTGCTGAGCGCGCGCCGGCTGGGCTGGCCGCGCGGGTTGGGCCAAAAATGGCCATTTACACAGAATTTTGCTAAATGAATTTTATTGTGTTTTTCAGAAGCAATTATGAATGAATTTGAATGAAATTTGATTCAAATCTCTGTAAAATTTTGCACCAACGTGTTAATTTTTCAGAGATTAAATGTGTACAGTATAATGCTTCTGAATATTGAATTATTTTTAGAATAATTACAGTTTCCGCTGCAAAAGATGTTATTGATTGATTTTTTCATTATTAAATTCGAACCAACGGGAGAATTTAATTTTGGAAAAATAGAGATAAATCCCAGATAATTATGATATTGTTATTTTCTGACCAACGTTGATAATAACAATATTATAATTTTTAATTGATGAATTTTATGCATTATTTCTATTTCTGCCCAACGGTGATGTAGATTTAATGCATAGATAAAATTGATTTAAATTGTATGTCGTATTTTGACCAATGTTGGAAATAAGGCATATAATTTTCTCATAATGATATTATAGTTTCAATTGATGATTTTATGCATTATTTCTATTTCTGCCCAACGGTGATGTAGATTTAATGTGTAAACAACTGTATGTTTTAATTTTAACCAACGTTGAAACCAAGGCATGCAGTTGTTGTTATGATGTTTAATTGTTCTCATTGTATATGAATTGTGTCTCCACACCGTGTCCCACAGAGTTTGTGGCACCGGTGAGGGATGAAAATGAGGCTGATGTTGTTTGGCAGACCAGACAGAGGGACTATGCTCCCATAAAAATGTCATATGATCTTGATCATAAAAAGTGGGTCACTGCCAACAAGAAATGTTTGGCTGTGATAAAGAACACGATTAAGCCTGCAATTGTGGGCTCAATCGCAGAGTGTGACACTGTCACAGAGTACCTTGAGAAAATAAAGAGTCAGTTTACTGACTCTTCAAAGACTTATACTACACAGCTGATTAAGCAGCTTGTGAAAGAAAGGTACTCTGGTGGTGGCAGTGGCATAAGAGAGCAACTTGGCATCTAAACTTAAACCGATGGATTTGGCTCTCAGGATGAGTTTCTTATTCATTTGGTTTTGCTTCTTTGCCAAAAGAGTTTGACACTTTTGTTGTCAACTATAATATGCAGCTGAGAAATGGGACATGGAAAAGTGCATAGCTATAAAGTGCAAGAGGAAGAAAGAATCAAATCCTCACATGGTGGTTCGTGAACTATGTGAGGGATAACAAGAAAAAGAATTGATTGCAATTTTGGAAATGGCAAGTGTGAAATAATGTTTAATAAAGAATGTGTTGGTCTTGCCATTTTACGAACGAGCTTTATTTGTTGTCATTATGTGATGATGTGAATGTCGATGCGATAATGAGAACGTCGCGTAGAAAGTGATTGAATCCTCGTCTCAAATGAAAACAGAAACGAAAGAGAACTCATAATGAATCGTCGAAATTATGGCATCGTCGTTTAGGCCATATTTCGAGGGGAGAATAGAAAGACTAGTTAAGAATGATATTCTTCCTCCATTAGAGTTCTCAGACTTAGAACAATGCAGAGAATGCATTAAAGGAAAATATGTAAAGAAAATAAAGAAAGACGCTAAAAGAAGCACAGGAGTTCTACAAATTATTCACACAGATATTTGTGGAACTTTTCTGTGAAAAGTGTGGATGGATATGACTCGTTCATAACATTCACGATGATTACTCCGTTATGGATATATTTATCCAATCAAACAAAGAAATGAAGCCTTGGATAAATTCAAGATATTTAAGGCTGAAATTGAAAACCAACACGATTTAAAGATTAAGATAGTCCGATCTCGATCGTGGGGAGTACTACGGTCAACATACCCCATATGGACAAGTTCTGGACCTTTTTGAGGTTTTTACAGAAAATGGAATAGTGGCCCAAGATTCTATGCCGGCGAACCTCAAGAAAATGGAGTAATGAAAGACGCAATCTGCACTTCGATGGATATGGTGCTAAGTATGATGAGCTACTCCACACTCCCATTGAGTTTATGGATGGAGGCGTTGAAAATCGCCATTCATATTCTCAACAGAGTGCCTAGTAAGTCGGTGCCCAAAACACCGTACGAGTTGTGGACAGGAAGAGTTCCCTCAATAAATCACTTACGTGTGTGGGGGAGTCCTGCTGAGGCTAAAGTATTTAACCCAAACCTTGGGAAACTTGATCCCAAATGTAAGTTGCCATTTCATTGGCTACCCGAAAAGTCAAAAGGTTATCGTTTCTACTGCTTGAGACGGATACACAAAGTTTGTAGAAACGAGACATGCTGTCTTCTTAGAGGATGAAATGATGAGGGGAGCATGGTAGCTCGAGAGATTGACCTTGAAGAGAAGCGGTGTTTGCGCCACTCCGATGATTCAAGAGCCATTCTTCACACTACTCGCTGCCGCTGCACCGACGGTGCAAGACACGTGGTGCCAAAGACTGTTATTGTTCCTCCGTGGCAACAATGAATGAGAATGAAGAACCTGTTCTTCAGATCATATAGAACCTATTGCCACGGATGAGGGGAGCAACAGCAGCCTCAAACAGTAGATGTACCAAATGAGGAGGCCCCGAGGAGGTCTCAAAGAGTAAGAAGATCAGCTATTTCTGATGATTATCAGATTTATCATACAGAGGAATTTCAAATAGAGGATGATCCCACCTCATTTGAAGAAGCCATGAGAAGCGAAAATTCCTCAAAATGGCTTGAGGCCATGGAAGAGGAGATGAGGTCCATGAAGACTAATAAAGTCTGGGACTTGGAAATTATTCCTAAAGGAGCCAAAACAGTAGGCTGTAAATGGGTCTACAAGACAAAACATGACTCCCAAGGGAATGTACAAAGATACAAAGCGCGACTTGTGGCAAAAGGATTTACGCAAAGAGAAGGGATTGATTACAATGAGACATTTTCTCCAGTCTCATGCAAAGATTCCTTCAGAATCATAATGGCATTAGTAGCACATTATGATTTAGAGTTACATCAGATGGATGTAAAGACGGCACTTCTTAATGGGGATTTGGAGGAAAATGTTTACATGGCACAACCGAAAGGTTTTGTCGTGGAAGGAAATGAAAGAATGGGATGCCGCCTAAAGAAATGGATTTATGGGTTAAAGCAAGCTTCAAGACAGTGGTACTTGAAGTTTGACAGTACAATAAGAAAATTTGAGTTTAAAGAGAATGTAGAGGACAAGCGTGTTTATGCAAAGTTTAAAGATGGGAAGTTTATCTTCCTAATCTGTATGTGGATGATATCCTACTAGCTAGTAGTGATGTTAGTCTCACTCTGGAGATAAAGAAGTTTTGTCCTCAAACTTTGATATGAAAGATCTTGGTGAAGCTCCGTTCGTTCTAGGGATCAAATTCACGGGATAGAAACAAGGGGATATTGGGACTGTCACAAAGGCATACATAGAGAAAGTCTTAAAGAAATTTGGTATGCATAAAAGTAGTCCTTCACCTGCACCTATAGTCAAGGGCGACAGATATGGGGATTTTCAATGCCCCAGAACCAATCTGAGCTCGAACAAATGAAATCGGTTCCATATGCTTGGTGTCGGAAGCTTACAAGATGCTCAAGTGTGCACACGCCCGACTTAGCGTTTGTTACGGGTTACTTGGCGATTCGAGCAATCCGGAATAGAACATTGGAAATTGATAAAGAAAGTCTTGCGTTATTTGCAAGGAACAAAAGGCCTCACGATGACATACAGAAGATCAGATTCACTCCATATAGTGGGGTATACAGATTCTGATTTTGCGGGAGATGATAGAAAGTCTACATCCGGATATGTGTTCACTCTCGCTAAAGGAGCTATATCGTGGAAAAGCTCAAAACAAACCGTCACTACATCGTCCACAATGTATGCCGAGTTTGTAGCATGTTATGAGGCAACGGGCAGTGAATCAAGCAAAGAAGTTCATACCGGTTTAAAAGTGGTTGACGACATCAATAGACCACTTAAGTTGTACTGCGATAATGAACCCGCAGTAACGTATACCCACAACAATAAGTCAAGTGGTGCTGCCAAACACATTGACATAAAGTACTGTGTTGTGAAAGATAAAGTTCGGGATCAAATTATAAGTCTTGAGCACATAAGTACCGCAAAGATGTTAGCGGATCCGCTTACTAAAGGCTTACCACCCAACGTGTTCAGAGAACATGTAGCCGGCATGGGTTTAAGGGAAAGCCTATGATACCTGGACTAAAAGATGGCCCAAAAGTTTAAAGTAACTATTTCAGAACAGAGAGGTGTATTGTAGCTGTTGAATCTATCGGCGATTGACCGTGACGATGAGACATGTTCTATGCACTAATCTATGATGGAATGTGTAAAGTCAAAAAGTAATTAAAGATAAAGTATAGATTGAGATCAAGGGGGAGAATGTTAGAATGATCTCAGCAGGGCATTTGGCCCAACGGCCAAATACCCTCCCCTTGCTCGCGCCCTGATCGGGGGCGCCCAGCCCAATAGGCTGGTGGGCCCTGTCGCGATGCCATATAAAGAGAGGTGGGGCCGGGCGCACGCACGACGAGGTTCACCGTGCGCCGCCGCACCACCGACACTACCTAAACCCGACCGTTGAGGGGCGCCCAGCGACGGAAGCTCCACCGCGCTTGATTCGCGCCGGCCGGGCTCGCGCCGTCGACCGTCGCCGCAGCCGCTTCTTCATCTTCGACCGCCTCTTCCTCTCGGTATCTCTCAAGAACTCAAATAGAAAAGGAGAACCCTCTAGATCTAAACCCTAGGATCCCCAAATGCACATCAAAAATTCCTTCTGAGTCAACGGGAATCGTCGAAACAAGTGGGCGTTCAGAATCTGTCAAGGTGCTGCGCCACCGTCTTTTGGGCCGTTCGGCTTTGTATCGTGTTGGAGTCCATTAGGGCGCGTCCAGAGGTTTTGCACACCCCTCACTCCTCTATATCCAGCCGCCACCCCCACCATTAGGGTTTGGATTTTGCTTAGATTATTCTGTCTTTGAACAGTTTCGCCGTTCATCGGTTTGTGATACCAACTTTCAAGTGCTAAATCAATACATCTGCAATTCAGTTGTGTTCTTCCTTGTTCTTGCTTGTGTTCTTCGATTCGCAGGCGAGGATTAGCCTTCTTGGCGAGGTCAACCGGGCTGCGCACGGTTGATAATCTGAGGAGACGTGGTGCTGCGATTGCGGGGTTCGGAACGTTTTGTTCGGAAGCCGGATCGATTTGTGTCGCGCCTCCACCAAATCGAACATATCCAGAACCTGTTGGAAGATCGGGACCCCGTTCCTATCAGAGGTATTGGCAAGAAGCGCCCAAGAACGAACTGGTGTCTACGTTTGATCGATCAGATTGCAATTATACTCAAAGTTGTTTTGTTTGTACTTAGCCAACAATGCGATCAAGTATTCAATTTCAATTCCTTCTTGGATTATCTGCTCATTGGTTTATGCCAATGTGTTGGGCGCCGGCAATCCGGCATCGTGCCATGGTGACGGGCATTGGGGTGAAGGAGAGAGCCAACGAAGGAAAGGAAAAGATCTTTTCGTGGATTTCCAGAAAAATACGGTTATCCTGATTGCAAGGAGATTTAGGGTTAAGAACAAAGATTGAAATTGCCCTTTCTTAGTCAATGGACATGCAAAAGTCTATAATACCCTTAAGAAATTAAAGGTCAGATTTGATTTCTACTATTACCTACTACTATCAGTAGAATATACTAATTTCCTTACTAGAAACCCCAACACATTATATTGGCAGTTTGGCACCAAATCTAAAACGGTGATATGCTAGCTTCTTCTTTACATATTGAATTGTTGAAGTTTTTGGCATAATTATTTACATATATTATGATTTATGTTTCCATGAAAAGTAAGGGTGGAATCCTGTAGTGTTGCCACGAAATCTACCTGGTGGATTAGCTTGGTAGGTTGCATGCTGTTGAACAGTGGAATGCATCTTAGAAGTTCATCTTAGCATTAGGGAAAATCTATCTGATTTTATTACCTTGGTAAATACCGCAATGTTTACCAGCTTTCTCTTATAGTTTCATGCGAAGGAAGATTTGTGAAAAGTGTCAAATCAATGCTAAGATACAACAGCAGTTCTTATAGCTTCATTTTGCCTGGAGAGTTAGGACCTACATTGCTTCTATTGCATATTTTCATCAGCTAAAATGAGGTTACAGAATGGCCTTGTGGCAGTGTGTGCTATATGAGCAGTATGTGCAGCCATCACACTTACAGTCTGTACCATAAGGTCACAACGATTTGAGTAATGGCAAACTTTTAAGCAAGAAACTGTATTGAATTAGCTTATTTAACGGTTTGAAGTCAACCACAATCAACCACAAAGAGTACGCCACGACAAATGGATAAGTCAACCACAATCAACCACAAAGAGTACGCCACGACAAATGGATAATCCAGAGAAGCCAACTTTGGATTCTGGTATCATTGTCCTGAATTCTTATGATTGTCATGCCAACCAAGCCCAGTCAGTCACAATGAATGAGCAACAAAGAATCAGAGATAAGAGTTGGACAGGCATTGTAGCTTTGAGGTACAATTTTTCACTAGCCACTGGAAGATGTCAGACAGGAAAAGGAAAAGCAGCAAGGTGCCAACTTTTAGCACATGATTGACTGCATCCATTTCTCTGGTGTTTGCTCAGCTGTGGTGCCCATTGGCTATACCTTGGTCAGTCTCCCTATTCTTATGGTTCTAATGTGTCTGCAACTTTGCATTGTTTTCACCTCATTGCTCTCACTGTATCATGTTTCTGGAAACCAGCTGATAAAAAACCAAACCTCTGGATCGATGATCACAGTGGAACAATAGTAGGGCTTTTTTTTAATCAAGATGCTTGTAAATTGACACTAAGTTATACTGAAGTTTTGGTCAGTTTTCTGCCGTTGCAGGCTTCATATTTCTACGGAGACAGATGGTTGACATATGAAAAAGAGCAATCATACTTGTCTCGTGCATTGTACACTTCTGAACTAACATTTTCTGGCAGTGTCAAAACTCAAAAATAATTTTCCTTTTGATTTAGACAACGACCGTCTGAAAGTATAGCGATAGAAGCCGGTGTTGTTTCTCCAAATTGAATGCGGGGCAAGTTTCCGAAGGTGTTGTAAGAGCTCGACATGCCCTTTGCGGATCCCAGATTGTATTTGTCATTCCAAATCCTACTGTGCACAGCACAATTGATTCTTTCTCCCATCAAGAAAGATTCATTCTTCACAACTGAGTTAGTTAAAAAGTCTAAATCTCATTGGATAAACTCTACAGCGACAAATCCTTATGACAAGTACAAGCACACTGACATGACTAAGCCACACAGTGGTTTATATTTTATACTAATTGCAAAAGGAGGCATTTTCTTTTACAAAGAAGTTTGAAATATTCACATTAGTTAACATGTTAATGGGCACTATTAACATACTAATACTATAAGTGAGAGCGACCGCCATTACATTTCAAATCACCGCTATTTATTTCAAATAGTGTTGTTCTGTTCTTGATGAGAGGTCGGACCACCAACTAACTAAAGGTTAAACCATCTCGTGGTTAGACCGCCAACCAAGTAGCAGTCAGATCACTCTCTAGTTGGAGGTCAAACTGCCAAAACCTGTTGAGGCTCATCTGGTTCGGTTTTTCTTGGATATATCTTTGCAGGTGATTGGTCTTTGATCTTCATAGCTTCTAATAGCTATTGGAGTGAAGAGCTTCACTTTCTCTTGTAAGGAAAAGATTGGGAAAAGCTTTTAATAATGTTGGCTCCTATTTACCCCCTCTAATCGTCGTTTTTGGTCCTACAGAATCATCATCGAATGTTTCCTCGGTGTTGCACTTAGCGGTGTCCTCGAGTGCCATGAAGCATATGTCGATGAAGTTTGAGAACTCCTTTTTTCTTTTTGCCTCTCCGATCATCCTTGTCATCATCAATTCTCGAGTCCACATCGCTCATACTGATGTCTCAATAGCGGCAAAGGTCAGATTGACAAACTTGAGGTAGTTGGGCTTCTTCTTCATGCCATCACGAGCTTAATGGGACTTATGGTACTCCTCCTCTTTGTCCTTCAGCTTAGGGTAGTTTGCCCGAATGTGGTTTTGCTCACCACACTCAAAATAGAAGAAGTGACATCCTCTCTTTATATTCCTCTCATTGTGATAAACTTTTGTGAATTTGGTGGATAGGGGGCTAAGTCTTCCTCGGGTAGCTTCTCAAGCTGCTCACCACTCAAATCATGCTCAAATCATGCAAAACAGACAAGAAAAATCCAGAAGAGCCAAAATTCAATGATCGAGAAGACCCATTCTTCATAGGGTCAATCACAAAAGTCATCAACTCGGTCTTTGGGAAACGGAGATGAAATCAATCTCATATGTCTTCAACCCTGAGTAGAGCTTATCCACGATAAGCTTACATATGATAGTGTTGTCATTGATGAATGTAATATTTATTCCCCAAACTTTTACATCTAGGACACCAAGCACTTGGTCTGCATTCTCAAACTTAGAGTAAGTCATGCTAACTACATGCAAATTGCTAAGAATCTTGGTGAACCTAGAAAACAATTCATCCAAATATTCACCAGGCTTTTGCTCAAAATTAGAGTACTCTTAATTTAATTGATTCTATTTGATCACTTCCTTGATTGCCGTGGAGCCTTAATAGTAGTCAGTGAGGATCCTCTAGATCTCGTGAGCAGAAGTCAAGTGAAATACTTGATCAAACTCAGATATACCAAGCTCATGAATTAAGAAATTACATGCCTTATTATTTGCCTCTACATCAGTAGTATTTGTCGAAGTGACCTAGCCATCGGCAGACATGACATAGGGTCTTTTGACTTTCTCCCAAATTGATTGCCCTTAGGCTTGAATGTAGGCTACCATCTGAGCCTTCCAATAGGGATAGTCAACACCCTTGAACACTGATGGCTTGGTGGAATATCGATCTGATGCCATTACTCTTTGACCAACCAAGATCTATCAAGAAGAGCTAACCGAGTTTTAATACCACTTGTTTGACCCGATATAGCAATAAGATAGGGTGAATGATGCCTTCAAATTCAACCTCCTAAATGGTATTCCAAAACATTTACTCCACCAGCTATGAAAGCTAGGAAGATTAGATTTACCACCCAACAAAGAACTCACAAAAATGCAGAAACCAACAAAGTTAAATTCCCTAGACCAGTCAGACCGCTATGGAGGGAGTGGTTGGACCGACCTAGGTGCTGGCAATCTAACCATTGGTTTGAGGCCAGTTTGACCTGACTCTAGTTGGATCACTAGCCTAGAGGTGGTCTGATCACACCCTTGTTCCTAGAGCAAAAAATCAGCATAAGCCAGAACTCAAAAAAGGCGCAATCTCCAAAATACACATCCAAATGCTTTGAAACTTTCCACACACTTTGCTAAGAATCTCATAAACCTAATTCATCTAAGGATCATAATGATCTTAGTTAAAATTCTAACATTTCCTCAAGACGATCAAGGTTACACCAAAATCAGGCAAGAATCAAGAACTTGACATATGACTTACTCATAGATTATATATGGCCAAATAGCTCTACTTGAGTTCTCCTATGTAACAATAAGCAAGAACACTCAAATATTCGAAACCAAAACTCTAGGATCAAGAAATCACTAGAAGGCCTCCAAATCGAACCAAAATGGTGCAACATCGAAATCTTGCAAACTACAATACCTAGATATATGGGATTTGATCTACATGAGTTATGTTCATTACTTACATGTCCTTGGTACACAGCAAGATCAAGAAGGAGAGAGGAAAGGCAAAGAACCAACAAGAACAAAAGCAAATCACCTAAGACAAGAATACATCATGTAGGTTGAAGAATATTGATCTATTGTAACTTGTAGATGTAGATTTTACTACCATTCCACCATGGAGGACAGAGCTCTCTCTCTCTCTCCTAAGAGCGCTCACCCAAAAGCTTTCTCTCCAAAGAAGCCTCTCTCTTAAATCCTAACTCTAGAACTCAAGAACGAAAATGGTTGAGATAGTTAGCTTGCAAGCCTCCATCCCCAACCTATTACATAGATAGAGTAATCAGCCCACATCTAACCCTAATAGATATTATCCACTAGCACAATTAGGGGAACCCATTAAACCCACACAACATGGTTTTACACCCACTCTTAACTCATGAGCTCTTTTCAAAATGCATGAGCCCAAACCTGCTAAGAAGCAAGACTCTATTCACTATGCCTCCTCAGCACCTCCTTGACCTAAACTGCTCTCACAATGCCCTCCAAGCACCACGGTTTTTGTTCCATCACCGTTTTTGGTATTTTGGCTTCCCCACCAAAACACTCTCACTTTGACCATGGACCTCATATTTTCCTTGAGCCTAGTTCGTGGTTATCTCGTCATTTACAAGCAATCTCCATTCTTGCAACGTGTAGCCTCACCAATAGCTTATGCATCGATAAGCCTTTTCGTGTCAGTTCCCCTCGACCACATCTCACTTGCATTGACCTCATCATTAGATGAACCATTTCTCAAACCTTCCCTTCAAAATCCTTTGTCTTCCCTGTGTCTTGCTTGAGCTCAACCCTACCCAACTTCCTTTACTATAGCTCAGCTCATTTCCAAGCCTAGTCTTGATCCACGCTGTTGACTATGATTGCCTCCAAGCTTCTCTGCACATCAAAGACCAAAAAATCATTTTTGAAATAAATTCTTCACAATTTGACACACAGTAGTCTAAACATACTTCATGCACCATAAATAAAACAACCTAGGGCTCCAAAACTCAACCCATGACCTTTTTCCACAAATTCCCAAAATCCTCTAGCATAACTTTAGACAAAACCAATTTGACCACCATTGACCGACTGGTCAAACCGCTCGGTCAATTTGGTTAAAAGCCTAATAACAAGGGAGCTAGTCAAACTGTGGCACACATGCAGGCAAGTCGGGCTACCTCTGCAGGCCAGTCAGATCATCACTGCATAGTAGTCAGACCATCTCTACAGGCTGGTCAGACGACTCTCACTTGACAGCAAATATGAAAATCTAAAAAATTGTAAACTTTCACAAATTCAAATCTCAACTCAATATGATTGCCAATTATTAAACACATTCTCAACATGGTTCCACAAGTTGACTAAGGAATTGATTGCTGAGATGAAAAGGCTGAGTGAGATGGATGGGTAATGGATTTTGGTGTGTTTGGCGTGTAGTCTCACATGGCTGATACATTACCTAGAGAGAGAATGGACATAGTACTCCTGAGTGGCAAATCCTCTGAGGCCTTTGATGAGGCACTGCAAGCACATGGGCTAGCGCATGCCTCCACTCCATCGCAGCTATCACCGTGCATGGTGTAGTAGAGGTGTAGCTTGGGGAGCATCTGCATGAGGCTAGATTTGGCCAGGGAACGGCGACGAGGCGGCTCACTCAGGTTGTGTATGTTTAAGCTCCACTAAGTTGGTTTTGGTGGTAATGATAAATACAATTGTGAGACTAATATGTTTATTGATAATGATATTACTTAGTCTCATTTGAATGAAAAGATGAAAAACATAAGAGGTATGCATTCAATATCATATTCTTATCTTATTGCATTCCTCGGATCAGAAATATTGAATGAACTTCACCAAATAAGTCAAACTTTAATATATGCATATGCTTTCACAATACATTCTTGTATGCACACATTTAGAGAAAGTTCACTCTATGTTTTGTGGTTTCATTAGTATTGATCCATGTTCTATTTCCACATATTAAGGATCTTTACTTTAAAACATATCCCTTGAGTATATATAGTTTGTGTAGTTCATATATACTCATAATCGGGTTGTCTTCTAGTTCTTCCACTATGTGTTAACAGTTGGATGATTAATGACAACCAGATAAGTAAGCTTTGCTTTAAAAACTTATCTTAGAGTATACAAGTGTTATGTACATGATGTATACTCGCAATTCAATTTCTATCTCATTATTTATTGAGATTATCATGAATTACCAAAAAGGAAAGATTGTAGAATCTAGTCCCTCCATTATGAGTTAATGGTGAAGTTTGGTAATTGATGACAATTGTTTTATAGACCAACATTTTCTGTGAGTTGGATGAATAGGTTAGGCTCCACAAATGAGGAAACTTGGGATGACTTTATGTGTTGAAGATCATTAAGTCAAGAAGAAGATGCATCATGAATCAATGCATGTCCAAGAGGAGATGATCATGTATTGATCACCAAGTCAAGTAAAGATCCATCATGTATTGATGGAGTTGCAGCAAATGATGCATCATGAGTTAATATGTGTCAAGACTATAACTCAAGACAAAGGTATGGTTAGTTAGGGCTAAGGATGTGTTTCTAGTCTTTTACTGGTCTTAATGTTTGGTTGGAAGATAGGATTACTAGTATAGGTTGTCATACTATTAAGAGGGGTCATGTCTAATAGCTTGAGTCTCATCATGTGTTGATAGCTCAACCTCACTTGCTCTAGCTCTCCTTGGCATGAGACTTGTATTTGCAAATGTGTTTTGCAAATAGTTGAAGCTCATGTGTTGAATTCTTGTAATATGGGACTATACATTGTAAATGTATTTTGCAAGTATTTGAAGTCTATGTTTACATTCTTTGTAGTACAAGGCTTATATTTGCAAATGTGTTTTGCAAGTGATTGAAGCTCATATATATAATCCTTGTGTCATGATCCTAAAAGTGTGTAAATATGTTTTGTAACTTGTTGAGAATCATGGATAATCCTTGTGTGCATGATAATGTAGTTTGCAAATGTGTTTTGCAAAATCTGTTGAAGTATATGCACTTCTCAGGGAAATTAGAACTACCGTAATGTATTCTGCAGTACTATGACTAGTCAGAACTACTAGCATTGTAATCACAGAACTACTGCGTGTTGGTAGTCAGAAGACCTGTGTGGTCGAGAACCATTGTGGTCAAACTAATGTGGTCGAAGACCTGTGTGGACGAAGATCAATATGGTCAGAAGCTAGCACGGTCAAGCTGACGTAGTCGAACCAATGACGTCAAAGATTGACATGGTCAATGTCCTGTGTGGTCAAAGATCAATGTGGTTGAGATCTATGTGATAAAAGACCAGCATGGTCGAACCAAGACGGTCAGATCCAACGTGGTCGAGATCTATATGATCGAAGACCAGCGTGGTCGAACCTAGATGGTCAGAACTGATGTGGTCGAGATCTATGTGATCGAAGACCAGCATAGTCGAACCGATGTGGTTGAGACTCGTGTGATCAAAATCGACGTGGTCGAGCTGATATGATTGATACAACGTGGTCAAAGATCAATATGGCGGATGGAGATCTGTGTGATCGAAGATTGACGTGGTCGAAAATTGACATGGTCAACGTGGTTGAGACTTGAGTAGTTGAAACTAATGTGGTCGGAGACCAGTGTAGTTGGAGACCTGTGTGGTCGATCCAGACAACATGGTCAAAGACCAGTGTGGTTGGAGACCAGCGTAGTTGGAGACCTATGTGGTCGAACCGGACAATGTGGTCGGAGATCAACATGGTAGGAGACCTGAGTGGTTGAACCATCCGACATGGTCAGGGACCACTGTAGTTGACGATCGGTACTTTTGACCAATTCTGTAAGAGTGGTCCAATTGGCTCTGTGTGAGCGGTCCGATCAGCGAGCAGTACTATCGGCTCTATATGAGTGGTACTTCTGATTTGCAGAATGTCCGATTTGTGTAGCAGTACTCCTCTAACTACACTACCTAGAGCCACCAAAAGAGTCAAAGAAGTCATCTAAAAATCTAAGCCTATATCTAGCAGAAAAGATAGATTGTCTAGCTCTAGAGACACTCATAGATGAAGAAAGTCCTCTAATGGATCTCAAGACGCTACTCTCTCTTTCCTCTCAACCTTAGCTCTTTGGAAGTAGAACTCAACTATGTAGCCATCCTTCTTGCAGAAGGTGCAGTGGTACTTGACCTTTTGAGGGGGTTTGACCAGTTGAAGAAGAAGCATCTGTCTTGTTAGAAGTGGTTTGGGCAAAATTTGTAGACCTAAAGACAATCTTAGAAGGCTCAGGGGGTTCTACCTCAAACTTGCCATTCTCATAACCTTAGGTGAGTGGTTCTTGGAATCCTCTAGGGAAAAAATCATAAGTCTCTCTTCTTCACACTCACCTTTGATTGGTCAAGTATCATGTTGAGATTTTTCTTCTAACTAGAAAATCTCTCAATGGTCTTTTTGAGGTAATCATTCTCTTAGGCTAGGTTCTCACATGTAGCATACTTCTTTGTTTTGGTTGCCCTAGTATATCTCTCTTTATGGATAGTTACCTCAAGCTTTAAAGTCTCATAAGACATATAGGGTGAATTTTTAACCCTAGCCAATTGATCCTTATACTTGACTCTAAAAGCCTTATGCATCTCATCTAAATCAGTCCTAATTTTAGTACAAAATACATAAGAAATAAAATCAATTACTTTCTCAGATGCAGTCATCGACATGAAAATTTCAATTTTAGATTTCTCCTCTAGTGTCTTGTTAAGAGCATCAATCTCAATTGTGATTTTAGGATAGTTTTTACTTGATTTAGTTCTAGAATGAAGAAGCATTTCAAGCATTTCTTTCATTTTAATTTTGCTATCCTCACATGTGGCATAATTTGAGCAAGATGAAGGGATAGCACCAACAAAAATCACATCTAAAGTAATAGCATCTAGGCAATCATGATCATGACTTGATTTTAGATATTCTAGTTCATCAAGAGCATTCTTGAGTTGATCAACAATAAAAAATGAGCAGATTTTAGATTTGTCATTTCATCATGCAAGCATAAGCAAGATTCACAATTATCATTAGCATTAATTGATTTGAGCCTAACAACCTCTAGGTTCTAGTTGTCAATCACAATGTCCTGATTCCTGATTCCAAATCATTTTGGCTTGTTTCTTTATTTTCTATTCAGCAGCAACAAGCGCATGTTTCATTGCTTTGGAGAAGGAGCGTACCTCATGTGGATCATTGTAGGGCTCATCGTCATTGGAGGAGTCAACATCGTTGCTACCCTTTGTCATGGAGCACATGCTAGTGAAGTTCTAGGCCATCTTCTTGCTGTGGGAGTCAACCTCGTCATCCTCCGTCCCTGAGTCCACATTGCTCATGTTGATGTTCTCAAGAGTGGCAAGGATTCGGTTGACAAACTATCGATAATTGGGCTTCTTGGCCTTTGCAGCTTTGGCCTTTGTAGCTTAAGCTTAAGGATGCCTTTAGAAGTCCTTCTCTTCCTTGCCCTTCAGCTTGGGACACTTAGCCCGAATGTGGTTTTGCTCACTCAAAGCAAGTGATAGGGTCACTTCTCCTCTTGTTTCTCACTCTGTTGTAGGCGCTCATGAATTTTATAGATAGGAGGGTTAAGTCATCCTCAGATAGCTTCTCTAGCTACCCATCGTTCAAAGAGTGCAAGAAAACAAAGAAAATTTAGATGAGCCAAAATCCTAGGAATCAGAAGAGCTACTCTAGGAAGGATCAACCACTAGTGTCATCAACTCTGTCTTAGCGAGATACGAGATAAATTCAATGTCATGCATATTCAACCTCGAGTAGAGCTTATCTATGGTAAGCTCACTCATGATAGTGTTATGATTGATGGAAGTGATCTTTACCCCCTGAATTCTCACATCGAGTGCACCCAAGAGCTGGCGTGCATTCTTAGACTCAGAAAACACAAGACAAACAACATGCAAGTCACTTCCTTGATCGTGATAGAACCCTCATGGTAATCAGTGAGGGTCTTTTAGATCTTATGAGCAGACCTCAAGTGAGCAACACGATCAAACTTAGATTGAATAAACCCATGAATCAAGAAGTTGCGTGACGTACTGTTCGCCTCCACATCGGGAGAGATCACATCGTCATTGGCCAACACCGCATATGAATTATTGACTTTGAGTCAAATTGTGTACCCTTAGCCTTGATATAGGCATGAATGCGAGCCTTCTAATAAGAAAAATCGACTCCATCGAACATGAGTAGCTTGGTATAATACTTGTCTGATGCTATGGCTCCTAGACCGGTTAAAATCTATGAAAAGAGCTAACTAGGCTTTGATACTAATTGTAGGATCGAAGATAGCAACAGAGGGGGATGAATGGTACCTTAAAATTTTCTCTCAAATATTCACCAATTCTTTACTCCAATAGCTATAAAAGCTATGAAGATTATAATGGAAAGCCAATACACAACCTAGCAAATCAAAAAGCTGAAAATCGGAGGAATGATCAGCAAATCGGTAGTATCACTACAGTACCGTGGTAGTACCACTATAGTGGATTCAGCCCAATAAACTTCAAAATTTGCACGATTTCAAAACCAAGAATCCATGTAACTTTTGATCCATAGATCCAAATTATTTAAAACTTGGCTGCACCTTCTCTAAAATGTCAAGAGCCTATTCCAAGAAAATCATTGCTAATTCTATCATTTTTCTATTTGAAGGAAGAGTGCACCAAAACTAGGCAAAAAGAAAAATAGTGAATACGATTTGCTCATGGGTAGATAATGGCCAAGATGGCTCTAGATGTATTCCTACATATCATGGCAAGCTAGAACACCGCAAAAATTAAGCCAAAACCCTCTTATGCATCCTTGGCATAGCAAGATCAAGAAAGGGAGAAAGGAGATCAAAACCAATTAAATTAAGAGCAAATCAACAAAAATATGAAAGATCCAAAAGATGTACAAAGATTGATGTATTGGTAATTGATGAGAAAAGTTTTATAGATACTTCACCTTGGAGGACAGAGAGCATACCACATTACTGTTCTCTCAAACCCTAACCCTATATCTCATGAACACTTAGTCACAAATGAGGGGATGGTTGGATGCTTAACTACAAGTCTCTATCCCAACCTATGAAATAGATAGGCTAGCGAGCAACATCTAACTCTTAGTGGATATTATCCACTTAGTATAATGGGGAAACCCGATAACCCCACACATATGGGTTTTAATTCACACACTACACTTATGCATATTTTTCAAAGCGTATAAGCCCAAATCTGCTAAGTCCTTAGTCTTAATCCATCTAGATCTTCTCAGCTTCTTTTAACCTAAACTACTCTCGCAAGTCCGAACACACTTTCTTGACCTGGTCTTCTCCTTCTATTGCAAGTAATCATCATACTTATCACATGTAAGTGTACAACCAGCTTGCCACATATCGGCAAGTCTCTTCCATTTTGGTTCCACCGGACCCGCCTCACTTGGACTGACCACGCTACATGGTGCAACCTGTCGTTTGAACTTCTCTTCAATACTTCACGCCTTTCTTATACTATGCTTAAGTTCACCACCTCACCCAGCATCCTTGACCATTCTGAGCCTCGGCTCCTCCAAAAGCGTAGCCCCAATCCTCACCGTTGACCATGGTTGATTCTAAACGATATTACACATCCAAAGACAAAGAAATTATTTTTGGGCATAAAAATTTCACAACTTGACCCATATTAGTCAAATATGCTTCATGAAATATTAATGCACTAACCTAGGTCAGCCCAACTCAATTCATGACTCAATTTCCCAATATCCAAGAATTTCCCTTTGTGTTGGTCCTACCGCTCACCACAGCCCGGTACTATCGCACCCATGCACCTCATAACTGGACCTCTTTGGAAATTAGCTACCACCAAGTAAACTGTGGTAGTATGGCTCTGTAATATGAGCGTTGCCATATCAACGGTGTGACTGATTTCCCTGAAAAATTCAAAAAATGATCCAAATAAAATACAATCTTTGCAAAATCAGATAACCACTCTACAAAATTTACAATGGTTTACACAACATTATCCTAGATCTTCTCACATAATCATTCATTCACTGACATACGTGTTGGCAAATTGCTCTGCTCTCACTGTGTAGTCTCTACTACTCTAGAAAAGGACAAAAGGTGATGTCTTCATGTATCTTTTCAATTGCTATAGCATGAATTTGCTGAGAAACTATGTGCGTATAGGTCATCTCATAGGGTATTCTAGCTATCACACAATCATGCATTTGCTAAAGACTAAAGTTGAACAAGTCACATTATATGCTTGCACCACGAAGACTACGTCGCTTGGACTTCCAAAGGCTACAAGACAAAGTGGTAGGTCGTCTGGAGAGTTGGCACGGTAATTTGTTTACACTTGTGGGGAGGAAAATCCTAGCAAAGTTAGTATTAAATGCCCAGTTGACTTGCCTACTCACGGTCATCAAACTACCAAAAGGGGTGCTTTAGACCTTAAATAGACAGACGAGACAATTCCTTTGGGCTGGCTCAGAATAGCTAATAGGTGGAAAGTGCAAGTCAGTGGGACAAGGTGTGCAGACCCACACACCTTGGAGGGCTCGACCTCCTGGACCTCTAGTGCTTTGTGAGAGCCTTGCAAATCAGATGGCTATGGCACGAGTGGGAAGCTGCAAACAAGCCTTGGGAAGGAACAGAAATCCCATGTGATGACCATGATCGCCTATTATTTGTGGCAGCCACTTCCATAACAATTGGCGACAGCAAAATGATGACCTTCTGGAACTCGGCCTGGGCACATGGAATGCAACTGTGAGACATTACACCACATGTATTCGCTACTCCAGAAGGAAAAATCACACCCTGTATGCGGCACAAGCAGTTAACAAATGGCTACAAGACCTCAACTAGCCAGTCAGTCTAATAGTACAACACATATAAGAGCTTGTCGCCCACTGGGGTCACATCTCTATGAACCTTCAGGAAGGGGTGGACAACAAAATAACATGGAAGCTTACTCTGGATGGAAGCTACTGACATGCGCCATATGTACATATATTTACCTGTCATTTTACCCTCATATTTTTCGTATTTTGAGACCATTTATCATCATTTACATACTTTTTCTATAATTAATTACTCAATTGGGATCATTTTACATTTTTTGCAATTTTCCATAGGTCGACGCGATCGAGGCATATAAACGACAAATTTGGACTTTTGGGATTGCTCCATATAGATGTACGCATCGTCACGGATGCGTAGGATCAAACTGTGATTAAATCAGAGTTTCCAAAGGCCAGAACAAAAGTAATCAAATGAGGGAAGGGTCTCATTGTAAATTCTAAAAATAGGAAGGACTAAATCACAAAATGCCATTCCCTAATCTCGGCCACAAAACCCTAGCTGCAATCCAATTTCAGATTGAGCCTGGCATTTTCATTTTCTTCAACCCTGTTTGCTTCTTCCCTCGTCGCCCACGACCACTGGTGAGGTTAGGCTGGCTCGCCGGCGCGCCACCGCACCCACCGCCGCTCACCTCCTCCGTACCTCTGCACACTTCCTCGCCTAGCCCATCTTGCACTATAGCCATCTCCACAGTGCCATCGAATCCTACCTTCACCCCTAACTCCACCGACTGCCGCCCCTCTTCCCTCGGTGCCTCCCATCTCGGCGGCCATCTCACCGAGCGCCACCGCCCTTCTCTGCTCTCCCTCTACCTCAAGCTCTCTCTCCCCTTCTCCCCCTTATGCTTCACCTCTCTCTCCTCTCCTCCATTGTCTCACCGCTATCTCAATCGCCACCGATTCCTTCTCTACAGTCACCACCATGCCTCTACAATGTCAGCATAGTGCGCCAGCCTTTGCTTCACTAGCCACCATCATGATGCCAACCTCGGTGACCACGACCCCGTCTTCTTCCAACCCTGACTGCTTGATGACTTCAACCCTCTGCCATGGCCACCCCTTTGCTACCACTACTATTCCATTTTTCGGTTGATTCCCCATTCCCTTCCTCTTTTACTATTCTTAATTACTGCTCAGTGGTTGCTATTGTTAATTCTATTGCGTTTTGTGAGTCTGAGATTGTGGATTTGAGTTTAGTGGTGCACTATGTTTTATGCATGTGGTCAGTGGATGCATAGTTGTGATCTATTATTTTGTTCTAGGATTACATTTTGATTCATGTTGTCAGTAGCTTCATTTTAGAATTGTGCCCTATTCAATTTATTGTGTTTTAGTGTGTTCATTTGTTTGTGTCTAGTGCAGTAATCAGGGTTAGTTGATTGTGCTTTAGTGTTTGTGCATGAGAGTGCCGTCGAGTTAGCTAGCCGGTGACTGTCTCTCTCCCATTGCTATCTCGACTCCCACTTTGCTTCTTTTCCTCCCTTGTGCTTCTCGACCTCCCACTTTTCTTCTATCTCACGATCGGTCGATACTTATTCGTGTGGTTGTTGTCATAGTTATTTGCGTTATCATGTGCCGCCGCCGTCTAGTTAGTCATCGACCGTTTTCTCCCTCCGTGCTTCAAGACTCCCCCAGTGCTTCTCGACTTTCTTGCTTCTTGACTTTTGAGAGACCATGTGGTCGTGACTCCATGAGAGTGATGAGTAATTGACAAGGGTTTAGGTTAGTCGAGTTTGGTTTGGGTGGTTTGGACCTTGACGTTGCATGGCGCAATCGGGCTCGGTCAGACTTTGGTCAAACTTGGTCGTATGGGATTAGGCTGCATATTCTAATGATTCGATAGGTTTGGACTTCGTCATGGTAAGCATGATGTGATTTACGCTTTCATGTATCGAGCGGTGCTATTTGACGTGTTTCTTGTCTGTGTGGCTGCCGGACATCGAGACGGAGTCGTGGCGAGACATGGAGGACCGGACTAGGCACAGGTGGCGCTGAGGTCAGAACGGTCGGGATGTGTCGAAGACGATGTGGACTTGAGGTGGAGTCGTGGCGAGGCATGGTGGACCGGACTAGGCGCAGGTGGCGCTGAGGTTAGAACGGTCGAGGTGTGCCGAAGACGGCGAAGCTGCGTGGCTTGCAGGGCAAGGAATGAGGAAGCTTCCTGGAAGGTGCGCGAGGGGCGTTTCGGTAAAAATGCAAAGCTGCACTAAAGGAAGTGGATTGTGGGTAAAGCGCAAAAGCTAAATGGGTAAAGCACTTGGTGAACCCATTAGTGGAGGCTATAAATAGAGAGGGAGATGGTATGCTGAAATTTGAGAGAATGGGTGTAAGAGTTAGGGTTTTATTTGGCTCTCTCCATGTATGAATGAGTTTCTCAAATTCTAATTGCGTATAGGAATGTTGAGAGTGTGTTCTTGAGTGTGTGTGCTCTTATTTGGGTTGAGAAGGCTGTAAATCAACTCTTTGTAATCGCGTATCTCTCTTCCTCTAAATCAATATGAGAGATTTTATTTGAGTTGTTTGGCCCTTCTTGTGTTTTGATTTTTAGTTCTGTTTCTTGTTCCATCTTTGTTAAACCTTGGTTCTTGTTATCTGGATCTGAAGCCAAGTCCTAGTTATAAACAAGAGGTTCAGATTCAAGAGACTAAAGAACTACAAGCACTTGGGCTTTGACCTTTGCTCTGTGTGTCTCTTGGACAGCTCATAGTCATTTTCTGCTAGCAAGTCTCAATCCTTGCCAAGAACTGCAGCAAAAATTCTTTGCCAATCCTTGCCGTGGCAAGTTGTTTTCCTGCCAATTCTTGCCGTGGCAAGCAATTTTCTTTTTTGTGCTGCCGAGTTGGTTCTTGGGTGCAGCCTTTTCTCTTTCTTTTGCTTGCAGTTTTCTGCAGTAGAGACTCCTTTTGCTTTTGGCCAGCAAGCATCAATTTTTTCCTTTTTGTGTCTCCTTTCCTGCTTTACAACAGCAAGAAATGTTCTCCTTTAATGCCTCCCAAACAGCAAGGAAGGTTGGGCAGTAGAGTTTATCCTTTGGCAGCACTTTTATTACTTTGAGTCTATGGTTGTGAGCTGCTATTTTGGCTCTCGGATGGCAATGAGAATGATCTTCTTTGCAGTGATCTGTGTTGGGCAGTTTGTCTGGGCTTGATTTTTGTTTGTGCCGACAAGAGTTCAAGTATTATTTGCTGTATCCTTTGCAGACAACAACCCTTTTAGGGCAGCAGTAGTTTCTCTTGTTGTATGCCTTGGTTGGAGCTTGTCCTCCAGTGATATGTCTCCTTTTTTAGCAAAGTTTGGTTGTATGGTCTCAAGACCTTTCAGTGAGCGTGTTTTAACTGTTTCATAGCTTTTGTAGCTATTGGAAGAGTGGAGTTTTTGCGAATACTTGTTGGGGGATAATTTTAATTTACGACATTCACCCCCCCTCTGTCGCCAATTTCGATCCAACAACTTTCTTATTCTTTCTCTCGATCGGTAGTTAGTGCGTTGTCCGATAGTCATTGTATTCGTTTGTCATTTGTGTAGTCTCTTATTGTGTTGTTCAATCGGTCATATGACTTCAATTTGCATAGTCGTTCGTCCCGTCGTCTTGTTTTCGTTCATTTGTTGTTTCGTTCATGCGAATAAGGGTTCGTTAAGCCATTTTAGTTAGTTAGATTGATCGGCTGATTCGGTAGTCGTTTTAGGTTTAGTTTTCTATTTTCTCCCCCATTTCATTTGACCTAACTTTAGCTGAGCACCGGTAGCCTCAGTTTATTCTCTGTGGAGAACATGACACTCACCACTATTTAGTGGCAATCTATGCACTTGCGGGTTTGCTATTTTTTGCACGATCAGCTACACCACAGCGTATTTCTTCAAAGCAACAAACACCTCCATGAACCCCTAGTCTGGAAGACATGGGCTCCCCAAAAATGTAAAATCTTTGCCTGACTAGTGCTGCAGAATAGGCTATGGACAGCAAACCAATTATCCTTGAGAGGGTGGCCAAATCAATCAGTTTGGCCCTCTGTAGGCCCATTCCAGAATCTGCCATCCACCTCTTCCCCGAATGTCATTACACGACAAGAATCTGGACCCTCATCGCCAGTTGGACCGCTTGTGACTCTATTGACCCGTAGACTTGGCACACCTTTGCCTTGATCTGACAGTGGTGGGAGTCTGTCATCCTAAAACCAGGTGTGTCACAGAAAGCACTAGTTACGCTGATGATGCTCGTCACATTGGAAATCTAGAAAGAACGAAATTCCTGCATTTTTCATTCAGTCGCATCATCTCTCATGTTCCTGATCGCTAAGATTAAGGAGGGGACTAGAACCTATATTCTAACAGGGGCCAAGAAGCTAGCAGAGCTCTCACCTACTTCTCTAACGCCATAACTTTTTATCCTCGGGTGCGGCCTGTGTCTGGCCGGGAACTCCCAACCTCCGTTTCTCTGCATATAACATTTCCTCTCTTATTAATAGAAAGCAATGCTCCTACTTGTTCAAAAAAACATTATAGTACTGTAAAATGTAGTATACTGAAGTACGACCGTTATTGTTTAGGGAGTATCAAGCTAGTTGCTGTTTAGAGATAATGATTTACCGAATAGACACTTGCTTCATCTCATGCACTTTATTGAAGTGCAAGAATTTAGGCATAACGTAGGCAATCAGGTAGTAAAAAAGCAGACCATAAGTTTAGGCATCCTTAGGGGTGCAAACGGGTCGGGTTAATCCCGACCGATCCGGCACCGAATCCGATTGGTACCGAATCCGGAGAAAAAATATAGGTTAGGATATGGTAACAGCAATATCCGTCTGAATCCGATACGTCTTCAGGTTTGATTTCATGTTAGTGCTACTATTTGACGTTTCATTTTCTTTTGCAATGGTAAAATAAAATCTTCCACATCAGCTATTAAGTAGTAACATCAAGTTCTTGACAGTATATCCTCCTACTCCATTTCTTTGCATTGCATGCATTCCTTACAAACGGGTTAATCCCGACCGATCCGGTACCGAATCCGATTGGTACCGAATCCGGCTAAAAAATATGGGTTAGGATATGGTAACAACAATATCCGTCTGAATCCGACCCATTTGCACCCCTAGGCATCCTACAGGCATAACCACAATGCATATATCGGCAAGCGTAATTCATTCTACTTGTTGAATTAATCTTGTGCTCAATATTGGGATACAGATAGGCTACATTAGCACAGATTAAAATTTTTTACCACATAAACCAGGAAGCCATGCGAGTAAACGAACATGGATCATTATTGCTAGACGCACAGTGCATCGGAAGTAGAGTTGAAGCAGCTGATTCAACGAAGAGCGTGTCAGTGTAGCAGAAGTAGTAGATCATCCTTTCTCCAATGGTCTCCTCCTCACGATTATCCCGATCAGCACTGCAATCATAGCAGTGCCTCTACCTAGGTCCACACATCCAGAGATGGAACACCAGCGTGAACGACAGGGGTTATGAGAGGAGTCGGCTAGGGTTTCAATGGGTGTGTTTTAGGATACCTTCCTTAGCCCCCGTACCTCTCTTTATATAGTCTCTAATCAGATCATAATCTGATACGATCAAGTATCGTATCCAACTCAAAATGCCTCAGGTTGTATCTTTATCCAATATAAGTAGAGATCGTATCCCATTCGGAGTCTATCATTCGGAACCTTATCGTTCCAGCCCATTAAGTGTGTGACCCTGTAGATTTATGTATATTTAGCCATGGGTCAAAAACTTCTTTTCAGTCCATAAGTCGGTAGCAGTCCCTAGTAGGAGATAACGACTTCTAAACATACATAAAGATCACATTGGACGAACCTATATAGTGCTTATGTATCGATACCTTTGTCTCATGATACCAGATCGAACTCAAGGCAAGAAGCGTGCCATCCTATGATAGCTCGATCTTTCACTCAAACCTATAGTGGATTAATCAGTTGTGATTGACTCCTCAACCACATTCGGTATGACCATGTACTTTCTTAATCCAACAACATCGAGGGGCTCAGTGTAACATCCTGATTTTCAGAGCGTTTTTGAAGCTTTTAAAATAAAATTCACCATTTAGATTTTTTTAGAATTAATTAAAGCTTAAAAGGAATTTTTATGAATTAAAAGGATTTAATATGACTAAATACAACCTTAAAATTTGTTGGAAGTATTTTATTTGAGTTCCTTGTGTCTCAAGAATTTTTTTGGAATTTTCTTGGTTTTTTCTGGTGTTATTTGCTTTTTTCTGGAGCTCAAAAGGTTTTTTTTTGAAATTTTGGAATAAGGAAACCTAGAAAATCAATTTCCCTTCAGCCTTAACCCTCAGCCGTCCGATCCTCAAGGCGCCACATGTCGATCATCCGTGCCGTGCTTCGCATCAGTCTTTGGATCTCCCCTCGGAACACGTGTCAGGCATCCGCGTCCCTTCGGCTTCTCCGTAGACCCCATCCACCGTGTGTTGTGCCACTGATAGCTAGGTCCTACCTGTCAGAAGCGTTGTGCTGTAGACCCCATGAGCCAGCCAGCCGAGTCAGCAACCACGCCAGCCCTATCTCGCCACCTGTCAGCCACATTAGTGCCATGTCAACCCTAGTTGCCTAGTCAGCTGTCACGTCAGCACGCCCATTCAAACATGCACTATTCCATGAGCCGAGTTCACCGTAGACTAGCCTTTCTGTGCACCAGGTTCACAGTACAGTAGCTTTTTCAATTTTCAGCCTTTTCCTTTAGATTTTATTTTCCAAGAGCCTGTTCTTCTCTGTCCTAGCTCCGATCAACCCGATTCTTTTTCTTAAATTCATCTAAAATTGAGTTCTACCTTTTGGTTCTGGTTTTGAAGTTTTTGTAGTTCATTTCAATTTTATTTTATTTTATTTTGTGCTTTATTCATTTTCTCTCGTTAAATCACGCCTTTAAAGGAGCTGAAGCAAGATTTGAAGATCAAGAACCATTAACTGAGCAAGGCCAAGGCAAGTCATGTTCTTTGATCATATTGAACCCAGATTTCAAATCTATTATGTATTATTTTGTTCTAAATTATCATGTGTCGCTATTTTATTATAAAACCTTTGTATTGGTAGTAATTGTCTAAATTGATTAATCCCTCCTTGATAATTTAAATGCCATGGTTCCATTGTCACACTAGGATGGGTAATTATCTAGTGAGGCAATACTACTCGTCACATGGGTGGTACGTTTAGTATGCTTAGTCATGCTTGTGGTACGTTGGGTTATCATCACATATGTTTAATTAATTAATTTTGACATAATGATATATTGGAACATGGTGGTCAGCCACAGTTATAAAAATTAAGTACCATGACATGGGTAGTGTTAGTGGTGTTGGTTCTACAAAATTGGTTTTCACTTGGGCGAATGATCGTGCAATAAAGGGGGTGTAGTTCGCATATTGGGATGTGGATGTTTCGCTTGGGTAATGTCTAAGGACTTTAACTTTGTGTGTCATTAATCTGAGCCTTACCGTGTAACCACATGTCTAATGTGGGATAGATCTTTGTCGGAACCCGGAGCGGTAACTCCAGGATCCTCTGTGTAAATCGTACTAGTCCATGATCAGCTAGTGCACACAGCGGATAACAAAGATAAATACCAAGCAAAATGACAATATTATTCCTTCTAAAAGAGTATGGCCTTATGGCCAGCGTTTACATCATCGCTCATTGGCAAACATTATTCATAGCAAAAGAAACTGCGGAAGCAAGCTGGAAAAAGCGAAGCCCAAGTTTGCCCACAGGCAAACGACGGCAAGACGTGTCCTACTCATCCTGGTCCTCACCGTAGTCATCGTAGCCCTCCTCTGTGATGAGACAGCAAGAGTGAGTACAAACTTGTACTCCGCAAGCCACATAGGAAAAATGCAATATAATGCTTAAGGCCACAAGGGAAGGCATATAGGGTTAGTTGTGCAGAAAACAGCATTTAAAAGAATACAATAACTAGATTGAAACTGCTGAATTTAATACAGTAAGTAAAAACAATAACTGCAATTAAAATTACTATTGTTAGTGCAGGCTCCGACCAAACACTAACCTATTCTCGGGCATCCCACCCGGTCCATCTTTTCCAAAAGATTTCACATGGCTCCGACCACAAGGTTTTATAAATCATTTTAAAACCGAAGTCTAATCCATGAAAAACTTTACTCAGCATGCCCATGACTGTGGGCACGGCTATCCAGGATAGATTATACACTCTGCAGAGGTTGTATAGCTTTACCCACAAGACACGATCATCCCGTTTTACCACTAGATTACACACTTTCTTAGGTGTGTGGTTAGGAGTCATGACAAGGCCTTTACAATGCAAAGCCGTCAACCTGGCCAAGCCAACTCTAAGGTTTCACCCCAGTAAGGACTCCACCAGACCGGGACCCCCTCTTGAGCCGAGTGAGACTTCTCATGGCCTACGCCACGCTCACTTTCATCCTACGACATGACCCAGGTTGGGACTCGCAAATTATTCAGCCAGGGCCATCCCATACCATCCTTGTGGTAGTACGCTAGGGCTTTGCAACAGTAGCTCACAGACTGGTCCTTAATTGACTTAGGCTCAACCACATATCCCCTGTGCCCGACAATCAACACTGAGTCTCCGAACAACAGTGCATGCCGGCACCCACCTCCTAACCATTAGCCTAAGTCTAAACCAGATTTTATATTTTATTTTGAAAATGTTTCATAATCCTTCTTGACTCACCGAAGTCAAGAATACAGTTCAAAAGCTTATCATTTTATGTGAAAAGGTATCCCCAAAATCAAAATTATGACTAAGCGGGTCTATGCATTTGATTTAGAAATTCTCCAGCCCATACTAGTGTACTAACTAGAGTTTGATTCTAAGGTGACAATGTATAAGGATTTGCAATGTCAATGGAGGTATTAACAAACAGGTATTAACTAAAGTAAAAACTGAATTGAAATACATTGAATAAAATTATGCATGCAATATAATTTAAATCAACATAATTTTATTTGCAATCTGGGATCAACATGGTCAGGGAGTGTGACTTGCCTTGCTCCTCAAGTGGGTGTGAATCGTCGTCGAAGAATTCTCCGGAATCATCGCAGTCTACACGTGAAAATAACTCAAATAAAACCCAAATTAAATTCAAATTGACTTCAAATATTTGAATTGAGGCCAGAAATGGATAGAGGGGAATTTTTGATGAATTTAGAAATTTGAATGGGCTAAATCGGAGCTAGGACGAAGACGAACAGGCTCCGGGAAGTTTGAAAAGAGGGAAAAATGAAACAAATCAGGATTTTTGGAATTATTTTCCTAAAGGAAAATCTGAATTATTGCGTCAGCAGGGATTTTAATTTCGGCTGATTTATTTTTCAATGGAAAAATGGATTTATTGCGCCAGCATGACCTCAGCCTTGCGGTGGGCTGACTGGCAGGTGGGCCCTCGGTCCATGGACTGAGCCCACGGAGGGAGGAGATGGCCGAGGTGGCACGGGTGGCGGGGTGTGCCTGCGTGGCGCTGACGGGGGTGGGACGGGCTGACGCGCGGGCGTGGCGCCACGTCGGCTGGGCCGGCGTGGCGGTGGCGCCGAGCAACGCTTCGGGCGGGAGCTCGCCGGCGCTCCGCGGCCGCGGTGACCGGCGATGGCGGAGAAGGAGAGGTGCATGAGAATCCGGGAGGCTCGGGCCACGGAGGCGGCCGGAAGAGGCGGCGGAGGAGGCGGCGGCAGCGCTCGGGTGCCAGCGTGGCGGCGGAGCGGCGGGGAGAGAGGACGGACGGGAGGTGGTGCGGAGAGGAGGCCGGGGTTTTATAGGGGTCCAGGAGGGCGGAGGCGAGCCGGATTTCTCGCCGGAGATGGCGCGGGGGCGGCGGGAATGGCGGGGATTAGGGGGGACACGGCGCGGGGACGGCGGGATTCGGGCGCGGAGATGGCGGGGCTGGCGCAGGCCGCTCGGGGAAGGAGAGAGAGGGAGGAGATTCGGCGGGCGGGGTGGTGGTGCAAATGGCGGCGGTGAAGGCGCGGCCGAGCGGGAGGAAGAGGCGCGCGGGGAAGACGACCCCGACAGGCGGGCCCGGGCGGTCAGCGAGAGAGACAGAGAGAGGGAGATGCGGGGGCCGTGATGGAGATCCGACTGCCGAGAGGGAAAGGCGGGCGGACGAGCGGATTGGGCCGACGCGGAGGTGGCGATCCGGGCGCGCGCGTGTCGCCCGATGGGAGGGGGTAGGCGGGTTGGTGGATGGCGGGGATGGCGGCGACGTGGAGAGGATCTGGCCGTCCACGTGGCGGCCGGAGGGAGAGGGAGAGGGAATTTGTTTTTGATTTGTGATTTCGGATTTTCAGAAATTGCCAGAAAATTCATTTAGCCTCAGAAAAATATGAAAATACTTCAAAAAAGTCCAGGAAAATTCACAGAAGCTCCTGGTGATGTTTTGGACTTAATAAAAATACTTCCAACTAATGTTGGTACTTAATTTTCATACTTAAAATACTCTTTAATTTCAAAAATACATTTTTAAACTCAAGAAAATCCAGGAAACCAAATAAAAGCCAAATAACTCCAAATAATTATTTTGAACTAGGATTTTCATATAAAATCAAAATATCATTTTATTTGATAATAATTTTTAGGTTTTCATTTAAAATACTTTTTAAATTCAGCTTTCTCAAAACAGAAATTCAGGGCAAATCCAAATTTAAAATTTAGGCAACAAAAACACTTATTTTAGATTAAATTTTAATTTTAATTGATTTTTATGTATTAATTTTATTTTATTTTAATAAAAACTTGGGCTGTTACAATCTACCCCCCTTAAAAAGAATCTCGTCCTCGAGATTCGCACGGGCTAGCAAAGCAATGGGTTTGGATCTTACTCTGCATGGTTTGTGCCGAGATCTGGTTCGGTCGTCATTTCACGAACTTCTGGGGCCTTTTTCTTCCGGCTTGAAGGTGGTTGGCAGTTGGTGCTCCTGGTGTTCTATTTTTCGCTACCTGTTGCTTCTTGGGGCAGTTGTTGGCGTAATGCCCTGTCTCATGGCAGTTGAAACAAGTGACTCCTGCTGCAGGGTTTGAGTCCTTTGGGAAGTCAATTTCCAAGGCTTTGTTGTCTTCGGTGTTGGGGAAAGTGTTGGTCAGGACTTGTTCTTCGACTGCAGATGAAGGCTGAAATCTGTTGGTCTGTGGTGGAGTCCTTCTGATCCTGGGCAAGCTTCTGGTGTTCAGGTGCTGGGTGTTCATCTGTCTTTTCCGATTCTCCATTTCTTGGTGTTTGGACTCTTGGCGAATCGCCTTACTGACAAGCTGGTGAAAATCAGCGTAGTCGTTGCAGAGTAGTTGAACTGATAGGTCATCATTGAGTCCTTCGAGGAACCTTTCCTGCTTAGCTTCATCGGTAGAAATGTCTTCTGGCGCGTAATGTGCCAATTGGTTGAACTTCCGTAGATATTCATTCACGGTGCAGCTTCCTTGGCGCAGAGTTCGGAATTCCCTTTTCTTGAGAGTGATGACGCTGGTTGGGATATGAGCTTTGCGGAAACTCCGCACAAACTCATCCCATGTTATGGCTTGTGCGTTGGCATGAGTAGCGGTGTAAGTGTCCCACCATTCTAACGCTGGTCCATTCAACTGATGAGAAGCAAATAAGACTTTTTCCCGATCACTGCATTGGATGATGTCCAGCTTTTTGCCTATGACTCTAAGCCAGTCATCTGCATCCATGGGGTCAGCGCTGCTGGAGAAGGTCGGAGGATGCAACCTCATAAATTCAGGTAGTCTTGGCTGTGGAGCTTGAGCTGGTACTAGTGGAGCATGTTGTCCAGGGTTATTGATGGTCTGCACCAGTAGTTGAATAAGCTAATTCTGATTGGCCATCATTTGAGCCCAATCCGGTCCACTGGCAGGAGGTGGTGGAGGGATATGTGCAGCCTGGTTGCCAATAGGGTTGTTGTCGTGGACATTGTCGTTGTTGTTGCTTCTTGTGTTAACCATCTACTGGGTGCTTTCAAGAATTAGGAGAGAGGAGACTCAAGGCAAAGGGGGAATAGGGGATATTTTGCACAACCCAAACAAAATTCAGCAGAACCTTT
The DNA here is from genome assembly GCA_036346575.1 of Dendrocalamus sinicus. Lineage (NCBI taxonomy): Eukaryota > Viridiplantae > Streptophyta > Magnoliopsida > Poales > Poaceae > Dendrocalamus > Dendrocalamus sinicus. The sequence continues at coordinate 30,642,657 of CM070662.1, forward strand.
TATTAATTAATAGTTATGGCTGTCGACAAAAGAGAAAACTGACAGCTCATAACAACGTTTTATTAACTAGCCTAACAACTTATTCTAAAGGGCTAAGGGTCGCCTTGGTGTCATCCTTCGCGGCTGTCGAGATACAAAGCGCGATACTTCAATGCGAAGACTGAAATGGCGGTAGAGGCGAAGAACTGCTTTACGAGCGGCTTCTTGTCTGGCTCTTTCAAACGAGTAACCATTTCCTGTGAAGCGGTAGCGAAGACCTCCATATCCAGTTTGCTTAGTGATGAGTAAGGTGAAGTGATGTCCCATCGTCTGATCTCCATGGCTTTCTTCTCGGTGTATGTAGATAGCTCGACGTTGAAAACCCAAACGGTGAAGCAGGTGATGAAGACCCCTACTCCATCCATCGGTTGGTGCAACATCGAAAGTGTCCATCTATAATTGTTTGAACGAGAGGTAAGTTAGGAATAAGTTTTTGGAATGATAATACAAAGGTGAGGAAGAATTGAGAGAGATAAGGATGAGCAAAGATTTGAAAGGTAAGGTTTAAGCAAAACTTTCTGAAACTACTGATTATTAAAAATAAGTCATTATGGTCTGACCAATCTATTCTACCTACGGTCACGTCTTGGAGTCAACCTGGCTCTGATACCATCTCTGTCGGAACCCGGAGCGGCAATTCCAGGATCCTCTATGTAAATCGCACTAGTCCAGGATCAGCTAGTGCACACAGTGGACAACAAAGATAAATACCAAGCATAATGATATTTATTTAATTTAAAGAGTATGGCCTTATGTTCAACGTTTACATCATCGCACATTGGCAAAAATAACTGCGGAAGCGAAGCTAAAAAGGCGAAGCCCAAGCCTGCCCACAGGCAAACAACTGCAAGACGTGGCCTACTCGTTCTGGTCTTCACCGTAGTCGACGTCGTCTTCCTCTGTATGGAGTTAGCAAGGTGAGTACAAACTTGTACTCCGCAAGTCACACGGAGAAATGCAACATAATGATAAAGGCAACAAAGGAAGGCTTATAGGGTTAGTTTGCATAAATCAGCATTTAAAGAAATACAATAACTAGATTGAAAATGCTAAATTTAATACAATAAATAAAACAATACTTGTAATAAAAAATAATACCGTCAGTGCAGGCTCCGACCAAACACCAACCTATCCACGGGCATCCCACCCGGACCATCTTTTCCAAAAGTTCACGTATGGATTCCATCCATACACACGCTTCCACTATGCAACTCTGATAGATTCCATCCATCCACCAGGTTTCGATATCTCACGGATTCCATCCATCCGCAAGGTTTTCATTCTCTCGTGGATTCCATCCATCCACAAGGTTTTCAAAAATATTTTTTGAAAAACAAAGTCTAATCCATGAAAAACTTTTACTCAGCATGCCCGTGACCGTTGGCACGACTATCCAGGATAGATTATACACTCTGCAGAGATTGTACAGCTTTACCCACAAGACACAATCATCCCTTTTTGCCACCGGATTACACACTTCCTTAGGTGTGCGGCGAGGAGATCGTGACAAGGCCTTTACAATGCAAAGCCTTCAACCTGGCCAAACCAACACTAAGGTTTCACCCCAGTAATCCACCAGACCGAGACCCCCTCTTGAGCCGAGTGAGACTTCTCATGGCCTACGCCACGCTCACTTTCAACCTACAACATGACCCAGGTTGGGACCCGCAAATTATTCAGCCAGGGCTGTCCCATACCAGCCTTGTGGTAGTACGATAGTGCTTTACAACAGTAGCTCACAGACCGGTCCTTAATTGACTTAGGCTCAACCACTTACCCCCTGTGTCCGACAATCAACACTGTGTCTCCGAATAACAGTGCATGCCTGCACCCACCAATCTAACCAATTGCCTAAGTCTAAACCAGGTTTTATATTTTGTTTTCAAATATTTCATAAACCTCCTTGACTCACCAAAGTCAAGAGTACATCATTTTATGTGAAAGATATCCCAAAACAAATATTAGGACTAAGCAGGTCTCAGCATTTGATATGAAATCTCTCTAGCCAATACTATTGTACTAACTAGAGTTTGATCTAGGGTGACAAGGTTAGGAATTCAACATCAATGGAGGAATTAACAAGTAGGCATTAATTATATTTAAAACAGAATTGAAATACGTTGAATAAAAATATGCATGCAATAAAGTTTAAATCAAAATAATTTTATTTTGAAAACCGGGAAGAGGCCGGCGGCGAGGAGGGCGGCGGTGGGGCTCGGGCGCTTCGGCGCGGCGGCGGTGGAGCGTCCGGGGGGAGAGAGGACTGGAAGGGGAGGTGGTGCGGAGAGAGGGGAGGCCGAGGGGGGTTTTTATAGGGGTCCGGGAGGGCGGAGGCGGGCCGGATTTCTCACCGGAGATGGCGCGGGGGCGACGGGAATGGTGGGGATTAGGGGGGACACGGCGCGGGGACAACGGGATTCGGGGGCAGAGATGGCGGGGCTGGCACGGGCCGCTCGCGGGAGGAGAGAGAGGGAGGAGATTCGGCGGGCGGGGTGGCGGCGCAAATGGCGGCGGTGAAGGCGCGGCCGAGCGGGAGGAAGAGGCGCGCGGGGAAGACAACCCCGACAGGCGGGCCCGGGCGGTCAGTGAGAGAGAGGGAGGGAGGGAGATGCGGGGGCCGTGATGGAGATCCGACTGCCGAGAGGGAAAGGCGGGCGGACTAGCGGATTGGGCCGACGTGGGGAGGTGGCCGATCTGGGCCGCACGCGTGTCGCCCGATGGGAGGGGGTAGGCGGGTTGGTGGATGGCGGGGATGGCGGCGACGTGGAGAGGATCTGGCCGTCCACGTGGCGGCCGGTGGGAGAGGGAGAGGGAATTTATTTTTGATTTGTGATTTTGGATTTTCAGAAATTGCCAGAAAATTCATTTAGCCTAGGAAAAATATGAAAATACTTCAAACCATTCCAGGAAAATTCACAGAAGCTCCTGGTGATGTTTTGGACTTAATAAAAATACTTCCAACTAATGTTGGTATTTAATTTTCATACTTAAAATACACCTTAATTTCAAAAATACATTTTTAAACTCCAGAAAATCCAGGAAACCAAATAAAAGCCAAATAACTCCAAATAATTATTTTGAACTAGGATTTTCATATAAAATCAAAATATCATTTTATTTAATAATACTTTTTAGGTTTTCATTTAAAATACTTTTTAAATCCAGCTTTCTCAAAACAGAAATTCAGGGCAAATCCAAATTTAAAATTTAGGCAACAAAAACACTTGTTTTAGATTAAATTTTAATTTTAATTGATTTTTATTTATTTATTTTATGTTATTTTAATAAAAACCTGGGCTGTTACAGATAGACCTGGCTAATTAATTGGGATGTTTCAATTCCGGTTCCGTCATTAAGATGAGTGTGGTTTGGCCTTAGACATGGATCCACATTAGCGCAAGAGGGGGCAATTATCGACTAGGGGATTTACCTACTCGACAGCGAAACCTTAGTGAGGTGGGATTGGGTTGAGATTGAATATTATAAAAGCCTTGTTGTGATCTTCTTGGTCGACATGCCAAAGGAAACATGTTATACCGGTGACATTACAAGATGGTCATATCTTGTGGGTAAAGTTGTGCAACCTCTGCAGAGTGTAAAACTATTCAGATAGCCGTATCCCTACTTATAGACAATGCTCGGTGATTTCACAATAGGGGTAAAGTTTTTATAAAAACTTGGTTGGGTTAAGTTGGGGAGTGAATGGTTAGTTTACTAGTGGTTCATTATGTGAATCTTAGTTCACGGGTGATTCATTGGAGTGAATAGTCAGTTCACTTGTGATTACTCTCAATTCCTTTGATTATTTACTTATTAATCATTTTCAAAGCAAACATTGAAAATGATTAATAAGTAAACAATCAAAGGAATTGAGAGTAATCACAAGTGAACTGACTATTAATCATTGATTTACTTTAACTTGTTGCTTTCTATAAAATAACCCTTCAGTCATCCTTTGGTAAGTCTTGCATACTATATTGCATTTTTGTTACAAATGGCTTGCTGAGTGTTCTATGTACTCATGGTTATATCCATATTTACTCAATTGAGGAAGAAAGACCATATCAACAGGAGGTACCTGAAGGAGGATACATCGACGATTACGCGGATTAGGACTTCGCTCCTCTGTCGATTGCTTGTGGGCATGTCAAATAGCTACTATGCTTATTTTTGTTTTTCACTGCAAGTTTCTTAAGCCATTCAGGCTATTATCTGTAAGCTTGGCCATAAGGTCGCAAGTCTGATAATTATTAATAATATTTGAGTCTTTCCTTGTAAATCATGATATGGTTGATATTTCATCTATGTTTCCACTGTGTGCACTAAGGTGTTCCTGAACTAGTGCAATATACACAGAGAGTCCGGATTTGCATATTCGGGTCTCGACACTCAAAGATATCTCTCCTATTATATAGGAAGGGCAAATTCCATCTTGATCATTTATATTCCTCCGCATATTTTTATATTAAGCTCAAAAGCTACATTTATAACCACCCAGTCACGGAGTAGTGTTTGGCAAACTCTAGGTAAACTATCACACATGTAGGGAACAATGACAATCTCAGTTCTAAGTATCCTATATACACTATGTATGATATCAACTGATGACACTTAAGAATATAACTGACGAGGATATAATAATCCTCTAATTATTATGTCATTACATTATCTGAGTATAACCCTTAACGATAAGGGATAGATTTCTCAGGGCAGTCGTAAGTCTTACTAGGCTACTCCTTGATTGTAAGTCTTCCAACGACCACATAGTCGTATGTCTTGCTACAGCTACTCTTTGGTCATAAGTCTTTCTATGACCATGTAGTTATAAGTCTTATTATAACTACTCCATGTCGTAAGTTTTTCTACAGCCACATAGTTGTAAGTTTTACTACGATTACTCTTTGGTCATAAGTCTTTCTACGACCACTTAGTCATAACATATCTTACAACCACCTCGTGATCATAAGTCTTTCTGCAACCAGCATATTTCCAACTAGCTTGTTTACGATGACCTACTTCATCGTGGGGTCGTCTGACAAAGCAGTTAGAACGTGCGTTTATTCCTAATAACCACACATGATCTCTCTCTGGCAACAACCGTCGCATGGTGAATGGGCAACTATGTGTCTCTGACAGTAACTTCCGTCAGATGGTTATCATCCGAAGTGTTAAGGCATCTTTTGGCATGGGATAACGGCCATCACTTCATTGACTATATAAGGGTTGATGTCATAGGGGAAGAGAGGGGAAGACATTGGATCAGGAGATAGTGCTAGGTATTTCGCATTACTCTTAGTTGTAATCAATTTCTCTGAGCAATAACCACACATGACATAGGGTTATTATTCTCTCAGGAGAAGGTCTAAACCTGTATAAAAATTCCTGTGTCTCTACTTTGCATGTTCATATACCGAGTCTTGTAATGTTTCCTTGAATCCAAACAAGTCATACATAAGATCGATATTAGAACATCGACAACTGGCGTCGTCCGTGGGGAGATTCTTCTAAGACTCTAGTAATTTCCTCATCTGCAAGTTCTCTTTCCTCTTATGTCCTCATGGCAGGGGAGTGGAACAAGGAGAACATGTTTGACTTGGCCGACTACACGAATAGTGACACAGATGCCTGCTACGACTACAAGTAGATGATGCTTGCTTCCGATAGTGAGGCTATCCCTGGAGATCTATCCTGGGATCATGGAGACCACACCGTGGGAAAGGCTGAGGAGGGATCCATATCCCCAACAGCAGTACACCGAATGGAGGAGTCACTTCCCTCAAATGGCAAGGGTCAATCCGACCATGAGCAGGGCTCGCAACACGTCAACAGGCCTGCCCCCAAGTGTTCAAGTTCCCCAACGACCGTCCGGGTGATTTCAGCGAGCCTTGGAATCAGCAGTTCTAGTGATCCATCATCAACTAGTGTCATAACTCTTTGGTGGAATCTGCAAAGAGAATGGGTAGGCTCCCTATGAGTTCGCCCATACTTTCGCAGGGTATAGATCCAACAGGAGATAGTTATAACCCAAAATTCTCCTACCTAGCGAGGTTTACTCTAGGCCGAGATACAATCTTTCTAGACAATTCTTCAAACGAGGGGTTCTCCGCCAGAAGTGAAGATTCTAGATAGGAGGTCTTTGCCCTCCCCGCAGATTTTGATCACTCTCCTGGAAGAAGGCCTCCGGATGCTCCCCACCAATCACACACTACCACCCCTCATGAGGATGGCGAGGTGACCTCCAATGAACGAGGCCAGTTCTCTAATGAGCGTGGGAGAATCCTAGAAATAATCGCTCTCCTTTAAGGCGGCCTCAACTAGCCTCTAAGATTGAGGATCCTGAGACCGTTCGAAAAAGGTGACTGGCTGCCTAGAGGGCTTTGCCTGGGCATGCCCACTATCAATCTGAAGAGGCTTGGGAACTTCAACGTATCAACAACTTGCTCGAGAACCCGACTCTAGAGCTTGCTCGAGCACGAGGCTACAACCACGTCGCCGAGGGAATCACATGAAGACTTCACAGCATGATGAACAGATTTGAGCAGCCTCGCCGGCATAACTTCAGAAGTTGGACGGGTATGATCGTGTCTAGTTGTTCACAGAACTCATCTCATGGGGTTTGACATGATGACAGGTCGCAATGGTCTCCAAACCACAACTCTAGCCGAAGGAGAGTTCCTCGAACGACTCCGAATCAGCGGGTTAACTGAGGAGGCAATCGATCACCACTTTGGGCAAGAAATCTACAGCAACAGATGGAGTACAAGGAGTACTACCCTTGTATGGATGAGGACTACTATAGGTCGAGTTTGTCCAGTATTGGATATCATCGAGTACGATCGTCTGGTTAAGCCAATTACCCTTTCCCCCAAAGGAGGCATGAGGAACTTGTTACCATATGTTGGGCTTTTATCCCCGAATCCTCTTAGCATTAATGTTATAGAAAGGCACATCCTCAAAATTTAAAACATATAATGCATTTATCAATGAAGCATAACCATAAAGCATATCATTCAAATAAATTGAACAACAATTATTCTTTATTCTGAACTCATAACCTTCTGCTCCTAAATATGAAGTAGAAATAATATTTTTGCTTAAGGCAGGACCATAATAACAATTATTCAATTCCAAAACTAATCCTCGGGGTAAAGATAATGGTAAAGTACCAATAGCCAACACAACAACTGTTACTCTATTCCCTCACATGAAGATCAACCTCACCTCTTGCTAAACTGCTACTCCTTATCGGCCCCTGCATCAAATTGCAAATATGAGCAACTGATCTAGTATTAAATACCCAGGAACTAATATGAGAAGTAGCAATATTTATTTGTATAACATTTATACCTGAAGTAGAAGTTTTACTGCCCTTCTTCTTTTCCAGTTCTGTCAAGTACTTCTTGCAGTTCCTCTTCCAATGTCCAGTCTCTTGGCAATGGTAGCAAATGGTATTAGGTACAACATTAAACTTGAGCTTCTGAAGCTTAGATTTGATACTCAAGATCTCATCTTGAGTTTTACCCATACCATTTCTTTTGTTCAAAGACTTAGACTTCTTCTTTTTAAAGTTGGTAGTCTTTTGAACCATCATCACATGATAGAGCTTTTCTTAATACTCTCCTTTGCTGACTTGAGCATCCCATGCAACTCGGTCATTAACTTCTCCATTTCATTTATATGAAAGTTCAAAATGGCTAGCTCAAAGCTCGAAGGAAGTGACTGGAGAATCACACCTATAGCCAAAACCAAGCTTTTCCAATTCTCAAAGTATCCAATCATCTTGATCACATGAGGGCTAACCAAACTTCATTCAGCTAACTTGCACACAAATAATAACTTAAAGGTGTTGTATCTTTCAGCCCTTGTTTAGTTCTCAAATATGCCTTTAAGACCCACAATCATATTGTAGGCATCCATGTTCTCATATTACTTCTGAAACTCAGAGTTCATGGTGGCAAGCATGAGATAACTAACATCAAGTGAGTCATTGTAATATTTTTCATACTCATTCTTTTGAGCACGAGTAGCATCTTCAGCTGGTTCATCTGGATATGGAACCTCTAGAATGTATTCCTTCTTTTTTTTGCATGAGAACAATTCTCAAATTGCGATACCAGTCAATGAAGTTTGTTCTATTTAGTTTTTCTTTCTCAAGAATAGATCGCAGGTTAAAACTGGATGTGGAGAAAGTAGATGGTGGCATTGTCTACAACATAAAAAGTATATGAAAAAATTTAGCACTATTGTTATGTGAAATCTTCTATTAAACAATTTAACAAAAGATATTCCCACTATATGTTTAAAAATCATGTGCCCTCTAACAACTTATAGTGAGTCAAGATCCATATTTTACTAAGTCCTAGTAAGTTTTGGCATCACTGCTAGAAATATAGTGATGTAGGTAAGCAACCCTTTGCTAATTACATCACATATAACTCTTGTTTGTTGAGTGACATTCATATGTCCTGGCCTCAACACTATGTCTCTAGGCCCAAAACTATTTTGATAGCCTAGTCAAGTTAAACTAATATTACGCATGAAGTGTCTAACACTTTACCCTATCTTATTGAGCTAATTAATGGCACCTTATTTTGGTAGACATACCAGTTAATGATTAAAATCTTGATAGGTGTAACTATTGGAATGACATCAAGTTTTACTTGATTTTTGTCAAACCCAGAGCAACAACTCCTGGATCCTCTGTGTAAATTGCGCTAGTCCAGGATTAGCTAGTGCACATAGTTGACAACAAAGATGGATATCAACCATAATGACAATTATTAACTAAAGATTATGTGAAAAGGTATCCCAAAGCAAAGATTATGTATAAGCACGTCTAAGCATTTGATATAAAATTCTCTAGTCCATACTTAGTGTACTAACTAGAGTTTTATTCTAGGGTGACAAGATATAAGGATTTGCAATGTCAAAGGAGGTAATAACAAACAAGTATTAACTAAATTTAAAACTAAATTGAAATACATTGAATAAAAATGTGCATGTAGAATAATTTAAAATAACATAATTTTAGTTTGCAATCTAGGATCAACATGGTCAAGGTGTGTGACTTGTCTTGCTCTTTAGTCTGGTGTAAGTCGTCGTCGAAGAATTCCTCCGAATCGTCATAGTCTACACGTGAAAATACCTAAGCAAACTCAAATAAAATCCAATACATTGAAATAAACTCCAAATAATTAAAATGGATATTTTGGAATTTTTGATGAATTTAGGAATTTGAACGGGCTCAATCGGAGTTAGGATGAAGGAGAACGAACTCTTGGAAGTTTGAAATCAGAGAAAAAGAATAAACTGGAATTTTTGGAATTATTTTTCTAATGGGAAAGGGATTTATGACGTCAGAACTGGATTTTCTTTTTTGGCCAAATTATTTTTAACTGAAAAATTAGGATTTTGACGTCATGCTGACGTCAACCCTGATTTGACTGAGGTTGACCAATGGGTCTGGTCTACCGTGTTCCAGGTCCATGGACTAGAGGAAGGCTGAGGTGGCACGGGTTGGGCGTGGCGCCTGTGTGTCTGATGGTGCTGAGGTGGGGCGCCATGTGGTGCAAGGTGGCAGCCACGTTCGCGCTTGCGCCATGATGTGGCATGGCGATCGGCGGGGCGCACTAGGGCCACAGCTCATCGATGTTCCAGCGGCTGGCGGCCAACGGCGAGGGTCGGAAAGGAAAGAGGAGGCGGAGGGGAACTCATTGCTACCTGGCACGGGGTTCGATTATGAGTGGAGGTGGTTGGCGACGGGAAACGGACGGTGACGGGGCACGGCTCTGACGAGGACGACGCTCCGATGACAAGGAGAGGCTCGGTCGAGGAGCGAGAAAGATCGGCGGGGCCGCGATGATCCCAAGAGCAATGTCAGCAGGGCTCGCAGAGGGCTCCTTTGCTACCAATTGCTCATCGGCGAGGAGGCAAGCTCAAAATGGGAGGGCGCTCGGGTTAGGGGGAAGTGGAGCACTCGGGAGAGGGAGAAGAGCGGAGGAGGAGGTGGTGTGGGGAAAAGAGATGCCGAGGGGGTATTTATAGGGGTTGGAGAGGGTGGAGCCAGCGAGAATTGCTCACCGGAGATCACGGGCGATGGCGGTGATTACAGGAAAGGAATCGGAAAGGTGGGCGTGAAAATGGGGGAATGATGGGCACGAGAAGTGCGGCGCAAGAAGAGAGAGTGAGGGGGCCAGCGCACGGGGATAAGGGCAAGGCCGGAACATGTCCAAGATGCTAAGGCATAGGCACATGCCCTGCTCAAAGAGTTCGATGGGATCTGCATGAAGAGCGACGAGATGGTAGATAACTTCACCATGCATCTAACCGATCTCGTCAACAACATTCGCACTCTTGGTGAAACCTTGGAGGACGTCAAGGTGATCAAGAGGGAGAGGGTGGGAGCGGGTGACGGTGATGGCGCCACGTGGCTAGGGGAGGAGATCGGGCGGCCAAGAAAGGAGAGAGGAGAAGCGGTGCGGACGAGGGAGATGGGCTGGGAGGCAGTGTGACTCAATCTGGTCCATTCACAGGTCGGCCCAGGAGAGAGGGCGGGAGGATTTGAAATTTATTTTTCGATTTGATTTTCAAAAAAAGCCCGAGAAAATAAATAAGGGCCTAGAAAATAGCAAATAAAACCCAAAAATTCCAAAACAATTCATAGAAATCTCTGGATCCATTTTGGACTTAGATAAAATATTTCTAACTTAATTTGGTATTATATTTTTATACTTAAAATACTTTTTAATTTAAAAATAGATTTTAAACTCCAAACAATCTAGAAAAACCAGATAAAAGCCAAATAAATATAAATAATTAATTTGAAATAGGATTTTTACATTAAATCAAAATATCTTTTTATTTAATAATATTTTTTTGGTTTTTACTTAAATTACTTTTCAAATCTAGACTTTTTAAAAGCAGAAAATTAGGCAAAACAAAATTAAAACTTAGGCAACCAAAACACTTATTTTTATTTTAAATAATTTTTCATTTGTTTTTACAAAAACCTGGGATGTTATAATTTTTTTAGAAAGATACTATTCTGTCATGTTAAAATCACCCAAGATACTAATAACATGAATAATAGTATAATAGGAACATAAAACATTCACAATTAAATCATATTAAATTGTGAGATAGTATGACTCTTAGCACAACAACCTCTATCACCACGCTTCCTTCCACCGCGCCATCAATACTTGAGGTCACCATATTTATCTACTTAGCTATTACTCCTAATAGCTAACAATGATTACATATAAAATATCAAGTATCACAAGTCGACACGCAGGCCGTTAAACAATAATATGTAGCACATGGCTATAAATCAACATGATGCGTAGGCTATGGAAAACTCATACATGCATTACATATATAATGGGCCATACTATTCACAACCCTGCAAAACAAGTTATGTGCAGAATCCAACTCTATCACACGATATGAACATATAAAACCCTATAATGCATGTTATAATTGCCGAGCACGACAGTCCCGCTAGCCGGGTAGTGGGCGGGGATCGAAGCGGCAGCGACCCTTGGGGGTCAAGGGCAACGCCTTTGGAAATTTTGTCGAATTAGTCACATTAACCCAATTTCTAACCAATCTGATGGATCCGATTTTCCATTGATACACGCACAGGAAACAGGGCAGCGAAATGGAAAACACAGAACAGAGCAACGAGAGGAAGACGTTTGAGGCGCTCAGGCACTCACTGCACCCTTTCGGTTTCTGCTCCATTTTAAGAGTTTTCAGAATAGCTACAGTACAGAAACAATTAAACCAGCGAACTGACTCTTTAGTTCTCCCACGCACACACAATTAAAGCTAACAAAGACTGGCCAAATTACTAGTATATAGCCTCTAGATTCGCCCAAATTACTAACAGAATGTAGAGGAAACGAAACAGACATGAAACATGCTCAGACTGATCATTTCCAGAAGCTTCAGACTGAAAGTAGCAATTCTGAAATTCTGGAATAGCTTCAGTGAGCAGAAATACCGACAAACACTGACACTGGAAATGCTAATAGATAGACGTAAACAGGTAACAGGTAACGAAGAAACCAAGGCGACAACCGTTTTCTAGCCAAACTGCTCGCAGTTCAGCAACTGCTTGCTGTCTCGCCAAGTAGCAAGCAGTTCGCCAAGTAGTAGCTTCTCGCTCTCTCTCTCTCTCTCTCTCTCTCTCTCTCTCCATATGCTGAGGTCGGTGTCCGGCTCGACCTCCTCGAGGGGCATCGCCGCCGTGGTCGGCGTCGGCCCCAGGCTCGGCTCGGCGGTGGCCCGCAAGTTCGCCTCCGAGGGCTACACTGTTGCCATCCTCTCCCGCGACCTCGGTACGCGCTCTCTCTCTCTCACTCTCCTCTCTCGTCGCCGACCTTTCGATCCATTCTTTATCCCGCCGTTCTTGCATGACGATCGATCTTGTTTTGGCGCGTCGTGTGCAGAGAAGCTGTCGCAGCTGGCGGAGGAGATCGCGCAGGAGGCCAAGGCGCAGGTGTTCGCGCTCCGCGTGGACTGCGCGGACGCGCGCTCCGTGCGCGAGGCCTTCGAGGGCGTGCTCTCCCTCGGCCCAGTCGAGGTGCTCGTCTACAACGCCTGCGAGCCGCCCGCCGATGGCGAGGGCGACGACGCCTCCAGCCCAATGCCCTTCCTCGCCATCTCCCCGGACGCCTTCCACCGCGCCCTCGCCGTCTGCGCCGCCGGGGCCTTCCACTGCGCGCAGCAAGTGCGTACACCTACCTCCTTAATTCCAACCCCACTTCGATCTTCACCTCAGCTTCAATCACACGCGCAAGCGCGTGACATCCCTGCATGCAACTGATCATCACAGGTCCTTCCGGGGATGGTCGAGAGGGGCAGGGGCACCATCATCTTCACAGGCTCATCGGCGTCGGTCACCGGCTTCGCCGGCTACTCTGATCTAAGTAAGTCGTACGCGGTCGATCGCGCCTAAAAAACAATATTTGAACAGAGGTTCTCGCATCTGTCGCTAAGCAAATTCTTGAAGCTGATGTGCGCGCGCGCGTAAAACGCATGCAGGCTGCGGCAAGTTTGCTCTGAGGGGGTTGTCTCAGTCTCTGGCCAAGGAATTCCAGCCGGCCGGCGTACACATTGCCCACGTGATCATCGACGGCGTCATTGGCGAGCGGAGGTCAGTGAAAAATCATCACGATCAATTCATTAGTTAATTCCTCGACTAGCTAGTTGATCGCTACACATATACATTGGTCTTCTCTCAAGATTGTGACTTTGCTCGCCCTAATGCGTTACTGTTATTTGGCCAAATTCTGAGTAGAAATAATTTGGCTTGAGAGAGGCAAGTGGGCGTGGAATATTGTCCCTAGTGAGCTATGACAAGTAGAAGGATATACCAAAGTTTCGGGAGCTTTCAATTCACGTCACTCCATCCGGAAAGTGGTCCTCCGATATCCCAACGTGTAGATCTGATCCACCCATTGGCCGTTTTCAGGAAAACAATATGTAAGAATCCATTCCCTAATGATGGCACGGATATATACGACTTCCGTATTGGCCTCTACAAACATACGAGATTGTGAGCTCCTTTTTTTTTGGCATCCTGTCCATGAACCCTAGAAAGAGACAATTCAGGCGGTCATTATATATGGAGATAGCCGGCTAATGTTTTTCAATGAAACAATCACATTTGATGACCGCTGGATCAAAACAATCAACAGATTCACTCGTACCCCTCTCCTCTATATTATGTATTCCAATTCCTCTCTACCCCTAACCCTAACCTCTCCCAACGCAATTGTCATCCGCCGCCGCCACCTCTCCGACTGTCGATAGCAATGGCGTTGTTGTTGACTACACCTCCGGTAACCTCCAAAACCTAATTAACTAGATTCCACTGGTCTCGTTGCCCCGCCGTATCTCCTTTGAGTCAGCAGGCCGCCGTCTAGTCACGACATCGCCAGCTCCATACACCAAAATCTACGTTCGCAACGTCAGTGAACCCGAAACAAAACTTGCTGGCTCAGCGCGACAGGAGACCGCTGCTGCTGGAGCACGAATCCTACTGAGCATCCAAATGTTAGAAATCGAATTTATTTTTTTCAAAGAAGATAAGTACTATATAGACTACCCTAGCACGTTTCAATTTACCAATTCACCAACTATTTAGTTGCAGAGAATATAGTTAATTTCCCCATCTCATGAAAAAAGGGTTCCCATTTAGCCACGAGAGGAATGTTTCTTAATCTAAACCTTACTCTTTTCGTGGTAACCATACGCTACTTATAGCACAGTATTGTGTATAGCCAGTAGCTCTACTAGTGCCAAAATGCTTTATTCTGGCAGTACGTGTAGATTTCCGATTCTTTTTCAGAACATGTCAAAAGAAATGCTCGTTTGGCATCATCCAAGTTGTTTGGAGCCACCTGGCTCAGCCACGTTACATAGAGCACAGCACCCCTTGCTAGCCTTTTTTAGATAATACAAGGCAGAAGCACCCCCTTGCTACCACGAACAAGGAGCTCGGCATGCGACCTACTACCGAGTTCTTTAGCTTGGTAGATGTGTACCGAGCTCGATAAATCTACATAGAAGATTAGATTTGTATGGCTCGAATTTTTGGTCCCTCCCTCCCGATCGAGCGAGCGAACAACCAAGCACCAAGGCACCAAGCTTGATCAAGATGCGTGGGTTTTGGTACATGCTTTCCCCGCATACCATCCTCACAAACTACACATGGACATCTCTCGGTCCACGTAACCGGAAAAGAAAGGGATCAATGTTAGACGAACCTTATGCGTATCGGGATGCCTGATGGCTCCAGGCGGAAACAGTGGTATGTACTCTTGGCGAGCTGGCGTGGTCACCTACTCACCCTCGCATCGCAAACACTGTAAATTAAACTGCACATTGACCGTGATACGCTGCACGTTGAACGTGATACGCTGCACATTGATCGAAACTGACGGAAGCATACTATCTTCTTGTCATGGTCAGGTCACCGAGGGGCAAGGCCGGCGCGGGCAGCACGGCGGGGGCGGACCCGGACGCGGTGGCTCAGAGCTATTTGCACGTCCATGCCCAGGACAAGAGCGCGTGGACGCAGGAGATGGACATCCGGTCGCCGTCGTTCATGTAGCACGCAGCAGGAGGAGGAGGAGGAGGAGCGGCGGTGTGACCGCTCGGTGCTGTGGAATCTCTAGTATTTCCAAACAGGAAAGATTCATTTCGGTCGTGTGTGCGCGGCTGTGGATCGGGAATCGTGTCCCCGCTCCGCTTCACATGTTTGCGCCGCTTTGGCTTTGCGCGCTTTAATGCGATGCCCGCCGCTGGTTCATCCATTTGGTGCCCAGGAATTGCTGCCGAAAGGGACGCTATAGCTTTCGTTTCTTACCTCTATCCTGTCGTCGCCGACAACGGCGACCAGCAAAATTCATGTGACTTGTTCAAACTTGTATGGCTCATTTTCTCCATAGGAATATAAGGCTGTAAAAAAAGCTCAAAGCTTATAATTCATGAGCAACTCGAGTTCGGCTCATTTTAGACTCGATTCAAACTCGACTCGAACTTTAAACAACCGAACTCGAGGTTGATCTCGAGCTCGTGATCTTCACCTAACCGAGCTCGAATAGTTCACGAATCTTAATTCAAGTTTAAATAGTGATACATATTAACTCTTACCGAGCTTACTTGAGCCAAACTCGAGCTCGAGCTTTTCTTATTGTTGAAAATTAATATATATTTAAATTATTTTGACTGTTATCGAGTTTACTAGAGCTGAGCTCGAACTCAAAATTTTCTTATTATTGAAAAATAGTACATAATAAATCATTTTAATTATTGTCGAACTTCAACAAGCCGAGCTCGAGTCTACTCGAGCCCAGGTCTAGACTCGAACCTCAACTCAATTTCGGCTCGAGTTTCTATCGAACTCGAGCCTGAAAGACCAAGTTCACTCGAGTTCAACTGTTTAGAACCCTGTATAAATACGGTTGGCGCTTGATACTTGATTGAGTAATTGGATTGCATAAACAAACGTACATAAACAAAGAGTGCTAAGAAATGTGCTTTGTGTATGAACTAGAAAGTGATACCGAAACCGAAGCACACTGGCATGATGTGCCGTGCTGCAACGATCTGCATTTAGTTGCCTGAGCAGCGATGTTCGTCGGACAAGTATAGGTAGCGTAGAGTAATCGAGACGCCCTTTTATGTGAAAGAGAGGGTGGCCCCGGCCTGGGCCGCAGCTGTGTGAACAGTGATGCATGCATTTCAAGTGGTTAGCCCGTACAGCGCAATCATGGCCGCAGTTGTGTGAACAGTGATGGCATGCATTTCAAGTGGTTAGCCAGTACAGCGCAATCATGGCACCCTTTTAGATGAAAGAGAAAGGCTGATCGATCGGTCACCTGCCTTTAGTTAGTAGCTCGAAATGATTTCAGTGTCCCCAGCAAATGTCCATCTGGGAAGGACCCGTAAGTTTCTGTGTCATTGCACTATGATCTGTGCGCCTGCGTGCCTGTTTGCAAGCCCCGCATCCGGTTCCAATTGATGAGATACAATCACTGGGCTCGATTAGTAATTGGATAAGGTAGGGCGAGAGACTAACTAGACAAACACAGCTCGTTTCTGGAGGTGGATAGTTTTGTCTTGTTTTCCACTCTTGTTAGTAATAGTATAATAGATCGTTTAACATTCCAGATAAAAGATGACGCCAAGAATGTGTACTCTTTAGACATTAACTGCTGCAAGTACGACGATGCTCCTAAAGCTGCAGTTAGGCAGAAGCCTTATCGCCACCGAAGGCATTTTCCACAATGCGCCGGCCAGCTGCACCAGACACAAGGATAACACTTACTGACGTGTTGTGTATCTTACCATGAAGCGGCCTCGTAGGACTGGCATGCCTGTAGAGTTCTCTGATGGTTCCACCATGAGAGACTAAGGTAACTCGCTCCCCTGTCAATAGAGTAACATAAGTTCAGAAATGCTTAAAAGCCCACAGGCAAGTAAGCAGCTCACATACAGGTGTGAATGAGCTAAAAAGATGTTTTTTCTTGCTAAATTATGGTTATCCAAACATAAACGCAGTATCTCCACCTTTGCACACAAGAAACTAGGGATGCCGATAAGCCAACCTCCTTTTTGAATGGCATTCCTTTTAATAGGTACTGAGTTCTGACACAATACATGTCATCGTGTCTATGAAAATCTCCAAAACTCGCATATACAAGATAAAAGCCCCATATACCAAGTAATTGTACAAGAATGAAGCTACCAGTTTACCTTGATGTTTCTCGATTATGCTATACAAGCAAGAAACACATCGCTCTGATAGTTGATCAAGACTCTCCCCACCACCCCGAAGAACGGGCCCAAAAAAATTCAGAAAACATGTCTTTTAAGAGAGAACATATCACAAGCAAAAAAAAAAAAACCCTGCAGTTATTTGCACTTCAGCACTAATAAAGCAGCTATAAAGCTAGTTAGAGAAAAGCTGTATGGGCATCATGTCTGGTAATCCCCTAGAACCAAACCACTTTCTTTACAGGCACAACCCAAATTACAGAAAAACAGCTTCCACCTACTAGAATTTTCTGCTTTTTATTGCTTGTGTAACAAGCCAAATGTTATGTGCAAGTGCATAACTAAGGAATGATTTGATTTGACAGTCCAAGTTGTCCTCAGTAGTAGCTATAAGCCTATGATTGGGTAAAAGAAGGCTGAATTAATACCCCATTCTATTAGTAGCAAATTACATGGTTATTAAGACGTCGCTTAAGCGACGCTTAGCGTCGTCTAAGCGGTTAGGCGCTCCCAGGAGCCAAGGTGTCGCCGCCGCCTTGCCGTTGGTGCATGAGGCGTCCGCCTTAGAGCTAAGGCTTCGCTAAGGCGTACAAAAGACGGCATATGGCGTCGGCAAGCCTCGAGGCGACTAAAACTCAATGACCCGAGGAGAAGAGAGAACTAGAGAGAGAAGGGCGAAGCACCTGGAACCCTAGGCGGCGGCTGGTGGTGCCTCCATCTTGCCGCTTTGGTCTCTAGGCGACGCCTCCATCTCGCAGATCCAGTCTCAGCGGTGCCTCCATCTAGTAGATCCAGTCTTGGCGGCCCCTCCAACCCATCCCTGTCGCCTAGCAGGTAGCAAGCTCTCGACGGTCGGCATTGCATCGCCCTCTGGTTCCATCCCCGTCACCCGTCGCCCAGTAGCAGCACCAGCCGCCAGCGTAGGGAACTGACGTGTGGGGAGGACCCAAGGGCGGCGGCCATCGGCCAAAGGGGAGGCTGGAGGCGAGCTCGACGCCGGGCGCAACAGCCAGCCGGGATGAGCAGGAGACCGAGAGAGGAGGCATCAAGCCAAGGATCGGTGTGGCACACGGTGTCAGGCACCGGTGACATGAGGGGAGAGGCGCCTAGATCTGGATCGAGAGGAGAGGAAAGGAGATGAGGAGGCAACGAGGGAAATGAGAGGAGGACTGGTTCTGCCGGATGAAGATAAGGAAGAAAAGAATAGATGAGAGAAGAAAAGGATGGAGAAAAGAAAAAGAAAATAAAAATAAAATTTACAAACTAGATTTAGAAAATATAGGCTAAAAGAATATTTCATAAAATCTGGCTAACATTGACGACCTTGCGAAATTTTAGTAGCAAGCCGAAATGTTACTAAAAGTTGAATAGCATGTCATTAGTAGATCGAAAAAGGGGAATTAGCGACCACCGATTAAATAAATATATTGCAATCAGATTATTCGGATGCTCATTTAAATACTCGATTCAACGATTAGTTGCATGAAAATAATAGAAACACCTTTAAGATTCATCTAGAACTTTATGACCTATGTTATTTATGTGGATTTATGTCGTGCTTGTTAATTTGTTATGTTGCAAATATTTAATCCCAGATTCACTTAATTGTTATTGTGGACTTATGTTGCTCATTATTCATGTGGCTTATTGCTTGGGAGAAGAGAAGAGGAGAGATTGTCAATAAAGTATATCACTCAATCTGTATTTACTCAACTAATTGGAATACAATTTGTATGTATTACATTTATAACAATCTATATATTGAAACTTGCAAAGGGGATAGATGCTATATGGGAGAAGAGCAATTGGAAAGGAGGATGGGTGTTACATGGGCTCAAGAATTGGTAACAACAAGGTAAATATGTGCTGCTAAAATACTCATTGTATTTGCTACCTCTTAGCGCCTTAGGATGTGTAAGGCGTCACCTCGCCTCGCCTCGCGCCTTACCGCTTAAAAGATGTGAGGGGGGTGGGTTCCCTTGCCCCACCTTACTGCCTTAATAATCTTGGCAAATTAAATTAAGTGCATGTATTTTGCAAATGGACGACCAGTCAAGTTTGACATGTTAAAACGTATGCTATGGTTGACTCAGGGTCATTTAATGGAGTTTCTATGCATATCTGCTTGCGAAAATCCTTCAGGTAAGTATAATACTGGTAAGTGAATCAATATCAACATTTTCTCAAAAGTAGGAAGATAGGAATGCTTACAGGAATTTATTGGTTTCTCTTGTGGGACATAAAAGCTTTGTAAGCCTTTGGCCTTTCTTGTAGTGCTTGATCGAACAAAACCTACAGTGCAGATTGCTTATTCATTAATAATCTACAAACAATTATCTTGTACACAATATACATTGCTAGACATGGAAGCAACGTGGAGCATCAGTCTGATATATTCAAACAACATAAAAGGGCACAAGTTCAATAAACATACATTTGGTAAATTGCAAATTTTTGCTATTGTTTGTGCAGTCTCTGCCGCTTGCTTCAGATCAGATGAGAACATGGCAGCTGGGTTGGCTTCTTTAGACAGCTGATGAGCAACCTTGGCATTCAAGTCAAACAAGTTCCACATAAGAAATGCTACTTGAAATGACTTATGATAATCTGACTCATACCATACCACAACAGCAAGCTCATACCATACCGCAACAGCTTGCTGCCTCCCAATATCATTAAGTTCCGCATCCAAGTGCCCCTAATACAGGTTTTGAATAATATATCAGTTCAAAGGAACTATTAGAATGACAAACAAATCGATGAATAATGCATGGTTAGGTAATCTACAAATATGCCAAAAAAGTTGATGATTGTATCATGAAATGTCTTGCTCCTACTTTTTTTACCCAGATTATACAATCAGATAAAGTCAGGTAAATGTGGTTTTATAGCTATCTGATGATCAACTGTAAGGAGCCATAAAACATCGTTTTTTGCATTTTCCTCAGGAAACAAGTATGATGTAGCCATGTAGGTGAGAATTGCAGCCAGACAACATTACTGTCTATCATCTCTTAAGCTTTTGCATTGGATGACTCCTGTTGTTAGAGCACCTGGGCATTCCAAGAGTAGAAGCAAGAGAATTTCTATATGGTATCAGCAAACAACTAAAATTTCAGATCATGTAATGAAGCGAACACATGTAGATATTATAAATATCTATAAATAGCATGAGGAAACATGCATTACCTGAAACAAGCTTCAATTAATTATATTCCTCTTACTATTATCGAGTGAAGAAACAGCTGCTTGAATACTGACATTACCACATTCACACTGAAAATAAAACTTAACACGCATCCGGGGAAATGGATGCCAGTGTGTTCCCAATAACCTTATAAGCGATAAAGTAGTTCTCGAAGTTGTTCTCTATATCTAATGGAATTAGGCAATCAATCAACACCCCTTTAGCAAATTAAAAAAAGAACTCCCTAAGTTGCTTCCTAAATTGCTACACATACCTATCAAAGTCTATATGACATCACATACAGATACTCTATTAAATCCTACTCTTCAAGACACATTCTCCCACAAATTCGGTTCCTGAACTTGAGATGATAAACTGCCAACTGGTCCCTAGTGCATCATAGACACTAATCCAAGTGTACCACAGCATCGTCCTTGGTCCTTTCCGATTTCTCCATCACAGGTTTTCCAATTTACGCAAGAAGTAAAGAGTAAAGACCAAGCACCAATGACGAGGAAGAGACGGGAGGGAAAGCAAGCGTCAGTCACCTGAATGATGCGCGAGGCGTTCCAGGAGGCCTCGACGTGGCGCACCACCACGACCTCAGTGAACTCGCTGGCCTCGCCCTCGGCCATGGAGGCGGACGACATCCCTTGGGCTGCTCCCGGCACGTCGTTCCAGGGGTTCTGCGGGGCGAGCGCGTGGCTGGGAGGGAAGGAGACGGAGGCGATGGCTGACGGTGGCGAGGTGAGGAAGGCGGCGACAGCGGCGAACGGCGAGGGAGGCGGTGGCTGTGGCCGCGAGGACGTGGCGGTGAGATGGGGCCGCCAGGACATACGCCGATGCGCGGCTCCTCCGAGCGCCGGCCGGTTGCTGATTAAAGGAGAGAGAGAGACAGGAACGACTACAAGGCTACGGCCGACGGCCACCCTGGGCCGGCCAAAACAATATACGGGCTATGGGCCTATGCATCAATGCCAAGCCCAGCCGACTAGGCCATCAGGCATGGGTTCTTGCCCAACCTGGCCCTACACTTGGGAGTTAGTGGGCCGTCGGTCTGGATTTGCTTATACCTATGCTTTAAAAGATATCATAAATCACTTAGCATTGACACGTGCATCTGACAGTTAGAAAATCTGCGCACACAAAGAAAGTGTAAGACCGAAAGACAATAAAAGGGGTAAATGATACCATTTAAAATTTTTCAGTAAGTATTTTTGGTTCTTTACTCCTGTAACTATAGAGTTACGAGGCCTAGAATCATTAGCCAAAAACCCTAAGCAAATCACTCAAGAAATCAAATTATGGAAATCACCAAACCTTGGAGGTTGAACTGCTACACACCTACTAGTCTGACCTCTTGGCAATCAGACCGTTAGGGTCATGCGTCTGATCGGTCTCTAAGGGCATATACAACCCACAGACAGGTTGCTATCTGTAAGTTCTTTCCACTTCACATACAGACAACTGAACAGACAGCTTGTACAATAGATCGTCTATTTGACTGTCTACAAACTATTTAATGCATGCATACAACCATGATCAAGCGTGAATATGATTCCTGTATACCATTGTGTTGCTTCTTGATACAAAACAGATCAAGCATAAATAAGATGAACATAATTACAATATTTTTTAGAACCATCAATATAAATAATATATTAATATATAATATAATATAGTAGTTTTTCATAAATCAAATAAAATATAGTACGATTACATCATGTTCACATACTAGCAGCCTATTTATACTGCAACATCTCAATTAGATTCGGATGCTAGTCACTGCAACATACTCCAACAATATCTCATACTGCAACAACATCTAAAATTCTGACGTACAACTGCCTACAACTGAACAACTCAACAGAATGTGCTTCTTTGCATGCCATAACAAATATTTTCAAAGATGACCAACAGCCCTGTGACAATAGTGAAAATGCTATTACAAAAGCAAAAAATTGGCACAAGGATTTTCCAAAGAAAGGGACTGCAGAGGAAGCTGCTTCTTTGCATGCCATAACAAATATTTTCTCAGATGACCAACATCCCTGTGACAATGGTGAAAATGCTATTAGAAAAGCAAAAAATTGGGTAAGAGAACTGGGTGGGTAATGCATGAATAGAAGAGCAAAATGCTGCACTGAACTCCCAAGTTTGCATATTTTTTTCTTGTACAAGACATCCCTTAGTTAGCAATACCCAGGTTTGCATATTTTTTTCTTGTAAACTCTTTCCAGATTATATATTATACATACATTAAGCTTGCCTAGCTATTTGCCTACGACATCTATGGTTCTGGTGTTTGATACCCAGTATCATCCTTATTTTCTGATCATTTCGAATATGTTAAGAACATGATATCGGTGTCAGTGCCTTCTAAACTTGGTCTAATTGCTGTATCAGATTGTTTTCTTCTTGCAAGAAACAACTTGGCTATTTCAGACATTGATTAATTCAGAGATCGACCTAGTAAAATCAAACCAGACATGAGCATACAATGAAGAATTTTCAGTGTCAGTGCCTTCTAAACATGCTTGCTGCATCAGCCCCAATTGACTGCAATAATTTGGAAAAGGCACTGATAACACGAGTAATAGTTACTCCTGAAGAAATTATTACTAGAACACTGGATCCTGCTTCTGCAGTTGTTAGCAGAGATGCATTAGCTAAAACAATATACTCCCGATTGTTTGATTGGTAATGATCCTTATCCTTTCTCCTCTGGCAGAAAACTCAATTACATATTAACTTTCAAATCTTGACATCTTGGAGTAGACCAATTTCATAGAGTTATTAACTGAATTTGGGATATTGGGATATTCTTATATGCATATCTTTATTAACTGAATTTCATAGAGGTAATGCTATATTTTCATTTGAGTTGTATATAACATGAACAGATAATGGTAATTATCCGAAGTGAATTATGGAATTAGCAGCAGCTGGGCTTACTTGTTGCCCCTGATCTTGAACCAGGTGTCGGCACACTGCTTGTGGGCGCAGGAGAGGTCGTCCTTGCAGGAGCAGCCGAGCACGATGCCGGCGCCAGACTCGGCGGCGGCGCCCTCGAGGCCGAGGTGGCAGATGCGGCAGTTCCTCTCGGCCTTGTCGGGGCTGGCCTTGGTGATCTCGGCCAGCCCGGCCTCCAGGTCGACGTCGTCCAGGGAGCACTCCGACATGCACGACTTCCTGCCGCGCCCGGCCGCGCCCTCGCCTTCCTCATCCCCGGTGCCGGCGCCGAAGCGGACGGACCCGCACGTCGAGATGTCGTCCTCGAGGGCGGCGGAGTCCTGGCGGGAGTACGAGTGCCACGACCGGTCCTCCGCGTCCGAGAAGCACTGGCTCCCCTCCTCCTCGTCCGAGCTCTCCTCCGCGAGCCGCACCCCGGCGGCGCCGCCGAGGCGGCCCCGCTCCACGCCAGGCTCGCCAGCGGCAGCGGCAACGATCGCCGATTACTCGAGCATGTTCACCATTACTCCCACGAAAAGAACACTACTTCCTCCAAGGTAGAAATGAACCAAAGAAACCTACAAAAAATCAATTCAAGAAAAGGAAACGAACCACTTAAATTGCTCCTCTGGTATCAAATCCAAAATCGCGCAGGGGAGGATTGGGGGCGGAGAAAAAGCACGGGAAGGAATTTTGGCGCCCAAAACCAAAATCGCACGCGCGCCGCAGCTGGATCCGCGCGATTCGCCTGGAGACGAAGCTTCCCGTACAACGCTGCTCCGGCCGGCGATTTGGCCTGGGAGCACGCGCCGGTCGTCGTCGCCTCGCGAGAGGACGACTTCACTCTCTCCCTTCATTTATTGCTGTTCGCGAGGGAGTTTTTTGCAAAAAGAACGCTATACAGACGGAGGTAAAATACGCGTTGTACATGCCCGTAGCCTGACGCGGCTATCTTTTAGTGCAACTTCTAAATTACAAATTTAAATATTATGAAACTTTTCACACACTTTGTTTAAGGTCTCAGAAATTTATTTAATCCATAGATCAAAGAAATCCAAAACAAAATTAAGACCTTTTTTAGATTGAAGCAAAATTGCACCAAAACTAGATAAAATATGAAAATGATGAATATGACATGCTTATGGGTAAAGGATGACCAAGATGGTATTCTTACATATCACAGTAAGCAAAAATATAGAAGAAATTAAGCCAAAAAAGCTCAGATCGCGAAATTACTTGGCAAGGCCAAAATAAAGCAAAACCAAGTTTCCTCATGAACTTATCATCAAAATGTCTAAATTGGTGAAGATTGATTTCCAGAGGATATCTCCATCTCTCATACATCCTTACACAGGAAGATCAAGAAGGGAAGACAAAAGAGGAAAAACCAACCAAATCAAGAGCAAATTAGTCAACATAAAAGAGATTCATGGAGATGAACCAATATTAATATATTGTTACTTAAGCATGAAGATTTTACAACCACTCCACCTGGAGAACAAGAGAGCACACCACAACACTAAACTTCTCTTAAACTCTAACCCTAATGTTGTAACATGAACACAAAAGTAGGTACAGGGTACCCCCTCTCTCTATGAGAAGTAGAGCTAGCGAGAACTAATGACAGGAGAGAGAGAGTTGTATGTAAAATGAGTAGATCTGCCCCCTCATACCTCTCTTAGAGGTTTATATATACTGAGTGAGGTAGGATGAAAAATTCTCATCCTACCAATTAATAAACTCTGTTCGGCTTAAAGAGCAACAGATCTTAGTAAGACGAGCACTACTGCCTTTAACCGTTTACCGTTTATGAGAACCTAACCATGACGAACAGCCAGGACAGCGTGCGTCCATGCATGCACCACCGAACACGGCATGTGCGCACCGATGGGCAGTGAGCTGCTCCCAGCAATAGCTTCCGTGGCACAGAGTTAACGCCTCCTGCGACTCGATGCGCAAAGCTAGCAATGCATCTGCAAGACGAACCGAGAAAGTGATCGTGCGCGTCCATGAGCATATGATGATATGATACGAAGCACTGAACACTTTCTTCGCCATCGAACAGGGGGCAGATGGCTAGCTATAAAGCCAAACTAGCAAGTAAGGCGGCACGGAATTGGTGAACAGAAACATTGAGCAATTTCCTCAAGTACTACAACGCAGACAGAGGGAGACCCTCACGGCGATACCTTTTACACGATGGGATGCATGCGCAATCGCACATTATATTGTTGCCATGGCTCCATTCCATTGTTAGCAATCCATTTCGGGTACCATATTCAGGGATTAGCCCTATAATTCTTGAAGGCACCTGACCTATGTTTAATCTTCCTGTAACCATGCATGCTTAAAAAAAGGGACTATCTACCGAACAGTCAACAGATTTTGAGGAAGAAGTCGAATTTTTTGAACGCCAGATCTCCATCCGACTCTCCTGGTTGCTCCCCCAAATCCTATACAGTCCTCCCACCTCAACCCTACTGATCGGCCCACTCACGCGCCACCACCACCCTTGCACCAACCCATGTGCCGACACCCATCCAACGCCGGTGAGACCCGCCAGCGAGACCCACCGGCGAGCACGCCCCACTACCACTACCACCTTCCTTCAAGGCTGCTGGTGTTACCATCAATGCCTGAGTCACCCCTCGACCGTGAGTACTCGAAAGCTTCGATCATGAGTACTCGAATGAACTGCTTGGATGAATAGTACTTTGCTAAAGTACTCACAGATCAGTACTCGGTGAACAGTATTCTTACAACCACAAAGTAACTCTACTCAAAGTGAGTTATAACCATGAAGAAACATACTCGAAATGAGTTACGACCACGAAGGAACATACTCGAAGCGAGCTACGACCACGAAAAAACGTACTCGAAGCGAGTGATGATCACAAAGACTCGACTCTCACGAATGGCTGGACTCGCTAGAGAACAGTGAACTCACGAGACAACAGTGTTTTTATGCCGCCTAGAATTGGTTTGCGTCATTTTCTCCATTGATCTTTTATACTGCAAAAAGGAAATAATTGACCCAACATACACGCCATGTCTAGCTCTTCGTGACATGCCATCCCACATCCGAGCTATTCATGACATTCATGATTTTACATAACGCATGTACTAGTACTCTTAACGCACACACAAACTCACTTAATGCATGCACTAATGTGGTACGACTAAGACTACTGAAACGTCTATAGGTGCGATGTGATTAAGTCCAACAAATCACCCCCTAACCATGGCGCACCGGCTCACCTCGACCACCCAGATCTTTTGCCTCAGTTCGATGAACTTGACATGACCAAGGGCCTTTGTAAAAATATCAACTAGCTGCTCATTTGTGCCGACGTGCTCCACATCTACTTTGCCATCTTCAATGTAGTCGTGAATGAAATGATACCTCGTATCAATGTGTTTGCTATGATCATAGAGCACATGATTCTTGCACAAAGCAATTGTCGACTTGTTGTCCACGAGTAGCTTTGTTTTATTCGACTCCACACCCATCAGGTCTTCGATGAGCCGAGTTAGCCAGATTGCCAGGCATGCTGCTATTGCTACCGCGACGTACTCTGCTTCACATGATGACAGCGCCACAATCTTCTGCTTCTGCGACACCCAAGTGATCAAACTTGCAACAAGGAAAAATTTTGAACCCATGGTACTCTTGCAGTCGTCTGTGTCACCCGTCAAATCACTGTCATTATATCCATCAAGTTCAGGATCCGGCGTGCTACTCACATAGTGAATAATATGCTTCACCATAGCCAAATGTTATGACATGGTGCCTCCATGTATCTGCTCACAATGCCCACGACATAAGCAATGTCTTGCGTCATGTTCACAAGGTAGTGAAGCTTTCCAACAATGTTGCGGTACTCAATGGCGTTGATAGTGGTACTGCCATCTTTCTTGCTCAACTTTAGCCAATTCTCCATCGGCGTTGAGCACGGATTACACTGCGCCATTCCTGCTTCTTTCAAAATCTTGCACGCATAGCTACTCTGTAATAGTATGATCTTCCCGTCTTCTTGATTGACCTCGATGCCAAATAATTACTTAGCAAACTGAGATCTGTCATGCTGAACAGTTCCTTCATTTAGGCCTTTAACTTGACGATTGACGTACACTCCCACGAGCAAGAACGTGTTATTTTTTTCCCGCCGGTATACCGCATGCTGAGTGGACTTCTCGTGAACCCGAATGACACCAAAGTGGCATCTAACTTTGAGTTATAGGCTCGTGGCACCTATCGCTGCCCGTATAAGGCCGTGTAGCCTTAGCACATCATTCTTGTGCTTGTTATCAACGTACCCTAGAGGCTATTGAATGTACACCTCCTCGACCAGATCACCATTCAAGAATGTAGAGTTTACGTCCATATGATGTATTTGCTAGCCGCACTCGCACTGTCTCAATGCGAGCCACCGGTGCAAATACTTTGTCGAAGTCCACCCCCTATCATTGTGCATATCCTTTTGCATCCAAGTGAGATTTATGCTTAACAATGTTACATTGAGGATCCTTTTTCACCTTAAAGACCCATTTAAGCCTGATTGAGGATCTTTTTTCACCTTAAAGACCCATTTAAGCCTGATTGCTCGATGAACAGTAGGGAGTGCGTAAACTCCCAAGTGTTATTCTCATAGATGGACTTCAACTCTTCGTTCATGGTCTGTTTCCATTTTGTGTTCGAGAGCACCTCCTATACGTTCGTAGGCTCCTCTGCACCAAGGAGATAGAGGTCACCGTACTCCATGACTTCAACAATAGGCTTGGTGTCATCAATTTGTGCCACTTCAGTTGTGCCATAGATATTTGACACCGTACAATACCTTAGCAACATACCTTCAGAATCACATGATTCGCCAGTCAGTGGTGTTGCCCACTGCGTTGTAGCTCCAGACAATGTTGTGGGCTAGAGTGGTTCCACCGCCTGTGGCGTCACAGGTGTATCATTGTTGTTGAAGACGTAGTGTGATCAACGTCCACCAAAGTGTCACTCATGACATCATACTCGACAGTGAATGTGTCGAGGTTGCTGATGCCAGTCGTTGAAGATGACGTTGTCCAGTCCCATTGCTACTCTTCTTTGAACACGACATCACGTGTCACATGGAGCTTCTTTGTGACCAAATCGTAGACACGATAAGCCTTTGAGCCTTCCTTGTATCCAATGAACACCATTGGTGTGGAGCGGTCGAAGAGCTTGGTGACACCAGGGCCAACCTTCTTGACATGTGCCACACATCCGAATGTTCAGAAATAGTGGACTTTAGGTCTCCTCTTGCACCATGCCTCATATGGTGTTACACCGTCCAGGCTTCGAGTCGGTGCACAATTCAGAACATGCACCACCGTCTTTACTGCCTCACCTCAAAACATGGCAGGCATCACCATGCTCTTCATCATATTGTGAGCCATCTACACAACCGTTTGGTTCCGATGCTCCATGACACCGTTTTGTTGCGGCGAGTTTGGTGGAGTCGTATACTGCTTGATGCCCATTTCATCATAGTAGTCATTGAAGTCGATGGAGTTGAACTCTCCTCCACAATCAATTTGAAATGCCTTCAGCTTGAAGCCGATCTCGTTCTCAGCGATGGTCTTGATTTTCTTGAAGAACTTGAATGCTTCATCCTTCGTCTTGATCACTTAGAGCCACATGAAATGGCTATGATCGTTCATGTGCAGCAGGAAGTAGCGGCCGCCTCCTGGTGTGGCTGGTGTAACCAGGTTGCATAAGTTGCCGTGAGCCAGCTCAAGGCCATGCTTGGCATGGTATGTCGAGGCATATGGGAACGGCGCTCAGCGTTGCTTGGCAAGTGCGCACCCATCATAGAATTGTTCTAGTCGTTCAATGAAGGGCACGCCTCGACCATCTTCTTGGACTTAGGTTGTGTAGGGTGCAAAAGTTGAGATGACCATAGCGCACGTGCCAGTGCCACTCCGCCTCGTTCGCCTTCGACATCAGGCATATGGGTGTGGTCATATTTAGGCCAAGAGTGTATAGCATGTTTCTTGACAAACGCACCTGTGCCAGTAGCACTCATTCTTGGTCGAAGATGCTCATCTGGCTGTCTTTGATTACAATTTTGCATCCACCCTCCTCAAGTTGGCCAAGACTAATGATGTTAGACTGTCAAACCATGGAGCAATAACTTCTAGATCCTCTGTGTAAATCACACTAGTCCAGAATGAGCTAGTGCACACAGTGGACAACAAAGATAAATATCAATCATAATGACAATTATTAACTTAATATGGACAAGATTGCCAAAGTTTACATCCATGGTCAATAAGCCAAATTTAAACATAAGCAGCGGAAGATAAACATCGAAGCGGAAGAAGCCCAACAAGTCTGCCCACAAGCAAACGACAGTAAGACGTGGCCTACTCATCCAAGTCTTCACCATAGTCGAAGTCGTCTTCCTCTGTGTGAAGATAGCAATGTGAGTACAAACTTGTACTCTGCAGGTCACACAGAGAGATGCAACATAATAATAAAGGCAACAAAGGAAGGCATATAGGGTTATTTATGCGTAAAATAGCATTTAAAGAAATACAATAAATAGATTGGAAGTTGCTAAATTTAATACTGTAAGTAAAAAATAGTAATTGTAAATGAAATAAATACCGTTAGTGCAGGTCCATCCCCCACACTAATCTAACCACGGGCATCCCACCCAGACCATCTTTTCCAAAAGATCTTATATAGATCCTATCCATCCATACGCTTCCAATCTCTCATGGATTCCATCCATCCACAAGCTTTTCATAAACCATTTTGAAAAATAAAGTCTAATATGTGAAAAACTTTACTCAGCTTGCCCACAACCGTGGGCACAGCTATCTAGGATAGATTATACACTCTACAGAGAGTGTACAGCTTTACCCACAAGACATGATCATCTCATATTGCCACGCGATTAACACACTTCCTTAGGTGTGCGGGAGAGAGATCATGACAAGGCCTTTACAATGCAAATCCTTTAACATGGCCAAGCCAACACTAAGGTTTCACCCCAGTAAGGAATCCACTAGACCGGGACCCCCTCTTGAGCCGAGTGAGACTTCTCATGGCCTACGCCACGCTCACTTTCAACCTACGATATGACTCAAGTTGGGACCTGCAAATTAATCAGTTAGGACTGTTCCATACCAACCTTGTGGTAGTACGATAGGGTTTTGCAACAATAGCTCATAGACCGGTCCTTAATTTGACTTAGGCTCAACCACATACCCCTTGTGCCCGACAATCAACACTATGTCACCAAACAATAGTGCATGCCTGCACCTACCACCTAACCATTAGCCTAAGTCTAAACCAGATTGTATATTTTATTTCAAAATATTTCATAATCCACTTTGACTCACCGAAGTCAAGAATACAATTGAAAACTTTATCATTTTATATGAAAAGGTATCCCAAAACAAAAATTATGTCTAAGCAGGTCTAAGCATTTGATATAAAATTCTCTAG
Organism: Dendrocalamus sinicus; assembly: GCA_036346575.1. Lineage (NCBI taxonomy): Eukaryota > Viridiplantae > Streptophyta > Magnoliopsida > Poales > Poaceae > Dendrocalamus > Dendrocalamus sinicus. The sequence goes on from CM070662.1 coordinate 30,673,610, forward strand.
TTCATACTAGTGTACTAACTAGAGTTTTATTCTAGGTGACAAGGTATAAGGATTTGCAATGTCAAAGGGGGTAATAACAAAAAGGTATTAACTAAATTTAAAACTGAATTGAAATACATTAAATAAAAATATGTATGCAGAATAATTTAAAATAACATAATTTTATTTGCAAATTAGGATCAACATGATCAAGGTGTGTGACTTGCGTTGCTCCATGAATTGATGTGAATCGTCGTCGAAGAATTCTTCTGAATCGTCGTAGTCTACACGTGAAAATACCCAAGCAAACATAAATAAAATTCAAATAAATTCAAATAAACTCCAAATAATTAAAATTAGGGTAGAAATGGATATATTAGAATTTTTTTTTATGAATTTATGAATTTGAACGGGCTCAATCGGAGTTAGGATCAAGAAGAATGGGCTCTCGTGGGTTTGAAAAGAGAGAAAAAGAATAAGCTGGACTTTGTGGAATTATTTTTCTAAAGGAAATCAGAACTATGACATCAGCCCTGGGATTTTCTTTTTTAGCTGAATTATTTGTTTACCAGAAAAGGGCATTATGACGTCATGCTGATGTCAGCCCTGGGATTTATTTTCAGGGATGTGGCTAACAGATGGGCCCGGTCTACGGTAGACTAGGTCCACGCCCTGGAGGGGCTGAGATGCAAGGGGCCGACGGGGCGGGAAGGCGCTGAGGTGGCATGCCATTGGGCGCCAGATGGCAGCCACGTCAGCACCGGTGCTGACGTGGCCCAACGTGTCACGATGGCGGTGGCTCGGCACGACGGTCATTGGGGCTCTAGTGACCGGCGGCGAGCGGCGAGGCCAGCAAAGCAGAGAGGAGAGTGAGCGCAACTCGGGGGGTGGGCACGGGTTTTCCCAAAGGTGGCCGAAGGATGGTCGGCGGCGAACGGGAGGCAGCGGTGACGGGGGTGCTCCGGTGCGACGGCGCTCTGGCAACATTCGAGCTCGGAGGAGTGGCGCCCAAGGACGGCGATGGCTTGGGGAAGGCGAGGGTGCCGGCGGCTATTGCTCGATGACAAAGTGGTGAATGGCGGAGGCGAAGGCGTGCGATGCGAGGGTAGTGTGGAGCTCAGGAGAGGGGAATACAAGCGGAGGGAGGCGGTGTGAGGGTGGGGGTGCCCATGGAGGGTTTAAATAGGGCCAAGGAGGGGAGGTGTAGGGGCAATCGCTCACCGGAGATCTCGGTGGCCGGCGGTGATTGCAGGAGGAGAAGGGGAAAGTGAGCGCAGAAAGAGGGGGATTCGGGCGGGAATCGAGCGCGGAGACTTGGGAAGGATAGGGGAGGGAGGGGAAAGGAAGGAAGCGGATTGGGTCGAGGCGAGGTGGCAGCGGGAATGGCGGCGGGGATGGCGCATCGGTGCGGGAGGAGGAAGAAGGGGGCAGGGAAGAAGAAGAAGACAGGGGCTGACAGGTGGGGTCCGGGAGAGAGAAAGAAGAGGGCTGGCGGAGACCGTTGGATGAGGATCAGATGGTCGGGAGGAAAAAGAGGGGCAGACGGTGGAGATGGGCCGGGAGGCAACATGGCTCAATCTGCGTCGTCCATGTGTCGGCCCAGGGGAGGGAGGAGATTTTAATTTTATTTTCGATTTTGATTTTCCAGAAAAGCCCAGAAAATAAAAAAGGCTCAGAAAAATACCAAATAAATTCCAAAAAATTCACAGAAATTCTTGGAGCTATTTTGGACTTAGTAAAAATATTTCTAACTTGATTTGGTATTATATTTTTATACTTTAAAATACTTCTTAATTTAAGAATAGATTTTAAACTCTAGAAAACCAGAAAAGCCAAATAAATCTAAATAATTAATTTAAAATAGTATTTTCCAAAAAATAAAAATATCCTTTTATTTAATAATATTTTTAGGTTTTTACTTAAATTACTTTGCAAAATCAAGCCTTTTTAAAAGCAGAAAATCAAGGCAAAACAAAAACTCTAAAATTCAAGCAAGCAAATAACACTTGATTTTATTTTAAACTAAATTAATTTTTATTTAATAATTTTTTTACTAAGAAATTAAAATAAATAGCTGGGCTATTACATAGATCGTAGTTGAGGGATGTAGTATACCTCCGTGAGCGCCCGATGCTCCTAGTTTTTGTACTGAAACAGTATGAAGCCTTTTCCGCAGATGTCCACCATTGAGCCATCATTGAATTTCACCTTGCCTTTAACGTGATCATCCAATGAGGTGAACATGTTCTTGTTGCCAGTCATGTGGTTACTCACACCCATGTTGAGATACCACTCGTTGTCGCTTGAATCAACTAGCACCACCTTTTCTTTGTTGAGGTACATAGCTTGCATTGTGTCGATGGCCACCTGAGCAAGCTTGCAATGCTCAGCCATTAGCAACACCAGTGTGTCATCCTGCACCTGCGCTAGGTTCGCCATTTCCTTACGCTCATGATGTGGTTTGCGGTAGTCCTTCGAGAAATGCTCGTAGTTGTTACAATTGTAACACTTGACCTTCGTCATGTCACGACCGCCAGCAGACGACATAGAATCTCTGCTGTTGCAGCTACCGTTCCCACGCCCATGACCACGTTGCTTGCCACGGCATCGATCACCACCACCACCTCAGTTCTTCTCGCCACCAGAAGAGCCTTCATCGTGCTCCTTCTTCTTCTGGCACGCGAGCCACTCCTCCATGAGGAGTAGTTGCCCTCCTTGGACGTCGGCTTCACCAACCAGGCCGTAGCATTCCTCTACGACCATGAGCCATCCCGTCAGCTCTTCAATGGGGATTGTCTTGAGGTTGACAAGCATCTCAATGAAATTGCGACCTGCGAGTACCATGAGGGAACAACACGAAGAAACTTCCTCACCAGCCTTTCATCATCAATCTTGTCACCGAGTAGATTAAGGTTGTTAACAAGCCTAGTGAGCCGCATTGCGAAGTCATCGACGATCTCTCCATCCTTGAACTTCATGGACTCGAACTCCAAGCGCAACATTTGCGCTTTGGCTTTGTGCACACACTCAGCGCCCATGCACATTACCTTCATGGTGTCCCACGCCTATTTCGCCATGTTCTTGACGGCAAGAGTCACCAACATCTCGGTCGGCACGGCACGCAAGATTGCTGACAACGCCAATCAGTCGTCGCGATAGTCAACAGCATCTCCAGGCTCAATCACCTCCTAGAGTCCTGGTGCCTCCAAATTGACCCTCGTTATGAGGGACCAATCACCATAGTTTGTGCGCGTCAACATAGGGTAGACCACTGTGCCACATGTCTCCTTCACCACACGCTGCACCATGATCTCGTGGCCTCTATTACCACTCCCGTCGCCGTCTTCATGGACGTAGGCTCGCGGTGGTGGTGGTGTCTATGATGGAGATCTTGACTCATGCTCCGACAATGTGGCAGCATCAACCACTACGTTCACTCTAATACCACTTGTTGCAACAAGTTGGAGCACACAACGTGGTCGAAGGAGCACATAACATGGTCGGAAGACTTCAAACATGAGTACTCAGAAGAAAGGTTTGATATGAGTACTTGAAAGCTTCGACCGTGAGCACTCGAATGAACTACTTGAATGAATAGTACTCTGCTACAGTACTTGCATATTAGTACTCTGCTATAGTACTAGTTAGAACAGTACTCGGTGAACAGTGCTCTTACGACCATGAAGTAACTCATACTTGAAGTGAGTTACGACCATGAAGGAACATACTCGAAGCGAGTTATGACCAAGAAGGAACATACTCGAAGCAAGCTATGACCACGAAGGAACATACTTGAAGTAAGCTACAACCACGCAGGAACATACTCGAAGCAAGTGATGAGGACTCGACACTCGCGGATGGTTGGACTCGCTGGAGAACAGTGAACTCATGAGACAATAGTGTTTTTGTGCTGCCCAAAATTACTTTAGGACTTTTTCTCTATTGATCTTTTATACTGTGAAAAAGAAATAACTGACCCGACATATCCGCCACGTCCAACTCTTCGTGACATGCCATCCCACATCCGAGCTATTCATGACATTCATTAATTTACATAATGCACGTACTAATTCTCTTAATGCACGCACTAACTCACTTAATGCACGCACTAATGCAGTATGACTAAGACTACTGTAGGTGCGACATAGTTAAGTCCAACATGAGTCGCCACTCCAATCATCACCACCTTCCCACCAACTTGGCCCACCGCCCACCTCCGTGCCCATGGACAATGGAGTCACTACCACACTGCCACTTCCACCACCCACCACCGAACTACCGCTGCCCTCCTCCCTCTAAAGTCTAGTGTTAGTGAACCCTAAACCTATTTTAGTGAACCTCGATCATAAAAAGCTTGCCAAAACAGTACTGGTGATGAAGACGAAAGTGGTGACACACAAATCTTCGAGCCAAAAATTTGACAGTGCTAGAATGGTTAGCTGATAACAATGCAATTGTGCGAATCCTGACTATGCTCTCGTACACACGTACGTTGAAGACCTGCCGCCTAGTTCGTACAAGATAATCATGCAACTAGATATCTAATGGGCTTTTGATGATTTGATCCAATGGTTATTAGATTCCAAAGTAGAGAAATTGATGACCTCCCAACCTCTCCTTCCACTAGTGCTAGGAGTTAGGCTGTGCCGCGTGGCATGGACACGATGGGCCTCGGGCCGTGGCAGCACAACATGGCGAGCTTGTCGGGCCTTTCTGGGTCTGCACGAATAGCCACCGATGACACCTGGCATGGCAAGATGGCATCGGCATAGCCCACATCGTTTGCCTGTCTTGGACCCGTAGCCAGCAATGTGGAGCTGGAAACGGCATTGAGAATGAGCGACGGGAGGTGGATGTTATCAAGATCTAGACTCAGGTGGCTGGATCCAGAGGACGATCGTGCCAGTAGACGAGTGTCGGTGGTGGGGGACGATGATAGGGGAGCCGGGGAGGTGCGGCTCCAACAGTGGAAGAGGAAGGCAAGGGGCAACCCGTGGACTCCCATCCTCCCGCACGTGCTACTTTGACTACCACTGTCGCTTGCCCACCTCAGACCTATAGCCGGTGACGCGAAGCCAGAGGCAGTGTTGAGGACCAGTGGTGGGCGGTGGATGGTGATGGGCTCTGGACCCAGGCGGTGGCAACGACAGGCGAGCATTGGGCCATCAACCGTGGAGAAGGAAGGCGAAGCCATGACAAGGAGAGAAAAAGAAGAAAGCATCGACACAAGAAGACGACGACTATGGCGAGGTTTCTGCTCTCTTTCATCACAACGCAGTGGATCCTCTGCTCCATTGCCAGCGCCTGTGCCAGTGTCGTTGCTGGCACAACGCCATGCATTGTCAGCTTCAACTCATGCCTGAGCCTGCTCGACATGAGGGCAGGCTCGCATCACCCGCACCCAGATTCAGCGCGACATGGGTGACGGTGCGCAATGGCCGGGCATGGTGGGGAGATCGCAGGCGAGAACGACAACGGGCGACGGCCACGAGCCCACTCCGCATGGTGATAGGGACAACAACGACGGCGCCCAGCTTCTGCAAGGTATCGGTATGCTCTTCCTCCCCATCTCTGGCTATTCCTATGGTCCACTGTCCCTTGGCGTCCACAGGCCCAACCATGTGTTGCCACCATGCTGCTCGGCCCCTCGAGACACGTTCGTGTCATGCCAGCTCAAACACAGCCCAATTGGTCAGGTCGTGCCGTCCGACAAGCCCATATTCTAGGCCCAGCTCAACCCACCGTTTGTCCCATATTGGCCCGGCCCGAAAACTACCATGCCATGCTTAGACCAGACCATGCTAGTCGGACAGTGGGCTGACCCAGAAAAGCCCGACCCAAATCCCCAGATCTACCTTCCACCTCTTTAAATAACGACGTAATTAACCCTCTCCACTTCCTCTTGGGGCTCGATCCGAGCAAAATCGCGGCTATCAGCTGCCCCAATTCCGCCCAATTTCGATCCGAGCAAAACCCTCGCCAATGCCATCTCTTATCGATGGCCCGGCCTCGCTGCGGTCGCTGCTCCGGCCGGCCAGCAATGAGCGCCGGACGAAGCTCTCAGGTCGGGGCGGCAGCGGCGGTGGGGGCGGGGGCGTGGGGATCTTCAAGATGTTCAAGCTCTTGCCGATGCTCACCACCGGCTGCAAAATGGCTGCGCTGCTCGGGCGGCACAATAGGGCCCTCCTGGCCGACCACGCGCCGACGGTGACGCTGTTCGGGCACCGGCGAGGGCGGCTGAGCCTGGCCATCCACGAGGACACGCGCGCGCCGCCGGTGTTCCTCATCGAGCTGCCCATGCTGGCGACCGCCCTGCACAAGGAGATGGCCACGGGGACCGTGAAGCTGGCGCTGGAGAGCGACACGCGCAGCGCGCGGCGCCGGCTCCTGGAGGAGTACGTCTGGGCCGTCTATTGCAACGGCCGCAAGGCCGGGTACGCCATCCGGCGGAAGGACGCGTCCGACGACGAGCGGCACATCCTGCGCCTGCTGCGCGGCGTGTCCATGGGCGCCGGGGTGCTGCCGCCGCCCCCCGCCGAGAGGGAAGGCGCTACGCCGTCCGCCGGGCCCGACGGCGAGCTCACCTACATGCGCGCCCGCGTCGAGCGCATCGTCGGGTCCAAGGACTCCGAGGCGTTCTACATGATCAACCCTGACGACGGCAGCGACAACGGCGGCGACAGCGCGCCGGAGCTGAGCATTTTCCTAGTGAGGAAAAGAAAATGCTAGTACGTATATAGTACATACTGTTCTGTGAATACGATCGAGTAAACATATATATTTTGTGTGTGTGTATATAATGTATATGTGCGCTATTAATCTGTGTGTGTAATGGTACGGTGATCAATCAATTCAATCATCTCGCGGTCTCGCCTGAGTAAAATGATATACATCAATACATGCATGGATCTGACTAAAAAATTTTACCAACGGCGTATAGCATGGTGAAAGAGCTAGCGTTGTTTCTGATCAAATAGATTTACGTATACGTACGTAGGTGCGAAGATGAGCCCAGTTAGTTAGCATCTTCTGCGTTGCAACGCTGTTCCACATGCGAAGTGAGAGCATGACATAAATCATGATGGGACACGTACGTACCCTAATAATTTTTCTCCTTAGGCGATGTGCACGTTGACGAGGGTCGTAGTTTTTCAGTACTTTGTTCGTCATCTATCCATCTTCATTAATTACCATCCAAGACATTAAGAAGTAGGTGGGGAGACAGAAACAGTCTATGGGTGGGTTTTTGAATGCTGTTTATAATTTTTTGTTTAAATTTTTTTAATTTTGGTTGTTTATGAGAGGGAGTACGGAAAGATACTTGCATGTGATTTTAGTTGATATAGATAAAATTAGGACAATGTTTACTATAATCAATTTGTAGACTCTGTCTTAAAAGATATTTTGTTTGAAAACTAATTACTATAGAAAACTAACCCATAAGTATAAAAAAGAGAGTCATATGTTTGTTTTTTCAACTTATGGCTTATGGTTTATAAATTTCTCTAAATAAATAAGCGAAGCGGCTTCTTTGTCGCTTTTTTAAACCGCTTATCGGGCCAATCTTTTCAAAGTAACTTATCATATTTTTGTTCTAGAAGCAAAAACCATCAAACGTAATCATAAGCTACAATGGAAAAGAATAGGCCCTATAGGATAGAATCGAGGTAGATTATGCAAAAATGGAGCAATATAAGTATATGCAGTGTTGCAGTACTGTTGCCTATATACGGCGAAATAATAAAATTAATATGGTAGAGTTTCGACAACTAATCATCGAACTAGGAAGTTAATGCTAGACAAAGTGCAACAGAACTAATGAGTGTGCCAGTTGATCTTGTTTTCCTTTAGAACAACTATTTTTGCCTAGCTTGTTCAACGCCATGACATGCTGCTTAGACGGGAAACGAACTAGGGGAGGGCCTGTGAGGCTCCCTCGTGAGCCGTTGGATCTCGTTGAATCATGTTGATCTAATAATTTATTTAGAAGTTCTTACGTGGGGTCCTCTTCTACTGAATTTTCTTCTGTTTAGATGGGTCCTTAAATTTTTTTATAGAAATAACCCGAATTTATATTAAAAGATGGAATAGTACATCCATCCAAGAATAACATAGAGGACATCAAAAGAAATAAATTACAACCATGCCCCTGATGAGGGTTGGAATCGGATGTCCTCGTAATGGTCGCCAAGAACGTGCTTGTAAGTAGCTCACCAGAGTTGGTGATGTCCTAGGGCGCTAACCTAGGAAGACACTAGTGATGTGGAGGAGAGCCAGCGCTGACCAGATGGAGAAGATGATGGGCAGGAGGCATCACTCGCAATGATACCACTGATCGATCGCCCGCAGCCACAGCTGGTGAGACCAAAGGTGCTGAGTGCCTCCTGTACTAGACGATCCAGCCACGAAGGAGTAAATATGAGGTTGGCACCATGAATTGAAGAGTGAAGGCCTTGCACCAAATCTGAGAGTGGGAGAACCTGACTTTGCTTGGAACTAAAGTGTTCAACCTCAAGCTCAAACTCAACGAGGGAGAGGAGACCACGGTGGCCGAAGAGAGGATGCGCACCAACAACATCGGTGACAAGCACCAAGGCCATGGTGAGGAAGTTATTAAAGGGGACTCACTGGCATGAGCTGCACCGACTATGAACAGGACCAACGCTAACAAAATGGCGGCAGACGGCGCCATGACCATACCAACAGCCATGTATAGCAGGGAGAATAGGTGTCATCGAGTAGGGGGAAAAGGGTCACCAGGGATGAGGTCCTACAGCCCCCAGATCCAGATTTGATGGGATCTGAAAGGGGAACCTCAGAATCCACCAATCCAGTGACTTGTGACGGCCAACGGATGCTCTGTTGCAACTAATCTTGTTGTTATGCGTACTCGGTGTGTTCGAGTACTATAGTCGTAGTCGAGTATTTGTGTGTTCGAGTACTGTGTGGTCGTGTGTCGAATACTCGATGTGTTCGAATACGTTGTAGTCATGCGTTGAGTACACGATGTGTTCGAGTACATTATAAGTCATGTGTCACGTGCTCAATGTGTTTGAGTACGTTGTAGTGGTGTCGAATACTCGTGTGTTCGAGTACATGTAGTAGTCAAAGATTTAGAGTCGAAGAGTAGTCAGAGACAGTAGAATTGAAGACCGATCGTAGCAGATGTAGTCGTAAGTCATAGCTGTAGTGGCCGTGGTCGAGCAGCCATGGTCGTAAGGTGATGCGGTCAAAGAACTGTGGTCGATAAGTCGTGGTCAGTGAAGTGGTCGATAGTGCGTGGTGGAGAAGCTGTGGTCAAGTAGTCGTGGTTGAGAAGCTATGGTCGTGAGGCGTGGTCGAGTCTTTCGGATGGTGCTCAGTGTGCTAGTCGTGCAAATCGTGGAAAAGATCCTAGACAGTGGTGTGAGAATAAGTACCAGTTGTTAGTCGACTTAGTGCATGCAGGAGGCTTATTTAAGCCATGTACTTCTTGTAAGCAATTGGACGAGTTGCGAGTGAATAGAGCAGAGAGAAGAAAAACTCGTGCGCATGTGTCATTCCGAGGAAGAAAGCATGTGAGCGTTTTCTCCTGGCGAGTAGCGATCAGAACTGATGGGTTCAATTCCAACATGCTCCATTGCAAGGAAGAAGGCCATAACCGAAGCAAACCACCAAATCAAAGAGGAATTGACAGGAGGGAGGAAGGAAGATACAACTCAGTTAATGTATAGTAGCGGAAAGGGGTGGGAGTGACTGGGATTCTCTCCTGCTGATCACGGAGGTGGGCCCTTGGGAGTTGGGCTACTAGGCTGGATAGCAAGTAGGTTGGCCTACTTGGCTGGGAAGGGGACACTACAAGAAGCAAGGTAGCAGCAGTGCATATAGGGGCATCGATGAATAGACAAAAGACAATAGCCTCGACTCCATCCTCTTTCCTGTGATGTCTCTCCCTTAAACTCCAATTCTCTGGTTCCAATCCCCTGCTTCTTCCCAGTCTATTGCTCTTCTCAGTCTGTAATTCTCATTCTCCCAACTTGTGTCACAAGTATTGTACCCTCATGTTAATTTTGGCAATATAGCACATGGATTTGGTTTGGATTAGTGTTCTTAGTGAAGGACCGTGACAATATCATATCAGAGCAGTCGATCCGTGGTGTTCCTAGCAAGGAGATGGCGTGGGAGATCCTTACTGGTAGTAGGTGTGACTAGTGGCCGGATTTGGCAAGCGCGGTTCTCATGGCGATGGCGATTGTCAAGTGTTCGATGAAATGATGGGCACTTAGGAGGCGTTCTCGGGAGGTGTTCTTTGTGTCACCGTGAGCCATGTGCTCTATCTGATGATGGAGGAGGTGCTACACTAGATCCTTGATGTGTATGGTGTGGAGGAGATGACTGTGTCCCCAAGGGTTGCTCACATGGAGGTTGTGGTCCAACTCTGATCATGGCACGAAACCGTGCAAGCTTGAGATGGTTTGCATAGCCGATGCATCTACGATAGCTGCTGCTTCCTCAACATCCAGCTAGTGCAACTGACATCAGACCTCGTTTCTAGTATGACAGCACAATGTGATGCGGTGGCCACTGTGTGCACCCCTGAGGTTGTTGTCGTGGCTCCATATTCCTCATCGCCGGACATGCACTCCACTGGCATCGACGAGCCCATGTCCAAGCCAATCTCACCACCTTCCTTAGGATGGGATTGGGATGCCATGTCCGATGGGCAGGAAAAGAGGTGCATCAAGATGGTGACTGAGATGCTAAACAACATGCTTCAGTGGTCAACATCTTCTTTGACCCCATCCAATGCGACCGCACCAAGGCAGACCAGTCCACCGTTGGCACAGCCGCTGCCACTCTTCTCTAGCGAGTGCAGGCACAGCTACTCTGCGCATGGGAGATGTTTGATGAAATGCCAATGAAGACACACACTCCCTCGGAAGACAAGCCACCAAGATTATCGACACGACCTCGGAGTCCTCCTTGATCACTGACGTTCCATGTGCAGAAACCCTAAACAACTTCGCTACCAAGATTATCGACACGACGCCCACCAAGTGCTCGATGGGGCGTGCCATCGGCACCGACCACAAAGCCATTACCACCAGCCATGATTCAGAGACGCCCGCCAAGTGTTCGACTCTAGGCCTCGACCTCCACACCAGCTACTTCCATGTCATGACCATGTCCTTGATCTTAAAGGGTGTGCCATGGTTGTTCCTGTTCTCAGGGAACTCAACAATCATCATCTCCAACCCCGCCCCAATTGTCGTTGCCATTTCAGTGCATGTCAACACCAGTGACTTAGCTGCACATCAACTATTTGATGGAGTGCAAGTGCACACCAAGGTTGACTCCGAGGCTTAGCCTTGGCTGAGTGCCAGGCTGATGCTTGTCGTTGCTCCCACCAGGACCCATGGCACTGCTAGTCACAACAGTGCTGGACATCGGCAATGTTATCACCAAAACCAATGGCACCATCATCCTTAACTCCTTTGTCCTTGGAGCTAACAACCTCATAACCAACACCAACCACCTCGCCTTGGTCAATGTTCTTCCAGGCTACCTCATCGGTTGTAGTGAAGAACTCCTCCACTCGTATCTCCTCGATTGGCCCAATGATCACAAGGTATTCAAGGAAATATCTAACAATAGTACAGTAGTAATGTGGCCACCACCAATGAAGATGGCTAAGCAGCAACCATGCCCATCACCCATGCAAGTGGAGGTCGTGGGAGACAATGTTGAGGTACGGCCAACACCGGGGCCAACATTCATATGCTATTGTGGTGGTATGGATTCGAAGCAGCCATGACCACCACCTAGCCAAGGTAGTGCAATGTGTGCCAATCAATGCTTTTGAGTCATTTTCTTACATCAATCTATTGCTCTTAGAAGTGGCACTTCTAAAGGATAATTCAGGCGATCAGCTTGCTCAAGAGATTATAACAGAATGGTAGTGTAGTTGAAGCATGATGGTGCTAATCTCCATTGTCGTTACCTCCTAACTTCACCAATCTGGATAGACAAAGGGCGGTTTTGTGAGTTCCATGAAAAAATTGCTGCTATATGCTTTTGGCTTGATTGCAAAAAGACTTTAGAAATTGTGATGGTTGGGCAATTGGAGAATGGTGGTGTGGCACTCATTTCTTTCCAGATATTGCATGAATTTGAGAAACATGAGAGTTACGAGGGTAATGGATGAGTGCACGCTAACCAAGATTGGTGCATCATTTTGTAGTTTGGTGGATGGTATCAATGAAGTTTGGGTTCCAATTTGTTGCTACACTAATCACAGTGAATGAAAGTGGGGGCAACTAAGTGGCATTGTCATCAGCTTGGAGGATTCTAACGGATAAAGGGGAATATGTGTTCTAGCCTTGAGGCTTCTTCGAGTAGGTGTTGAGTCATGACCGACACCATGGTCGGCATTCATCAGGTATTAAGGTGGCGTGCAACCCAAGTAACCATGGCCGCCACTGCCTGTCTATGTTGAACAGCAGAAGCGTGGTGGAGGCCACATTCGATTTGACTTGAGCATCGAGATTCTACATATTCCATGAAATCTCGATGGCTTATATGGTAGTGGTTTGGGGTCAAGCCGCATTTCAAGGAGGGAGGAATGTCACGGATGTGAGCCATTGGGAGTTGGGCTACTTGGCTAGATAGCAAGTGGGCTGGCTCTTGGTCTTGGCCCACTTGGCTGGGGAGGGGACACTATAAGAAGCAAGGCAACAATAGTGCATGGGGGCATCGATGAATAGACAAAAGTTGATAGTTTTGACTCCATCCCCTTCCCTATGATGTCTCTCCCCCAAACTCTAATTCTCTAAATCCCAATCTTCTGCTTCTTCTCAGTCTATTGTCTTTGATTTCTATTCTCCCAATTTATATCTCTAGTATTATATCTTTGTGTTGATTTTGGTAATATAGTACTTGAATTTGGATTGGATAGGTGTTCTTAACGGAGGACTGTGACAGGAGGGGAGGGGGCCAGGAACGGCGCCGGAGGAATCGGCTTTGGGAGGAAGGAGAAGATCGGCGGCGAACGAGAGGCGTGTCTCGTCATTTGACCGGGTGCTTGGTGCTGTCGCAGTATACGATAATTCTAACCCAACATGATAAGCACAATAAGCGGCATGTACTCGGCGTACTTCACGTATACATGCATTATCATCTCGATCGGCATCACGCATGGGACCAAAGATCCCACTCGAAGCTGGCTCGAGGGTATGTGCACCAACTTCTTGTTCCCTGGCCCAGGCATCTATCAAATCGCAACGCCAATGATGAGCTTCACGTCCTTGTTTAGCTAAGCTAGCTAGGTCCAGCGAAAGGACGACCTCCAAACCAACGTGCATGCTACCATAGTTCTCATGCATCCTCCAGTCTAACACTGCATATACACATGCACCCAACACAGCACAACAGCTTCACACGTGCATAAATATATATACCCTTCTACCCTGCAAACGGAGTAGCTGATTAATCCTCCCTCCAGTTAAACTTTTGAATTTAACTTTTTTAGATGTTTTGATTGGATATAACAAAGTCACATGTATAGATTTGTTTTTAAAAAACACTTTCATAATATTATAATTTTATTGACAGTACCGATATCCAGAGGAGGACATTGTGGTGGTGATCGGTTCGGCTGAAAAGCTCGTGGCTTATGGCTGAAAACATCAGAGTCGGGTGAAAAAAGCATCAGAGTGACAGAGGCTTATTTAGCATAATTAAATTTAAAAAAATTTAAAAATAAAAAAATGTTAGCCCATTACGTATAATACAAACAAATACGGGAAAAAAAGAACCGGCAAAAAAGCTCAACAAAAAGCCAAAAATTCAGAAAAGGACGAAACTTATGAATAGTGAAAAATAAGCCAGAAGCTGAAGCCGAGTTGATCAGGGCCACATGTATTTTTATGACCGGAGTAGTATGTTTTAGCTGGGGAGCACTAAAAATAAAATAAAACTTAGTGATTAATTTTAAACGGCCAACCACTAGAATTTAAATTCCACGTGCGACCGGCCGCGCATTGGTTCCATGTTACGACGGATTGGCGCATGCATGTACTGCACGTAGGCTAGCTCGTGGCTGCCCGTGCATGTGCCGGCTTGCATGGCAATGCAAAGGCGATTGCTTAATGCACCGCGTCGGCCGGCGGTGCATGCCACAGCCTTGCTTGCTTCAATTTTCCGTGATATATACATGAAAGTAGCTAGGCGCCTAGGCAGCACGTACGCGTAGGTACTTAATCCATGGCGATCGATTGAGATCGCTAGCTAGATCGATGATATCAACGTCAAAGGGCGGGTACAACTCACTTAGGCCGGATTAGGTCCTGGAAGATCAATCACCTTAGGTGGGGGGTGTTCCATCCATCTTCCGATCGATCCATCGATCGACATATATGGTCCTTACATGTGTAGGGCCCTGCACGCACAATGATAGAGCGGAGTTAACATCCGGCTAGCTTCGGTGAATTTTTTTAAACTGTAGTTTATGATATTTAACTTATATTTTCTGAATTCTCTGGCTATTCGTGAGAGATAGTATATAGAGAAAAATAGTTACATGTAATTTTAATTGGTATAACTGAACTCGATACAATATCTATTATAATCGACTTGTAGACTCTATCAAAAAAAGACATACCATTTAATAGTTAGTTACTGTAGCAAAAATGAAAATAAAAAACAAAAGCTTTGAGAAACCAGAAGCCTAAAAGGAAGCATCTACTGTTATCTCTTGAGCTTGTTTGAGGCGTATTTTTTTGGGCTGTGCTTTATTGCTGAATTTTTGAATTCTAGACTGTTCGCTAGAGGTAGTACACAGAGAAAAATAGTCACATATGATTTTGGTTGATAGAGCTGAATTCGATACAATTTATATTATAATATATATGTAGACTTTATCTTGATAAAATATATTATTTAAAAGCTAGTTACTATAAGGCATGTTCTTTTTCGCTGCGGCTTGTGGCTTTTAGGCTGTTTGTACGAGAAATTACAAAGTAACAAAAACTCACGTGCGGTTTTTTACAGATATAAATGAAGTCAGTAAAATATGGTATTATAATTAATTAGTAGATTCTATCTTAAAAAATACTCCGTTTAAAAATAGTTACTATAGAAAAACTAAAAATCAACTTTTAACAACCGAAAAGAAAAGAGCCAGCTAAAAAAATCAAAGCCCGAGTGGTGCCGAATTCACCCTAAAACTGATCGCTAGCTGTGCAACCGAGTGTGCACTGCTGAGAGGTTACTTGGTGCTAGTACGACATTGTACCTTCTATAGCAAACCTTAGCTGTCTGATTCGCGCACGTACGTTAAGTAGTACTGATCAGTCATCACTCGTGAGTCGTAGCTAGTGACATAGGTACTTTGTCCGATGGCAGGACAACACGTAGATTTTTTTTTTTGACTTGCTCCATGCATGGACGTTTCGTACTAGTGGACCAGCTGCTTCCTGTAAAAACGCCGTAGCCTTGAACAGGGAGTTCGCTAGCTGCCAGTTAGCTTTCACCTAGTTTGTTCTGTACACCCTATTAACCACCGCAGCATCACGCTCCGGCCAACTGCGACCTAACCGGAACTGTATCCTCTGCCTTTTGCACAACAAAGGAACGCAAAGATGCACAGTAGAAAGCCGAGAGAGGAATAGCAAAACACCGTAGCAGTTTACTATACCGATTACCGATAAATCACTACGGCGAAAACACTGTTAGATACTGTAGCAGTATATCTGTGCTGGTCGCTAGCTCTAGATCCAATGGCCGAGAATGGCCTAAAGGTAGGGGTACTGACTCCCTGGATGAAAACAACGACGGAGTGGGCCTGAGGCAAAGGGAACTGGGAGTCAAGTGTACGACAAGGGACTTGCTCAAAAACAACTCATCCCTTTCGGTTTTTAAAAATCAACTTTTAATCGAAGTGATTTTTAAATAGTTTTTATAAATTATTTGTAAAAATCACTGTAGGAGCCATTTTGAATAGAATAGATTTTCAATACGAGTATCCCTAACTATCTTAATTTCTCTTACAATCAGCTAAAAGATAAAAACCACAACAAAAATATAAAACCACAGTATTTTTGAACAGGGATAAGGTTCGAAGGTTAACATGGGCTTTTGTTTCTAGTGAGCTTCTTATGGGCCAAAAGGCTATTAGGCCTGCCAACTTCATAGTTCACACATGGTAGTCTTCTCTAGTCTCAAAATTTTCTTTTGGAAACTATAGAAGAGTATCAATTATCTTCATGTGGCTCCTTAAGTTGACATATAGGGTCGAATGCACCGTAATTAAGAATGTATCGGTTTGTCAATCTATCGCGTATTATTTGGGTTTCAAACATATGCGCCTTCTATGGCCTGCGATGCAGATGCTCCATCCATAAATTGTCCATCGTCTTATGTAGGACTGAAAATAGCAACAGACAAGGTTGAATGATATCTTAGATATTTTCTCTTAAGTATTCATTATTTTTTTTATTTCAATAGATACAAAACTATGAAGATTAGGATAAAAAGCTAACACAAAAACTAGAGAAACAAGAACCTAAACAATCTGAAAAATCAGTAAAAACAGTGCTACCGCTATATACCTGTGGTTCTACCGCTGCTATAGTAACTGCGCTACTACCGCTACAGTAACTGCGGTACTATCACCACTACAGTAGAATCAGGGTAAATAGTGTTTTCGGCATGATTTCAAAAACTAAAATTGATAGAACTTTTGATCCGTAGATCTAATGACATAAAAATTTACAGAGATCTTCTCTAGGATATCATGAACATATTCCAACAAATGATCGTAAAAATCATGGCCAAACACTTTTCAATTTGAAGGAAGGTGGCACTGAAACCGAGCAAAAACCCAAAGTGGTGAATATGATTTGCTTGTGGGAGGATAATGGCCAAGGTGGCTTGGCATGTATTCCCACATGTCACAACAAGTTATAAAATCGAAGAAATCAAACCAGAAACTCTTAGATCAAGAAATCACTTAAAGGATCAAAAATATGCAAAAACAGAGTTTCTTGATGAATTTGCTATCAAAGTGCCTAGATGGGTAGAGATTGATTCCCAATATTATCTCCATCTCTTATACATCTTTGGCACAGTAAGATCAAGAAGAGCGAAGAGAAGATATCAAAACCAACCAAATCAATCAAAACAATAGATATCCATGTAGATGATTAAAGATTTATTCTATTGCTTCTTGAGGAGGAAAGTTTTATGGCCACTCTACCTTGGAGGACAAAGAGCACACAAAACACTCAACTCTCAAACTCTAACCCTAGACATAAGAGAACAAAAGAGATGGATTAGATGGTTAATCACATGTCTCCATCCCAACCCTCTTTTATGGATGGGCTAGCTAGCAACATCCATTCCTTAATGGATACTATCTACTTAGCACAATGAGAGAAACCTGTTAACCCCATACACACGGGTTTTACTCACACATGTTCACCTATGCACACTTTTCAAAGCGTATAAGCTCGTATCCGCTAAATTCTTAGCTTTGATCTGTATTGATCAAACCAGCTCCACCTTGACCTTAATCGCTCTCTCAAGTGCCACTCATGCTCTAATGTTCGGATCCAAGATAGTTTCCTGTATTTTGGTCAAACTATCAAAATACCATTCGTTGACCCGATCATCACCAGTCATTGCAAGTAATCGCTATGCTTGCCACTTGTAGGTGCACCACTAGTTTGTCACGCGTTACCAAGTTTCTCTCGTCTTAGTTCCACCGAAACATGGCTCACTTGGCTTGTCCAAGCCACATGATGCAATCCCGTCGTCCGAACTTGCATTCAATATTTTTTACCTTTCTCGTGCCATGCTTGAACTCACCATCTTACCCGGCATCCTCAATCGTTCTAGGCCTCAGCTCCTCCATGAGCATAGCCCCAACCTTTGCCGTTGACCATGGTTGACTCCAAGCGACTTTGCACATCCAAAACAAAGAAATCATTTTCGGGCACAAGTTCTTCACAACTTGATATACGTTAGCCAAAATATACTTTATGCAATATATATTCACTAATCTTGGTCAAGCCAACTCAATCTATGATTTAATTTTCCAAAACCCTATTTTTCTACGAAATTCAGTAGTACTGCGCATAACAAGCTGGTAGTACCGCACATTCGCACATTCGCACTGGACCTATCTGAAAATTACATACCGCCAACTAGAAATCGGAGCTACTGACCTGTGGTATGACCAGAACCCAAAACCGGTACCACCACCCTACGGTATGACCGTGCTCACATTGTGGTATTACCGCGTGCTCACACTGTGGTATTACCGCATTGCAATATAACCACTGACACAACGTCGGTATGACTGATTTCTTTGGAGAATTTAGAAAATAGTCTAGACAAAATATAATCCCTACAAAATTACTTAATTACTTTATAAAACTTACAATAGTTTATCGTAACATTATGCTAAATCTTCCCACGGTTCTTAATCTCGCTACATGGCGTGCCGTGCATACGCAGACACTCTCAGTGACTGTGATCCACATATAAGCAGGACTATTTCTTCAAGAAAAGATACGCATGCACTCATTTTTAATCAGTACGTAGGTCACACATGATTTTTTTTTTGCGATTACATATGAATTAGTTGGATGAATTGTGCTCTTAAAACCAAAATTACTGTTGTAACATAACTTCTGCAGTATACATATACACGAGATTCAATAAAGATACATACAACAAAGGTCCAACATGCATTTATGAACGAATGAATTTACTTCACAAATATTTGACACGAGTAGTATTCCTACTCGGCAGCTGCATCAGTTTCGACCCAGCAGGGAAGGGATATACGTATCCTTTGTCTCTAGCTGGTGCGTAATGTTGCCCTCCCCTGCTTCTGGATCCTGGCCTTGCGCTCCTCCGACAGCATCCGGGCGAAATGGAGAAGCTCCTCCTCGTTGGTGCCCCTCTTCATGTCGGGCTCATTCTTGCCCGTCTCGACATTCACCTTGCACATCTGCCTCTTCAGCAGCGCCCTGCCGACGCCGACGTGCCGATTCAGGTTCTCCAGCGTGGACTCGTCGACAGAGGCCGTGTCGGCGTGTCGCCTGTGAGCTCGTCGTCCAGGATGCGGAGATAGTGCTTCTCACAGTGCAGCGCCTGGAAGAGCACGAAGGCGTGGATGTCGACGAGGTCGGCACTGGCCTGGCTGAAGCTGTCGATCAGCGGCGTGGCGCCCTTGTAGAGCCACCCGGGGATGCCCACTTGCCGCACTCGGTGGCGTCGAATTTCTCGATCTTGGCGACAGGATCATGAACCTGCCGTAGTCCGCCGGCCTGATCGGGAAGAAATCCTGGTTGCCCATCAGGATCTGCTTGCTTACATGGGCCATCGCTAGCAGCGCGTGTCAAATTATCCAAAATGAGTACACATAAGCATAAAAAGGTCAAAAAACCGTACCGTACTATTTGGACTGAGTTCCAAGTCAGAAGGCCCAACAAGTTAATGCAAAGACTTTTCTCGTTTATTTAACGAGTACTACATTCAGTCTAGATTCAATATATTGATCTTATGCGCGCTACAGTGCACACAGACAGTACTTTGCTTGTGGCGGCTATGCGAAGAAAGTGTGGAAATGAACCAACCACGTGTTTAGATCGATTTCGTGTATTGTGATGTGTCCGTGTTGATCGGCTAAACATGCACTTTGCATCATTGAGGAAACCGTGAACAAATAATGGATATAGCACATCTATATGTGCTTACAAAAAATTGATCGACAAGTTGCACACGCAAATAGTGCATGTACTATTAATTTAGGCATCGAACTTGTTATTTTTGTTTAGGGTTTTGTTAAACATCATCCGAATATTTTCTTTCTAACTATCATTCAGATTTAGGACCGTTTGATTAGAAATCCAATGGCTATGAATTCTCCCCCTCTCCCTTGAATTTTACCTACTCCTCCTTGAAAAAAAAATCTCTCATCTTCAAAAACAAGGGGCCTCTTGATCTCTAATCCAAGAACCACAAATTTGGATGATAGTTAGAAAGAAAACATCCGGATGATGTCTAGACACTCTTTTGTTTATCTTCGTACTATAAATGATTTTGCATCCGACTTTTTGCTACCGCGGTTCGTATTGGCTTTTTAATGACTTTTAACTTTTAAATAGTAACAAATTGTAGAGAAATCGTATGGAGAGAGATATGTGCGATTTTGACTGGTACCATTATAGTACATACTATAAGCGACTAGTAGATTCCGTATTAAAAAACATTATGTATAAAAGCCATTCACTATAAAAAAAATAGATTTTAGAAGCCAATGTAAATAGGGTCATATATAATATATTTACGAATTTTTCAGTAGCTTTTAGAATATTACAAAGTGAAGTTTTTTTATATGGCTTCTCGCTGAAAATCAACATTCATGTTCGTTGTCGGTAGCACTTAGCACACGTGGTCACTTACCGGATTGTTTGCGGCGACGCCTCCGTCGATGAGGTTGAAGGCCCGTAGCTTGCCGTCCTTGTCCTTGGTCTCGAAGCGGTGCCCGGGAGGTAAGTCGGCGCGGCTGACGTGCTGATGCACACGTCCGACAGGAGAGCGTTCTTGGAGACGTCGTTCGGGGCCTGTACATGTAAATTTCATTCAACTGCACACGTTGGTGCGATGCAGGCAACATGATATATCGATGAGCGCGTATCTACGGTCCTATTTTTTTTTTCAGCTTTTAAAAGCTATTTCTCGCGTATCTACGGTCATATTTTTTTCAGCTTTTAAAAGCTATTTCTCAACTTTTTTTATAGTAACTAATTTTTAAACAGAGTATCTTTTTAAGATAGGGTTTACTAGTTAATTGTAGTACATACTTTACTGACTTCATTTATATTAGCAAAAACCACACGTAAATTTTTGTTACTCTGTAATCTCTAACACAAATAGCCCAAAAGTCATAAGCCGCAGCCATAAGCCATAGGGCATGTTCTTTTCGGCTGCGGCTTATGGCTTTTGGCTGAAAATTTTGAATTTTGGCTGTTTACGGTACAGATTACGGAGAGACAGATACTCACTTGCAATTTTGGCTGGTACAGATATTGGTCTTTTAACGTGTAGATCGTTTAACTTGTAGACTCCGTCTTGAGAAAATACTCTGTTTGAAAGTTAGTTACTGTAGCAAAAGATAAAAGCTGTCGGCTTTTGGCTTAAAGAATAGGTCCATAAATTTCAGCCAAAAAGAATAGACTCTATGCATATTTTACGTCGCATCCGGAGAAGACGGTGGGCTGGAGGAGCTTCATGTCGAAGGTGGGAATGACGATGTTTTGGAGCGCCTGGCTGACTTGCGTCTCGCCAAGCAGCTTCTGCACGATGGAGTGGAGGCAATTGCCGTCGTACTTTGGCCCCGTCATGGTCTTGAACAAGCCTAGAGGTCCGTTGCTGCACAATATGCACAAGTTAACCAATTTCTAGTTTTCTACTAGATTATGCTTTGGTACAAGTCGGAGGAAACCTTGTACACTCGTTACTGGATAAAGGTGTTGGTACACAATTTCTTTGGTAGATATACACGAGAAGTAATTAAGGCATATAAAACATATGAATTAATGAATGAATACAAGCTTGTTTCGGCTGCATTTACTACACAAATGGAGCATTTGACATATCTATCCTGCCGAGTTTGTGATCCAAATTTGTTTCGGTTTTATTTTTATTTTCAACACGAAGTTTTACTTTTACATGAAGTCTCCTATACATCCTTTATAAATATACCATGTAGACTGTAAGATAAGACAAGAGGTTCGTTGTAAATATCAATACATGTAACTCTCCTTATAGTGATATTCGTCTTCGTGCATCCGTGATTTTTCCTGCAAGAGTTTTTTACGTAAAATTAATATATCATATTTTTACTTTTTATCATAGTTTTATAATAAATGGTACCAGAGCATTCAGTAGAAGCCACCCACATTTGGTCGTGTTCGCGATCTAGTACTCAGTCGAATAATCGTCTATCGGGAAGAAAAGGCCAACGCGTCCCGTCTCGAAAGTGAATTCATAGGGACCTTTTGACTCGGAAAGAAGCATGTATGGCTGTGTAATAGGAGTCTAATCCAAAGAGGAGTTTCTTCGTCGCCTGCCCGATCTGTTTGCAGTCATTGTTTGTGTCAGGGGCTATCTGCAACCGAATCGGATACAAGTTCTTGACTGCTTCTCTGATTTAATCCAAAGCCATGGCAGCAGAAAAGCAGCAAGCGTCCAACATTAGACCCGTGGAATAAAGGAGCAACAGTCGAACTATCTACTCCCTCTATTTTCAGTTATACTATTCTATGTAGCGAGATACTCCTTTTCTTAATAAAGTTTATATAGCATTACATACTAAGAAGATAAGAATCATGATTTTGAATGAAAGTTTAAGTATACAAACAAAAAGCCTGATTGTACATGGCAAGCAAACAGAAAAGAGTTCTAATAGCGATTTCAAAGGCAAAAATTTAAGCTGAAATTACAGATGAAATCAAAATCCAGAGACAAGTACAAGTTATGTAAGTATTGCAAAAAAGATGGACACAATATATCTGAGTGCTGGTGGATAAAGAACAAAGTGAATAACAACCTCAATTTCAAGGAAAATAGGAATAAGCAAGGACAATGCTAAAGCCATTGTTGTTGCAAAGAAGATTTCGATGAAGATGTTCTTTTTTTACTCGCAAACCATAGGGGAAGCCCTTAATGTGAAAAGAATTAAAAAATTAAAGAAAGATGTTAATGTAAAAGAAACAAAATAAAAAGAACGGAATGAAATTACAAACTTCTTAGAAGTTAAAATTAATTGATACTATCTAGCCAATTCAAAATCAATGGTTTGATTTGGTCCTTCACTACGAGCACATGCAGAGTGAGCTCCTAGTTGAATAAGTGCTTTCATGTAGAAATAGCTGGTTACTTTTGCATAAAAACCTTCCCATTTCATTGTTTCTAAATAACCAAGCACCAATGATGAATACTTCCAATTGATTCCTAAAATGGCCCAACATCCTCTACTAAAATTGCAGAAAAAAATGCTCACATGTTTTTTCTTCGATTGTAGAGCAAAGGGCACATGCAAGATTATTGATGAGTGGATCATGAAGCTACACCAAATGGTTCTGTATTAATGAGTGATAATTCATCATGCAAGATTGTAGTTATTAGTTCTATTCAGATCAAGATATTTAATGACACCATTAGAACTTTATCAGATGATCGATGTATTCCAAGTTTGAAGAGGAATCTTATCTCATTAAATACTCTTGATGCTAAATGGAACATGTATTTAGTTACAGGTGGAGTCTTGAAGGTCTCCAAATGTTCTCTTGTTTTGATGAAGAGTGATATAAAGGCTGTCAACCTTTATCATTTGCAAGGTACTACAATTCATATAATGCTGCTGTTCTAGGGTATATGAGTGAAATTGGCATGATGGAGTTATGCAAGAAAGGACTTCTTGATGGTGAAAGCGTCGACAAGTTCACAGCAAGCAAAAGAGGTCAAAGTTCAATACTGCAACTCAGTTTACAAAAGGCATATTAAATTATGCTCACTGAATTGTGTGAAAAAGTCTTGTGTTCCGTCCCTTGAAGGTACAAGATATATGTTAATCATCATTGATGATTACTCAAAAAGAGTTTAGGCATACTTCATAAAACACACATCACATATATTCAAAATATTCAAAGAGTGGAAGATTATGATGAAAGACAAACTGGCAGGTGTATCAAGAAGTTATGTACCGACAAATGGCTTGAAGTTCTATTCTAAAAAAATTATAGTTTTATGCAAATCAGAGAGTATTGTGAGACATTACACCATCCCTAGTACTCCACAACAAAATGGTATGGCTGAATGTATAAACAAAACCATCATGGAGAACGTATGTTATCTAATTCTGGTTTATCAAGCAGTTACTAGGGTGAATCTGCTTTTGCTGCTTGTTATTTAATTAGTCGGTCACCGAACATGGCTAGTGATAAGAAGACTCCAATTAAGGTATTATCCAGTTCTCCAGAGGATTATTCAAACTTAAGAATATTTGGCTGTCATGCTTATGCTCATGTTAATAATGCTATATTGGAGTAAGAAGTCGTTAAGTGTATTTTTCTTAGTCGACGTGTTACCTTTGATGAATATACTATGTTGTATAATAAATTATTTATTAATGTTCCCATTGAGAAGGAACAAAAATCCGAAGCCAAAAGAAAAATATATAGGAAGTCCATGTTGCACAGCCAACACAATGTTCCATTACAGCTAACAAAGAAATGAGGAAGATTCAGCCTCCTAGCAGATCAATTGAAGAAGCCAATGTTGTGGCTTATTGTATGAATGTGGTAGAAGATATAGAAGATACTACAGAACCTTCAATCTATTGAGAGGCTATCTCTTCTGGTAATACAGAAAGATAGATGACTGCCACGCATGCTAAGATGGAATCTCTTCAGAAGAATGGCACTTGAGAGTTGGTCAAGTTGTCTATTGAGAAGAAGACTATTTGTTACAAATGGATCTTGAAGAAGAAAAAGGCATTTTACCAACTAAAAAGGTTAGATACAAAATTAGATACAAAACAAGACTCGTTACTAAAGTATACAACCAACTCTAGATATTGATTTTACATATATCTTTTTCTCAGTTGTGAAGCATAAATATATTTGCACTTTATTTAGCATTGTGCCTATGCATGATTATGAGCTTGAGCAATTGGATGTGAAAGTTGCATTCTTACATTGAGAGTTGAAAGAAGATATTTATATGGAGCAATCGGAAGGTTTTGTCATTCTGGAAAAAGAGAATTTTGCTCACAAGTTAAAGAAATCCTTTTATGGTTTGAAACAGTCACCAAGACAGTGGTACAAGAGATTTGACTCCTTTTATGATCTCTAAGGATTTCAAAAGATCCGATTATGATAGATGTATTTATGTGAAGACTATTAATGGTGTAGCTATTTACTTGCTCATATATGTTGATGATATATTGGTTGCTACAAAAGACAAGACAGAAATATCAAAGTTGAAGGCACACTTGAGCAGTGAATTTGAAATGAAGGATCTTGTTGTAGCATAGAAAATGCTTGGTATGAAAATCATTGGAGACAGAAGGTTTAAAAATTATATGTAAACCAGAAAGGTATATTGATAATGTTCTTCAATGTTTCAACTTGTATAAAGTCCAAATGTGAGTACTATATTAGCTACATATTTCAAATTTTCCTCAGCGTCATATCCATGGTCAAATGACGAAGTTGACTATATGTACAGAGTTCCATATACCAGTGCAGTTGTATCATAGCCAAGCTGTTTATTTCAAAAAATTTAGTGAAAAAATTAACATTAATTTAATTTAAAATAAAATCAAGTGTTATTTGGTTGTTTGAATTTTGATGATTTTATTTTCCTGTTTTTATGCTTTTGAAAAGGCTTTCCTTTTGAAAAGTAATTCAATTCAAACATAAAAATATTATTAAATGAAGGGTCTTTTGAAATTTCTATAAAAATCCTATCATAAAAATTATTTTAAAGCATTTGGCTTCTATATAGATTTTTTGTGAATTTTCTAGAATTTAAAAATCAATTTCAAGGTTAAAAGTATTTTTGTAAAAATTGAAAGACCAACTTTAAGTTAAAAATATTTTTCCAAACTACAAAATATATCCAGGAATTTCTGTGAATTTTTTTATTTTTTTGGATTTTATTTGCTATTTTCTAATTGTCATCAATTTTTCCTACGCTACTACAGAAATGGCTATACTGGACGCCTCATCACAGATGTTTCCTCGAACCATCTCTGTTGTAATTACTAGTAGGGCGCCCGTGCGTTGCAACGGAATCCTAAAAGAGGGTGAGACATGGGTGTAGATTGTACAGTAAATACAGTTTTTCTTTCACATGCATATCAAGTAAAACATATCTATGCAAACTAAACTCCCAAATGCAACATAAAATCTCGTAAAAGTTACTACATGTGTAAAATATCTAAAAATATTATTACATGTTATAAAATCCCAAAAGCAACATAAAGCCATCCTGGCAGTTAGGTCATTGAAATGCCTCTGCCATCACTTTGTAGTCGCTTGTCGAGCACCATTGATAGTCCCCACCTTGATATTACCCAGCTAACCAGATACATTGCATTCTAGCATTGAATATCCAAACTCATAACTAATTTTTGAAAGATCCGGTTTCGCATACATTAAAGCCATGTTTAGAACTTATGTTCCTCAATTCGGCATGGATAATAGATATCAATAATCATTCCAATTCTCAATACAAATATTGACAATTACGAATTGAAGAATGGCTTGTAGATCACTCAAGGAAGAGGAGACATACTTGTGGAAGAGCACCCCTATCTTGACTGCAGTTCAAACACAACACTTAGAACAAATTGTATAGCATTTAGCATGACTAAAATAAAAGGAAAGTCTCATATAAGCATCAAGGAGCATAATTAGAATTTACAAAGAGTGTCTGACCCTCTCATACTTAGCGGACGTTATTATGTTTGAGATTACCTGTTGCCGCGGATGTATATTGCTTACTATATAATCGGGCCGAGAACCTAGCATGCCATACATGTCCAAATCAACAATGCGAGAAATGGAAGGACAATTTGAAGCCATGAAGCAAATAATAGATGGATAGCATGGTAGCTCTAATAGATGTATAGCAAACGATTTCAACCATGGAGCAAAGCAAATGACAGACACCAAAGGAAAACATGGAAATTGACGCAACTTCATGTACATTAGTAGTTCTTCATGGTTTTCCTCTAGAGAACTATATAATGGGAATGAAACTGGAAGATATGCAGCCAACCTCTTGACATGATTGGACTAATCTCAAAAATTCTGGAATCAACACAACAAAGTAAAAAAATTGAGAGACTGATGGTAAGTCAGTCAGAAATACCGCACATAACCATGCATTTAAGTGTTGTAGTCTGCCACCAAAGAAATGATTTAGATAAGCCCATTGACAACTCTAGAAACTCGAAAGGAACCATAAGGATCAAAACAGCGTACTATTGAAAACATACATGAACCTATAAGAAAATGCTGTCAGCAGCTGCTGCAATCCAACATGTAAGCTCATTCTGAATACTTTTCATATGGTGGCCAATTCTGATGTGGAAATGCTCCTTCAATCAATTTATTTTTTAATTCTGTATAACTACTTTTCTATATACTATGAGCGTCCGAGTGACGGATCATGAACATTCACAGGCGAATCATAAGGTTCATTTTGCCATCAATACAGAAGGAGTGGAGTATAATGAATATCTACATCAAGTCACTGAAGTGCTTCGCATTGAAATCACACCAAAGAAAAAGAAAATCAAATGCTTAGGACTTAGGATCACTATCCAGAGAACATAAAGATAGTTATTTTCCTACATGGTCAAAATTCTAAAAAGTTGAGATTTAGATATATATTGGTGAGATAAAAACATATAAGGATCACCTAGCTGATCCCAGCAAACCAATTCTTCTTTAACAAGTGAAAAGTTCATCCAACGATTTGATAAGAACATGTCCAAAAAAGTTCATCCAACGATTTGATAAGAACACGTCCATAAAAGAACAAAGAAAGAAAACGTATTATCTTCCTTCAGAATAGCTGATCCACTAAGGTTGATCTATCTAAACATATAAATGGTATTCAAATGTAGAGATTCCTCTAATAATGAGATCTGTATTAACATGAATAACATACACCTAAATCTAAAATGAAAATCACAGTGTTGACTCCATGAAGATACATTAAAAGATGAGCAATCCACACTATACTAACAAACACTACAAAGAACCAGAGTATGTTTTTTCTAATAGATCATGATGTACAAAGACAAAAGAGTTAGTCTGCGTAGTCTGTGTGGTCTTATAAGATTTCAGCTCAAAAATAAAAGGCACTTCATGACCTTCTAGGCTCTATTAGGATTGTGAACACACCCAAACCCACCAACCTAAGTTACCTATCTGAAATTTCTATGCACACTGCTCACACAAGTGGAATAATGATGACAAGTGTATATTGGAATGTAATATGTATGCACCATGAGATTTGGACCTCTTACCAGGAGCAATAGGTGAATCCCTCACGTCATAAAGACACTTTGGCGTAATTTAAGTATGAGAGGGATATGGCCCTCAAGGTTTATTAGAAGATATCAGGAGGGAAATGCCCAGGCATAGAATTGTTCTGCTGAGCCTGCTTTAGATGCACTCTAAGTGCATAATTATTTATCTGCAATGTGGCACAATTCTGAAAAAAATCTATTACAACACCTTGTGTAAGATAAATGGCTAAGGGTCAAAATCGCAAGGTCAAGTAATACCTCAAGAGTTATTAGCTGCTCCTGATACTGCAAAACCAATTGTTTCAGGCTATGAACCTCCTGAGTCTTGTCATCGAACTCTTTTTGGCGCTCATGTTGGATTGCAACCCCCCGCTTCAGAACAGCATTCTCTCGCAGAATTATTGTTAGCTGCTCCTTTAGCATCGCATTTTCCTATGGACAAGTAAAATCATAACTATTTAAACTTGCCCAAGAAGTACAAGTTCTAGAGATAAAAAGTGCACAATATGTGTTTAGTGTATTGGGGTACCTTGTGCAAGTTCTGCACTGCTTCAGCGCCTACTCGCTCCATGGTGAATTTTTCCAATGCCTCCAAAGCTCTCGATGCACAGGCCCGTGCATTATCTATGTTAGAGGCACTCATCATCTCTCTGACAAATAGCTCAACCCATTTAGAGCTATGATGATTTTTCTGACAGTTACCTGTCACAGGTTGATCTTCAGTAATTAGATCCAAATGTCCATTACTAACAACACCTGTCAAAGATTGCAAATTGTACAGTTCTGGAAAAATACAGAAGTCTCGTGCAATTCTAGCATTTGGAAATTTGATTAACAAATGTGATACATGATTCATGAAGATATAGCAATATAAGTTCACAGCCAACCAATGCATATCCTAGAAGTAATAAAAGCCTACCTAGTAAAAAAAAGTCATATATTAGGCCAAGTGAAAATGGAATGACATAGCTTGATAGCTTGCTGTAGTATATATTAAGTAGATGCGTGCGCTGCTATTTCAAATAACCACATAGACTGGAGAATTGCCAATACACAATAAGACACAACCGCATATTGCTCCAGCCTGGAAAATAAATAAAGGACAAATGTAAAGGATGTGTATGGTGAAATTGACTCTCCAACATGTGCATCGATTCAAAATTCAAAGCTCAAATACATCCTGGCCCAGTTAAAAATGCAAAAGGAAAGAAATGAGAGGGAAAAAACTCAACCAACTCATGTCTGGAACATCTATAACCATTAACTGCGGAACATTTCTTGTGATACTCTACCTAATCAGAATAAAATTAGCACAAGAGCCCATTTCCCATTTGATATGATGATATTCTGGAATGGTCAGTCATTGCCCACAAATCTGTAATCTGAGAACAATACATAAACTATATACTCATGCTTTACATTTTTCCCATTTTCATACGATGATATTTCTATTTCCCAAACAATAAAAGTTTCACAAAACAGCAGCAAAATCTGCAGTAGAGCCAAAGGGGAGCACATTCCATCTTCCGCAGAGGTTCGTACGATCCTGTAATCACTCATTTGTAACATTCACTTAATTTCACTTGTGACTTATAACTAAAACCGCACCAGACATTTTGTCGAGCACTTGGAGAGCACCAACAAAAGCCTCCTTGGTTCCTCCTCAGAACCCACTAAAAAGTCCGATCAAACAAAGCAATCTGCGAGAGCTCGCAACCACAAGGGTACAGGAATTGAGTAATAGCATGTGGAAATAGTGGAAGGGGAGGTGGCGCCAACTTGATCTTCTTGATGAGGATCTCGCACAGCTTCTTGCTGAGCTCCTGGGAGAGAACGCACTACAGCAGAGCCTTGTGAGAAAGCACGCGCTTATCCGAGTTCTTGACGTGGTGGTCGATCCGACGCCGGATCAACCGCTCCATACCGACGACCTTTGTCCAGAACTAAGTTGTATGTTTGCAAAGTGGTCTTTCTCCAGAAGTATATATGCAACTTTTTCCAAAGAAAATGATAACAATTGCAACAAATAACACAATAGAAAGATACATTACTACTTTGTGCCTTCCACAATTAACACCCCCTTCATCTCAAAATAGAATAATAATTAACATCCACTTGGTAGAAACTGGTGGTTCCCAATTTCTCAGAACTAATGTATTTAGGCTGGAGAAAAGCTGGTTTGTAGATGATGAGTTAGCCACTTTGATTCAGAACATATGGAAGGCTCAGGATCTGCTCTGGACAATTCGCAAGTGCAAATTAGATGTGCTAGATAGTTACGTAGAGGGCGGAGCATAAGCAGAAGAGCTACTAAGAGGAGACTCAAAGCTGGGTTAATTCACCGGATTGGGATATTTGATGAGAAGGCTGAAGATATATAACTTTCAGATGAGGAATTGAGTTAGAATTAAATTGGAAGCGCATCTCATGGATATATACAATGAAGAGAAAAATCTATTGGCAGGCTGGGTGTGGTGATAAGTAGTCAACAGAAGGTGACTTGAACGCTAGCTATTTTCAGGTAGTAGCCAATGGAAACCGGAGAAATACCTGATCCAGAAAATTCAGATTGGAGATTGAATGACTGAAAACAAGCAAGACATCAGGCAAGATATTGAAAGCTACTGTGAATATACAGGACCCAGGGGGATTCAACTCCAGCAATACAAATAAAAAGGTGAAGGACGTAATCGTTTTAACAGTCAAGAATCAGATAGCTTTGGCCTTTGTGGGATCCTTTGATCCTTTCCCATGAATGATTAACCATGTCTTATACTCACCCAGTATTACTCAGTACTCAATCAAGGCACTGCTAAATTCGCTTGCAAAACATGTATCACGGATTGCCTTACTACGCTATGCGGAATGAAGACAAACAGGCAAGAGCTAGGCAAAGTTCCCACCTTTCTTGAGCTCGGCGGCGCGGCAATACGTCGAGCAGCACGCGTGCGCTGGGTCACAAACGCGATGCTCGACAGCCTCGCAGCCACTCCTGGGCTGTCGCCAAACTCCCACCGTCCCACGAGGCCACGACGGCACAACAACAGGACGCACTGCTTGGCATGGTCGCTTGACACCAGCAGCACACCGGCTCTGGAGCACCACCGGGGGGTGGGGGCGTCCGCCGGGGACGGAGGTCAGGCGGCCGCCCGACCTCGCCTGAAGGGCGGGTCCGCCACTGGTGGCATGGATGCGAACGAAGGAAAGACAGCAAGTGGCAGCGCAAATTTGAGGGGAGAAAGGAGCGGCGGCGCGAATAGAGGAGAGGACGGACGGCGAGTGACAGCGCGGATGCGAGGGCAGCGCGGGGGCGGAGCGAGGACTGCGGAGCAATCGAGGGGTGCGGAAGAATCGAGGGCGAAGTGGGTCCGCCCCCGCCGTCGCCTCCTTCCTCTCCTCCGCCCTTAACCGGCGCCGCCCCCGCCGTCGCCTCCTTCCTCTCCCCCGCCGCAGCCGCGCCTCCTCCTTCCTCTGCCCCTTCCTCTCTGCCGGGCCGCCGCCGCGCGCGCCTCCTCCTACCTCCGCCCCCAACCGGTGAGATGGAGGTCGCGCCGCCTCCTTCCTCCGCACCCAACCGACGCTACCCCCGCCGTCGCCTCCTTCCTATTCTTCCTTGTCGCCGGCATTGATGGCCAACCTAGCTATCCTGGATGAACACCTCACCGGCCATACATTGGCAGATGCTTTGGAAGGACATTGGGCCAACAGTATCCTCCCTCCAATGTTCGACGATTTGCCAAAGCAATTGAAGGCCACCTTCCGCCGTCTTGACATCCTCCTCCACCACGTCTTCCGGTTGGTCTCCTACTTCCGGCGAGCTAACCTCGCCACCGACGTGGTCCTCCACAACGATGTTGCATGTCTCCAAGAGGCTTGCCATCGGTTACAGTGCTTATTCGAGGTGGCAGGCAAAATTACAAGTTTGTCCAGTATGCAAAGCATCCCGATACAAACCTAAGAATGACTCCGATGACGGCAATAGCTTCGAGGTGAAACAAGGATGTCCTGCTAAGATATTGTGGTATTTACCTATAATTCCCTGTTTGAAGCGTTTATTTGCGAACCGAAAGGATGCAAGATTGCTGCATTAGTACTCAGAGGAGCGTAAGAAAAATAGAATGATAAGACATGTTGCTGCTTCTGTCTAGTGGAGGAACATCAATACGATGTTTGTAGACTTTGGTGCGAAACCGAGGAATATAAGGTTTGGTTGAGTACAGATGGAATGAATCCTTTCGGTCACATAAGCAACCGACATAGCACCTGGCCCATAAATGTATGCTTGTACAACCTTTTTCCTTGGCTGTGTATGAAGCGAAAGTACTGTTGGATCGGAAACGGCAACAGAGGGGGTGAATGTGCCTTTAAAAATCGCCTCCAAGGTGTCCAAATATTCTCTACTCTCCAATAGCTATTGAAGCTATGAAGAGGGAGAACAAAAGCCGACTAAAAGCCAAAAACAAATTTGACAAGAAACTACTAAGACTTGGGCTACAAGACTATGAGCAAAGAACCAACAAAGTCATGAAAAGTAATGAAGAAGGAAGATGTTTGCTCACTGACAAGGAAACTGCAAAAGATCAGCTCAACACATTTCCACAGCAAGAAACTACAGACATATGCTGCCACGGCAGAGAAATAGCAGCAATATGCTGCCACGGTAGAGAAAAGATAAGAAATTTCAGCTGGCCGAAAACTTGATTTCTGCAGCAAATAGCAGGCCAAAACAGCAGTAGAAAGTAGACAAAAACAACAGCAAAATAAAATAAAATCTGCTGCCAGCCGAACAGCACAAAAGAAAGGAAAATCTGCTGCCAACTGAGCACTCAAAACAGCACAAAAGATGAAGTATGCTGCCAGCCGAAAAGCAGTAAGGAGGACTGCACTTCATTGCAGAAACTGCTGCCATGGCAAAGGAAGCTGCTGAAACTGCTACCACGGCAAAAGGAAATGAAAGCTAGCTGCAGCTGCCGAAAGGAGTTTTTGCTGCCAAGACCAAAGATTTATCAAGCACAAACAATAGCAAAAACTGGTACTTGGCTGAAATGGCTACTCTCCAAAAACTGAAAACTGCAAGTTAACCCATAGAGCACCAAAAACCATCCTAAAAGCTAAAGACAAGAAACTTGTCGACAACTGGTTTTTGGAAGGAATTAGTAGCAAGAGCTGAACATGCACTGCATGAGCCGACATGAGAAATGGAGCTAAGGATTAAAAGATTGAGGAAGACCAAATCACAGCATGAGCATCACTTAACAGAAGAAAAATTGAGCAAATAAAAGAGGGCTGCAGTTAAGTGATACTTCTTGGAAAAATGCTGCTCAGAAAGACCATGAAGAGAGACCTAAAACCATCACCAACAGAGATAGTCCTCCATATCCAATCAGAAAGGAAAACAGAGACAGGAAACAGAATAACAATCCAAAGCATAAGGTTTCTCCCATTGAAATTGATACCGAGACAAGAATGCTTATACAAGATTGCTCTCAGCTCATCTCTCTCTTAATCTCACACTAAGTCCTCATACATGCTTGAAAGATCAAGAACTCTACATATCCTCCTCACAATTCACATGGAGAGAAACTCAAAACATAGAACACTCAAAACCCACTCTCTCAATTTCAGCACTAGAGAGCACCTCTCTATTTATAGCCTCCATAATGGGTTCACACCACACTTTACCCATTAGCTCTCAACAACTCATAGCACTTTATCCATAACCCACTTCCTTTAGTGTAGCTTTGCGTATTCACCGAAACGCCCCTCCTGCACCTTTCGGGAAGCTTCCTCATTCCTTGCCTTCCAAGCCACGCAGCTACCTCGAGCCCTCGCCGTTTTTGGCACACCTCGACCGTTCTGACCTCGGCATCGCCTGCGCCAAGTCCGGTCATCCCGTGCCTCGCCGCGACCCCACCTCGATGTCCTGCAGCCATTACAGACAAGAAACAAATCACATAGTACCGCTCGAAATATTGTAATCATACAATAACATCAAAAGAAATACTCAAAGCCCAAACCGATCGAAATGAAAAATAAACGACTTAAGCCCGTTCGACAAGGTCCGACCGAAACGATTGCACCGCGCAACGACATGGTCCAAACCACATAAACCAAACTCGACTTTCCTAAAATAGATGCCAATTGCTCATCACACAACCGGGGTCACCTCCACATGGTCTATCAAGTACATTTTGATGTCACTATTTATCCGAGGGCCGAAATAACTTCGGAACGATATTGACGTGTACCTAACACCATTGGTGGAAGATATTGTGACACTATGGAACGAAGGGGTACAAGTATGGGATACGGATAAATGAGAACTTCACTATACGTGTCATGTTGTTCTGCACCATCAATGATTTTTCTGCTCTTGGTAACCTATCGGGGTTGAGTATGAAAGGAGCCAAAGCCTGTCCGCACTGTTTAGATTATACCGAGGTTGTATGGTTGAACAATTCACATAAAACTGTGTACATGTGTCACTGTAGTTTCCTTCCAAGGTATCACCCATACTGTAAGATGAAGAAACAATTTGATAGAAATAAAGAGGATCACTCAGCGCCAAAGCATTTCAGCAGGAAAGAGTTGTATGATATGGTCAAGGATATCGATATTGTGCTTAGAAAGGGACGTAAGTTGAGGATTTGTTAGAAGAACATGTGGAAGAAGAGGTCAGTATTTTGGGACTTGCCTTATTGGGAGCACTTAAAAGTTCACGATTACATTAATGTTATATACGTAGAGAAGAATATGTGTGATAGCTTGATTGGTCTCTTACTAAACATTCGTGATAAAACAAATGATTGTGTCAATGTACGGCGTGACTTGGTCACGATGAACATCAGGACCGAATTAGCACCAATAAAGACCAATGAAGGCCGCACATACCTTCCCCTAGCTTGCTACACTCTATCTAAGTCCAAGAGAATTGAATTGTGTCAGCGCTTGCATGGTATGAAGGAGGTGGTGACGACTCTATGTTATCTTAAGATGTATTTCCCTCTGTCATTTTTCGATATCATGGTCCATCTCATTATGCACCTTGTGAAAGAGATAAAGATATGTGTACTCGTGTGTCCACGTCATATGTACCCGTTCGAGAGGTATATGGAAATTCTCAAGTTCTATTTACGCAATAGATCTCAGCCAGAGGGCAGCATTATCAAAGTTCATGCAACCAAAGAGGATAGTGAGTTCTGCATTGATTACATGGCTCAGGTCAAACCGATAGGTATGCCTCTATCTCATCACGAGGAAAGGCTAGAGGGTATCGAGACCACCAGATGGAAAGCAATAACTCTCGATCTGGATACGTATACTCAAACCCTTTTCACGGTCTTGCAACACAAGACTAAAATATCCCTGTATATTGAAGAGCATAAGGGCATGCTACACTAAGATAATCCAGGCTGGTTAGATGATTGGATCATGTTAATATCATAGATGGTTCTATGATCTAGCCGTCTGTGATGTATTGCATATCACAGATGGTGCTATTATAGAACCGTCTGTGATATTACCATTATCACAGATAGTTTTATTATGGAATCATCTATGATGTTATACGTTATCACAAATGGTTATATTATAGAATTGTCTGTGATATTGTACTTATCACATATGATCTGTGATATATTAATATCACATATTGTTATTTAATAGAACCGTCTGTGATAGTTATTCTATAAGTAATTTTCTTGCTATGTTTTACACTATTACTCCTCTCACTCATGCATCCTCTCCGTCTCCTCATCCCCCAACCTTCACCACCACCGCTGGAGAACCCAACGTCTCCGTCCTCTCCTTCCTCACCTGGCATGGTGGTCCCGTCGCTTCTCCTCCTGACGTTGCCTCTCCTCCAAGCGTCGCCTCTCCTTCCTGTCGCCTCTTGTCCTGATGCTGCCTTGTGACCTGACGGTGCCTCTCCTCCTAAATGTATGGTCCCAAATCCCACTTTTTCCTCATGTGTGTTCATGCGCTCTTTCCTCCCTATCGCCTCTCCTCCCGAAGGTATGGATCACAAATCCCACTTTTTACCTCATGTGATAGATCCGTCCATATCTGTTAATGTGTATTCGTGAGTTCTCTCCTCACTGAGTTCATGCCTAGTGCAATGGCAAGCAGTCTCATGAGAAAGAATTGGTGAGATCAATTTTTTCGCATAAAAGAGATCTTTTTGCTTTTTTTAACATGTTGTACTAACTCATGCTTCATCAACAAACTAACATAGCTCAATCTAAAGCTCAATAGAGATTCAAGACTCAACACAGCCTATTTGACATAGCATGAATCATAAAAGGATAACTAAAGAGAGACTAGTCTCAAAAGCTAACATGACATGAATTAGTTCAGGTTGAGCATTTTAATCAACCTATCATGGCAAAGACTTGACTACACATATAAAATCATGATATATCTAGCAAATAAGCACAGATCATGGCAAGATGTAATTCATTGTAAATATGTCATAAAGGGTAATAATCAAGGCTCCATGTAGTTATATTACAATGCAGATAGACATGCAAGAAAATCCAGCTCCCCCTTAACATGTGATGCAACTTTTAGTTCAAGTAGAGTTATGTCAACATTAAGATCTAGAAGCTCCCAAATGAACTCCCCCTGAACCAAAGCAATAAGATCGAGAAGCTGGCAAGAAAAATCGAAAAGGGCAGTCCTTAAAGCATAGACAAGATATAGAGGATACTATGACTTAGACTGACTCTCATCTACCCCATATGACTCTAGGACTATCAACTGATCATCTAACGCACAAAAGAGCAAACAGTCTACCCGAGGGTGGCCCAACCCTCGCTAGAACCTATAAGAAGTGAGTGAGCTAAACCTAGTGAGAAGAGAAATAGCTAATAGGCAGCATCCTAGAATCACAAGATGAGAGAAAAAGATCTAAACAACTAGACGATAGAAGCACTCTAATCTATGCTAGGAGGACTAACCCATATGCACCCAATGCAATGCAGCAGAAAGGAGTAAGAGTATAATAAACAAGATAAAGC
The DNA here is from genome assembly GCA_036346575.1 of Dendrocalamus sinicus. Classification (NCBI taxonomy): domain Eukaryota; kingdom Viridiplantae; phylum Streptophyta; class Magnoliopsida; order Poales; family Poaceae; genus Dendrocalamus; species Dendrocalamus sinicus. The sequence goes on from CM070662.1 coordinate 30,710,705, forward strand.
ATGAAGTATAAAACTCCCCCTCACAACAGTCCATAAGGACAAACCACCCCAAGCTCTCCCCGTAGAGCTGAAAACCTAGAGCTGTCCAAAGACCTAGTAAAGATATCAGCCAACTGGTGGTCACTCTCCCTGCAGAGCTGAAAACCTAGAACTGTCCAAAGGCTTGGTAAAGATATCAGCCAACTGGTGGTCACTCTCCACGAACTAGAGCACTATGTCACCCTTCTCCACATGGTCTCTAAGGAAGTGATATCGAATATCAATGTGCTTGGTCCGAGAATGCTGCACTGGATTCTTGGCAATGTTAATGGCAGAAGTGTTATCACAAAAGAGTGGAACACTGTCTATAGCTAACCCAAAGTCCCGTAGGGTCGGGACCATCCAAAGTACCTAGCTGCAACAACTAGCGGCAGCAACGTACTCGGCCTCTGTGGTGGAGTGTGCAACTCCGAACTGCTTCTAGAAGACCAGGAAACAAGACAAGTGCCAATGAATTGGTAGGTGCCAGAAGTGTTCTTCCTATCAATCCAACAGCCAGCAAAGTCTGCATCCGAGAAGGCTCTCAAGGAAAGACAAGACGAGGAAGAGTACCAGATACCATAGTTAATAGTAGCTCGAAGGTACCGAAGGATACGCTTCACCGCCTGGCGGTGAGATACGCGAGGAGAAGTCTGAAACCGAGCACAAAGACAAACAGCGAAGTGTATGTCTGGTCTCGAGGCAGTGAGGTACAAGAGGGAGCCAATCATGCTGCGATACTCCTTCTGATCAACTGGCTCGCCGTCTTCATCTGGGTCAAGAGAAGCTGTGGACACCATGGGAGTTGACACGGGCTTACCATCACTCATGTCAAAGCGTCTTAGGAGGTCACGAGTGTACTTGCCCTGGCGTAAGAAAGTACCCTCCCAAGTCTGCTTGATCTGGAAGCCAAGAAACAAGGTCAACTCACCCATCATACTCATCTCAAACTCGGTGCTCATGACATCCGAGAACTGTGAAACAAGAGTATGAGAAGAGCCGCCAAAGTTGATGTCATCCACATAAATCTGGACGAGCAGAAGGTCATTACCATGCCTACGAATGAACAAGGTCTTATCTACCTTACCCATCTCAAAACCATGACTCAACAAATAGGACTTAAGCCTCTCATACCAAGCTCTAGGGGCCTGCTTAAGTCCATACAAGGCTTTTGAAAGTTGTAGACATGGTTTGGGTTTTTGGGGTTCTCGAAACCTGGAGGCTGTCTCACATAGACCTCTTCCTCAATGAACCCATTGAGGAAGGCACTCTTGACATCCATCTGGTAAAGCTTGGAACTCTTAGAAGTTGCGAAAGCAAGCAGGATTCTAATGGCCTCAAGTCTAGCTACAGGGGCAAAGGTCTCCTCAAAATCTAGACCCTCAACATGGGAGAAACCCTGAGCTACCAGTCTAGCCTTGTTTCGAATAACCACCCCATCCTCACTCTGCTTTTTCTTGAACACCCACTTAGTCCCAATGATATTGTGACCTCGAGGGGGCTCAACAAGCGACCAGACCTTGTTTCTCTCGAAATTTTCTAACTCCTCATGCATGGCATTGACCCAAGACTCATCAGAAAGAGCATGACTAACATCCTTGGGCTCGAAGGAGGCAACAAAGGTAGAATGGAGATAGAAATGTGACATGCCAGACTTTGAGCGTGTGACTCGCTTAAAGAGGTCTCCAATCATCTGCTCGGAAGGATGGTCTTTTTGGATATGTCGAGGAGGTCTAGGATGAGAAGAAGAAGTGGCCTCTATCTCATGAGCTGACAAGGTAGGAACAAAGCCACTAGCTCCAGAGGAAGCAGAAGGCATGAGCTGATCACCTGGAGGTGCCGTGGACGAAGACACCTCAAGTGGAGGATGAGGAACTGGATCGGGTAGACAACTCTCATCTCCATCCTCCTCATCGTCCACAAAGATGGGCTCGGACTGCTTTAAAGAACCTGAGATATCGGGTCTAGTCTCCGGACTGGCCTCGTTGAAGGTCACCTCACAGGTCTCTACCATCTTACTAGACTCGCAGTTCCAGACCCTATACGCCCACGAAGAAGTCGAGTAACCTAGAAAGATACCATCACAAGATCGTGACTCGAACTTATCTAGGTTCCCGGACTTCAGAATGAAACACTTGCAACCAAACATACGAAAATGCGAGACACTGGGCTTTCGCCCGTATCTCAACTCATAGGAGGTGCGATGCAAGTGTGCCCAAAGAAAAACTCTGTTCGAAACATGGCACGTGGTCGCAATAGCCTCAGCCCAAAACTTCCTAGGTGTAGAATACTCATCAAGCATCGTCCTGGCCATCTCGACTAGGGTACGGTTCTTCCTCTCCACGACGCCATTCTGCTGTGGGACGTGCGAAGAAGAGAACTGGTGCTCTACACCTGTCTCGTCACAGAACCTCTCGAAATAGGAATTCTTGAACTCCGTGCTATTGTCACTGCAGATCGCTCATAAGGCACCCGGGAGCTCAACAGAAAGCCTATTGAAAAGACCTCGAAAATGTGTAAACGTCTCATCCTTCGAGGCTAAGAAAAATACCCAAGAGTACCTCGAGAAGTCATCGACCACGACAAGAACATACCACTTCCCTCCTGCTGACTACACTCGAGCTGGTCCAACTATGTGCATGTGGAGCAGCTGTCCTGGTGCATCGGTCATAGTCACTGTGACCGGAGGGTGAGAAGCGGCAACCATCTTGCCGTGCCGGCAAGGAGCACAAACTAGATCTTTGACCATCTTGAGTTTCGGCAGACCACGAATGAGATCGTGGCCGCTAACGCGGGTCAAATGGTCAAATCCAATATGACCGAGTCTCCTATGCCAGAAGGAAAGGTCACGGGACTCAGAAGCAACCAAACACCGGAGAGGATCACCAGAAGACTCAGAAAAATCAGCACGAAAGATCCTCCCCTAATGAGAAATCCCGCAAACCAGACTACCCGAAGAATCAAAAATTTTGCAAGCGTTTTTCTTAAAGCTCACTTCAAAACCGTCATCGGTAAGCTGAGAAACAGAAAGCAAATTATACTGCAGCTTACTAACCAAGGCAACATCTTTTAAAATAAAAGACTCATTAACGCGCATTGTACCTTTGGCGATGACGCGTCCAGACGAAGCGTCTCCGAAGGTGATCGTCTCATCACCTGGAGCACGGGCTAGGGAAGAGAACCAACGAGAGTCTCCGATCATGTGTCGAGAACACCCGGAGTCAACGAGACAAACCTCTCTCTTCCCTACCCGGCGAACCTGAGTCAACGAGAGAGCAAAGTCTCAGTACTGGGGTAAATCAAGAGTGATTTTGGCACCTAGTACTGAGTAACATGTCGAGTAGAAGAAGTAGCCACACACGACTGACCTCTATCTACCCTACGCTCTCTGTCGCTCAAAGAAGTAGAAGGTCCACGAGCAGACCTGGAGCTATTGTTGGGTCCGACTGCTATAGGAGAGCGAGTCAGAGCACCAGCAACATGCTGATCACGCCGCGGGTAGACATCTCGATGGGGTAAACAAGAGCTACTCTCAGGACAGCGGATATCACGAGCAGAGGCAAACCGAGGACGAAAATCAGAAACACCAGAAAAGCCAAGCCCTCGATACTGCCTAAAACCCTCAGAGTGATCAATCCTAGACCTCGTGTTGGTCTTAGGTGCACTCAAGGTCTGGGGCTGACCCTGAATACGCCTAAGAGCTACAACACGGTCTCTACGCGCGATCTTAGCGCGCCTGAAGCATCGCTCGACCAAGTGTCCATCCTTCTGACAGAAGTTGCAATGATACTTCACCTTCTGGGAGGTAGAAGTAGCACGAAGAGGCTTCGCCTTCTGAGAGGCCGAAGCAACAGGTGGACTCACCTTACTGTCAGAAATCCCTTGGACAAAGCCTGTTGACTTGAATTGAACTTTCTCAGTACTGGGCTCAATCTCGATCACACCTGCCGCTAAGGGTCTAAGAATAGCAGGTGGATACTTCCTCATGTCCTCATAAAAATCATATCCTAGACCTTGATTGAATTTGCAAATCTTGGACTGGTATAGAATAAGATTTACCTTCTTCTTGCCTCCAACAAATCTCTCGAGGGTGTTCATAAGATACTGACACTCCCGAAAAAGAGAGGTGCAAGAAGAGCAGGGGGAAGAAGAGATAGCAGTAGGTAAGGGAGTAGAAGAAGAACCAGAAGCAGAAGAGTGAATGGCTTGTGCACGCACAGCCGACTCAGAAGGGACAGTCCTACTACTAGCTAGTTGGTTTACGTCACTAAGCGTCTCCACCTTACCCTTGGGATTCTCCCCCACTCCAGCACACACATCATAACAAGATTGTGGCTTCTCTAGTAAATCCTTAGTTAGCTTCACACATTTTTGTTCCAATGCAATCAAGTGAGATTTTAGTTTATCACAAGTTTTGCATGGTGAGCTAACAGGGTCCTTAGAAACATACTGAGCCCTTTTCTTACTGTAGTCAATCGTTTTTGAAACTGTTTTGAGACAGATTCAAGTTCAGCAGTTAATTTAGGACAGTTCAAACATGAAGCAATAGGCTCAAGTAATGAAGCTTGTAATTCAGTAATTTTGTAATATGCCCTTTTTAGGTTCATCTTCAAGTTATTGCAATTTTTACAAGTCTCGGGTAGATCAAGGAGCATGGTATAAAGACCTCCAAAAGCATTGTCCTTATCCTCACATGAGGTGCAACATGTAGTCTCAACAACAGGGGATGAAAGAGTAACTACCCTACTCATCTCTAGTTCAGCAAGTAGACAAACATTCTCCACCTTAACCATGTCTAACTCAAGGGCACACTATCATGCAAGGTCCTTAGCTTCTCCAAGTCATCGAGCAAAGCAGTACAAACATCACAATCGTCACGGGAGGGAGCAGATCTAAGTGAAGTAAGCTCCCGTGACAAGCTCTCTACTTTCTTCTCCAACTCGCTAACCCTAGCTCTAGATCTAGCATGGAATTTCTCTAGTTTAAGAAAAGAGGAAGGGTATACCTAATCGGAGTCAGAATAGAGCTCGTTGTCGCTGATCTCGCCCTCAAGGACCATGAAGCACATGCCCGAGAAGTCTTCGCCGCCCTTGGGGTCTTGCTCGTCTATCCCATCGTCGTCGCTCCACCCCTCCACTTCGATGAGGTCGAGGTCGTCGAAGCCGGTGAGGACTTGGTGGAAGAGTCTCTTGGCTTTGCCAAGGTCGCAGAACTTCTTCTTGCCTTGGGTATGAGCTGAGGGCTTCTTGTTGTGGTTCTTGTCGATGTAGTCATTCTTGCTCACACCGCCGTAGTCGCCCTTGCCCTTCTGCAGCTTGGGGCTATTTGCCCGAATGTGGTTGGGGCCACCACACTCGAAGCAGATCACGGGTCCTCCTCTCTTTCTATCCCTCCTCTTGTAGGCATGGGAAAATTTTCTAGCTAGGAGGGCTAACTAGTCATCTGCAAGCTACTCTAACTGATCATCAGTTACGTCACAGAGAGCAGCAAGAGAGAATCCACAAAGCGACTCGGAAGAAGATCCAGGAGCTGAAGTGGGATCGGTGACTAAGGCCATCGACTGCGACTTCGACTTATGAGAGACAATGTCAATCTCGTGAGTCTTGAGGCGTGAGTACAACGCGTCAAGAGTCAAAGTCGAAAGATCGGTGGTGTCCTTGATGGTAGTCACCTTCATCTCCCAAACACGCAAATCAAGCGTCGCGAGCATCTGACGAGCGTTGTCCGAGTCGGGGTATGTGAGACCGACCGCTCGGAGGTTGCTCAAAATCTTGTGGAAACGCGCAAAGCACTCATCGAGAGACTCGCCAGCGAGCATTTTAAACTTGTTGTAATCTCGCTTGAACTGGTCCTATCGTACCGTCTTGATTTGAGTGGTGCCCTCATGGTATGCATGAGGGTCACCCAGATGTCATAGGCCGACGTCAAATGAGAGATGCGATCGAACTCGCTTCGGCTCAAACCCTGGATAATTATGTTCCTTACCTTTGCATTCACCTCAACATCAAGCATGTTTCCAGCGTTGATGTTCTCATCGGCAGGAACAACATATCGTACTTTGACCTTACGCCAGATGGCGTAGCCCTGAGCCTGGATGTAGGTCTCCATCCGACTCTTCCAGAAGGGATAGTCGATCCCATCGAAGATCGGGGACTTGGTCGAGTACTTGTCTGTTGCCATGGCTCATAGACCGGTTAAGATCTATAGACGAGAGCTAACCGGCTCTGATACCAATTGTTGGATCGAAAACGGCAACAGAGGTGGGGTGAATGGTGCCTTTAAAAATCGCCCCAAGGTGTCCACAATATTCTCTACTTTCCAGTAGCTATTGAAGCTATGAAGACGGAGAACAAAAGCCAACTGGAAACCCAAAAACAAATTTGACGAGAAACTGCTAAGACTTGGGCTACAAGACTATGAGCAAAGAACCAACAAAGTCATGAAAAGTTATGAAGAAGGAAGATGTTTGCTCACTGGCAAGGAAACTGCAAAAGATCAGCTCAACACATTTCCACGGCAAGAAACTGCAGACATATGCTTCCACGGCAGAGAAATAGCAGCAATATGCTGCCACGGCAGAGAAAAGACAAGAAATTTCAGCCGGCCGAAAACTTGATTTCTGCAGCAAATAGCAGGCCAAAATAGCAGCAGAAAGTAGACAAAAACAGCAGCAAAATAAAATAAAATCTACTGCCAGCCGAACATCACAAAAGAAAGGAAAATCTGCTGCCAACCGAGCACTCAAAACAGCACAAAAGATGAAGTATGCTGCCAGCCGAAAAGCAGTAAGAAGGACTGCACTTCATTGCAGAAACTGCTGCCACAGCAAAGGAATCTGCTGAAACTACTGCCACAACAAACGAAAGCTGCTGAAACTGCTGCCACGGCAAAAGGAAATGAAAGCTAGCTGCAGCTGCCGAAAGGAGTTTTTACTGCCAGGACCAAAGATTGACAAAGCACAAACAGTAGCAAAAATTGGTACATGGCTGAAATGGCTGCTCTTTAAAAACTGAAAACTGCAAGTTAATCCATAGAGCACCAAAAACAATCCTAAAAGCTAAAAACAAGAAACTTGCCGACAGCTGGTTTTTGGAAGGAATTAGTAGCAAGAACTGAACATGCACTGCATGAGCCGACAGGAGAAATGGAGCTAAGGATTAAAAGATTGAGGAAGACCAAATCACAGCATGAGCATCACTTAACAGAAGAAAAACTGAGCAAATAAAAGAGGGCTGCAGTTAAGTGATACTTCTTGAAAAAATGCTGCTCATAAGGACCATGAAGAGAGATCCAAAACCATCACCAACAGAGATAGTCCTCCATATCCAATCAGAAAGGAAAATAGAGACAGGAAACAGAAGAACAATCCAAAGCATAAGGTTTCTCCCATTGAAATTGATACCGAGACAAGAATGCTTATACAAGATTGCTCTGAGCTCATCTCTCTCTCAATCTCACACTAACTAAGTCCTCATACATGCTTGAAAGATCAAGAACTCTACATATTCTCCTCGCAACTGACATGGAGAGAAACTCAAAACATAGAACACTCAAAACCCACTCTATCAATTTCAGCACTAGAGAGCACCTCTATATTTATAGCATCCATAATGGGTTCACACCACACTTTACCCATTAGCTCTCAACAACTCATAGCATTTTATCCATAACCCACTTCCTTTAGTGCAGCTTTGTGTATTCACCAAAACGCCCCTCCTGTACCTTCCGAGAAGCTTCCTCATTCCTTGCCTTCCAAGCCACGCAGCTACCTCGAGCCCTCGCCGTCTTCGGCACACCTCGACCGTTCTGACCTCAGCACCGCCTGTGCCTAGTCCGGTCATTCCGTGCCTCGCCATGACTCCACCTCCACATCCTGCAGACATTACAGACAAGAAAAAAAATCACATAGCACCGCTCGAAATATTGTAACCATACAATAACATCAAAAGAAATACTCAAAGCCCAAATCGATCGAAACAAAAAATAAACGACTTAAGCCCGTTCGACCTAGTTCGACAAGGTCCGACCGAAACGATTGCACCACGCAACGACATGGTCCAAACCACATAAACCAAACTCAACTTTCCTAAAACAGATGTCAATTGCTCATCACACAACCGGGGTCACCTCTACATGGTCTATCAAGTACATTTTGATGTCACTACTTATCCGAGGGCCGAAATAACTTGGGAACGATATTGATGTGTACCTAACACCATTGGTGGAAGATATTGTGACACTATGGAACGAAGGGGTACAAGTATGGGATACGGATAAATGAGAACTTCACTATACGTGTCATGTTGTTCTGCACCATCAATGATTTTTCTACTCTTGGTAACCTATCGAGGTTGAGTATGAAAGGAGCCAAAGCCTGTCCGCACTGTTTAGATTATACCGAGGTTGTATGGTTGAACAACTCACATAAAACTGTGCACATGCGTCACTTTAGGTTCCTTCCAAGGTATCACCCATACTACAAGATGAAGAAACAATTTGATAGAAATAAAGAGGATCACTCAGCACCAAAGCATTTTAGCAGGAAAGAGGTGTATGATATGGTCAAGGATATCGATGTTGTGCTTAGAAAGGGACGTAAGTTGAGGATCTGTTAGAAGAACATGTGGAAGAAGAGGTCAGTATTTTGGGACTTGCCTTATTAGGAGTACTTAGAAGTTCATGATTGCATTGATGTTATATACGTAGAGAAGAATATATGTGATAGCTTGATTGGTCTCTTACTAAACATTCGTGACAAAACAAATGATTGTGTCAATGTACGGCGTGACTTGGGGCCTGTTTGGTAGAGCTTCAGATTCTCAATTTTCAGCTTCTGCTCTGGATTCTTTGAGAATCCACTTCTCTGAGAATCTGGAGCTGCCTCTGAAAAGCGTTTGGCTACTAGGTTAGCTTCAGATTCATAAAAAGGGGATTTGAGGGAAATAGACCATGTTACCCCTAGTCACTGTTTCATTGTTCCATTACCTTTACGAGCAGAGAATGCTATTGCTATTGTGAGAGCATTGACTTTGTTGGAGGCATGTTCTGATGGTTGTTTGGAATTAGTGACATAATTCGTGTGTGAGCTATTCTTTTACTGTGTTCGTTATATGTATTATATTTCTTGTTCTGAAGAAAGCTATTTATAATACGGTTCGGTATCAATTAATACCACATTATTTTGGTTCAATATCAGCGAACATTGAAGAATGCCCAACATCCTGAAATTTGTCTTGCAAGTCTATCACGAAATTCACAGAGGGGAAGGAGGTGGGACCTTAGTTATGTTGTGAGGAAAACACACACCAAAAAAAGAGAACACATCAAAGTATCTCCATCATCCTGAAATTTGTCTTGCAAGTCTATCACGAAATTCACAGAGGGGAAGGAGGCGGGGCATTTGTTATGTTGTGAAGAAAACACACACCAAAAAAGAGAACACATCAAAGTATCTCCATCATCCTGAAATTTGTCTTGCAAGTCTATCACGAAATGCATCCATCGATGTATCGCTCCTACCCTCAGTTGATGTATCAGATGCATCTTGAGAAATGACATATCTCCTATATCTAGTTGGGATGGTAGGAACATAGTTTGGATTCCTATCAAACCTATGAAAATGCCTATCAGGCGCATCATGGTCACGAATGAAATTATGCAATCCCATAGTTGCAGCCACAATCATCATTTGTTTATCCATTGGATAGCTAGGCATCTTCAAAAGTATTCTCCACTTCATCTTCCATACACCAAAGCATCTCTCAATGATGTTCCGCAAACTAGAGTGTAAATGGTTGAATTTTTTTCTCACCAGTTGGCGCCGAACCTCTTTGAAATTCTGGAACATGGTATCTTTATCCTTTATATGGTGCTAGGTAACCTGGGCGGTTAGGATAGCCAGCATCGACAAGATAATATTTTCCTGAGTAAATTCCATTACCGGTCCTTAAACTTTTTATGCTGTGTCATCCCGGTCCATAGACTTTCAAAGTGTGTCATTCCGGTCCATAGACTTTCAAAGTGTGCCATTACTGTGGTAACAACCATGGACCGGGATGACACAGCATAAAAAGTTTAAGGACCGGGATGACACAGCCAAGACCCGTAACGGACTAATTTTGAGACCCAGAGAGTGTTTAGGCACCGGGATGACATACTTTGAAAGTCTATGGACCGGGATGACACAGCATAAAAAGTTTAAGGACCGGTAATGGACTTTACTCTATTTTCCTAATAGAAAAAACAAGTATTTGTCATTTCCATATTTCATATGAAATAACAAAATAAAATTTGTAGAAAGTACCTTGAGGAGGATGAGGAAAGATGTCTCTATCAATTTCCAATGCATGGAATAGCACACTTGTATCATGCATTGCTCCTGGTTGTCCAATAGATGCATATATAAATCTCATGTCGTGATCACAAACTGCCATCACATTTTGAGTTGCTTTCTGAGATCTACCAATATATCTAACTTTTTCTTCTTCTAGAACAACCGCCAAAATATGAGTTCCATCAATAGCACCAATACAATTTTGAAAATGTGGCCACATACGACGATCATTTCTAATTCTAGGATGGACAGTAGTAAAGTTTGGATCCTTAGGGCGCACAAAGTCGCGTGCCAAGTCCACCATACATTTCAAGACATCCTCAAACTTCCTACTGATAGTTTCTCCAGAATGCTTGAAGCGGTTTTGCACCTTTCTATTTGATTCAGAGCCACCGACTATATAAAGAAAAATGGCTAGCGCCTCACTTGTGTGCATATGTGTAGTGGATTTCAGATTGTAGGTGCTAACCAAAAGATCATGCAATGTAATAAAGGTTCTGGAGTTCATACGAAGCATACGGTAGCATTCACCCGGAGTGGTCAAAGTTTCTTTCACCCATCCCATCCCGCTGAGTCGTGAAGTCCTAGGTGCTGCCTTATCCAAGTAGGTTGAGCGATATTTCTCTGCAATTCTTGTAGCTGCTAGAAGATTATTTGCAACAGCTTGATACATGAGCAAGACATGTGTATCACTTTCATGTTCTTCATCAGTGGAACCATCTTCTTCACTATCACTTGACATCTATACTTGAAGAAACAAATTAAAAGACAAGAGTTACATGAATTATACACAAACATATCAGGTAAAATATGGCTGCAATAAAAGGACAATATGGCAGCAAAAAGAAACAAAATTTTCAAATTATGACACAAACAAACATGTCTTAAATTAAAAGGATACATCCCCACATAAATAGAACATGTTTAGTGCTACAATACATGAGAGTTCTCATATTATTGAAAGCAAACATAGGTTTAAAAGATACAACCCAACAAAAGATGTTAGATAAAATGGTACACCAACCAACACACGTCACTTTCCATATTTCACTTCATACTTCTTGGTAAGCCAATTAAAACGCCCTGTGGCGGTATGGAGTGAATTAACAAACATCTCTCTTTGTTCCTTCTTGATAAAAATTTCAGTTGCAATGAAATGCTCATTAGTCCCTTCAGTAGCACCACATTCTTCAACTAGGGCCATGACATCTTTTATGGAACAACCTGGAGGGTCCTCTCTTTGTTTAGCAAATGATTGAATAGAGGACAAAGTTTGTTCAGAAATGTCAGCAGTCCGCGACATTTCATCTATTAACCTTTCAGATCCACCCTTGTTCTTTTTGGGCTTGTCAACCTTTTCTCTCTTTCTCTTTTGGGACAGTGGCTCATCCTCTGGTTCGCTATCCTTGTCATTGTCATCATCAATATTGATAGCGTCAATGTCTACCGTAGGCATAGTGCCCATGCCTACAGACCAATGGTCGCTACCACTATTGCGAATGTCCTCAAACATCACAGTCAATAGTTCCTCATTTTGCAGTCCAGCCTTCATATACTTGCCACAACCTGGTATATCCTGAAAAACATGACATTAAACCAATGAGAATTATGTCTTCCAAGTGCTGGACAGAAATGAAATAAATTGAAAACTTACTTTTTTAAGTGCTGCCCAACGCTCAGGAGTAGCAACCACTGTTTTCTTGGCTTCATCCCATCCCAATCCTGTTTGAGCATTCAACTTCTTCCATGTGTTGTACTCGCCCCTAAGTCTGTCCCATTTGTTCTTAAATTGGCGCTTTGTGTACACTAAGCCTGTCCTCACGCTAAAATTCTCAATCACTTCTTTATACCCCTTATTGTTTAAATGGGTACTAGGGCGATTACCATCTTGTACTTGAGCAGCAAAAATCTCACACACTACCCTTGTGTTGTAGTCAGACCAATCAGCATTGTCCATTGCCATTTTAACACTAGGTGATGGTTCATTTTGATCCATGCCTGCCATCCACTCACACCAATTATGCCTCAATAAAAAGTTCAACAGACCAATTTGGTCAGCACATTTCCAAACAACAGATACACCCACCAATTGTCATGCTTACCAATCAACAATTCACATTGATACAACAACAGATACACCCACCAATTTTCATGCTTACCCGTAATGAACCAATTTTCATGCTTATTTTCCCCTCACCCTTAACAAAAATTGATACAAGTTTTAACAAGGGTACATATCTACAAGATTTCTAATCAGCATTGGTGAAAACAGTGGGGGGATTAGGAGGAGACAGTAGGGAATGGAAGAAAATGGAGAGAGGGATGGACTCACGGGTAGAGCACTGGACGGGTCACTGGCCGCCGCCGCCACTGGGTCACTGGCCGCCGCCGCCACCGGGTCACTGGTGAAAACAGTGGGGGGATGAGGAGGAGACAGTAGGGAATGGAAGAAAATGGAGAGAGGGAGTGGAAGAAAATGGAGAGAGGGATGGACTCATGGGTAGAGCACTGGACGGGTCACTGGCCGTCGCCGCCGGGTCACTGGTGAAAACAGTGGGGGGATGAGGAGGAGACAGTAGGGAATGGAAGAAAATGGAGAGAGGGAGTGGAAGAAAATGGAGAGAGGGATGGACTCACGGGTAGATCCGTCCCCGCCGCAGCCGCCTAGATCTGTCCCCGCTGCCACCGCCTAGGGCCGTCCCCGCCGCCGCCTAGGGCTGCCCCCGCCGCCGCCTAGGGTTTCCCTTTCCCTGGTCGCGCGAGAGGAGAGGAGAGGTCAGTCGCGTGCGGGAATGGGAGGAGTCGACGTGCAGATTGGGGGAGGAGGCGCGTCTCGCGTGCGGGCAGATGGGGCCAGTGGGAGGAGTGGGGTATACCCCCAATGGCAATTGCGGGTAATATTTGTGACTTTAGATGGATCTAGAGCTGTGGAGTGGCCTGGATCCCACTCCACCACCATAGTACTATTTTTGGAGTGGATTCACCCCGCTCGGCTCCAGATTTTTGCGAATCTCCATCCGTTTGGCATGGCTCCGGCTCCACCAAAAGTGAATCCGGGAGCTGGAGCCCTTCCAAACACCCCCTTGGTCACGATGAACATCAGGACCAAATTAGCACCAATAAAGACCAATAAAGGCCGCACATACCTTCCCCTAGCTTGCTACACTCTATCTAAGTCCGAGAGAATTGAACTGTGTCAGCGCTTGCATGGTATGAAAGTTCCATCCGATCACTCTATCAGCATGAAGAAACTTGTTTTCATGAAATATTTGAAATTAATTGGCATCAAGTCTCATGACTGTTATGTGCTAATGACGCAATTGATTCCTGTTGCAATTAGAAGTATTTTGCCGAACAAGGTTCGAGTGACAATCATGAGGTTGTGTTATTTCTTTAACACAATTGCTCAGAAGGTCATCGATCCCAATGGACTAGATGCTCTGTAGAAGGAGGTGATGACGACTCTAATGTTATCTTAAGATGTATTTCCCTCTATCATTTTTTGATATCATGGTCCATCTCATTATCCACCTTGTGAAAGAGATAAAGATATGTGTACTCGTGTGTCCACGTCATATGTACCCGTTCGAGAGGTACATGGAAATTCTCAAGTTCTATTTACGCAATAGATCTCAGCCGAAGGGCAGCATTATCGAAGTTTATGCAACCAAAGAGGTTAGTGAGTTCTGCATTGATTACATGGCTCAGGTCAAACCATAGGTATGCCTCTATCTCATCACGAGGAGAGGCTAGAGGGTATCGAGACCACCAGAAGGAAAGCAATAACTCTTGATCTGGATACGTATACTCAAACCCTTTTCACGGTCTTGCAACACAAGACTAAAATATCCCCGTATATTGAAGAGCACAAGGGCATGCTACACTAAGATAATCTAGGCTGGTTAGATGATTGGATCATATTAATATCACAGATAGTTCTATGATGTAGCCGTCTGTGATGTATTGCATATCACAGACGGTGCTATTATAGAACCGTCTTTGATATTACCATTATCACAGATAGTTTTATTATGGAATCATCTATAATGTTATACATTATCACAGATGGTTATATTATAGAATTGTCTGTGATATTGTACTTATCACAGATGATCCGTGATATATTAATATCACATATGGTTATTTAATATAACTGTCTGTGATAGTTATTCTATAAGTAATTTTCTTGTTATGTTTTACACTATTACTCCTCTCACTCATGCATCCTCTCCGTCTCCTCATCCCCCAACCTTCACCACCACCACTGGAGAACCCAACGTCTCTGTCCTCTCCTTCCTCACCTGGCATGGTGGTCCCGTCGCCTCTCCTCCTGACGTCGCCTCTCCTCCAGGCGTCGCCTCTCCTTCCTGTCGCCTCTTGTCCCGATGCTGCCTCGTGACCTGACGGTGCCTCTCCTCCTAAATGTATGGTCTCAAATCCCACTTTTTCCTCATGTGTGTTCATGAGTTCTTTCCTCCCTATCGCCTCTCCTCCCGAAGGTATGGATCCCAAATCCCACTTTTTACCTCATGTGATAGATCTGTCCATATCTGTTAATGTGTATTCGTGAGTTCTCTCCTCCCCATCGCCTCTCCTCTTGAAGGTATGGGTACGAAATCTTACTTTTTAGCTCATGTGTGTTACATCCGTCCATTTCTGTTAATATCCTTTTAATGTGGAACCCAAAAAGGAATGGGAGAAATGGATGTGGGAGGGAAGGTGAGACCAGTTGTGTCGGGCTGGAAGTGGTAAGGTTGTTGGGGGTAGTCTCATTGTGATCCTCACGCAGATGAAGACATGGATGGTAGTCTTTTGTCATTGCCAAAAATGTCGCCTTCATGTCATCCTCACGGTAGGCCTTCTGGGTGTCCAGTGGTCCACGCTCTCCTTCGGCTTTCAGTACGTTCTTGTCTCCTCTCCTCCGACTCTTCTTACTTCTATGGGTGGGCTACTGGTTCAAGAAAAAAGGGCATAAAACACTGTGAGTCAGAGTAATAGTTGTACAAGAGGAACATTACAGCAATACACGTGAGCTTGAAAGGGGTTGAAGCAAATTAGTTTGCTTTAGCCCTTTTCAAGCCCATGTGTATAGTGCTTTATTGTTCGTCTTTTAGTTGTTGAGAAATATATGTCCCCTCCTCCAACTCTCCTCTCCTTAGATCTATAGGTGGGCTGCTGATTCAAGTAAAAAAAGGCATGAAACACTGAGAGTCGGAGTAGTAGTTGTATAAGAGGAACATTACAACATTATACATATACACTGGAGCTTCAAAAGGGGTGAAGCAAATTAATTTGCTTCAGCCCTTTTCAAGCTCATGTGTATGGTGCTTTATTGTTCGTCTTTAAGTTGTTGAGAAATATATGTCCTCTCCTCCGACTCTCCTCTCCTTCTAATTTGCTTCACCCCTTTTCAAGCTCATGTGTATGGTGCTTTATTGTTCGTCTTTAAGTTGTTGAGAAATATATGTCCTCTCCTCCGACTCTCCTCTCCTTCTATGGGTGGGCTGCTGGTTCAAGTAAAAAAGGATATGAAACATGGGAGTTGGAGTAGTAGTTGAACAAGAGAAATATTACAACACTATACACTTGAGCTTCAAAAGGGTTGAAGCAAATTAATTTGCTTCAACTCTTTTCAAGCTCATGTGTATGGTGCTTTATTGTTCATATTGCAAAAAGATCTTGTAGCAATAATATATGTCACCGAATGTTCTAATTTATTGTAAGATCAACCATGTGCCAATGTTTACACTCACAACTCATTGTAATTAGTTTTTTTGTAAAAGAGATGATGTTATCATTGTCGTCATCGACGTCGCTGAATGGGGCTAACGCTCCGAAGACCAGGGTAATTAGGCATGGTAGAGGAGTATAAAAAAGGACAGAGAATTGAATGACCATCATGGAGATCTCTCTGGATGATGTCTCTCTGCAATAGAAGAAAGCAATGGTAGCATTTTGGATTACCTATGAGATACTTGGAAGCCAACGAGTCCTCATCACCGTAGAAAACTGGAAAAGTTTGACAAAAGACGAGAAAAGTGTATTGTGCATGGAAGTTTCAAACATGTTCGAGATTTCAGCAGAAGTCCAAGGACTTGTGTGACGACAGGCGCTCCTCGCGATGGAAAATGTGTGGAAGACCTTCAAGAGCATGGTTGTCACGAAGTACATGACCAAGAATCGCACACCCTTCACAAGGTATCCTTTCATGTCGTCGAAAACATGGGAAGCCTTTGCGCAAATGAAGATGATAACCAAATTTCAATACGAAAGTGTGGCACACAAAACTCTCCAAGCACAAAACACTCACCCCACAGACTCGGCACCGCTGGGTACACAGGTAAAATCCCACAATGGAGGATGGAGGATGAGCTCGCAATCCGATCAGAAGACTCCCCACCATTTGCAGGATCACAAATGAGCGTGCTTGAATCTGGATAAGAATGAGTTCATCAACCATGTCTTCAGGTATCACCTCTTTGAAAAACCCCGTAGACAAGGAAGTATCCCAACGCTTGGTAAGATATGTTGAACTACCTAGTTGTTAATAGGTCCATAACATCATGGGATCTAAAATAACATGATTGCCTCTTACAGCAAACATTGACTACCAAATCTTCTGAAAGCTCCTTCCAAGAAGTCAGGGAGAGGGATATACTATCCATGACTTTGGAAAACATGGAGCACCCAGGTGGCACGTGAGGCCTAGGGGTTTACATATCTTAGAGGCACAGATTCTCAAATGACTCTAAGGTGTATAGGAGTAGGAAAAAATCCAAGGCTGAGTGTGAGGAATGTATGAAATGGGACTTTAATGCAAAACTTGAGAATATAACTACCTCACTTCAAGGAGAGATAGATGCATTGAGGGAATAACTAAGAGAAGTCCGCAACCAGTCTCAAGCCACCCCCGTTATTATGGTACCTAGTCCCCCTCAACGTCAGAGTAGCTGCACATCTGCGTCACTTTCGGAACATAGCGATGCCCACTTACCTATCAACGATATCTAAATAATGTACATCTCTAGAATACTACATAGATAGACTTGGTAGATGCCTTAACTCATTATGTATCATTATGTAGGAGGCCACACCGTGCATCCTCAGAATCAGGGTTGTTGGCTCCATTCCCGTTGACGGTGGGCGGGGGTTGGCGTATCCATGCCTGCTAGGGACATTGGTGCACGTTAACCAGCTAGGGACCAATTTCGCAAATGTCCAGGAGGACAGTATTAATGACATTTTCAGAGCTGTCCCACTGAAGAGGCCCCCAAACGGAGAAATCATGACACTAAGGGATACTGTCCACACATTCGTCCAATGGCCCAAGATGGACATCACCTTGGACCCTTCTGTGTTGTGATCTCCACATGACCATGCCTCTCAAACAGAACCCTCTATGACTCCATCTAAAGCTCCGCTTCACAAGTCCATCGCATCGGCTCTCGTGGAAATGACTTCGAAGATGTATCGCAACCGAGACACCAAGGCCGAACCAAAGAAGACTAAGCTACCTCTTGAATCCTGGAAGTACTAGCTCAGGCTGTCATTTATCCCCGAGTCACAATTACCTAGCTTTAGACTAGCTTGTAGGTCTTTGCATACCTGGTACATACAGATGTCCAACAGGAAGCCAAACCGGTAAAGTGGATTCATCGTGAGATACACAGATGCGTATTTCCTCCACAACTCGGGCTACATCATCGTGAGCTTGGAAGACTTATTTTTGCTATTCAACCTCGACGAACTCAACACCTCACTTCTATGATGCTGGACACTGTAAGTGTACAATATAATAAAGTTCTACATTTATGTAATACCGATAAATATCATAACTCATTACTTATGTATAGATCCATGATGCAATGAGTCTGACGATGGTGACAACTATTGGGTTTTCTTGACCCACACTTGGTTTCTGAGCAATCCATCAATACAAACGCATCCTTCATCAAAGAATACATAACGATGGGATTGTTTGCTCACATTGACAAGGTGTACATCCTGGTACCCTTCAACCAGGGGTAACTGCTTCACTAGTTGCCACACAAGTTTCATTTTTACTTTATATGCAATATGAATTTAGGATTAATTACTATTGCGACACACATGACTAGTAGGGCTGTAAAAAAAGCTTGAAGCTCGCGAGCTACTCGAGTTCGGCTCGTTCTAGGCTCGATTCGAGCTCGGTTCGAACTTTAAACAAGCCGAACTCGAGCTTGATCTCGAGCTCGCGAGCTTCACCGAGCCGAGCTTGAATAGTTCGCGAGCCCCGGTTCGAGCTTAAATAGTAATACATATTAATTCTTACCGAGCTTACTCGAGCCGAACTCAAGCTCGAGCTTGTCTTATTATTGAAAATTAATGTCTATTTGAATTATTTTGATTGTTATCGAGCTTACTAGAGCCGAGCTCGAACTTAAAATTTTTTATTATTGAAAAATAGTGCATAATAAATTATTTTAATTGTTTTCGAGCTTCAACGAGCTGAGCTCGAGCCCAGGTCCAGGCTCGGACCCCAACTCAAGCTCGGCTCGAGCTTCTACCGAGCTCGAGCCTGGAAGGTCAAACTCACTCGAGCTCGGCTCGTTTACAGCCCTAATGACTAGGTCTCACTGGATTCTGATTGTCATTGTAACAAAGTGGAGTAAGGTAATATATCTTGATTCCCTACTTATGAGCAACCACAACTTCACCGTGTGCAACAAACAATTGACAGGTAAACTCATTTCCTCGATACATAACTCTATTGTAGTCTTCTCTTTGTTTGCAATGGCTGAGACTAACCTTTGAAATCATGTAGGTCGTTTAGTGCTTACGTTGCCTAGGGAGAGAGACATAAGGAATCCAGCGTCGCACTGCGACATAGGACGTGATTTCCGGTACCTGCTACAACACAATAATCCTGCTATATCATACTTCATTATAATACCTCTAAAACTGACAATACCTATCTATATAATTCTATTTTTACAGTGCTACCGGTAGCTATAGGCCAACGTATGTGGATTCTATGTTTGCCGCCATATGCAGGAAATCATGGACACTAAGATGGATGATCCAAAGGTTTGTCAACCCGCCAATAAATATTTCATGGTTATCAATATATATATAGGTATATACTTATATATATAATTATATATATGCTAATGACTTTAACATTGCTAGCGACAGCGCGTGAAATTCGACGAAAGTACATTCGATCTTAACAAACTCACTGAAGTTCGAGGATAGCTTTCTGAATTTTTGATGGGGGAGGTCATATAGAAGAATGGAGAGTTCCACACCGGCGATGATGATTAGATGTTCAAACATTTGATACAATTGTAATAACTCAATTGTGCTTAATCAAACAATTCATTCAGTTGTACTTCCTTTAGTTGTTTAATTCATTTGTAAGATCTATATAACGATTGTTGTGGGCTATATTGTGCTATATGTGTGATCTATTTGCTTGTTTTTAGAGGGCATAACTAGCATTTCCTGAGGCTAGCTGAAAATAGAAATAATTTAGCGATTAAAATAGCTATCATAGATGATTTATAACACAATTATCTGTGATATGTAATATATCACAGACAATTTTTGGTATTAGCCATCTATGATATTTTAGATATTACATACAGCTATGCTGAAGAACCATCTGTGACATCTGGTATATCACAGATGGTTTTTAGTATTACCCATTTGTGATATGTGAGATATCATAGACGGCTATATTTAAGAACCGTCTGTGATATCTGTAATATCATGGAAAATTTTTAGTATTAGCCATCTGTGATATCTGACATATCACATATGACTATGTTTAAGAACCATCTCTGATATATGAAATATTATAGACGGTTTTCTTTTGAAAAAAATCGTCTGTGTTATAACTTATCACGGATGGTTTGAAAACCGTCTGTGCTAACCACCTGTTATCACAGACACATAAATTCAGATGGTTCGCAAATTATTTTGATGACCATTTCTATAGTTGTGCTAGCTTTTCTAAAAATTAAAAAGTCAATTTAAAGCTCAGCCTTCTCACGGGCTGATCATGTCTAGCCCGGATTTGTCTTCATCTTCGTGTGGACGAATCCCAGCTGTTCGCTCTCACTTAACTCCCTCTTTCTCCATGCCAACAGTCAAATCTTGCCTGACCACCATTTGTTACCCATCCCTTCCTCCGCTTGCCATTTGTTACCCATCCCTTCCTCCGCTTGCCTGCCCTCTCTTCCTCTCTTTTCTCTCACTGGCCAGCGGGCCCGCATGTCATCTCCTTCCTCCCCTCTTTCTTCTTCCCTAGCCGATGCCCTTGACGCCCCCTCCGAGCTCTTAATAGTAGCCGTTACTTTCTGTTTGGCTGAAGCAAATGCTACCATTGAAGACCCCCCATCATTCCCCACTCACTCCACCAGTTACTCCTGCCTTAAAATCTAGTTGTTAACCGCAGTAGTGCACCACTATCATGCCATTAACTCTGATGAGCTACTGAGCCCATTGCTCATCCCCTCCACCTATAAAAACCCCTCCCCGAGCTACCTCTCCTCTCACCACACCTCATCTTTCTCTCAATTTCTCTTCCCAGCGCCTGAGAACTTTCCGCACCATCTCCCGTGAGCAATTGTCGGCAAGGGAACCCTTTCCAAGCTTTGAAGCCGGCATCGAAACCTTGTCTGCCCCGTCCCCGACCTCGCTGACCATTATGCTGATCTTTCCCATCACTCAAACACCACTGATGATGATGTCGTGCACTGTTGCCGACGACGCTGTGCACCGCCACCACCGACGATGCAGTGCACCACCACCGCATCTTCCTCGTTGCTGACCAACTTCTAACCTCCTCACAGTTTGCACTAAGGTGTTCAACTTCTCTCTCTGTATCTTTCAATTGCTATAGTCTTTTATGACCGCAAGCACTTTCGATCATAGCCGCTTTCGATTGTTATCACTTCTGACCACTATCGCTTTTGATCACTAAAGCCTTTTGACCTCTAAGCTTCGAGCACCAAGCTTTGACCACTTTGGAGCTTCTGACTACTCTCTAGCTTTCGACCACTTTGTAGCTTCCGACCACTCTCTATCGTCTAATCACTCTCTAGTTTCCGACCACTCTGTTGCTTCTGACCGCTATAGCTCTTCCGACCACTATAACACTTTTGACCCCTATAGCTATTCCAACCACACACATCATTCGACAGATCATTGTAGCTCTGACCACATACAGAACACTGTAGCTCCAACCACGGTGAAATTCCTAATTTTCCTTTACTTTAGTTTTGAACTTCCAGAAGCCTGTTCTCCTTCAACCTAGCTCCGTTTGAATCTGTTCAAATTTCTAAATTCATCTAAAATTAAGATCTATCCAAATATTCCTTGTTTTAAAATTTTTGGAGTTTATTTGAATTTATTTGAGTTTAGTGGGTAATTTTCACGTGTAGACTACGACGATTCCGAGGAGTTCTTCGATGACGATTCTCACCAATTCTCAAAGCAAGGTAAGTTACACACTTTGAATATGTTGATCTTAGTTTGTAAATAAAATTATATTATTTTAAATTATTCTACATGCATATTTTTATTCAATATATTTCAATTCAGTTTTTAACTTAGTCATTGCCTACTTGTTAATAGCTCCTTTGATATTGATTCCCAGATTTCTTGTCACCCTAGAATAAAACTCTAGTTAATACACAAGTATTAGCTAGAACATTTTTGTAGAATTGCTTAGACATACTTAGAAATAATATTAGGCTTGGGATACTTTTTTCACATAAAATGGTAAGCTTTTAAAATGTGTTCTTAACTGCGGTGAGTCAAGAAAGTCTATAAAATATTTCAAAACAAAATATAAAACTTAGTTTGGACTTAGGCAAATGGTATGGTGGTGGGTGCTTGCTAGCACACATTGTTGTTTGATGGCACAACGGTGATGCCAGACACAAGGAGTACTTGGGAATAGTCTAAGTTAAATTAAGGACCGGACTGTGAACTATTGTTACAAAGACCGAATGTACTACCATAAGGCTGCTATTGGACAGTCCTGCTGACTAATTTGCGGGTCCCAACTGTCTCACTATAGGCTGAATATGAGCGTGGTATATGCCACGAGAAGTCTCATATGGCATAAGAGGGGCCCGAACTTATGAATTCATGTCATAGTGAAATCTTAGTGGAGGTGTGGCTAGGTTGAGGCTTTGTATTATAAAGGTCTTGTGATGATTTTCTCAGTCACACGCCTACGAAAGCGTGTAATGGCTGATATTATGAGATAATCATATCTTGTGGGCAATGTTGTACCACCTCTGTAGAGTATATAATCTATCATAGATAGCCGTGCCTATGGTCATGGGCAAGATGAGTAAGATGTTTTACGTATTAGACTTTGTTTTCAAAAATGGTTTTAAAAATGCATATGGATGGATGGAATTTATGTGAGATCTTTTGGGAAAGATGGTCCGGGTGGGATGCCCATGGATAGATTAGTGTGGGGATGGAACTACACTAATGGTATCTATTTTGATTACAATGCTTGTTTGCTAATTATATTAAAATTTAGCAATTCCCTATCTATTTACTGTATTTCTCTAAATATTGCTTTACACTCAAATAACCCTATATGCCTTCTCTTGTCAGCCTTGCATTAGGGGTGGACACCAGGCTCGGTCTAGGCCAGTTGGTTTTGGACTGTCTTGGTCTTTCATTCTTAGGCTTTCAAACCTAAGTCACTATTTTCTATGGGCTTTGGTTTCCAGGCCTCGGGCTATAGCCCACCTAGCCCGAGGCCTGGTTCTGCCCATACCTTGTATTATTGTTGTATTTTTCTGTGTAACTTGCGTAGTACATTTTATGTGCTCACCCTTGCTTAATTCTGTTGCAAGAGGAGGACTGCTTCAACTTCGGTGAGGACCAGGACGAATAGGCCATGTCATACTATCGTTTGCCTGTGGGTAGGATTGTTGGGCTTCTCCCACTTTAGTTTTATATTCTGCTTCTTATATTTAAATTTGGCATTGTGCTTGATATGTATCCCTGTTACTACTGCGTGCACTAGCTGATTCTAGACTAGTGTGATTAACACAGAGGATTCTGAAGTTGTTGCTCTGGGATCAGACAAGTTGGTTCACTTATTTATGTCATGGTATGTTCTTACTCCGATTTATCTTAATCATTGAGTGTTGTTAGTAGATATATAGTTAATCCTAGAAAAGAGTATTGAAAAACAGTTCAATGGATTTTCATATACTTGCGGGGCACTTTTGATACTTGTTTACAGTTTATAAAGATTAGAGATGGATTCGTTGGTTCTGTGGTCTTGCACTGCAATATTTTGTGATAACCAAAGTGTTGTTTGCTTTATAAAGGAATGTTCTATGAGAGAACAAAGCTCATTGTTATCGGATATCACTACAGTCCATGTGTTATTGCTCAATGTCACATTAAACTCTGCAAGATAAGTATTCATGATAATTCAACTGATATGATGACAAAGCCAATTCTTGCCACTAAGCTTAAGCATTGCTCAAGCTTAGTTGGTATCATTCATTAGTCTTATGGATTTTCAGCTTAAGGTGGAGATTGTTGAGCTTGTGATCTAAATTTGTTTCGGATTATTTTTGTTTCCAACATAGGGTTCTATTCCTATATGAAGTACCCCTTATTAATATGCCCTTGTAGACCATGGAGTAAAACAAGAGTCTTATTGTAAATATCCTTACATGTGACTCCTCGTATGGTGATATTTATCTTCGTGCGTTTATGATTTTTCTTAAAAACCTATGGTTTTCCAGAATGATTTTCTATATAAAATTCCTGTATGATGTTGCTACTTTTTGCCGTAGGTTTTATAACATATCACATCCATGTTTACTTTTTCTTGTCCTTCTGGATCCTGGCTTTGCGCTCCTTTGACAGCTTCTCGGCGAAAAGGATCAGTGCCTCCTCATTGGTGCCTCTCTTCGGGTCGTCCTCGTTCATGCCGTTTTCAATGTTCACCTTGCACACTGTCTTCTTCAATAGCTTCTTGCCGACATCAACAAGCCGGTTTAGGTTCTCCGACGTGGACACGTCGACGGACGCAGTGTTGCCCTCGAGCTTGTCGTCCTGTATGCGGAGGTAGTTGTTCTCGCAGTGAAGCGCCTGGAAGAGCACGGAAGCGTGGATGTCGACGAGGTCGGAGCTGGCCTGGGTGAAGCTGTCTATCAACGGCGTGGCACCCTTGTTGTAGAGCCACCCGAGGATGCCCCACTTGCCACACTTGTTGGCGTCATACTTCAGCTCGTTCTTGGGCGAGCCGGTGCCCAGCGACAGGATCATGAACCTGCCGTAGTCGTGAGGCTTCATATTGAAGAAGTCCGGGTTGTCCAGGAGGATCTGCTTGCTTACATGGGTCATCGCCAGCAGTGTCTGTGTCAAATTAATTGTCCAAAACGAGTACACATAAGCATCAGAAAGTTTTTAAAAACACTGTACTGTAGACTGTAGTATTTGAACAGAGTTCAAGTTAGAAGACCCAACAATCTAATGCAGTGACTTTTCTCTTCTTCTTTTTTAACAAATACTAAATTCTAGACATCACGGAATTCAGTATAGATTCAATTTATTGATATCATACAACTTATATATGTGTGCTACGCTGCACACATCGAAGTACGTTTGCGTGTTGTGGATATGTGAAGAAGGTGTGGAGATGAACCAGCCATGTGTTTACGATCGATTTCGCGTGTCGTGACGTGCCCTTTGTGTTGGTCTCGAATTGTTTGTCGGGAAATTGTTTGGTTGAGCAGGGTTCTACTAAACATGCACTTTGCTCATTCGAAAATCATGAGCAAATTATGATATATCACATATAATCTATATTTACTATACAAAATTCATCTGTAAAGTCGTTTAAGGTAAGGGGAACAAAAAATGAGACAAGTTACATACGCAGATAGTGCATGTAATATTTGTGCCTCTAACTTGTTATTTTTATTTGCCTTCACTGTAGATTATTTTGCATCTGAATTTTTGCAAAGTGTGCATAAACTATATATAACTAGTGGGTGCCGTGCATTTGCCTGGCTAGACTTGTTTCTAAATTTGTAGTATCAAATGATATAACTTAGATGATTGAAAAATATATTTACGTATCTTGTAGGCTAATTAGATTTTTAAGACAATATAAAAATTGGAAATGACAATAGAACATTGAAGAAAAATACAACTTCAAGAATGTAATTGAAGTATGGGCTTTGAGGGAAGAAAATCATTGAGCATAATACGTTATTAGGATTCTTACAAATATAACCACTCTCCATTATTCATGCCTATACTCTTCCTCCATTAGTTACTCTTTTTTAAAATATATGCATGCACATGTACATCTATTTAATCTTAAATAATATGTTGATTATATGTACGATAAATTATCTTATTAGTTTACATGATATTAGAGTACCTTACTTATGTATATACTGATGCACCATAGACGAACTACCTTGAACTTATCTTCCCTTACACGTTGGCTGCCCTACCGAACCATGTATTTTCTATCTCTTCTCGTCACCATAGCTTTTTTACTTCAACCTCAACAGAAGTACAATTCTTGATCTATCCCTTTCAGCTACTACCCCTTCCAATACAATACTCGACCACATAGTCATTTTTTACTTCTCTGTAATTATTACTAATAACTGACCGTTGCAACATCAAACACTATACACGTACAACCATCATTGATCCCTATCAGGGACACTCGTCACATTCTTTCCAATGGCTCCAAGCCTATTCCCTACGGCTGCGCCATCTCTACTCTAAACTCTTTGTTCCTTTGCTTCTGTACGACTATGCTTCTATTCGTACATACACATGTATGATGTTTATGACTTCCTTACTAACCATGGTAACCTCTCATCTTCACCGACGCATGCATGTTTGCTTTAGTCATTGTCTAACGATATGGAGAATCTTCTCACCATCGGTAGTGACATCGGGGCGCTCACCAGTGATGGCACGCTCCTAGCTACCAGTGGCCCATATTATCCATAACTCATCTTCGATGCAAAGCTTCATATCCTCTCTACAAAGGCTTCCCTATCATCGAGTTTCTTTAGTCACAGATTATGTCAACAACGTTGACGCTCTCCACTCGTTGTCATAGCCCTTTTGACTATGGTCTTTCTCTTCAACAACTCCAGCGAGTAGCACGTCATTGTCCTCATCAAACGGCAAAGGTTAGTAGCATGGCATTATCCTCATCTCCACCATTGCCACCTCGGCTCTTCGCTTCCCCGTATGTCAATATCTTCTTGTAGGACAAATTAACACATTGTACTCTTTTGTGGTCTACTCTAACATCGTTCTTCCTATCCTTGTTATAACATTTATATTTAGTCAAAATTTCAATTGCTTGTTATTGGAGTTCATATATAAATCAAATTGCTAATTTTATTTAATTTATTCTAAATTTTAATTATGTACGGATTTTATTTTGGAATTCATAAGCAAATCAAATAGCAAATTTGATTTTATTTATTTTGAATTACAATTATTTTCAGTGGAATTTATTAGCA
Source organism: Dendrocalamus sinicus (assembly GCA_036346575.1). Classification (NCBI taxonomy): domain Eukaryota; kingdom Viridiplantae; phylum Streptophyta; class Magnoliopsida; order Poales; family Poaceae; genus Dendrocalamus; species Dendrocalamus sinicus. The sequence continues at coordinate 30,737,594 of CM070662.1, forward strand.
AATCCAATTACTATTTTTTCAGATTTTTATTCCAAATTACAGTTATTTAAGGAATTACTTTTGAATTTGTATCAAAATCAAAATGTTAATTTTATTTTTATTTATGTAAATTTTTAGTTATATTTTTAATGGAGGTTGTATACAAATCAAATTATGAATTTATTTAATTTATTAAGAATTTTAGTTATTTATGTATTTTATTTTGGAATTCACATGGAAAATCATATTGACTTTTTGTTTGTTTTTTTGAATTTCAATTATTTTTGGATGAAATTCGTATGCAAATATAATTGCTAAGTTTTCTTTAATTTCTATTCTGTATTACAATTGAAATTCATATGCGAATCTAACTGCTTATTTTTCTTTAATTTTTATTCTGAATTACATTTGTTTAGGATATTACTTTGGGATTCATATCAAAATAAAATTGCTAATTTTTTATTTTTATTCCAAATTTTAGTTATTTTTTTGTTGAAATTTGTATACATATCCTATTGCTATTTTTTGTTTATTTTTATTTTGAATTATATATTTTTATGAATTTTATTTAGGAATTCGTATGAAAATCAAATTACTTATTTTGCTTTATCTTTATTCTGAATTTCAGTAATTGTTTATTATACTTGACATGGACTTTTACTTTTAATCTTGACCGTTATAATATGGCACCATTATAATCGATGATGTAGATCTTTTTTTTCTCTAATTAACAATGTAATTTTTACCCTTAAGAACGAATATGATAGTTTCTTTTACTTCTGCTTTAATGTTATAATATATAGATAGATGTATGTACTGATTTTTCAGTGATTTGGAAATATTACAAAATGAAAAAATTTATTTGGCTCCTCACAAAAAAAAATGGATGGGGAATCAACATTATTGTTTGTTGTCGGTAGCACTTATCAGGTCACTTACAGGATTGTTTGCGGCGACACCTCCGTCAATGAGGTTGAAGGCCCGGGGTTCGCCGTCCTTGTCCTTGGTCTCGAAGTGGTGCCCGGGTAGGTACGTCGGCGCCGCGGACGTGCTGATGCACACGTCGGACAGAAGAGCGTCCTTGGAGACGTCGCTCTTGGCCTGTGTAAATTTCAATCAACTCGATCACGTAATAAGTATGATGCAGGCAACATGTAATCGATCGATGAGCGCGTGCATGTGCGAGTTGTTTAGACATACGTCGCATTTGGAGAAGATGGTAGGTTGGAGGAGCTTGATGTCGAAGGTGGGGACGACGATGTGGTTTAGCACCTGGCTGACTCGCGTCTCACCAAGCCGCTCCTGCAAGATCGAGTGGAGGTACTTGCCGTCGTACTTTGGTCCCATCATGCTCTTGATGAAGCCCATAAGCCCGTTGCTGCACATTACAAGTTATCATAATTAAGGATTTTTTTTAAGGCGCACAGAACTTTCATATGAACTGTCCATTTAGTTTGGTCAAAAAGCTCAGATTGAATATGGGGTCATCCATGACTTGCGCGGGCTAGTTGACTAGTTAGTCATCTAGTAATCGATCGGGAGGTTGTAATCCCCACCTGACGGGAGGGAGATCTTTGGGCAGTGCTCGAGGTAGAACTCGTTGATGTCCTTGGCGGCGTAGAGCGGGCGGCCGTGGGCGTCGGGCGCCGTGAGCATCGCAGTCACCAGCCCTCCGGTGCTCGTCCCGGCGATCACGTCGAAGTAGTCTGAGATCCTCATGTTCGGTCCATCTAGCTCCTATAGGCACACATCCCCAACAACAACCCATAACCCATTAGAACCGGTGCATCAGAAGCGTATAGCATATCCAAGTAGTATGGTATATGGGATCGATGGGAACTCACCTGGAGCTTCTCTTCGAGGAAGGCGAGAATGGTGCCGGGGATGATGCCGCGGACACCGCCGCCGTCGATGCTCAGCACGGTTACGACTTTCCCGAATGACGGCGGCGGGGACTTGGGCGTCGATACGCCGCGGCTGAGCGCCTGTTGCACCGGGGTCAGGGTAAGGGACCCGTTGCTGTTGAGCTCCGGAACGTGCACGGGCGCCATTCCTAAGACCTCAAACGTTAACTAGCTCGCTACCTTGAGCTGCGAAAAACAAAGACTTGGGAGATCCTCTCTCTTTACAAAAGGCTAGGTCTCTGGCGGTTCGCTTTCGATTGCTTTGTGATGTGGCTAGGCTGATGCGCATGAGTCTATTACTGTGGCTACTAATTAAATAGTAAAGTAGAAAAGTAGTAGAATGTTGAGATAGATGAATGGTGCGAGACAGCGACTGCTGGATACATGGCGACGAGGGGTATGCATCGTTGTTTCCTTGGTCAGAGGTCATCGGCACTCGGTACACGGGTACAGATGGATACGTACTTCGTAGTATAGCGTATTGACCTGAGGAGCGGTCAGAAATTTTTTCTCCTCCACGAAAATATGTGGAACAGTGGAAAGTTCGTGTTTTGTCGTCGACGAAGAAATTGGCTTGCATCCTTCTGTGAAAATGGAGATGAGATACAAGTTGTTTTCAGATGCCCATGTATTCCAACCACTTGAGGAAAACTTCCATAGATTAATAAATCAAGCTTGGCCATCAACTAGCTAGCGTGTCGATCTGTCTGACCTCTCCGGTCTGGAGATACAGGTGTGAATTTTGACCACTAATTTTGTTTCATCGGAAACCTTGTTTCCACACATGCGTCTGACTGCATCGTTGAACGTACGGTACGCATACCTATTGAATGAGATGAGATCACTTTTTTATATTGCGCAGGAACGATAAGATGTGAGCCCCCCACCTGTTCCTTCCTCTTCACATACAAGGCACATAGAGTGATGATCTGGCGCAAATGGATACATGTTATTATTGTCTGAAGGAATTGAAGTCATAAGAATAACATTGATAGGAGACGGACACATCACATTGAGCTCCACTAGGTTGGGTTGATTGGCATATGCATGCCAATCCACTTGGCATTAGAGAGCAGTTTGCTCCAAAACTTGTACTAGTATACTCCGGATTTGCTCTCTGATTTTGATCTTGAAATTACACATTTATGTAGATTTGTTTTTAAATTTGTATTAATCTGGTCCTCCAATCAACATAATTTTCTCCCAAATTGCTCTCTAATTTGATAATGAATTTACGCATGTCTGTAGAGATTTACTCCTAAATATTCACCATCTTGCTCTCCAAATTTGCATTAACTTGCTCTTGAATTGCTCTTAGATTTGCTTTAGAAATTGTAAAGATTTATGTCTGACTATATTGTTGAACGTAAGGTACGCATAGCTGTTGGATGGATGAAGTCACTCTTTTATGTTGCACAGGAGCAGTAAGATATGGGTCCTTACCTGTTCCCTTTCTCTTCACACACGAGACGCACGGAGTGATGAACTGGTGGCTATATTTGGATATACGGGCGGAGCACTAGAGAACACACGGCCGTTATACAGTGGCGTCTTGTTTTATTATGAGTTATGGTAGCTCATCTAAACTGGTCGAGTAATTGGGCAAGTAGCCCAATAGAGTTTTATCGTGTTACATGGAAGATAATAGTAAATGCCTAAATAGAAATTCTCACACTTATCTTTATGCACAAGCAAGAATGTGCGGCGAAACACGACGTTTCTTATTTAAACATAGATTTAAAAATATGATGACAAATATTGAATTATGTTCGGGTAGAATTCGAATGTATGCCCTGATGCGCACTTCTTACCGTTTTCATTACGTTCTGTTTAGTTTGGGCTGCCTTTCGGATGTGATTGTGCACGATTTTAATATAGGGAACAGGTAAGGACCCGTAAGCCAGTTATGGTTTCCACGGGAGTAAGCGGGCATTTATATTAGCTTTTACTGATAGATTTTAATTTTAACTTATAAATAATAATAATTTATAGAGAAGTTTATGAAGAGACATCCGCATACAATTTTGATCGATATAAATAAATTCATATATACTATAAAAATTATTTACTAAAAAATGATTTTTAGAATCTAATACAGCCTAATTATTTGTGCAACAAACTATTTTCCTTTGCTCTAATTTTTCTCCTCGTACAGTTTCAGAGAACGTTCCAATCACATATGACTTGCCTGCGGACCGAAATTCACCACGCGGTGTACAACCCTCGCCCAAGTCCATCTGGCCATAGCTTTTATCTCTGCTACTTCCCGGTAATTAATAAAGGGAAGTAACATTCGACTACTATCCATACTAAACAATTTTTCTAGAACGACTAACACAAGCTGGGCGTGGCTGGAATTTAACAGGCTCCAGTTATGGGCGGATCCACCTTAAGTCATGGGTATTCAATCGAATACCCAAAATTTTTAGCAAAAAAACCACTATATACAAGGTGTATATATATATATATATATATATATATATATATATATATATATATATATATATATATATATATATATATATATATATATATATATATATATATATATATATATATATATATATATATATATATATATATATATATATATATATATATTAGTAGTTGGGCTAAATTCATTCTGTTCACACCCAGTTAGTCTAAATTGATGCCATATTCTTTTGGCACATTTCCTCCTCCCATCCACACTGGCCCAGACCCACTGTCATCCTGTTCATACCCAGTTATGAGACCGTGTCTCACTCAGTCTCTCCTCGCTTCATCTAGCGTCTAATCGTCTCTCTATCTCTCGGCACTCATAGCTAGTGCCTAGCGGCAGAGGGTGTTTGTGCTCCTGGTTCTGGTCTTCTGGAGATAGCATAGGCGGCAAGGGGGCTAGAGGCTACGCAGGTGGCATGAGCCCTGGAGGTCGGAGTGGCCACTGGCCAAGCAGGCACTGCCGCACTAGGGCCTACAGCACTGGGGCAAGTTCGTCCTCTCCGACTCGGCGACCCCCATGCTGTAGAATCTAGATGCGTATATGGTAGATCTGCTCTGCTTGTGTGCCCCTAGAGTTTGTAGTTTTGTACTTCCGAGTTAAGTGGATGATAGATCCGTGAATGACTGAATGGATGTGGATTTGGCATATATTTCTTCTTTGTTTCACTTTTGGTGTTTAGATTTTGTTTAGATGTGGTGTATTACTGTATTTGGCTCAGTTATCTTTAAATTAGTGGTTATGCTTTATGAATTGAAATCCATGTTCTCCACATCTTTAAATCTGAGTAACCTATATCTATATGCTAAGTATTTCAAAGGTGTGAGTTACGGAGCTTCATGTCATACCTTCATCTAAACACTTCGCTGTAAATCTATGAAATAAGATTCTTAGTAGCAGACAAATTATTGCTTATAAATTATTGAAATACATATTCTCCACTTCTTACCTGTGATTATGTAAACAAATACCAAGTATTTCACAAGTGCGAACAAATAGTTTCAAGTCGGTTTTCACTATCCTAATGTGAATAGTAAATATAAATAGTTTCAGAAGGGACAATAGGAGCTAAGTGGAATTGTATATTAGTGGAACTAATTATAATCTTTTAATCGGTTCCCAGGCACAAAGAATCGTCGAGTTAATTTGTGATTTTTTTAATTTCTTTATATCATTTAAGACGTTGTCTCTAGAATGAACATTTCTATTTTAATTTTCATTATTATAGATTTTTATGTTTTCTATTAGATAATATTTTTGTAACTTCGAATACCCATTCTGAAATTTCTAAATCCGCCCCTATCACTCCACTGTTCATTTTTTTTTACACTTTATTTCGTGTGACAGGCAGTCAGGTACGATCACTGTCCATAGAGCAATCAATATAGCGACAATGTTACACGTACTACTGGTGACCATATATAGTTTGTTCAGTGTTCACTGATTGGTTAATTAGACACTGATTGGTTAATTAGACGAAATTGTGCTTTGCGCGAGGAGCATATTAGCAGTACACAAAGGACGTGATCAGCTATCGACGTGGTACCTCAAAGCTCGAGAAAATCGTGGGTTGCAGGTACGCGATGTCGAAGGTCGGGATGACCACACGGGTTAGCGTCCTGTCCAACCTCGTCTCGCCGAGCTGCTGACGGAGCAGCGAATGGAGATACTAATTGCCGTCGTACTTGGGCCCACTCACCATCCTGAGCGCGCCGCCGATCTTGGACAAGATCCAGTTCCGCAAAACGGCAGCAAGATCGGCTCATCCTTAAAATAATCACCATATGCATATACACAAAGTGATGAACTGACGCTGTAATAAGTTTCAGCAATGCTTGATCAGCATGTTTCTTGTACTGAGTAAACGTTGAACAGTGAAGAAAACCAGTTTTGTGATAGTATGATTTGTCATGCATGCATGGCTAATTACTTCTGTGGGAAGATTTTGGGCGACTCGTCGATGTAGAATTGCGCCAAGTCCTTGGCAGCGAAGAGGGGTCGCCCGTTCTTATCTGGCGCTGTGAGCATCACTGTCAGGAGGCCGCCGGTGCTCGTGCCGGCGACGACATCGAAGTAGTCCGCAATCCTAGCATCCGGTCCGTCCAGTTTCTACACGGCGACAACGCAAAAGTTCACGAGTTATGAGCGCCTGACATGTACTACAACACGAAATCACGGCAATCTTCTCTGCCTTTGGTAACGAAGCAAAGAAAAGTACACATTGGCAGTTTTCACCACAGCATACAAGTGCACTGCATGAAAATGGTAGATGACTTATGTCTTACCTGGAGCTCTGCTTCGAGGAATGCGAGGATGGTGGCCGGGATGATCCCTCTGACGACGCTGCCGCCATCGATGCTGAGGACGGTGACCAGCTTGACCTTGTCAGGGGAATTCTGCCGTGCAGCTTCTGCAGAACTAGTACTTGCCATTTTGGAGTCTGATAACACAAGTCAAGTTATGCAAAAGAGAAGAAAAACAGCATGTGGTGAAGGAACTAGCATGAAGCTTGATATATAGACATGTCTGGAAAAATCTGAAGGAAGAAGCAACAAGATTGGCTCAACTGCAGGGATTAATACAGAGTCATAGTAGGGGACAAAATCCAACTAATCCTGATATATTACCTCAGCAGGTAAATCATTACATGTAACGCCCCCTATTTTTGAAGGCGCTAGTAATCCCTGCAACTATCCAAACTGAACAATTGCGGAGTACTGTACATGAGTGAACATCACAACAGCACATGCTTACAACAAAATGGGTCAGCTTTTATTACAACATATGGTTTAACAACCAGTTTTCTCCCACAACGGGCGCGCAAGCCCAAAACTACTTTACGACATAAAAACATCCCAGATGACCTGAGCGCAGCTGAGACCTAAAACCACTCATCCTCAGGGAAGAAAGGCTCTTCGGGAACCTCGTCTTCAACTGGGTCTTCTTGATTCCATTAGTCTTCTGTTGTTGTTTAGTAAGTTATCAGTACAACCGTACCAAGCAAGTCATAGGAGTAAACCCTAATTTACTACTTGCAAGGACATTTAAGGATGGGAATATATTGGTTCATTAATTTGAGTGGATGCAGTTTTATTTGCAAACAGATAAAACAAAACAGTTCTTCTTAAGATAATGGGGTTTTCACCAGTTAAATTTCACAATTACACATCTTAAAAATATTATGAAATCTACTTATGCCCCGCTGTTGGAATCACCCAATTAATACAGCTTTATTAACAGGAAGCACAGCTTATTCATATACCATTATTTTCACTCTACAGAGCTGCTCAGCTTTACCCACAAGATTTCTTAATTCCCGCGATAGAGCTAAGAAAACCAGGTCGTTTCACTGCTCAATTCTTTATATAGGCTCTACCTGATAGATTTACTCAGACACAGTTCACGCACTAACCCTAAGCTCCTCTGCCCGTTCTGAGTGACTTCTATCGTTGTTAGGTATGGTTTTAATGTTCTGCATACCTAATTCCCTATCATCAACACACCCACCTCCTGTAGAGATTAAATCGAGTTGAGCTATTACTTAACTAGGATTGACCTCCTGTGGTTGAGCGATTTCTGTATTTTTTACTCAGCATAAGGTTCTCATCCTTAGTTTTCACATGAGGCATCAACCACATCCCAACTGTGCTCAACAGCACTACCACCTTTTCGAGCCAACCTCCACCCTAGGGTAAGGTCGTGGACGAAGGTCACCACGTGGCTTTCCACAGCATACTCTTACCCTAGTACCAGTTTTACAACCCTACCAACCAACGGCCAAGTCACTTAGTAGTGTAAATTTGAGTGAGGTGATCTACAGTTATTTATACAATAATTTAAATATTACTAAGGTTGTCAAGGTGAATATGGCCTTAAATTAAACAGGGCATTTTTCAGTGGTAGCATTTAACTATTTAGCATGCCATTTTAAACATTTAAGTTTACTCAATTAACATTTCACAATTAATAATAATGAAAATATATTAAGTAAATAATATAAATTCCATCTGATTCAATATGATCAAAAACTTGTAACTTGCCTTGCTGATCTGAAACATCTACGAGCTCGTAAACTTTGGTGCTTGGGTCTGATCCTTGAACTGTCGCCTCAGAGAGATCGGAAGCTAGCGTAAACACTAAAATAATCATATAAGTCCACACTTGAATCTAATAAAGTTAGGAAAAATAAGCTATTTTAAAAAGGAGTAAAATGCAATAAAATTCAAATGGAGGGGTTTTGAATTTATTTGGAATTGAATTTGGTAGAATGGAGGTCAAAAATGGATTCGTGGCGTCTAAACAATCGAAATGGTGTATTTTTGGGGTTTTTGGGATTTTCTGGATTTTTATTTGAATTTTTGAAATCCGAGGTGAATAGTGTTGGGCTCGGCCCAGCCGCACAGTGCAGCCCATGCGGCCTGTTTCCGCACCCATGTGGCCATTTGGGCTCGGCCCAGCCGCACAGTGCAGCCCGACGGTGGCACGATGGAGATCGGACGGCTCAAATGAAATCTATTTGGATAATTTAGATTGGATCTCTTTAGAGGTTGCGAACGGTTAAGATTGAGTGATTTAAACACCGTAAACGGTCACAATGCAATGCCAGTGGACAGTTTAGGCTAGATGGCAACGTTGGCGTGGACAGCTAAGATGAGGCCACTACAGTCGTCGTCTACCTCTCACCGTTTTCGTTCGCACGAGACAGAGGAGCGGCGGCGCTGGAGAAGCAGCCAACCCAGGGTTCTCCGGAGGGAAGGAGTGGCACAAAATGGTGTGGCTAGCATCTAAGTTTCCATTTTAGGGCTCAGAGAGATGGAAGCACTAGCGGCGGCGGCTGACGGCAGGGAAAATGAGCGGAGGTTTCTCTATGGCATTAGGGTTTCTCGGGGGCTCTCTGGCTAATTGAGAGGTGATTTGACCATCTACGGAAGGTAAGATTCAAGTTGACGGGGACAATTTAGCTTAGGGAGCTCCCCGCTAGGCTGTCCACAAGAGGGGTGCTTTGGCCGGCGGCGGTCTCAGCCGCTAGGGCTCCAGGTGAATGCTCTCGTCCAGCCAAGCGCATCATCGTTTTCAGGAGACAAAGTGGATCATATCAGCAAACGCAATTGGGAAATAATTGACGGGTTAAAGAAAATCGCTGAAAGGGCTCACTAGTGCAGGGAAGTTCGCCGGCGGCGATGCGCGGCAGTAGCGTTCAATCAAACGGCTCTAGAGTGGATTTGAGAATGGTAGGAAGCTCTGGAAATCAATGGACGCCCTTCAAAGGCAGAGGGGAGAGCCAGCCACGGAGAGGTGGTTCGGCGTGGCGCAAAACACGAGCGGAGCTGGAAGTGACGCTGCGCAGAGAGGTAGGCGAGGTGGCACTGATCTCCTGCAAGCTCTGGTGAAGCTTTCAAAGCAGGGGTACGGCTCGGGCGAAAGAAGACAAGGAAGAGGGGCGGTTCATCGTGAGGGAGCAAGCGAGCAAACGGGGAAGCGGCGCGCGAAGCGAGGGAGGGAACGGAGCCAGGGACTGACGAGTGGGACCACAGGCATCAACTCGGTGTGAACAGGGGGCACTCGCGGCCGCAACTCTGGGTGGCGACGAAGCGACGCGTGCAACGGCGGAACAAAAAGGCAGTAGAGAGGAGGCGATGCACGGGGGCGCCGGCACAAGGAGAAGGCGGAAACCCGAAAAGGGAAAGTGCATTTTCAGGTTGGCTTGCCAAATTGGGAAACAAAAGAAATTCAAGCAAAAATCACACAAAATTCAAAAATTTTGAACTTTTGGAGGTGTTTCATTACATCCTTTCAACCTCTTGTAGTTGGACTATTAAAAATATGTCTTTTTTAAAAGAACTGCTCTTAGTTGGACAAGAAACCAGTGCTGAGTCAAGTACAACACGTGTATAGTTTCAAAGTGTTGTTCAGATCACGTAGAGGGCTGCATATAAATATATTCCCATCAAGCAATTGGGGAAATGCTACAAAGCATGGAAACGTGCCTATCCTAGTTTTGGAAGAACCAATGTGGGAGAATATCATGGAGAAATGTACTAAAATATGACTATTAAATTCTTTCAGTTTATCCTATGTGTTTGCCTACACGCCTTGGACACAGAGATCAAACAATCTAAAATAAACATTGCAGATAATTGAAATTTGTATTTAGCAAACTATTGACGCATGCACCTCTTACTTTTGAGTTTAGAATATTGAACAGATTATGTGAAGAAAGAGAAGGTACCTGGAAGTCTGGAATGCAAGGATACAAGCAACAATTTGCTTCTCATTACCTTCGCATGCCCTTGAAAAATTCTAAATGGGGCACCAACTCATATAAACACACTACTACAGAAATCCACATTACAGACGGTTCGAACGCGTCATCACGAGGCGGTTTTGTAACCGCTCAAATTATGGGTCGATGATAATCAAGTTATCACAGCGGTTTTGAAGCAAATGCGCGATTATGCGATATCACAGAGCGGTTTGTCATTAACAACCGTGCGCGATTATGCGATATCACGACGGTTTGTCATTAACAATCGTCAGGATTATCGATATCACGAGCGGTTTTAAAAACCGTCGTGATATCGATAATCCTGACGGTTTTAGTACAAAACCGTCGTGATATCGGATAATCACGCACAGTTTTAATGACAAACCGTCTGTGATATCACATAATCACGAGCGGTTTTAATGAAAAACCGTCGTGATACTCCTCCCAGCAGAATCTATTTACATTTATAGCTAGCCTCAGAAATGCTAGCCATGCCCTCTCAAACAAGCGAGATAATCACAGACATAAACATATACAACTCACACATCTCATTTCATTTCAGATACATTTCACATCTCAATTCATTTCACGGACATAAAACATCCAATTGACAACACACTTCATTTCACAAACATAAAGCATCCATTTCGCAAATCAATTCATTGAGTTGAAATAAAATATCCATTAACAAATACACAATTGTAAAAGATCTACACCGTATTTGCACTTAGAATTACAATAAAAATCATTCAGGCGGTGGAACTCTCCATCCGATCGTCGACTTTTGACCACAAAACCAAATGAGCTCTCCTCGAATTTTTGCAAAATCCGGTGTGTCAATGCAGATGTAGAGATGGACGCACTGCCGATAGGAATATCAACGCGCGCATATATAAAGCGACATGTATGAAATAAATGTGGGAAGATTGACAAACCTTAGAATTAGTGATCTTGGTGGAATCGAGGAGTAGTCTCATATGGTGGCACATGTAGTATCCACATGTGTTGCCCGCTCTATTTGGTGGGCATCGCAAAAATATAATGTGTTAAATTAAGTGGCATTACTACTATGTGTTGTATATGATTAATTAATGTGTAGCTAGCGAATACCGAAACTTGCGATCATGTTTCAAGGCCTTGGCCTGTCGTCGAGTCACGTGTTTGTTGAACGTATGTGGCGAACGACCTTCGTTATTCGAAAAGTTAGATTAGTTATTCGGAAGGAAAGAAAGAGTACAATGTACAATGTGCGTACCTATCGAGTATTCGGGCGATAGTGTGTACTTGAATTTGTTCTTACTTAGAGAATCAAGGTATATAGCCTTCTTCCATTTTGGTATAATTACAATTAAAATCCAATGAAAATTCTCATTGTATGGCATAAGAACAAATTCCTTATCTTGGTGAGCAAGCAGTGCTTTTGTAATATAGTCCTCGGCGAAGGATGCATTCTCGATGATGGTATCAATGGCGACCAAGCGTGGGTCCAGAAACCAATTTGTGATTTCGATGATCTAGCTTCGATCGGCATGAATCTATATATAACATAGGAAAGCAACAAATTGTGACATATATCGGTATTACGTGAGCAGAGACTTTGATTGTACAGACTTACGGCGTCCAAAGATCGAGCGAGTGAGGCGTCGAGGCGTTGGCGTGAAAAGATGAAATATATCGTCAAAGGTCACCGTGAAGACACGATCCGAGCCGTGCAAGAAATGTTCCGCTTGAATTTGTGACTATACTGGCGCGTTACGCCTCGGCTTATTGGACACTTCCATATACCAAAGGTGGAATCTTTGGCAACCAAGTCCTAGTTTTTGGAGCTCTTCTGGACTACCATCGGTGAGCTAGCACGAATTTGCGGGCCAATGGCATGGACGGAATTCGTCATCATCCTTCGTCTTTGATTTGCCCAGCCATTGCCTCGATTGTGGGTCGACTTTATGCTAGTCGATTGTAATGGTATAAACGGTGCAAGTTGCTCGCGAGAATAGCACTGTGGAGATAGCACCGGTGGAGATAGCACCGTGCGGTAGCTGTGGTTCGCATCGCCCGTGTGGAGATGGCACGATGCAAGTTCTTTGTGGTTCGCATCGCACTTCGGTCCCGCCACGGTGAAGAAGCCTCGAGGAGATGTCGGTTTTGGGCCACCGGATGAATGTTCCAATGGCCTGTCCTAGATTCACGATCTCGTCGTTGGGGGCTTCGTAGCGGGACCACCTCAAAATTGGCATACACACCATCCACATTAACTTTTGCGAAGCTCGGCGCTAAAGCTTGACCGTGCACCATGGCCCGATACTGCATTTAATATGCCCGGCCCAAGCAGCGTATAAGGGAATGGAGCCATATCTCACTTGGAGTCCGCATGTCGAGGCTCCTACATAACGATACAAAATTAGCTACTCGAATAGGCCTACCAATGGAGCAAGCATTCGAGAGGTAATAATTATTACGGATGTCGCCCACGGAAATTTGGGTGGGTTTGCGTCGGATTGGACGCGCAGCTACTCGGATGGTTGTGCGGGCTAGCTAGCACAGAGCGGCGGTGGCGGCTGCGACTTTCTGTCTGTTTCGCACCTCATCTCGATTATATCAGCCATCGAACCCAGTATCTCCTCTTTAAGAGATGCCTTGAGCTCTTCTCGTAGCTGTGCATCATGCTCGGCTTTGTTTCTCTTCTGCGCCGATACATGTCGGAGTCATCTTGAAACCATGTTTCCAAGGAACGTAAAGCCCAAGGCCTCTCGTGACGCCCGGTGCTCCTTGTTTCCGGGGCCATGGAGAGCATATCATTCTCCTTGTTCCTGGAATGATCCGGGGTAGATTGAAAACTCATCTCTTCCCGCAAGAGCACGACATGTCATTTCAATTAAATGCGGTTGTGGAGTAATTACAAGCTACGAGTTCGATCGGTATCTTACCAAGCGCCGGTCACTTGCTGGTCGAAGGGTTTCAAAAGGTGATGTCCCCGATGTCGTTGTAGATGACCTTGCTCTAATCCAATTCGAGCGCGATCGTCCGGGATATTGGAAAACGGCGGGCGATGTCTGTGCAACTGCCACTCATCCTCCTTCATCCACTGCGCGATTTTACCCGCATACCCAGCTGTGCCAAGTCTGTGAGGTGTGTATTTTTGCCTGGAGGGCCTTGTGCGCCACACTTGTACTTTTGAAATCTTCGGTCGTTTTCATCGCCTTGAACTCTTCCCATTGTGGTTCCAGGAATGGGTATGTATGAACAGGCGTTTCGTCCGTCTCCATGTATTTCTTGACAAGCGTGCTCTTGAAGTTCTTCCATGCTTTGCACGCCGCTTTGTAGGTTTGTTGTTGCACAGCGTCCAGGTGTTCTTACGGGAACTCGAGCGATGCCAAAATTTCGGTCACGACTCACGTTTCGAGTGTCGCACGTTCTTCCATGAATTGTATGTGATCTCAATTGTTCTCGTGCAACTACTCCGACCATGGTTGGAATCGTTCATCGCTGAGGAAGGATAGGGACCCGGATGCATTCACCGCTGTGATGATCGCCGGCCCTCGAGCTTCTTTGATAGCCCTCTTCCTTGGCGTCTTGATGTTGGAGCGGACGCCTCCGGCGATGATGTTGAAGAATGCGTGGGTGACATGTTGCTCATTTTGTGGGTCTATTAAGATAAGATGAGAAAGTAATCATATTGAATTGCAAGACAAGAGAGGAGTAGTGTCGAGACCCGAATATGCAAATCCGGTCTCTCTGTGTATACTGCACTAGTCCAGGATCACGCTAGTGCACACAGTCAAACATAGAGGTAATCATCACCACAATCACGATATTAAACAAAGGAAACTCAAATTATTAAACAATATCCAAAAGTGAGACCTTATGGTCAAGCTTACAATCTCAATAGCCATAGGGGCTTAACAAAACTTAGCAGCGGAAACTCCAAAATAAACGTAGTGGCCAATCGACATGCCCACGGGCAATCGAGTGGGGAGCGAAGCCTAGAACGCATAGTCGTCGAAGTACTCTCCTCCTGGAACCTCCTGCTGATAGCTCTCCTCTTCCTCAACTGAGCAACATAGGCGTAAAGCCGTGAGTACATTGGTACTCAGCAAGCCGTTTGTAACAAATGATGCAATATAGTATGCAAAGCTTACCAATGGAAGGCTGTAAGGGTTAATTTGCATAAACAGCATTTGAAATTATCATAAATAGATTGAAGGCGAATTGTAAATAAAGCAATAATGAATAATCAAAGGAATTTAAGGTAAACCACTTATGGACCTCCCATCCACAAACCAAACCAACAGTGAATTAACCATCCACTGACTAGCTACAAGCTTTCCAAGAGTAACTATACCTCGTGTGAAATCACCGAGCATTGTCCAAGACCGAGGACGCGGCTATTCGAATAGTTTTACACTCTGCAGAGGTTGCACAACTGTACCCACACGATGTGATTAGCCTCGCGCTAAGGAAATCACAACAAGGCCTTTACAATGTTCAATTCCAACCCAATCCCGCCCGCTAGGGTTTCGCATCACACCCCCCCTTGCGCCTCATGGAAATCAGCAACCATGTTCATCCCAGCGAGATTGAAATTTGAAACCTCCCAAATTAATCAGCCAGTCTGTCCCATATCGGACATGTGGTTTGCAGTAAGACTCGGATCAATGGCGCACAAAGTTAAGTCCTTATGTGTTCTCGGCGAGACTACCACATCCCACGAAGTGCTCAACACTTCCCCTTTATCGCACGATCACTGCCCGAGTGAAAACCAATTTTGTGAAACCACCACCAATGACGCACCAACGCCACGGCACAAATTTTAAAACAGTGGCACCAACCACAATTCAATATCTCATTAAGTCAAATTAATTGATCACATGCGATGATGAACCCAAACGTTAATAAAGGCATGGCTAAGCACACTAATCGTACCACCCCAATGTGATAGTAACATAGCATCACTACTAAGTTTCCCAACCTATGGTGACAATGGCATCATGGCATTCAAATTATCAAGGAGGAAATAATCAATTTGGTCATTAACTACCAATACAAGGGTTTGAATAAAATTAGCGATGCATTATAATTTAAAGCAAAATAATTAAATAATAGATTGCAAACTGGGTTCAACATGATCAAAGGACACGACTTGCCTTGGCCTTGCTCAGTTGACGGCTCTTGATCTTCAAATCTGACGGCGGCTCCCTCGAACGCGTGATCTAACGAGAGAAAAACGAAACAAAGAGACCAAATAAATTCAATTAAAATTCAAATGAACTCTAAAAACTTTCAAACCTGAACCAAAAGGTAGAGCTCAAATTTAAATGAATTTAGAAAAAAGAACGGGGTCAATCGGAGCTAGGGCGAGGAGAACGGGCTCTTGGAAAATCAATTTCAGGAAAATCGATAAATCGGAAAATTTGACACGTGGCGGTGACGTGGCACCGGGCCGGTTTGGTGACGTGGCACCGCCACGTGGCGGCCACGTGGACTAGGGCTGACGTGGCTTTGCCACGTGGGTAGGCCGACGCGCGGCTCGGCGCAGCGGCGGCGGCGATCGGACGGCGGCGAGGTCATCCACGCGGCGCGATCCGGGCCTTCGCCGATCCGGATGGGCGGCGAGGATGAGGCGGCGCGAGGCGGAGTCGGCCGATGGCCGACGCGTGGCGGCGCGTCGCGCGGCGCCGCGGCGCGTGGACCGAGGCGGCGGCGCGGCGTCGCTGGCGCGCGATCGCGGCGGCGGCCGGGTGGCGGCGGCGCGACGGCGGCCGGCCGTGACCGAGCGGCAGCGCGCGCGCGACGGCGGCGGGTTCGGGCGGCGGATTCGCCGACGGAGACGGCGGCGGCGTCTGCGCGAGGTAGCCGAAAGGCGGCGGGGCTCACCGGCGGCGATGAGGCGACGGCGGCGGGGCGGCGGCGGATCGGCCGGCAGCGAGCGGCGGCGGCGTCTGCGCGCGGGGCGGCGGCGCGCGGCGAGGACGCGAACCGAGGCGCGGCGTGCATAAATACCCGGACGGCGCGAGGGCGACGTGGCGCGACGCCGAGTCCCGGCGGATACGGCCACGGCAGTGGGCCCCACCGCCGGCAACCGAGAGAGGAGTGGCGAGATGGCGCGCGGCGAGGGCGCCGGATGGCCGACACGTGTCGGTCATCGGCGGCTCAAGCGCGCGCGGAGCGGGCGGATCGGCAGCGTGGCAAAGGCGAAGTGCGGGTGGGGCGCGGTCGGACCGGGCGGTTCGGTGGGTTTCGCCCATTGGCGGTTTAGTTTTTTTTCTTTTCTTTTTCAGAAATTCAAATAATTCTTTTGAGCTCTAGAAAATAGCAAATAAATCCAGAAAAATCGAAAATTTCGAAAAAACCTTGGGACACAAGGAACTCAAATAAAAACTTTTGGCAAATGTTAATGTTTGACTTAAGCATATTAAATCCTTTTAATTCATAAAAATTCCATTTAAGCTTTAATTAATTCCAGAAAATTCCAGGAATTTAATTTTTGAAAATTGGGCTTTAAAAACTCCAGAAAATCAGGATGTTACAAACCTTACCCCCTTAAACGGGATCTCGAACCCGAGATCCGGGCTCACTACTAGAATAGGTTCGGAAACTCTGCCTTGAGATCCTCTTCGCGCTCCCAGGTGGCTTCCTCCTCAGAGTGGTTGCTCCACTGAACTTTGCAAAAGCGAACAACTTTATTCCGGGTGACTCGCTCTGACACGTCCAAGATCTTGACAGGACGCTCTTTGTAGGACAGATCCTCCTGAAGATCAATGGCCTCAATCGCACACCTCCTCTCGCACTCTCAAGCACTTCTTGGTGTGACACATGGAAGACATCATGTACCCCAGAAGGACGCAGTAGCTCCAATTGATAAGCAACCTCTCCCTGCGCTTCAAAATCTTGTATGGCCCCACATACCTTGGTGCTAGCTTTCCTTCATTTGAAATCGCTTAACTCCTTTGAAAGGTGTGATTCGAGGTACACAAAATCATCGGCTCAAAACTCGCTCTCGGCGTCGGTATCCGCATAGCTCTTTTGCACGGCACAGGCAGTCCTCAACCTCTCTTGAATCAAACGGACCTTGTCCTCGGCCTCTTTTAAACAATCTGGACCAAACACCGACCTTCCCTGTCTCTTTCCAATTGAGAGGGTCCTGCATTTCTGCCATAGAGTGCTTCAAATGGTGACATCTGCAAACTTGCTCGATAACTATTGTTGTAGGAAAACTCGCAAAAGGCAAGCAACTATCCCACTTAGGACCATGGTCTAGCACACATGCTCTCAACATATCCTCAAGAATCGATTGACTCGCTCTGCTCGACCATCATGCAGGGATGATATGCGATCTGAAATTTAGGTGCGTTCCCATAGCCTCATGGAAACTACCCCAAAACAGAAGTGAAGCGGGATCCGCGATCGACACTATTTTCTTGGGCACTCCATGCAAACCGACGATCCTTGACATATACAACTCGCTAATCTGTCACGGTGTAGGTTGTCTTTTTGGAATGAAGTGAGCAACCTTGGTCAATCGGTCCACGATGACCCAAATCGAATCATAGCCTTCTTTGGTCTTAGGCGGACCAACTATGAAGTCCATACCAATCTCTTCCCATTTCCACTCGGGGATTTTCAACGGTGGAGCAAACTGCGCCTCTCGATGCTCTGCCTTAACCCTCGACGGACATCACAAAGTGCCACATACTCGCGATCTCATGCTTCATGCTAGGCCACCAATATTTTTCTTTAATGTCTGGTACATCTTGGTACCGCCGGGTGTATCGAATACAACGACTCATGAGCTTCTTTTAGCAATGATCCTTTAGCTCCTTCTTATTGGGCACACACAAACGTCGCTTGAACCACAGGGTTCTTTGGGCATCCTCTGAAAATCCCGACTCTTTTCCTTCACTCATATTCTTTCTGATACGCTGAAACGCCTCATCATCCGTCTGAGCCTGACGAATCTGACCGTCCAAAGTGGGCTGCAACTCCATTGCTGCCAAAAATCCTTCCTCAACCAATTCCAAACTGAGCTTTTGGAATTCCTCATGCAAAGCTGGCTGACTCTCCTGAACCATTACTGAATTACAATAAACCTTTCTGCTCAGAGCATCTGCGACCACATTGGCCTTCCCTGGGTGATAATGGATTCCGACATCGTAATCCTTTATCAACTCCAACCACCTCCTCTGCCTGAGGTTAAGCTCGGATTGGGTGAAAATGTATTTCAAACTCTTGTGATCTGTGTAAATCTCACATCTATTACCCAAGAGATAGTGCCTCCAAATCTTCAAAGCATGCACTACGGCTGCTAGCTCCAAGTCATGAGTAGGGTAATTCTCCTCATGCGGTCTCAACTGGCGCGAGGCATACGCTACCACTCTCTTTTCCTGCATCAGAACACAACCCAAACCCTTGCGTGAGGCATCGCAATAAATCTCAAAATCCTTGTTTAAATCTGGCAACACTAGCACTGGGGCTGTGGTCAAACTCTCCTTCAACTTCTGAAAGCTTTTCTCGCACTCGGGCGTCCAAACAAATTTCTTTTCCTTTTTGAGCAATTGAGTAAGTGGCTTGGCTACACTGGAAAATCCCTCGATGAAACGACGGTAGTAACCGGCCATACCTAGAAAACTCCTGACCTGGGTCACCGAAGAAGGTGACTGCCAGTCCAAAACATCCTTGACCTTTCCGGGATCAACAGCAACTCCCTCTGCGGACATCACATGGCCTAGGAAGGCGACTTCCTTCATCCAAAACTCACATTTGCTAAACTTGGCATACAACTGGTGGTCCCTTAATTTCTGCAATACCATCCTCAGGTGTTCCTCATGCTCTTTCTCATCCCTAGAGTAGATTAGAATGTCGTCAATAAACACAACGACAAACTTATCCAAATACTCCATGAACACCTTATTCATCAGGTACATAAAATAGGCTGGAGCATTGGTCAAACCAAAAGACATCACTGTGAACTCGTACAAACCGTAACGAGTCGAAAACGCTGTCTTAGGTATGTCCTCCTGTCGAATCCTCATCTGATGGTAACCTGACCTCAAGTCAATCTTGGAGAAAACTCCTGCTCCCTTGAGCTGATCAAACAAATCATCGATTCTGGGTAACGGGTACTTGTTCTTGATAGTGACCTCATTAAGTGCTCGATAGTCCACGCACATGCGCTGCTGCCATCCTTCTTTTCACAAACAAATCGGCGCTCCCCACGGGATGAGCTGGGCTCGACATAACCTTTGTCCAAAAGCTCTTGAATCGCTTCTTGAGTTACGCTAACTCATTTCTTGGCATCGGTAGGGTCTTTTGGAAATCGGAGCGATACAGGTACCAACTCGATCGAAACTCAACTTCGCTCTGGTGGCATCACGGAAGATCATCCGAAACACATCGGGTACTCCACGGCAATTGGCACATCCTCCAACTGAATTCCCTTGATCGGCAAACCATGACTGTTTCGGTGATTCATGCTAGCTGAAAATGTACTTTCTTCCCATCGGAGCTGGTCAAAGTCACCGCTCTGCTCCCACAATATAAAAGCGCTTGGTGCTTCTTGAGCCAATCCATACCCAAGATCACGTCTAGGGTGGATATCCAAGACAATCAAGTCCGCTCTGAACTCAACTCCTGGATGACCATCGAACTCCGGACGGCCTAGGTTGGTGCTCAACTCCACCGGGATTGGATCAAATGAATAGATCCCGAGTAACAATTTTCAACTAATGCTTTAAAGCAAAACTCAGAAACAAGCGAATGGGAAGCTCAGAATCAAACAAAGCGTGGCAGTCTTTGTATGGACTAAGAACTTACCGATCACGACATCCAGTGCTGCTGGGCCTCCTCTGCAGTGGCGTGGTTCACGACGACCTCTCACCACTGCGAGTCCTGCTGCCTCGACTGGCGCTCGGGTGCTCCACGCCTTGCTCTGGAGTAGGTGTCCGTCTGGTGTGGCTCCCAAGTCGGCGAACCGAGTGGGGCCACGCCTCAGGGGCATTTGCTAGCATAGTGTCCCGGCTCATGACACTTGTAGCAAGTAATGACAGCCGCTGGATTGGCGTTCCTTTGCTGCTGACCACCAGATCCACAGTCTCTGCACGCTCGCTGGGACGTGGCGCTGGGCTGGTGTCTCAAGATCGACTGCTGCTGCTTCTTCTTTGAGGCACTCGAGCGGTGGTAGGTGCTGAACGCGCGCCTCGAGCTGGTGAGATCAGTAATCCCGCTGAGCCATCCTCCTCTTGCGAGACTCCTCGAGCTCGCGGCGATGTCCTCAATTAGGATGACCTTATCCACCATCTCGCTGAAAGCCTGGCATAATCGTTGCCCACGACTGCACCTTCAATCACAGGTTCAAGCCTTTCCGGAACCTCTTACGACGAGCCTCATCGTGGCTACATCCTCAAAGCGCGAGCGAGCTAGTGAGTGAATTTATTGAGGTATTCACTCACCGACATGTTCTTCTGCGCAACTCACGGAACTCCTCCTTCTTCATGTCCATTACCCCATCTAGGACATGGGCGTGACGTAGAACTCATCCCAAGAAATGTTGTTCGGTCCTCGTGGGCGTCACAAGAGTTCTCCCACCACTCTGCTGCAGTCCCTCTAGCCGGTGTCTTGCATACAAAGACTCTCTCCTGTCTCGTGCCTGGGCCAAGTTCAGCTTTTTCCCTGCGAGCGGATCCGGTCGTCGCCTCAAGGGTTCTCAAGAATCGAGTAGGTAGGCGGCCTCGTCCTCATAAACTCGCAGCGGGACTGGCTGGTGGGCGGCCCGAGGTGCTGCTACCCTGGTTCTTGACGTTGAGCCATATTGTTCATAATGCATCATTGCTTGCATCATCTCGAGTCAGGCCATCAGAACCGACCGAGAGGAGTCGTGGTCGGCGGGGCGCACGGGTGGTGAGTGGAACTGCTCCTGGGTTCGGTTTGTGCGCTCACGACTGCGGAGTTCTGGTTTCAACCATCTTGCTGCTCTCAAAAGAAAGACCAATTCTTTGAGAACCGATCAAGGCTCAATAGGTAAGAGGAAAGCAGCAGGTAAGCGGTAAACTCGTCTAAGGGAATAAGCTAATGGCAACCTAAACTAAGCAAACACTTAGCCCAAAAGGCTAACAACGAAATCGCAAAGAATAACTCCATTAAAAGATGGACATGATTGCAATATAATGCTTTTAAAAGCAAGATTTACAGCTCACATCCCAAACAAGCGCAAAAAAAAATCCAACGCTCTACTCGTATTATTAATCTAGTGGCTCCCACTCTGAGCCTGACAGATAGGGTCCGCTATCCTCATCCTCTGCGTCACTATAGAAGACCCACGAGTTGCGGACTGGCGGCGATCTTTGGCGGCGTCGCTGCTCTGGCGGGGCGGGGTGAAGCGTCGAAGGTACGCTGGCGATCTCGGTGATCGTCGTCCCACCTCGGGCTCGGCGGTGTAGGCGTCGGTAGAGAGGTTGCGGATCGGTTGAGGCTCCTCCCCGATCGCTCGCAAGCGAGGTGACTTCACATTGCTTCTTGAAACTCCGAACGAGTCTAGCCATGTTGATCTTGTATAATTTGCAAAGCCGTCGGATGGCTCTGTGTGCGTTGCTTGTGCGGAACATCCTTCGTGAGATCCGGTGCCCTTGAAACTATGATGTAGAACCCGCTTGCCGACTCGTGGTGAAGTACAACTGGTGATGCTTCCAATACGTTGCCCTTTATCTTGCTCATCCTTGGTGAGGTAGACGGGCAATCTCCTCAACCCGAGGCTTCGCAGTGAGAACATGGAGAAGGGCTCTCCAACCTCCCTTTGGTTGAATGAAGCTTGAGACATCTAATGCATTTTACAAGGGAAGATTAGCATAAAATTTCTGAAAATAAATCGTGAGAGAACAGGGCAAGGAACAGAATTTCTATAGAGAAGATAAGAAAGTATAGATATTACTATTCTTCAAATTTAGTTGATTTGATTTAGAAAATAGGTTTTGAAATTTGTTCTAATTCGACCACTCTAACTAGGGCTTCGTCCTGCAGTCAACCTGGCTCGATACCATCTTTGTCGAGACCCGAATATGCAAATCCGGTCTCTCTGTGTATACTGCACTAGTCCAGGATCACGCTAGTGCACACAGTCAAACATAGAGGTAATCATCACCACAATCACGATATTAAACAAAGGAAACTCAAATTATTAAACAATATCCAAAAGTGAGACCTTATGGTCAAGCTTACAATCTCAATAGCCATAGGGGCTTAACAAAACTTAGCAGCGGAAACTCCAAAATAAACGTAGTGGCCAATCGACATGCCCACGGCAATCGAGTGGGAGCCGAGCCTAGAACGCATAGTCGTCAAGTACTCTCCTCCTGGAACCTCCTGCTGATAGCTCTCCTCTTCCTCAACTGAGCAACATAGGCGTAAAGCCGTGAGTACATTGGTACTCAGCAAGCCGTTTGTAACAAATGATGCAATATAGTATGCAAAGCTTACCAATGGAAGGTCATGAGGTTAATTTGCATAAACAACATTTGAAATTATCATAAATAGATTGAAGGCGTAATTGTAAATAAAGCAATAATGAATAATCAAAGGAATTTAAGGTAAACCACTTATGGACCTCCCATCCACAAACCAAACCAACAGTGAATTAACCATCCACTGACTAGCTACAAGCTTTCCAAGAGTAACTATACCTCGTGTGAAATCACCGAGCATTGTCCAAGACCGAGGACGCGGCTATTCGAATAGTTTTACACTCTGCAGAGGTTGCACAACTGTACCCACACGATGTGATTAGCCTCGCGCTAAGGAAATCACAACAAGGCCTTTACAATGTTCAATTCCAACCCAATCCCGCCCGCTAGGGTTCATCACACCCCTTGCGCCTCATGGAAATCAAGCAACCATGTTCATCCCAATGAGATTGAAATTTGAAACCTCCCAAATTAATCGGCCAGTCTGTCCCATACGGACATGTGGTTTGCAGTAAGACTCGGATCAATGGCGCACAAAGTTAAGTCCTTATGTGTTCTCGGCGAGACTACCACATCCCACGAAGTGCTCAACACTTCCCCTTTCGCACGATCACTCACCCGAGTGAAAACCAATTTTGTGAAACCACCACCAATGGCGCACCAACGTCACGGCACAAATTTTAAAACAGTGGCACCAACCACAATTCAATATCTCATTAAGTCAAATTAATTGATCACATGCGATGATGAACCCAAGCGTTAATAAAGGCATGGCTAAGCACACTAATCGTACCACCCCAATGTGATAGTAACATAGCATCACTACTAAGTTTCCCAACCTATGGTGACAATGGCATCATGGCATTCAAATTATCAAGGAGGAAATAATCAATTTGGTCATTAACTACCAATACAAGGGTTTGAATAAAATTAGCGATGCATTATAATTTAAAGCAAAATAATTAAATAATAGATTGCAAACTGGGTTCAACATGATCAAAGGACACGACTTGCCTTGGCCTTGCTCGGTTGACGGCTCTTGATCTTCAAATCGCGGCGGCTCCTCGAACGCGTGATCTAACGAGAGAAAAGCGAAACAAAGAGACCAAATAAATTCAAATAAAATTCAAATGAACTCTAAAAACTTTCAAACCTGAACCAAAAGGTAGAGCTCAAATTTAAATGAATTTAGAAAAAGAACGGGTCAATCGGAGCTAGGGCGAGGGAGAACGGGCTCTTGGAAAATCAATTTCAGGAAAATCGATAAATCGGAAAATTTGACACGTGGCGGTGACGTGGCACCCGGCCGGTTTCGGCTGGCGTGGCACCGCCACGTGGCGCCACGTGGACTAGGGCTGGCGTGGCTTTGCCACGTGGGTAGGCCGACGCGGCGCGGCTCGGCGCAGCGGCGGCGACAATCGGACGGCGAGGTCATCCACGCGGCGCGATCCGGGCCTTCGGCCGATCTGGATGGCGGCGGGATGAGGCGCGCGGAGGCGGAGTCGGCCGATGGCCGACGCGGCGGCGCGCGCGCGCCTTGCGCGCGCGCGCGTGGACCGAGGCGACGGCGCGGCGTCGTCTGGCGGGCGGCGCGCGCGCGGCCGGGTGGCGGCGGCGCGCGGCGACCGGCCGGTGAAAGCGAGGCGAGGCGCGCGCGCGCGCGGCGGCGGGTTCGGACGGCGGCGGATCGGCGCCGCGGCAGATGGCGGCGGCGTCTGCGGCGAGGTAGCCGAAGGCGGCGGCTCACCGGCGGCGGCGGCGCGCGCAGCGGCGATCGCGGCGGCGGCGGATCCGGCCGACAGCAGACGCGGCGGCGTCTGCGGCGAGGCAGCGCGCGCGCGGGTGAGGACGCGAACCGAAGCGGCGGCGCGCAATAAATACCCGGACGGCGCGGCGGCGTGGCGCGACGCCGAGTCCCGGCGGATACGGCCCCAGCAGTGTGGGCCCCACCGCCGCGACGAGAGGAACGGCCGAGATGGCGCGCGGCGAGGGGCGCCGGATGGCCGACACGTGTCGGTCATCGGGCGGCTCAAGGCGGGCGCGGGAGCGGGCGGCGGACGACGCGTGGCAAGGCGGAAGTGCGGCCGGGCGGCGGTTGGACCGGGCGGTTCGGTGGGTTTCGGCCCACTGGCCGGTTTAGGGTTTTCTTTTTCTTTTCTTTTTCCAGAAATTCAAATAATTCTTTTTGAGCTCTAGAAAATAGCAAATAAATCCAGAAAAATCCCAGAAAATTCCGAAAAAACCTTGGGACACAAGGAACTCAAATAAAAAACTTTTGGCAAATGTTAATGTTTGACTTAAGCATATTAAATCCTTTTAATTCATAAAAATTCCATTTAAGCTTTAATTAATTCAGAAAATTCCAGGAATTTAATTTTTGAAAATTGGGCTTTAAAACTCCAGAAAATCAGGATGTTACAAGTAGAGGGAGGGGAGAAGGGAGGGGTGATATGGACATAGAGAGGGGTGATGTGCCTAAGCTGAATCATCGCATCGCGACGTGATCCGAGACCAGAGATGAAGAGAAGGAGTGGGAAGAAGCGGATGCATAGTCGCTCACCGAAGAAGTCGGCTATATCATTTGCTCACAGAAGAATCTGGAATTTGTTTTTTTGAACTTCGTACTAAAATTTCCTTGAATTTTGTAATACTATTACTACAAGGTCTCTAAACAAAGTGCCTATCCTAGCACCTACTTTAGTTGCTAAAACTATAAACCAAATAGCAAAGTCCTAAACAAAGGTCTATGAAGCAAATGACACAAAGCGTGTATCCGGTTCATTGAGCAGGAACACTATAGTATGTCACTTGCTTCATTTGCTGTTTTTGTCTAGATACATGGAGCATTTGGGTGGAAAGATCAAGCTGTTTAAAGTCAGCGCATGACCGCCAATTGAAGCATAGCATAGCATCAGAGGCACATCCGAGGCTCTTCTTGTGTCTTGAGGAATGCCAAGAGCTGGTATTCAGATGGGTTATGAGAATAAGATTCATAATTTATAGTTTGAGGAATGCCACATCGAAGACCGGCTCTTGGGATTCCTCAAGACACGGTAGAGGCCTTGGATGTGCCTCGGATGCTACGCTATGCTTCAAATTGGCGATCATGAGCCTGACGACACAATGTATTTCTTTCCACCCAAATGGTCAATGTATCTTTGCAATAATCGCAAGATTTCTTTATCGAGATACACTAGAAAGAGATCGGGAGAGGAGTAGAGGAAGGGGAGAAGGGAGGAGAGGAGTAGAGGAAGGGGACCCAAATGATTTCAAACTATATACTATGTACTATATACTATATACTATATACTATATACTAACACAACAAGCAATATGTACCAATGTAAACTAAGCAACTGCATAAACAATGTACCAATGTAGTATGTACCAAATAGCAAAATAATTAAGCTACTGCGATAAACAATGTACCAATGTAATATGTACCAAGCATCAACCCTAAACACTAACAGAAGCATGAAGCATCAACCTAAATATGTACTAAGCAACTAACCATAACAAAGATGAAGCATCAAGCATCAACCTAAACACTAACAAGAAGCATGAAGAATCAACCTAAATATGTACTAAGCAACTAACCATAACAAAGATGAAGCATCAACCTAAACACTAACGGTAAGCATGAAGCTCGGGAGGATTTGATGACCTTACGGTTTTGGTGACCTTAGGGACGCTGGAGGAGGAGGCGGCGGCGGAGGAGGAGGAGGAGGAGGCGGTGGCGACGACGGAGGAGGAGGAGGCGAGGCTCGGGAGGCGACGGAGGAGGAGGAGGGGCGACGAGGAGGAGGCGGCGGCGCGAGGGGAGGAGGCGGCGGGAGGCGACGGAGGAGGAGGAGGCGGACGGCGAGGAGGCGGCGGCGGCGGAGGGGGAGGAGGCGGCGAGCTCGGGAGGCGGCGGCGGAGGAGGAGGAGGCTGCGGCGGCGTCTTCGTCCGGGAGGCGGCCGCGAGGGCTGGGAGGCGGCCGGCGAGGGCTCGGGAGGCGGCGGCGGCGGCGGGCTCGGGATTTAAGTGTCGAATAAGCGCAGCGCACACGGAAAACCCTAGCGAGAGGGTATATGTAGGGCGATTATCACGAGCGGTTCTAAACTTAGAACCGTGCGCGATAACATATCACAGACGTTTTTGAGTTAAAAACCGTCTGTGATAGTTTACTATCACAGACGGTTCTAAACTTAGAACCGTCTGTGATATGTTATCACAGACGGTTCTAAATTTAGAACCATCTGTGATAAGCCTTTGCCGGCTGTTGCAATTAAGACCACCAATAACTACACAGCTGCATTCATATCAACTACCAAACAGCTGCATTCATATACAACACCAACCAGCTGCATTCACACAGTGTATTTCTTGATACATTTTGTCATTCTCAAATACATCACACATTTTCACATATACATCTCAAAATTGACTACATCACACATTTTCACATATACATCTCAAAATTGATACATCACACATTTTCACATATACATCTCAAAATTGACTACATCACACATTTCCACATATACATCTCAAAATTGACTACATCACACATTTTCACATATACATCTCAAAAAGGAGGTAACTCGTCAAATTGATTGTATTCCTCCTCGTCCACTACATTCTCCACTCCGACAATTCTCTTTTTTCCATGAAGAACTACATGGCGTTTCTTATTTGCCGGGTCGGTTATATAGAAAACTTGAACAACTTGATTGGCGAGTACGAATGGTTCATCTTTGTACCCGACACGTTGGAGGTCCACGGTCGTGACACCGTACTTGTCAACCTTCACCTGTGGGAGATGCACCCAACGGCAGCGAAATAAGGGGATCTTGAAAACCACATAGTCGAGCTCCCAAATCTCTTCTATGAAGCCATAGTACGAGTTTCTCGACCCATCGGTCTGAATGCATCTATGCGGACACCGCTGTTCGGTTAGTGCTCTTGACATCCCGAGGCTGCGTATAGAATGTGTACCCATTTATGTCATATCCTTGCCATGTCTGGCTGTAAATGTCGGCCCTTTTGCCAACCATGTCAGCGTCTCACTCGGCGAGCTCCTAGCGATTTGCTCCTTCAACCATTGGTTGAACCGGCGGTTGTGTTGCCTCATGATCCAAACATCCGGCGCTCGGATTCATTGCGAAGCACACCCTTGTGCTGGTCCACATAAGCGCCACTTCAGTCATGTGTTGCAACACCGTGAAATGGGCTTGAGTATACATGTCCATATCCGGAGTGATTGCTTTTCTTCCGATAGTTCGAGACCCTTCACCTCCCTCATGGCGAGATTGAGGACACCTATCGGTTGAATCTAAGCCATATAATCGACACAAAACTCAATGACCTCTTCGCTTGTATAACCTTCGACGATGCGCCCTCCGCCGAGAACGATTCCGTCACGTAGGACTTGAGAATTCCATGAACCTCTCAAATGGGTACATGCTACATAGTAATACTGGCCCGCACATTTTATCTCCTACACAACGTGAACAATGAGATGGACCATGATATCGAAAAAGCGAAGGAGGAAATACATTTCAAGGTGACATAGAGTCATCACCACCTCGTCTGCAGAGCATCTAGTCCTTCGGGATCGATGACCTTACGAGCAATTGTGTTAAAGAAATAACATAGCCTCATGATTGTCTCTCGGACTTTGATCGGCAAAATATTTCTAATTGCAATAGGGAGCATCTGTGTCATCGGCACATGACAATCATGAGACTTCATGCCATTTAACTTCAAATCTTGCATCGAAACAAGTTTCTTCACGTTGCGGAGTAACGAGACGGAACTTTGACACCATGCAAGCAGCGCACGATTCTGTTTTCTCAGCCTTGACAGAGTATAACACGCGGGGAAGATGCGTTCGTGCATTATCGGTGCATGTCGGTGCTAACTCGGGCACGATGTGCATATCGGCCAAGTCAAGCCATGCGTTGACGCCGTCCTTTGTTTTATCACGGATGTTTAGTAAGAGACCAATCAAGGTGCCGCACACATTCTTTCTCGTGCATGGCGTCGATGCGATGCCGCACATCTAGGTACTCCCAATAAGGTAAGTCCCAAAATATTGATCTCTTCTTCCGGTGTTCTTCTCATGAGCCCTCAATTTACGTCCCTTTCCGAGGACAACATCTAAATCCTTAACCATATCATAAACCTCGCGCCCCTTAAATGCTTTGGAGTTGAACCGTCTTCCTTGTCTCCGTCAAATTGTTTCTTCATCTTGCGGTATGGGTGAGCCCTCCAGAAGGAACCAGCGGTGACGCATGTAGACGGTTTTGCGTGAGTGTCTCACCACACACTCTCGGTACCATCTAAGCAGTGAGCACAAGCTTTGGCACCTTTTATACTATGGCCCGATAGGTTACCAAGGGCAGGATAATCATTTATGGTGCGAGAACAATAAGGAGCGCAGAGTGAAGTTCTCTCGTTTGTATGCATCCCATACCTGTACCCTTCGTTCCACAGTACTTTTAGATCTTCCACCAACGGTGCTAGGAACACATCGATATCATTCCCAAGTTGTTTTAGCCCTTGGATAAGTATCGACAGCAAAATGTACTTTCGCTTCATACACAACCAAGGAGGAAGGTTATAGATGCAGAGAGTCACGGGCCATGTGCTATGTCGGCTTCTCATGCTCTTGAATGGATTCATTCCATCGTACTCGATCCAAACCTTATATTCCTTGGTTACGCACCGAACTCGCAAAACTCCTATCGATGTTTCTCCACTGCGCGGAATCAGCAAGGTGTCTTAGCATTCCATCCTTCTTGCGCTCCTCCGAGTGCCAACGCAGCAGATTTGCCTCCTTTGGATTTGCATAAAACCTTTTCAAGCGGGAATTATAGGAAAATACCATGCCACCTTAGCAGAGGTCCTTTCTTCGCCTCTGTTCCTCGCCATCATCGATTGATTATTACGTTTGTATCGGGATGTGTTGCACACGGACATACATGCATGTTTGCATACTCTTTACGGTAGAGGATACGATCGTTCGGGCATGCATGTATTCTTTCTACTTTCATTCCCAACGGACAAAGAACCTTCTTGGCTTTATCGTGGTTTTAGGCAACTCATTTCCCTCGGAAGCATGTCCGCTAAAAGACCTAGCAGCGCCGTGAAACTCTTGTCGGACCAACCGTTGCTTGCCTTCAATTTCAACAGTTCAAGCACGCCCGACAACCTCGTGTACTTGCAGCCCGTGTACAAAGGTTTCTCGAGTCCTCCATCAAGCCACGGAATTTAACATACTCTCTCTCATCATAGTTCTCTTCTACATCGCGAAGCATCAGATCAGTTATCATCGTGCAACCTATCCGAATCCGAGCCACAATCGACATCAGCGGTGGCATGTCATTCACTTCACTGCGATGTCATCCGGGGCATATCATTCACTTCACGGCGATGTCATCCGTGGCATATGATCATTCACTTCGCCATGACTGGTCCAACACGTATAATCCTTTTTGAAACCCTCCGAATCAAGTGCGCTTCAATTTGCCTCGGTTCTTAAACATCTTCAAATTCTCGCAGTCAGTGCATGGACAGCACATATATTCCACCCCCTTATTCAACATATCCTCCTCGGTGGCTCTTATAAAAGCAGAAACACCATTAATGTACTCTTCACTCACACGGCTCGCGGCATACATCCAACCGGTCCTACGTTACGTACATATATAACAACAATTAGTATTAAAATCTAGAATAACTAATTATAACTACATATATACCGCCACATTTATTATATTGAGACTTAATTTCTAGCTCAATTCATATTACAAACACAATAGCTATTATATAACCAACAATTTTGCAAATTAATTAACCATCTTCAATAACCACTCATGGATTACTTACACCTAAATTGTAATGCAATTAAAAATAAATAAATTTAATTACTAACCATATCTACAGCAACCAGGAAAGTCTGAATCTTAATTCAAAGCTCAATCTCTGCCTCTTCCCACCAAATTAAGCGGCTGAAATCGCTCTAGCTTCCTCCCGAGTGAAAAAGTGCGCAGCAGATGGCTAGATCGGATCGAAATGAAGACGATGCGATGCGAGCAGCGCAATAAATGCCGTAGTCATTATCACGACGGTTTTTAACTAAAACCGTGCGTGATAATAAATATCCTGACGGTTTTTATAAAAATCGTGCGTGATAAGCTTCGCACGAAGCGCTTTCGCGCGTGTTCGATGCGAGCGCCGTGTTTCGATCGTCTAATTAACGTCTCTCGATCATTATACGGCGTCTATATCATGGATGTTTGGGTATACGAACCGTTTGTGCTAAAGGTTAAATATGCGCTCCTAATCCGGTCTCTTCTACGCACGTACAATACAATATACAATACAACATGGCTTCTACTCTGTTCTTGTGATCATCTCCTTCCTCTCATCTGTTCATCACGAATTGTTCGGCGGAACCTTACGAGCGGCCAGCAATTTGCATCTGGGCGACTTCTCGCACCCATACCGCTCTCCTTCCCGACTTTCTTGCATCCGTCGGCTTGACTGATCCTCCGCCGTCAGCGGGCGTCTCGCCGCCGCTCAAGAAAGGGAAACACCCTCACCCGGTTCTTCTCCACAATGTGCGCAATGCGGAAGAAGCTCTACACGCATTGCGAGATCGATGGATAGCCTTGCCGATCAAGCGTAAACGGCAGCGGTCGAGGAATCTTTTCATACTATCTGTACAACATTATGGATCTCGCTGATCATTTGCCCAGTGCACGAGGAAGTCTTGAGGACAAGGGCAATCTTAACGGCGTTCGAGAATTTAGCGGTTGATCCTCCAAGTCCCCAAGTTGAAGAAGAAGCTTACGAAGCCCAAAAGAATACAATCTGGGAAACTCTTTTACATGCGACTTTTGTAATGAATTTGCCTCTAATTGAAATTAATAAATTTGCCTTAAATTTGTGACCTCTTACGTAGTTACGTAGTTAAGTTATTAGAAGCAATGTGTACTTATATATTAACCTCGATCTAGATTATGACAGACAAAGGGACATCACGGCGGTTCTTGTGAAAAACCGTCATGAACATTCCGACGGTTCTTAACAACAACCGTTTGTGATAGTCGACACAACACGAGCGGTTTTAATAAAACCGTCGTGATATTCGATATCACGAGCGGTTCATCGGTAGAACCGTCTCGTGATACTCTTTTCCGTCACAAATACCACGACGGCCTTCAAATTAAAACCGTCTGTAATAGTGTACATTACAGACGGTTTCACAAAACCGTCTGTGATTTGGCGTCTACTATTAGCCTTTCTGTAATAGTGACAGCATATGCCATATCGAATGTTGTTAGTGATAGCAAACATCAGTCATGTGTATGTTCAAATATTTCAAGGGTTGTCTTTTTTTCTCCTTTCAATAAAAATATATTAATATTTTCTATGTATTTATATTTTCATCATCAGAAAAATGTCTTCTTAAGAGACTAAGTTCAACGGAAAAGGACTGCAAGTTTGAAAACCATAAAAGCCGGCCGAAAACGTGGTTTAAGATAAGGTTCAGGAGTAACACCTTCCAGCTAATAAGATGTATGACATACACGCACTAATATTATGTCCCCTTTCGTTAGCATTATGTCCATGAGCTTGTCAAGAAGAACATGAGAAAGAAAAACATACAGCTATTCTCAAGGACGAATAAGGTGTTGCAAGTTGTTGTTAGACTATGTGGGTATGTCTAAAATATTTATGCTGATAAATAATTGAAAATGTTATTTATTGATTTATTTGAGGCGTGTGGCGTATGTAGACTAATGTCGGTCAAGTTAAAAAGAACTTGTACCGAAAAAAGATACTGCTTTGATCTTTGCATGTGCAGGGTAACTTGGAGGTGATCGTAGCCTACGACGAAGACCGGGAGATGGCTTGGTGCAAAGTTATGGTCCAGACGGTCAAGAATACTGGAGGAGACGGTTGTGCTTGAGTTGGGACACGTGAAGATCAAAAATAGGTGATGCATGTTGGATCTACGGAAGTGCGGTTCAGAGACTGCGACACATGACAAAAGTTAAAAAAACATGTTACGTAAGTGTTTCAAGTCTCTTATTTGATAAGAACTCATAGTTGAGCCCTAGACTATAAATAGAGATGTTGCTAGGTGCTAACCCTAAGGTTGGATATATGCGATTTTTATGTTAGGGTTTGAGGGGTGCTAGAAGGGCACTTGTAACTACAAACATGATGATCCAGCGTAAAAAATAGATCTATTCGAAAAAAATTAGTAACGGTGTGTTTCAATCGTTGATGTCCCAATTCATGTTGTGTCATCCTGGTCGCACCGAAACATGGCTCACTTGGCTCGTCCAAGCCATATGGTACAATCCCGTTATTCGAACTCGCATTCAATATTTCTCACCTTTCTCGTGCCATGTTTGAACTCACCATCTTACCCGGCATCCTCAATTGTTCTGGACCTCAGCTCCTCCATGAGCATAGCCCTGATCCTCGCCGTTGACTATGGTTGACTCCAAGCGACCTTGCACATCCAAAGACAAAGAAATCATTTTTGGACATAAGTTCTTCACAACTTGGCATATGTTAGCCAAAACATACTTTATGCAATATATATTCATTGACCTTGGTCAAGCCAACTTAATTTATGATTCAATTTTATAAAACCCTTTTTTTTTTGCGAAATTCAGTAGTACCACGCATAACAAGCCGGTAGTACCGCGCCTTCGCATCTCGCACTAGACCTCTCTGAAAATTATATACCGCCAACTAGAAATCGGAGCTACTGACCTGCGGTATGACCGGAACCCAAAACCAGTACTACTACCCTACGGTATGACCTTGCTCACATTTTGTTATTACCGTATTGCAATATGACCGCTGACACAATGTCGATATGATCGATTTTCCTGGAGAATTTAGAAAACAATCTAGATAAAATATGATCTCTGTAAAATCACTTAATCATTTTACAAAACTTACAATGGTTCATCGTAAATCTTTCCACGGTTCTTAATCTGGCTGCATGGCATGGCGTGCGTACGCAGACACTCTGAGTGTCCGTGATCCACATATAAGCAGGACTATTTCTTCAAGAAAAGATACGCATGCACTCATTTTTAATCAGTACGTAGGTCACACATGATTTTTTTTGCGATCACATATGAATTAGTTGGATGAATTGTGCTCTTAAAACCAAAATTACTGTTGTAACATAACTTCTGCAGTATACATATACACGAGATTCAATAAAGATACATACAACAAAGGTCCAACATGCATTTATGAACGAATGAATTTACTTCACAAATATTTGACACGAGTAGTATTCCTACTCGGCAGCTGCATCAGGGTGTGTTTGGTTGAGCTGTGCTTCTGAAAAATCTGCTGTGAGCTGTGGGCTGTAGAAAAGCTGCTGTAGGTTGTGGGCTATGGAAAAGCTGTAAGCTGTTTGGTTCAAACAAGTATAAAACTTACCTCCTATCTCTATTTTCCTTGAAACAACTGTGAAACAGCTCTCTATTTTCACCATTTCAAAAAGCAGAAAGCCAAAAGCCAAAAGCAGGGTCCAAGGTGCTTTCAAAGCTGTACTACCCAAAAGTAGCTGCTTCTGAAAAAGCAGCTTCTGGTTTCCACCCCTTTGGTTGACTTTTGACTTTTTGGAAGTAAAAGCAGCTTCCAAAAGCTCAACCAAAGGCACCCTCAGTTTCGACCCAGCAGGGAAGGGATATACGTACGTATCCTTTGTCTCTAGCTGGTGTGTAATGTTTGCCCTCCCTCGCTACGGATCTCGGCCTTGCGCTCCTCGAGCGACATCCGGCGAAATGGAGCAGCTGCTCCTCGTTGGTGCCCCTCTTCATGTCAGGCTCATTCTTGCCCGTCTCGACATTCACCTTGCCCTGCCGACGCCGACGTGCCGATTCAGGTTCTCCATCGTGGACACGTCGACAGAGGCCGTGTATCTGCCTCTTCAGCAGCGCCCTGCCGACGCCGACGTGCCGATTCAGGTTCTCCAGCGTGGACTCGTCGACAGAGGCCGTGTCGCCTGTGAGCTCTGTTGGGTTGATGTCTCGGCTAACCACCTAAGAATTTTTAGGGAGGCATGCCTCCACCTCGCGGCTTGATCGGAGGTTTTGGTTGCAGTCCCGGTCACCTAGCGCTAAAATAAAAAAAGGGGTTTCAGCAGGCCTTCACGCACGAGTTGCTTAAAGCTCTAAAAACCCTAACAGTCCCGATCGATCTAACGGCGCTAAGGTGAACGAAGACCGAACCCTCGTCGTCTTCATCCCCGTCAGCATCAGCCATCTTCCTCCGTTGCATCAACCGACTACCTCTCCATGGCTTCCTCCTCTTCGGGCATGTGATGCTTCCGCACTATTGTTTATTTTGTGTTCATGATTAGAGCCTAGGGTTAAGACTTTGGATTAATGTTTAAGTTTAGAACAACCTACATTGTGGTATCAGAGCCACCCTAGAACTCTTCATGAACTCTAATTAGACTCAAATTATATTTCCCGAACTTGGATGTGGAGGCTTGGATTTAGTTTTCTGTTTATGGCTCGGATTTTAGAAATTAGAAGGAGGTGAATCCAACTTTCGCAAGAACCCTAATGGTATCCCCAAATAAAATGAACCAAGATCTTAGATCGGCAAAGGGGAAGAAACAAAAAAAAAAGAGGGGATCGGGGTCTTATGGGTGACGTCAAGCCGCCGCTCGCCGTGAGCGTGCCGACGGCCGCCGCACGCTACCGTCACCGGCGCGCCATTGCTCCACTCGGGGCCGTCTCCGGCCGAGTGCGGTGAAGCGGAGCGCTCGCGCCGCTCGCGCCGCGCGCATGCCGCCGTCGCGCGCCCGCCGCCACCGCCCCTAACGCCTCGCCGTTTTTTTTGAGATGAGCCGCCAAATGGGATTAGGGTTAGGGCAACGGGATTTTGTCCCGCCCGCAACGCGCTCTCGGCCGTCCGATTGCATCGGACGGTCATTTTTGTTTGGGCCGGAGAGCTATTGGGACGACGCACGCGTGAGCCGTCCGATGAAATCTAACGGTGCGCACGCGTGCGGTTTTGCTGACGGGCCCAGCGCGCGTTTGTGGGCCGCGCCGCTGTTTTTTGGGCCGCGTGGGGATTTTAAGGCCAAACCGTTTTTTCTGGGCTGGCTGCAGCGCGGCTGTGAGGTGGCCCGAGCGCGAGTAATGTGGGCCGCCGGAGTGAATTAGGCCACAGTGCGCGTGAAGTTTTGGGCCGTTTCGGCCGGCTGCCCTATTATTATTATTATTATTATTATTATTATTATTATTATTATTATTATTATTATTATTATTATTATTATTATTATTATTATTATTATTATTATTATTATTATTATTATTATTATTATTATTATTATTGTGGGCCATGCGCATATATTGTTTTTTGGGCCGACTGAAAATAATATTATTGTTATTGTTATTATTATTATTATTTTCAGTGCATTTTCTTATGCTTTATGTATCTCTTTTATTCACTAATTTTAATTACTTTCGTTGGCCAAAATTTAATCTTTACCCTATTATTATGTATAATCTCTTATTAAAATTGAACCAATGGGATATTTTAATTTTGAGATTTTTATGATTAATCTTGGCATTATGTATACATATGGTTATATTCTGACCAATGCTATTTATAATTATATGTCGCCATAGAAAATTAAGTTCTTTTTCATATCTAGCTGGTGTGTAATGTTTGCCCTCCCCTGCTTCTGGATCCTGCCCTTGCGCTCCTCCGACAGCATCCGGGCGAAATGGAGCAGCTCCTCCTCGTTGGTGCCCCTCTTCATGTCGGGCCCATTCTTGCCCGTCTCGACATTCACCTTACACATCTGCCTCTTCAGCAGCGCCCTGCCGACGCCGACGTGCCGATTCAGGTTCTCCACCGTGGACTCGTCGACAGAGGCCGTGTCGGCGTGTCGCCTGTGAGCTCGTCGTCCAGGATGCGGAGATAGTGCTTCTCACAGTGCAGCGCCTGGAAGAGCACGAAGACGTGGATGTCGACGAGGTCGGCACTGGCCTGGCTGAAGCTGTCGATCATGAACCTGCCGTAGTCCGCCGGCCTGATCGGGAAGAAATCCTGGTTGCCCATCAGGATCTGCTTGCGTACATGGGCCATCGCTAGCAGCGCGTGTCAAATTATCCAAGATGAGTACACATAAGCATAAAAAGGTCAACAAACCGTACCGTACTATTTGGACAGAGTTCCAAATCAGAAGGCCCAACAAGTTAATGCAATGACTTTTCTCGTTTATTTAACGAGTACTACATTCAGTCTAGATTCAATATATTGATCTTATGCGCGCTACAGTGCACACAGACAGTGCTTGTGGCGGCTATGCGAAGAAAATGTGGGAATGAACCAACCACGTGTTTAGATCGATTTCGTGTATTGTGATGTGTCCTTCGTGTTGATCGGCTAAACATGCACTTTGCATCATTGAGGAAACCGTGAACAAATAATGGATATAGCACATTTATATGTACTTAGGGCATCTGTAGTGTATATAACTCAAGAGGTCTTAAGGTGGGTCTCATCTAAATCTTAAGGCTGACTCCATAGTGTATATAACCCAAGAGGACTTAAGACGGTCCCACTTGGCAGATAAAGAAAAATTGTATTTTAATGCTTGTGGCTAGGTCTTTAGCTTGAGGACCAGCCTTAAGCTTTTTTTGCTTATAGCCTACTTAAGATCACCCCTGTAATGTATAAGGTTGATCTTAAAGTGGCTTAAAACCCTCTATTTTCATACACTACAGATGCCTTTACAAAAAATTGACAAGTTGCACACGCAAATAGTGCGTGTACTATTAATTTCCGCATCTAACTTGTTATTTTTGTCTATCTTCGTACTATAAATGATTTTGCATCCGACTGTTTGCTACCGCTGTTCGTATTAGCTTTTTAATAACTTTTAACTTTTGAATAGTAACAAATTGTAGAGAAACTGTACGGAGAGGGATATGCGCGATTTTGACCGATACTATTATAGTACATACTACAAGTGACTAGTAGATTTCGTCTTAAAAAAACATTATGTATAAAAGCCATTTACTATAAAAAATAGATTTTAAAAGTCAATATAAACAGGGTCATATATAATATATTTACGAATTTTTCAGTGGCTTTTGGAATATTGCAAAGTGAAGTTTTTTATATGGCTTCTCGCTGAAAATCAACATTCTTGTTCGTTGTTGGTAGCACATAGCCAGGGGCGGAATTGGGGGCATGGCAAGGTAGGCTCTAGCCCGGGACGTTAAAAAAATCTATAGTGTATAGCCTAGATATTTTCAGCCCAGCCTGCCCGGGGTATTATTGCTAGTATTCAGCCCAGGTAGCCCATACATATTTCAGAATTCAGCCCACTCTCCGCGCAGCCCACTCACGCGCTCGGCCCACTTCGCGTCGCGCTCGCCGGCCGCCGCTCAGCCCAGACGTCTTCACGCGTTGTGGCACCGCTCGCTCAGAACCCTAGCCCAACGCCGCACCGCACCGCTTGTCGCTAGCGCCGCCTCGTCGCCTCCGCCTCATCTCAGATCTCCGCCGCCTCGTCGCCTCCGCCTCGTCTCAGATCCCGGCCCGCCCCGCCTCCCAGCGCCGCTCCGTCTTGGTGCCGCCCCGCCTCCCGACCCACCTCGGCGCGGCGCCGCCCCTCCTCAGCTTCTCGGCTGCCGCCGCCCACCTCCCGGCCAGGCGGCCAGCGCCGGCGTCGCTCCCTCCCACTCGGCTCCTGCCTGCAGCCTGCTGGTCTGCGGTTTACGGCGCATCGGCCGGTCGGCGCTTGCCTCCCCAGCTCCCGGCCAGCCCCGTCTCGGCGCCACCTCGCCTCCCGACCAGCACCTCGGCTCCGGCCTGCCCCCTCCCGGCACCGCCATGTCTCGGTGCCTCCCGGCCCAGCGCCGCTCGGCTCCTCGCCTCGACCAGCGCCGCCGGCCTCGCCTCGACCAGCGCCGCCACTGGCGGCCGGCGCTCCTCCTCCTGGCTTGCGCGGCTGCGCCGCCCACCCCCTGGCGATTTGAAGGATGTGTCTAGGTAATTGGTAATTTGGTATGTATCTTACCATGTGAAGGATGTGAACTAATTTTTTACAAAAAATAACTACATGGCGATTTGTATGTATTAGTGGTGGTTGTCGACCGCATTTTATAATCCGAATCCATCGTGTTTATCTCGCACTAATCCTGGATCGTAGTTAGTGCACACAGATTCTGATTCGATTATCAAAGTTCATATCATGCGAAGCGTAAATATAATAATAAACTTACTCATGGGCCGATTAGGCGAAATCATCAACTTGCGGCGGCGGAAGAACGAAGCACACGGTGGGACCTTCGTGACATGCCCACAGCGACCAATCGGAGGTTCGCGACCTAATTCTTGACGTCTTCATCCTCTTCGCCATCGTGATCCAAAAGTATCATTGAAGCGTAGAGATCCGATTCCTGCTTCTGAATTTGTCGCAAAAGCGAGCGTGAGCACTCCGACCCCGTGCTCCGCGAGCCAATACAATGAATGCAAATAAATAGTATGCATAGCTTAACAAAGGAGAGGCTCGGGCTATTTTATTTTGCGTGAGAGTGCTTTGAATACAATTAATTAAAAAGCCCTATGACTTAGCAATTTTGGAACAAATCATAATGTACAAAGAAATGCATTATTAATATCGATTCAGATTCCATCCACCGTTACATGGCATCTGCACCATATAGCAATTTCTTCAGCGTTATAGCCGCTTAACTTACCATGGGACGACACCCGTGACAACTCCAAACTAGGGCCTTTCACGCCTCCACTTTTCCATTCCCATTTTCCAAACATTTTTAAATAGAACTATATCTAGTTAAGTTCCCATGTCCGCCCTTGACCGTGGGCACGGCTATTCGAATAGTTTTGACTCTGCAGAGTTTGTACACTTTCACCACAAGAGACAATCAACTCATTGCCCCACACGATTCCTTAGAAGTGTGGTTGAGCGCACTCATCACAAGAACTGCTCAAAGTACCTCGCCCTTCCATCATTTCACCCTATGGGGCACTCCCACTTCGGTGGGTCCCATACGTGTGCGGGATGTTCTCCTCCGAACGCCTAGCAGCTGGACACCCCCCTGCTAGCCCGCCACAGCAGAACTTCACTCCTACGAGTGTCCCATTCAAGCCGTCTCACCGACTGCCACTTGCACTACTCCACACCCTCTCCTGGAAGGATGACTTTCGGTCCCAGACATCTACTAAGCCAAGCTATACTTTACAGACTTGTGGTTGTACTGTTTTACACAGGAGGTCATGACAAGATTCAGTCCTTAGAATTATCTGGGCGGTCTACCACAAACCACACTCTCGTGCACCCCTGCACCATACCCCCGAACCATCCGCCCAGATAAATAAGCAATTTGAGGTTTTTGGGAGTATAAAATAATTATATCCAACATATACCAGTCATTACCACCATGACTGTTCAACCAAATTTTCTCATGATTAAAAGTGATGCTTGGGACAATTTCTTGCCCCGGGTTCCTAGTCAATGCTAAGCATGGCATACAATTAAGGACTTATTTTCGAAATGTTACTGTTATATTTTTGCTAGGGCGACAAGGTTCACACATTTAAATATTCCAAAGGAGGGGTAATATTATTCAAGGTAAACAATGGGCACATAACTAGAATATTAAATTAAGCATGTATTTGCATATAAATTATCAGCATGCAATTTGATAATTTAAAACAAGGTAATTTGCAGAAAACATAGGATCAACATGATCAAAGTATTGACTCGCCTGGCGCGGTTTACCGCGGTCTTGAGCTCACACAATGCTTGCTCTTGAGCTTCTAGTCTTTGTCTTCACTTCGAGCTTGATCTCGCCGGATCCACTGAATCTTCACGACTCCCAATTTCTAATTACGCGACAAACGACTGAATCCAAATAAAAGAGAATAACTCACAAGATCCAAGCAAATCGGAATAAATTCAACTTTTATTTTATTATGAGTTAATGGGCGATTTGGTTGATTTGAGGCAAGGCCGGTGGTAGGGGATGATGACTCGATCTTTTATTAATAGTTTCTTTTATTACGCTTATATTTATCTAGGAAGTTTCATGAGTTAGAATGGACTTATGAGTAGGTATGGTTTTATCGAGCGTTACTTTACAGAGCATTTTGGCTTACCAAATAAATTTTAGAGTGTGTATAGCATATTATGGGGTAATATTTTATGTGCATTTAGTTGTCACTATTCATATCTCATTATTTCATGCTCATCATTCTTATTTATTAATCTAGTATTATGATTCGATTAATGGTACCATTATTCTCTCGCTTATACTTTGGCTACTATTAGGCTTAGCCTTATTTCTAATTTAGCGATCTAGGCAAAACTTAGTACGTATCATTTTATGCGTCCTAATTATGGTGTTAATGGTTACATATTTTCTTTAGAGTATTCATATATCCATGGGATTATTTTGATACTTGATGACCTAGGGCTATTATGTCTATATATGTCACCGGGTTTGTTTGCTAATGGCATGATAATTTATCCAGCATATATGCTTACGTGTTTATTAGGGGCCATCTTTATTAAGTATAGACATTTATCCAAAGTCACTTCTCCTTATTAATGTCTTTAATGGATAATTAGATTTACAATTAACATTAAGGTCACACTAACTATTTACCATGATAACTAATTAAAATTTAAACCCTCTCTTACTAAAATACATGGGTTTATGACTTGTTCTTTAGAACATTTTCATTTGTTATTTCATTATTCCATGAGTGCACAACCTAAACAAGTTTTTACTCCATTTCTTGATATACTCTTGATTACTAATTAAGCCTTAAAACAAATATTCAAAGTACATTAGCCACATGATTTATCATTTAATAGCTCATTTTATGTCCTAACTAATTTTGTCTGGTTGATCTCCTAATTGAAATGCATTAAAATGAAATAGCACAAAAGAGTGGGAGTCGGCTAAGGACAGAGTGAATAGGGGCGGCAGAGTAGGGGAGGCGCCGAGTCGGGCGACGACGACGCCGCGAAAGTGGCCGAGAAGGCGGCGGAGACCGTAAGACCGATTGCCCGCGGTAGGGAAACAAGTGGAGGCGGCAGCCGATCGAGATGACACCAAGGCGTGCCGGCAGTAGGAGGATGCGGACGGCGGAGGAAAGCGATTGGCGCCGGTGGCGGAGAGGAGAGAGCATGAAATGGAGCAAGCACGAGCACGAGTAGAGGGCGAGAGCTCACCGAGCGACCGAACCGGCGGGAGGGGCTGCAGCGACCGGCGGCGAGCACAGCAATGGCGTGGGAGGCGACCGTGGCGGGATTGCGTCGCTGGGAAGAGCGCATGCCGTCCGCTGGGAAGCCTCGTGGTGCCGGGGAGGTGCTCTCACCGCGTGGAATCGGGTGGAGATCAACCGAGGCAATGTAGGCGGCGACAATGGTGGCGGCGGCCGATTTTGGGGAGGTTGGGCCTCTCAGGCAGAAGATGGTGGGGGGTTCGGCCGGGCCAGTTGGCTGGCCTAACCCCCACTGTTTTTTTTACTATCACTAGTATTGTGATAATTATTATACATAGGTACTCACACACACATATATATATATATGTATGTATATATGTATTTATATTTTGCTCCTATTTAACTGTGTATCTATGTGCATATATTTCCTTCATGTCCAATTGTTATACATATACATCTTTATGTTTTGCCCCCCTTTTGCTAAGCCTTTTGTATACCCCTTTAGCACATGATTTATTTATATGCTTTTGCTGCCTCATTGTAATACTTTGTCAATGTCAAAATTTCTATATTGTAATTCAAGTTCCTCCCCCATTTTATGGATCATCTCTTCAGATTGAATTCTTCTTTAAATTTGTATATTCCCATGTATGGCATAAATAACATCGATTTCGTTTTTGGTCTTTCTTGAATTTCTCTAACTTTTGGGGGCTCAATCAAAATTTAAGAACACCATGAAAATCCAAACGCAAACAGAATATTTGACAAAAATAACTCAAGGGCTTCATATTTTCAAATTTAAAATCCCAGGATGTTACACTGGTGAAGTGAACTGTTAGAATGGGTTAGCTTGGGCAAACGCGTAGAGACTATTTCACAGAGATGATTATTCAGCTCACTGGCGTATACCAACCTGTTCATTCTGTTATCGCATATTTCTCCAGGTATGTATATCTTACCATGTGAAGGATGTGTCCAGGTAATTGGTAAAGGATGTGAAATACTGAAATGTGGTGATTGATTGATTCTCTTATTGGTGCCAAACATATAAATTACTCATATCAGATGTAATCAACATTGTAATCCATTATCCATTCCTAGCTGTTCTGATTCATATATTGGGCTACTGGCAGTCATAAATATAACATCAATGAATAAGAAGCCATTCTCTAATGTTATGATTCATATACTCCTGTCATAATCCATTTCTTTATATATGGATGAACTTTAGTAGTTTCACCTTTTACCTCTTCTTTGCCAACACTCTCTAATGTTGCCGAGTGTAAGAAAACAAAATTAACCATGTAATCATGATCCTAGTACTACTATTAATCATATCAGTAATACAATTAGGCAATTATGATATACTTTTATTATATCGTGGTATGGGTACAAATTGGCATTAATTTTAGGTTATTAGAGTTTAGCCCGGGGCGTAGCCAAATTCTAGTTCCGCCACTGCACATAGCACACGTGGTCACTTACCAGATTGTTTGCGGCGACACCTCCGTCGATGAGGTTGAAGGCCCGTAGCTTGCCGTCCTTGTCCTTGGTCTCGAAGCGGTGCCCGGGAGGTAAGTCGGCGTGGTTGACGTGCTGATGCACATGTCCGACAGAAGAGCGTTCTTGGAGACGTCGTTCAGGGCCTGTACATGTAAATCTCATTCAACTGCACCCGTAAGTGCGATGCAGGCAACATGATATATCGATGAGCGCGTATCTATGGTCCTGTTTTTTCAGCTTCTAAAAGCTGTTTCTCGACTTTTCTACAGTAACTAGTTTTTAAACGGAGTATCTTTTTAAGATAGGGTCTACTAATTAATTGTAGTACATATTTTACTGATTTCATTTATATTAGCAAAAACCACACGTGAGTTTCTGTTACTCTATAATCTCTCACACAAATAACCCAAAATCATAAGCCGCAGCCATAAGCCATAGGGTCTGTTCTTTTCGGCTGCGGCTTATGGCTTTTGGCTGAAAATTTTGAATTTTGGCTGTTTACGGTACAGATTACGGAGAGATAGATATTCACGTGCGATTTTGGCTG
This sequence comes from Dendrocalamus sinicus, assembly GCA_036346575.1. NCBI lineage: Eukaryota > Viridiplantae > Streptophyta > Magnoliopsida > Poales > Poaceae > Dendrocalamus > Dendrocalamus sinicus. The sequence continues at coordinate 30,781,981 of CM070662.1, forward strand.
GTACAGATGTTGGCCTTTTAACGTGTAGATCATTTAACTTGTGGACCCCGTCTTGAGAAAATACTCCGTTTAAAAGTTAGGTATTGTAGTAAAAGTCAAAAACTGTCGACTTTTGACTTAAAGAATAGGTTCACCAAAAAGAACAGGCTCTATGCATATTTTACGTCGCATCCGGAGAGGACGGTGGGCTGGAGGAGCTTCATGTCGAAGGTGGGGATGACGATGTTTTGGAGCGCCTGGCTGACTTGCGTCTCGCCGATCGAGCAGCTTCTGCACGATCGAGTGGAGGTAATTGCCGTCATACTTTGGCCCCGTCATGGTCTTGAGCAAGCCTAGAGGTCCGTTGCTGCACAATATGCACAAGTTAACCAATTTCTAGTTTTCTACTAGATTATGCTTTGGTACAAGTCGGGGAAACCTTGTACACTTGTTACTGGATAAAGGTGTTGGTACACAATTTCTTTGGTAGATATACACGAGAAGTAATTAAGGCATATAAAACATATGAATTAATGAATGAATACAAGCTTGTTTCGGCTGCATTTACTACACAAATGGAGTAATTGACATGCCTATCCGGTTGTGTTTGTGATCCAAATTCATTTTGACTTTATTTTTATTTTCAACACAAAGTTCTACTCTTATATAAAGTCTCCTATGCATCCCTTATAAATATACCCGATAGACTGTAAAGTAAGACAAGAGACTCATTGTAAATATCAATATATACAACTCTCTTTATAGTTATATTCATCTTTATGCATCTATGGTTTTTTGTCACAGTTTTTTACACGTAAAATTAATATATGATATTTCTATTTTTATCATATATTTTACAACGAATAGTATCATAACATCAGAGCATCCAGTAGAAGTCCCCCACAGTTGGTCGTGTTCGCGATCTAGTACTCCGTCGAATAATCGTCTATCGGGAAGAAAAGGCCATCGCGTTCCGTCTCGATGAGTCCGTAGCAAAAGTGAATTCATAGGGACCTTTTGACTCGGAAAGAAGCATGTAAGTCTAAGTCTGTGTAATAGGAGTCTAATCAAAAGAGGAGTTTCTTCGTCGCCTGCCCGATCTGTTTGCAGTCATTGTTTGTGTTAGAGGCTATCTGCAACCGAGTCGGATACAAGTTCTTGACTGCTTCTGTGTAACACCTCATTTTCAAAATCCTCTGCCAGTGTAAAATTTAAATGTATGTTAATGAAATTGAAAGCTTTTATTCTCAATTGGCTATTCTTTTTGCTTCCAAATACATATATATGTATATATGTATATATATGCATGTATGTGTATATTATAGAAAATGCAAAAGTACTTTAAAATAAAAACCTTGCTCCTTCTCCAGGGAAGAAAATCAAGTTAATCTCATAAAATCTAAAATATGAAATATACTTCATGGATTAAAGGATTCAGGAGGCTCAGAATGTTAAGAAAAGATATATGCATGTATATATGTATATATACCGTATACATATATGAGTATGTATGTATGCTAATGGTAGGATTTTCCTCCCCAAGCCTTCCCAGCCAACACTCCATTCTCCTCCTCTGGCAGAGCAGTAGATTGTCGTCTTGCGCCACCAACTCCGTCGGCGAGTTATTGCGGTGTCAGCCCTCGTCTTCAGCGCCTCTCCTCGCCATCAGCGCCCGACAATGGCAGCCGGCCTCAGTTTCTGTGAGACATTGCCGTGCACGTCGCTCGTCCTTGTTGATGTGCCACCGTGGTACGCCTGATCACGCCGTCCCGTCATCGTCGCTTGGCTGCTCCTCTGCCACCAGTCGCCTTCGCGTGCTGCATGCATGCACGACGCCATGCCGTCTTGCTTCCTCGGCGTCTCAATGCATTTCCCCGGCCGCTTTAAGTGGAGACGCTTGCCTCACTGCCCACCTCGCCGAAGCTTGCCCAAGGCGCCAGCCCGCCGCCTCCTCTGCCTCAGGCGCTCCTTCGGCCAACTCCGCCGCCCCGCGCCGCCGGTCGACCTTGGGCCTCCTTGAGCTCTTCCCCGAGTTCCCCTTCTCTCCCTCTCCCTGCTCCCCGGCCTAATCGCCTCCTTTCCCCTCGCAGGCCGCCGGCGACGCGTTTCTTCGCCACCGCCGGCTTCGGATCTCCCCGGCGAAGCGCGACGCCTCGGGCCGATTCCCCGCGCGTAGAGCGCCGCCAGCACACCCTGAACGCCGTCCCCTCCTCGCCGGACCCCGCCGTCATCCCCAGTGAGCCGCCGCTGCCTCCTTCCTCGACGCCAAGCTCCCTCTCGCCGCCGGCCCGCCTCGCTCCACCTCGGCCCCAACTAACGCTCTAGGTAAGCTCCCGAGGGCTTGTAGAAGCTCCACCCCCGAGGAATTGAACTACCACGGCCCGGACCGCCGGCGCCCCTCTCCCCTGAGTCGGCCGCCGCCCTACCCGCCTTCCCGCCGAGCCCGGCCGATAGGCTCCTCCCCGAGGTGCGCGTCTGGACGGGTGGCCCGTTCCAGCCGACACCGCCGCCCCTCCGTGCTCCCACCGCCGCCGGCTGGCTTCGCCTCCCCCCTGCGAACTGCGATCGTGAGGAGCCGGAGCAGAGGACCCCCACCGATAGCATTAAACACAGTCACTTATAATGTCCTAAGCCGGCACTTAAAGAAAGTATTAAACCTGTCCAATTAAGGCCACCTGTCTGCAAGGCATTTATTTATTTTTCGGATTTTCCAGCATTTAAAACTTCAAAGCACTATAACTTTTTAACCATAACTCCGAACTTAACGAAACCAACTTCTAAAATTTTCTAAAATCAAGACCTGTCTAATGGTTCTAGTTTGGTTCAATTCCGAGTTCATTTGAGTTGTTTTATTGTTTTGTTTGGTTCTTATTCGGCGCTCTTCATTTTAGGTGGTTTTTCCGGTACTCCCGTCCGAGTAGAGTTCGACGACGCGAACGAGACCCCGCTTGAAGCAGCGCAAGATCCCCAAGCTTTCGATCCAGGTGAGTCAATACTTTGATCATGTTGCGCCTATATTTCATGTGAAACTATGTTCATTTAAATTATGAAAATCTGCATGCTTTACTTTATAAGCAAACGTATGTCACTCTTAAGGTAGCTAATAACCTGTATCCACCTCATAACGATATACCCCACTAGTAACATTGAACCACATGATCATTGTCGCCCTAGGTATAAACTATAACTAAGATAGTTATAAGTCATATTACTGCCATGCTGGTCTTGTCGAATCCAGGGCCTTAGTAGCCCTGATAATCATTCTTTAATCATGGAAACTAGTTTTGGGTCAGCCATGGGATGTACGTGGCTGAGTATTTATGTTAAAATGTGTTATGTTTCCCAAAACCCTAAAAATTGCTAAACCTGTTTGGGCGGATGGTAAGAGTGGTGGGTGTGGATGTAACACAGGGGATTGTGGAATGACCGCCCGAACAAACTAAGGACTTAATCCTGTGTGGACCCTCCGTGTACAAACAGTACAACCACAAGCTGGCATATTGTAGGCTTGGCTAAATAATTTACTGAACTCTCTAGTCATTTCACGGAGAACGTGTGTAGGTGGGTAATGAAAGCCCCACTTGGAATGGGACACCGGATGTAGGTGACGTTGCCTAGGATAGCGTATGTGGAGAGCGGAGTCCGACTGCGCTAACCTATGGTGGACATCCCGCACAACCTATGGACGTAACCCCATAGGAGTCAAATACTAGAGTGTGAGGTATTGTAAAGGCCTTGTGATATTTTCTCGATCTGCATGTCAAAGGAATCATGTAGAACCATCGGGACGATTATCTCTTGTGGGTAAAGATGTACAGTCTCTGTAGAGTACTACACAAACTATTCGAATAGCCGTGCCCATGGTCAAGGGCAGACATAGAAATCTTCCTCGAGTTAGTTCTTTTTAAAAACTAATGTGGGTGGGGAGAAAACTGTCAGGCGGATGTAACCTGACTTTGGTAATTTGTCCTGGAGGGATGTACTCCAGTGTTGGAATTAAGGTGGATGTAACATGCTATGCAAAAATGTTAGTAATTGGTGGATGTAACCATAAAAATTTGGAATTGGAAACTACTCTGTTTATTGTACACTTTCAGTATTTAAATCATAAGTTCTTGAAAAATGTTAGGTCATAGAGATTTTAAGTTATGGTAATTCCAAATGTCGCTTTATGCAAATAAAAGAACCCGAGCCACCCTTGAATAACCTTGCATCTATAATTATATGCATTCTGTGTGTTGGCTTGCGGAGCACGGTTGTTTGTGCTCAAACTCGCTCTTAACCCCCCTTTCAGAAGATGTGAATCAAGAGCACTACGCTTATCATGAGGAGCAGGATGCCGAAGGAAATGAAGATGGTGGTTACTAGAATAGGCCTCGGTAGTCTTGCCTCTCGCCTCAGTAAAGTTGACCAGGCTAGTTTTGGCGGGTGCCTTCGTTATTAGTCAGGTCCCTGGTTAATAGCATTGGTACTCGGGTTATCCCAGTCGCTTGCCTGTGGTGAGTTGTGCCCCTACGCTATGTACGCTTCCGCTTTTATGTATTGTAAGACATTTGGCCTGACGGCTCTATTGTAACCCTGGCCCGATGTGGTCTATTTGAACTCTGGTATTGTAATGTATGAATTTATCGTGTATGAAATGATTCAGCGATGTATCTGTGAGCATTATCTACTGATCTAGGGAATAATGCAGTGTTATCACAGAGGATTCCAGGTATTAAACTTGGGGTCCGACATTCTGTGATTTAATGCAAAGCCGTGACAGCAGAAAAGTAGCAAGCGTCCAACATTAGACCCGTGGAAGAAAGGAGCAACAGTCGAACTATCTACTCACTCTATTTTCAGATATACTATGCTATATAACGAGATACTTCTCTTAATAAAGTTTATGAAGTATTACATGCTAAAAAGAAGATAAAACTCATGATTTTGAATGAAAGTCCAAGTACATACAGAAAGCTTGATTGTACATGGCAAGCAAACAGGAAAAGAGTTCTAATAGCAATTTCAAAGGCAAAATTTCAAGCAGAAATTACAAACGAAATCAAAATCCAGAGACAAGTATGAGTCATGCAAGTATTGCAAAAAAGATGGACACTATATATCTGAGTACTGGTGGATAAAGAACAAAGTGAATAAAAACCACAATTTCAAGGAAAAGAGAAATAAGCAAGAGGACAATGCTAAAGCCATTGTTGTTGCCAAAGAAGATTTTGACTCGCAAACCATAGGGAAAGCCCTTACGGTGAAAGGAATTAAAAATTAAAGAAAGATGTTTATGTAAAAGAAAAAAATAAAAAGAAGGGAAGGAAATTACAAAATTCTTAGAAGTTAAAATCAATTGATACTATCTAACTAATTTAAAATCAATGGTTTGATTTGGTCCTTCACTATGAGCACATGCAGGGTGAGCTCCTAGTTGAATAAGTGCTTTCATGTAGAAATAGCTGGTTACTTTTGCACAAAAACCTTCCCATTTCATTGTTTCTAAATATGCCAAGCACTAATTATGAATACTTCCAATTGATCCCTAAAATGGCCCAACGTCCTCTACTAAAATTGCAGAAAAAATCACTACTACAGAAAAGGTCATCACAGACGGTTTTGTGAGCCGTCTGTATTTATGAGTCAGTGATAATCGAAGGTCATCATAGACGGTTTTCAAACCGTCAGTGATTATGGCTATCACTGACGGTTTTACTCAAAAACCGCTCGTGATAGCTGATAATCATGAGCACGGTTTTAGTTAAAACAAATCGTGATATCGATTATGATGACGGTTTTGAGTAAAACCGCTCGTGATATTCCCTTCGACCCATACATATATTTCTCTTATTGGCTAGCCTCAGGAATGCTAGCCATGCCCTCTGAAACAAGCAGATAATCACAGACAAAAAACATACAATTCACACATCTCATTTGCTTTCAGATACATTTCACAGACATAAAACATTCAATTGACATGGCACTTCATTTCACAAACATAAAGCATGCATCCATTTTGCAAATCGATTAATTGAATTGAAATGAAATATCCATTAACAAATGCACAGTTACAAAAGATCTACACTGCATTTACACTTAGTGATAAGACCAATAAGAAATCGTGGTGCGCAGTGGAACCGTCCTCCTGGTTTTATTTGCTGTTTTCTAGAGCTCAAAAGTATTTATTTGAATTTCTGGAAAAGAAAAGAAAATCACCGCCCACCCCAATGACCCACACCCACCGCCCGACTAGCCGCGCGCCGGCTGCCCGCCCCGTGCCACGGGCATGCATCCACGCCGCCTTCCTCCGCTGGATGGCCGACACGCGTCGCCCATCCAAGCGCCTCCCGCGCCGCGCGCCGCATCCGGTTGTCCGCTCGCCCGAGCCACCGCTGGTGGGGCCGTGTGTCAGTCCATTGTCCCCGACTGGGTCTTCCCGTCTCCGACCCAAACTCCGCGCCGCCTTCCATATCCGCCGCCTTTCCTTTTCCGCCACCACCGCCATGGATTCACCCGCCGCCGGGTATAAAGGGCCCCGACCCGGGTCTCCTCATCCGCAGCCGCGCCTCCGCCGCCGCTAGCTCCGCCGCGCGGTCATCTTCGCCGGTCGCCATCTTCACTGAGACCGTCGGCCTTCGCCGCCATCTGCCCACCGTCTCGCCGCCGTGTCGCCGACGTCGCACCGCCGGTGAGCCCCACCGCCACCTCGCCGCCGCTGGCCAAGACCCGCCGCTGGTTCCCGCCGGCCGGCCGATCGCGCGCGCGCGCGCCGCGCGCTCGCGCCCGCGCCGCTACGGTGGACCGCACTCGCGCCTCGCGTCCCTTAGTCTTCCGGTGGAATCAGCCCACCGTCGCGCCGAGCCGCTGCCGGTGGGACCCAACCGTCCGCCGTGGGCCATAAACCGAGCCTCGTCACCATGCCTCGTCCACCGCCACGTCGACCATCCGCGCACACGCGATGTCGCCACGCGTCACGCCACGCCGCCCTAGCCACCGCGCCGCAGCCGGTCGCCGCACTATTTCATGCGCCGAGTCCACCGTAGACCCGTTCTCCCGTGCACCCGGTCCATAGCACAGTGCCTTTTTCCAATTTCCCCGAATTTCTGTAGATTTAATTTTCCAAGAGCCCGTTCTCCCTCGTCCTAGCTCCGATTGACCCGATTCTTTTTCCTAAATTCATCTAAAATGGAGCTCTACCTTTTGGTTCAGGTTTGAAAGTTTTTGGAGTTCATTTGAATTTTATTTGATTTTATTTTGTCTTTTCGTTTTGTTTTCTCTCTCGTTAGATCACGTGTTCGAGGGAGCGGAAGTTGGATTTGAAGATCAAGAGCCCTCAACTGAGCAAGGCCAAGGCAAGTCGTATTCCTTTGATCATGTTGAACCTAGATTTCAATCTATTATGTATTATTTTGTTTCAACTTATCATGCATTGCTATTTATTATTCAAACCTCGTTTTGGTAGTTATGGTCCTAATTGGTTAAGCCCTCCATGATAATTTGATTACCATGATTCCATTGTCACCTTAGGGTTGGGAATTATTTAGTGATACAATAATAGTGGTCACATGGGGATACGTCCAATTGCTTAGCCATGCTTATTAATAGTACGTTGGGTTTGTCATCACATGTGGTTAATTAATCTTGACTTAATGGTATACTTGAACATGGTGGTTAACCACAGTTATAAAATTTGCTTGCCGTGGCATGGGTAGTGTCATGGGCAATGGTTAGACAAACTTGGCTTTCACTTGGGCGATTGATCGTGCAGTAAAGGGGGTGCTGGTAGCACAATGGCTTGAAGTTCTGTTCTAAAAAATTTGTAGTTTTATGCAAATCGGAGGGTAGTGTGAGACATTACACCATCCCTAGTACTCCACAACAAAATGGTATGGCCTAACGCATAAACAGAATCATCATGGAGAAGGTATGTTATCTAATTCTGGTTTATTAAGGACTTACTAGGGTGAATCTACTTTTGCTGCTTGTTATTTAATTAGTCGATCACCCAACATGGCTAGTGATAACAAGACTCCAATTAAGGTATTGTCCAGTTCTCCAGCAGATTATTCAAACTTAAGAATATTTGGCTATCATGCTTATGCTCATGTTAATAATGCTATATTGGAGTAAGAAGTCGTTAAGTGTATTTTTCTTAGTCATAAACATAGTGTGAAATATAAATTGTAGAATTCTGAAACTAGAAATGTCGTTATTAGTAGACGTGTTACCTTTGATGAATCTACTATGTTGCATAATAAATCATTTATTAATGTTCCCATTGAGAAGGAGCGAAAAATCAAGCATGTAGGTAGAGTATGTTATTGATTCAGGATCGACATCCAAAACCAAAAAGAAAAAATATATAGGAAGTCCATGTTGCACAATCAACACAATGTTCCATTACAGCTAACAAAGAAATGAGGAAGATTCAGCCTACTACCAGATCAATTGAAGAAGCCAATGTTGTGGCTTATTATTTGAATGTGGCAGAAGATATTTAAGATACTACAGAACCTTCGATCTATTAAGAGGCTATCTCTTCCAGTGATTCAGAAAGATGGATGACTGCCATGCATGCTAAGATGGAATCTCTTCAGAAGAATGGCACTTGAGAGTTGGTCGACTATTCGTTGCAAATAGATCTTGAAGAAGAAAAAGGTGTTTTACGAACTGAAAAGGGTAGATACAAAACAAGACTCGTTGCTAAAGTATACAACCAACTCTAGATGCTGATTTTACATATATCTTTTTCTCAGTTGTGAAGCATAAATCTATTTGCACTTTATTTAGCATTGTGGCTATGCATGATTATAAGCTTGAGCAATTGGACGTGAAAGTCGCATTCTTACATTGAGAGTTGGAAGAAGATATTTATATAGAGCAATCAAAAGGTTTTGTCATTCTGGAAAAAGTGAATTTTGCTCACAAGTTAAAGAAATCCTTTTATGGTTTGAAACAATCACCCAGATAGTGCTCCAAAAGATTTGACTCCTTTTATGATCTATAAGGATTTCAAAAGATCTGATTATGATAGCTGTGTTTATATGAAGACTATTAATGGTTTAGCTATTTACTTGCTCGTATATGTTGATGATATGTTGATTGTTGCAAAAGACAAGATAGACATATCAAAGTTGAAGGCACAATTGAGTAGTGAATTTGAAATGAATGATCTTGTTGTAGCAAAGAAAAATGCTTGGTATGAAAATCATTGGAGACAGAAGGTTTAAGCAATTATATGTAAACCAGAAAGGTATATTGATAAAGTTCTTCGATGTTTCAACTTGTATAAAGTCAAAATGTTAGTACTATATTAGCTACATATTTCAAATTTTCTTCAGCGTCATATCCACGGTCAAATGATAAAGTTGAGTATATGTATAGAGTTCCATATGCTAGTGCAGCTGTGTCATAGCCTAACTGTTTATTTCAAAAATTTTAGTGAAAAAATTAAAATTAATTTAATTTAAAATAAAATCAAGTGTTATTTCGTTGTCCGATTTTGAAGATTTTATTTGCCTATTTTTATGCTTTTGAAAAGGCTTTCCTTTTGAAAAGTAATTTAATTAAAAACATAAAACTATTATTAAATAAATGGTATTTTGAATTTCTATAAAACTTCTATCTTAAATTAATTATTTTAAAGCATTGGCTTCTATATGGATTTTCTGTGAATTTTCTAGAATTTAGAAATCAATTGCAAAGTTAAAAAGTATTTTTCTAAAAATTGAAAGTCCAACTTTAAGTCAAAAATATTTTCCAAACTCCAAAATATATTAAGGAATTTCTGTAAGTTTTTTTTGATTTTTTGGATTTTATTTGCTATTTTCTAATTGTTATCAAATTTTCTTACACTACTACAAAAAATGCTATACCGGACGCCTCATCAAAGACGTTTTCTTGAACCATCGCTGTTATAATTATCACAGACGGTGTTACAAACGTACTTCGTGTACCGTCTGTGATACCTACTATCGCAGACGGTTTTTGTTAATAACCATCTATAATAATTGAGACATCATAGACGATTTTTAATTAGAACCATATGTAATAGTTCACAGACGGTCACTAATATAAATCATCTATGGTAGTTTTGTGTCACAGATGGCTTGTGGTTAGAACTGTTTATGATATACTTCCTCTCTCCGGTGCGTGCTTTCGATCGTTTCGGCTCCTAGATGCATCAATTGGTCTCACGAGTCAGATGTACTCCTTATTGTATAAAAATGATCGTCTACCACCGAAGATTAATCCTGTACGAGCACCACGCCGGCCAGCTATCTTCTTGTCTTCCTTGTCTCTCAAGCACAAATAAATGACTCCCTATTCTTCCTTGTCGTAGGCATTGTTGGCCAACCTGGCTATACTAGACGAGCACCTCACCGGTCGTACACTGGCAAATGCTGCGGAAGGACACTATGCCAACAGTTTCCTCCCCCTATGTCTAATAATTTTCCAAGGCAGTTGAAGGCCACCTTCCGCCGTCTTGACATTGTAACATCCTGATTTTCAGAGCCTTTTTGAAGCTTTTGAAATAAAATTCACCATTTGCATTTTTCTGAAATTAATTAAAGCTTAAATGAATTTTTTTAATTAAAAGGATTTAATATGACTAATCTGAACATAAACATTTGCCAAAAATATTTTATTTGAGTTCCTTGTGTCTCAAGAAATTTATTGGTATTTTTCTGGGTTTTTCTGGTTTTATTTGCTGTTTTCTAGAGCTCAAAAGTATTTATTTGAATTTCTGGAAAAACAAAAAAAAGAAAATCAGCCGGCCCAGCCAGCAGCCCACCCAGCCGGCCCACCCAGCCGCCTGCCCGGCCTACCCCGCCCCCGTGCCACGGGGCATGCATCCACGCCCGCCTTCCTCCATTGGATGGCCGACACGCGTCGCCCATCCAAGCGCCTCCCCGCGCCCGCGCGCGCATCCGGGCTGTCCGCTCGCCCTGAGCCACCGCCTGGTGGGGCCCGCGTGTCAGGTCCATCGTCCCCGACCTGGACTCTTCCCCGTCTCCGACCCAAACTCCGCCGCCGCCTTCCATATCCGCCGCCGCCTTTCCTTTTCTGCACCACCTGCCATGGATTCACCCTCGCCGCCCGGGTATAAAAGGGGCCCCGACCCCCGGGGTCTCCTCATCCCGCAGCCGCCGCCTCCGCCGCCGCTAGCTCCGCCGCGCCGGTCATCTTCGCCGGGGTCGCCGTCTTCACTTCGGAGACCATCGGCCTTCGCCGCCATCCGTCCGCCGTCTCGCCGCCGTCGTCCGCCGACGTCTGCACCGCCGGTGAGCCCCGCCGCCACCTCAGTCGCCGCCGGCCAAGACCCCGCCGCCTGGTTCCCCGCCGCTCGGCCGACCGCGCGCCCGCGCTGCGACGCCTCGCGCCCCGCGCCGCCAGCTGGACCGCACCCGCGCCCCGCGCCGCCAGCTGGACCGCACCCGCGCCCCGCGTCCCTTCATCTTCCGGTGGAATCAGCCCACCGTGCGCCGAGCCGCTGCCGGTGGGACCCAACCGTCCGCCGTGGGCCATAAACCGAGCCTCGTCAGCCTGCCACGTCAGCCATCCGCGCACACGTGTCGCCACGCGTCACGCCACGTCAGCCCTAGCCGCCGCGCCCGCAGCCCGGTCGCCCGCACTATTTCATGCGCCGAGTCCACCGTAGACCCGTTCTCCCGTGCACCCGGTACATAGCACAGTGCCTTTTTCCAATTTCCCCGAATTTCTGTAGATTTAATTTTCCAAGAGCCTGTTCTCCCTCGTCCTAACTCCGATTGACCCGATTCTTTTTCCTAAATTCATGTAAAATGGAGCTCTACCTTTTGGTTCAGGTTTGAAAGTTTTTGGAGTTTATTTGAATTTTATTTGATTTTATTTTGTATTTTCGTTTTGTTTTCTCTCTCGTTACATCACGTGTTCGAGGGAGCGGAAGTTGGATTTGAAGATCAAGAGCCCTCAGCTGAGCAAGGCCAAGGCAAGTCGTATTCCTTTGATCATGTTGAACCTAGATTTCAATCTATTATGTATTATTTTGTTTCAACTTATCATGCATTGCTATTTATTATTCAAACCTCGTTTTGGTAGTTATGGTCCTAATTGGTTAAGCCCTCCATGATAATTTGATTACCATGATTCCATTGTCACCTTTGGGTTGGGAATTATTTAGTGATACAATAATAGTGGTCACATGGGGATACGTCCAATTGCTTAGCCATGCTTATTAATAGTACGTTGGGTTTGTCATCACATGTGGTTAATTAATCTTGACTTAATGGTATACTTGAACGTGGTGGTTAACCACAGTTATAAAATTTGCTTGCCGTGGCATGGGTAGTGTCATGGGCAATGGTTAGACAAACTTGGCTTTCACTTGGGCGATTGATCGTGCAGTAAAGGGGGTGCTGGTTGCACAATGGGATGTGGATGCTTCGCCTGGGTAATTCCTAAGGACTTAACTTTGTGCGTCATTGATCCGAGCTTTATCGTGCAAACCACATGTCTAGTATGGGATAGACCTGGCATAATAATTTGTGAAGTCTCCACTTTGGTTTTACTACCGATGTTGTTGTGGCGCAAGAGGGGGCAATTATCGACTAGGGGGTTACCCTACTCGACGGCGAAACCTTAGCGAGTGGGATCAGGTGGAGATGGATCATTGTAAAAGCCTTGTTGTGATTATCTTTAACGTGAGGATTATCTCATCGTGTGGGTACAGTTGTGCAACCTCTGCAGAGTGTAAAACTATTCGAATAGCCGTGTCCTCGGTCATGGACAATGCTCGGTGATTTCACACGAGGGGTAGAGTTTTTTTTATGTTTTGGGTTGAGCTGGAAAGTGAATGGTCAGTTCACTTGTGATTACATTCAATTCCTTTGATTATTTATTTAACGTCCTTTGTTAAAGTTGCTTTTAAATCTATTTATTGTATTTACTTTAAATTGTCGCTTTCTGCAAAACTAACCTTTCAGCCATTCATTGTTAAGCCTTGCATACTATATTGCATCTTTGTTACAAACGACTTGCTGAGTACCAATGTACTCATGGCTTTATGCCCCTGTTGCTCAGTTGAGGAGGAGGAGTATCACCAGCAGGAGGTTCCAGAAGAAGAGTACTTCGACGTCTTCGCGGATTAGGCTTCGTTCTCCACTCGATAGCCTGTGGGCGTGTCGATTAGCTGCTGCGCTTTCTTTTGGATTTCCGCTGCTAGTTTTTGGTTAAGCCCTTCAAGCTAATAATTGTAAGTTTGGCCATAAGGTCGTACTCTGATAATTATCAATATAATTTGGATTTTCCTTAGAATATCGTGATGTGGATGATATTTATCTTTGTTCATACTGTGTGCACTAGCGTGATCCTGGACTAGTGCTAAATACACAAGAGAGTTCGGATTTGCATATTCGGGTCTCGACAGACATCCTCCTCCACTACGTCTTCCGGTTGGTCTCCCACTTCTGGCGAGCCAACTTCGCCATCCACATGCTCCTCCACAATGATGTTGCATGTCTCCAAGAGGCTTGCTGTCAGTTGGAGTACTTAGTCGAGGCAGTGGGTGACCGAGTCAACCTTGTCGAGACCCCTCAAGAAAGAGAAGAGAGCCTATGGGATCAATTTGACTTGATTGTTCAGTCAGGGGTGTTTGGGAGACACTCGAATGAGCACGTCAGCGGGTGGACACATTTCAGGCTTCATTCACTGATGATCCCGAACCGTCCAATGCAAACCATGTTGCCTATGAAGTTTTGAAGACGGAGATTGCATGCTACCTCCGACACTAGAAAAATCATTGAAGTAGTTTGGTTTCTACTTTTTTGTTATCTTTTGTGGGAAACAATTGGTGACGCTATTTAGGCACTGTATATATGTAAAATCAATAGTTGAACTTGCAGTTACTCTCTTTTATATATGTAAACGGTCTTGGTATAACGACACGACGACAATACTGACCGATAAAAAGCAACTAAGTAACACATATTTTCTCCTGAGTCATTACTAAATTTGCATTTATATATATAATTTAGATTTTAGAACTGTATTTATCACTATGGAACAATATTGATGTATACCTAGCACCATTGGTGGAAGATATTGTGACACTATAGAACGAAGGTGTACATGTATGGGATGCGAAGAAACGGGAACTTTACTCTGTGCGCCATGTTGGTCTATACCATCAATGATTTTCCTGCCCTTGATAACCTATCTGGGTTGAGTATGAAAGGAGTCAAAGCCTATCTGCACCACTTAGATTATTTTGAGAGTGTATGGTTGAACAAGTCGCGTAAAACTGTGTACATGCATTACCGTAGGTTCCTTCCAAGGTATCACCCATACTGCAAGATGAAGAAACAATTTGATAGAAATAAAGAGGATGATTCAGCACCAAGGAATTTTAGCGGGAAAGAGGTGTACAATATGGTCAAGGATATCGATGTTGTGCTTGGAAAGGGACGTAAGTTGAGAACCCGTCAGGAGAACATGTGGAAGAAGAGATCAGTATTTTGGGACTTGCCTTATTAGAAGCATTTAAAAGTTTGCGATTGCATCGATGTCATGCACGTAGAGAAGAATGTATGTGATAACTTGATTGGTCTCTTACTGAACATTCGTGACGAAATAAAGGATGGTATCGATGCACGGTGTGACTTGGTCACTATGAACATTAGGACTGAGTTAGCACCAATAGAGACAGATAAAGGCCGCACGTACCTTCCCCCAGCTTGCTACACTCCGTCTAAGTATGAGAGAACTGAACTGTGTCATTGCTTGCATGGTGTGAAAGTTCTGCCCGATCACTCTGCCAGCATGAAGAAATTTGTTTCCATGAAAGATTTGAAATTAATTGGTATGAAGTCTCATGACTATCATGTGTTAATGGCACAATTGCTTCCTGTTGCAATTAGAAGTATTTTACTGAACAAAGTTCAAGTGACAATCATGAGGTTATGTTATTTCTTTAACACAATTGCACAGAAAGTCATCGATCCTGATGGACTAGATGCTCTGCAGAAGGAGGTGATCACGACTCTATGTCATCTTGAGATGTATTTTCCTCTATCATTTTTCAATATCACGGTCTATCTCATTGTCCAAATTGTGAAAGAGATAAAGATATGTGGCCTTGTATTTCCACATCATATGTACCCGTTCGAAAGGTACAAGGGAATTCTCAAGTCCTATTTACGTAATAGATCTCGGTCGGAGGGCAGCATTATCGAAGGTTATGCAACCAAAGAGATCATTGAGTTCTACATCGATTACATGGCTCTGATCGAACCGATAGGTATGTCTCTATCTCATCACGAGGAGAGGCTAGAGAGTATCGGGACCACCGGAAGGAAAGCAATAACTCTTAATCTGGATACGTACACTCAAACCCATTTCACTGTCTTGCAACACATGACTGAAATATCCCCGTATATTGAAGAGCACAAGGGCATGCTACGGTAAGAGAATCCAGGCTGGTCAGATGATTGGATCATGAGATGGCATAATCATCGGTTCAACGAATGGTTAAGGGTGCGATTCACTGGAAGGTCATCAAGTAAAACTCTACAATGGCTGGCAAGAGGGCCAAACTTTACAATTGTAATATAGCAAGAATATGACATTAATGCGTACATATTTTATACAACAGATCAGGATAGAAAGAGCACAGTGCAGAACTTAGTTATCCGCATAGATGTATTTCATAAGCAGTTCAGTACTGCTGCCCCAAGCTCCTCCTACAAGTTGTAGAGGAGATTTAGGAGCTCGACTACGTAATTTTCAAGATCCCTCTCTTTCGGTGTCGTTGGGTTCAACTCCCACAGGGTATAAAGGTCGATAAGTATGGTGTTACTACTGTGGACCTCGAACGTGTTGGATACAAAGATGAACCATTTATACTCACGATGCAAGTTCTTCAAGTTTTTTATGTAACCTACCCGGCA
This sequence comes from Dendrocalamus sinicus, assembly GCA_036346575.1. Taxonomy (NCBI): domain Eukaryota; kingdom Viridiplantae; phylum Streptophyta; class Magnoliopsida; order Poales; family Poaceae; genus Dendrocalamus; species Dendrocalamus sinicus. Next base: position 30,797,871 of record CM070662.1, read on the forward strand.
AATAAGAAGCGACACGTAGTTCTTCATGGAAAAAGAAGAATTGTTGAAGTTGAGAATGTCATGGCTGAGGAAGAGTACAATCAACTTGATGACTTGCCTCCATTCGGAGACAGCATCAGGCTCGAGAAAGAATCAAGGGATGAAATAAGCTATATGTATGTCGATCAGTACGAAGGGCTTTATTTAAAAGGAAAATAGCCAAGTGGAATGATCCCACATGGTGAACCCCTATTTGGAAATTATTCCAATATAGTTAATAAACTTGACATGTAATTAAGGAATTATTCCATTGTAATTGATTCAGTGATTTAGAAATAATTACATCTGCAATTACATCGGCATGGCTAGCATTTCCTAAGGCTAGCCAAAAAATCTGATATTATCACAGACAGTTTGATGGCACAAACCGTCTGTAATATATATATCACGGATGATTCTATAATAGAACCATATGTGATAAGTACAATATTATAGACAATTCCATAATATAACCATTTGTGATAATGTATAACATCATAGAAGATTTCACAATAGAACCGCCTGCGATAATGGTAATATCACAGACGGTTTTATAATAGAACTGTCTATGATATGCAATACATCACAGACGGTTACATCATAGAACCATGTGTGATATTAATATAACAGATGGTTATTTAATAGAACTGTCTGCGATAGTTATTCTATAAGTAATTCTCTTACTAAGTTTTACGCTATTACTTCTCTGACTCACACACCTTCTCCGTCTCCTTGTCCCCCAACCTTCACCACCGCCGTTGGAGAACCCGACGTCTCCATCCTCTCCCTCCTCACCTGGCATGGTGGTCTCGTCGCCTCTCGTCCTGATGCTGCCTCTCCTCCCAGCGCCACCTCTCCTTCTTGTCGCCTCTTGTCCCGATGCTGCCTCGCGTCCCAACGGCGCCTCTCCTCCTAAAGGTATGGTCCCAAATCCTACTTTTTTTCCTCATGTGTGATAGATCCATTCATATCTCTTAATGTTTGTTCATGAGTTCTCTCCTCCTTGTCGCCTCTCCTCCCGAAGGTATGGATCCCAAATCCCACTTTTTACCTCATGTGTGATAGATCTGTCCATATCTGTTAATGTGTGTTCGTGAGTTCTCTCCTCCCCATCGCCTCTACTCTCGAAGGTATGGATTCCAAATCTCACTTTTTAGCTCAAGTGTGTTACATCCATCCATATCTGTTAGTGTTTTTTATGTGGAACCCAAAAAGGTATAGGGAAAATGGATGTGGGAAGGAAGATGGGCCTACTTATGTCGGGCTGGAAGTGGTAAAGTTATTGGGGGTGGTCTCAGTGTGGTCCTCACGTAGATGAATACATGGATGGTGGTCCGTTATCATTGCCAAAAATGTCGCCTTCATGTCATCCTCACGGTCAGCCTTCCGGGTGTCTGGTGGTCCACGCTCTCCTTCGGCTTCCAGGACGTTCTTATCTCCTCTCCTCCAACGCTTCTTACTTCTACGGGTGAGCTGTTGGTTCAAGTAAAAAAGGGCATGAAACACTGTAAGTCAGAGTAATAGTTGTACAAGAGGAACATTACAACACTATACACTGATCTTGAAAGGGGTTGAAACAAATTAATTTGCTTTGCCCTTTTCAAGCCCATGTGTATGGTGCTTTATTGTTCGTCTTTAAGTTATTGAGAAATACATGTCCCCTCCTCCAACTCTTCTCTCCTTACTTCTATGGGTGGGCTCCTGATTCAAATAAAAAACTAGCATGAAACACTGGGAGTCGGAGTAGTAGTTCTACAAGTGGAACATTACAACACTATACATATACACTAGAGCTTCAAAAGGGGTGAAGCAAACTAATTTGCTTCAGCCCTTTTCAAGCTTATGTGTACAATGCTTTATTGTTCGTCTTTTAGTCGTTGAGAAATACATGTCCTCTTCTCCGACTCTCCTCTCCTTACTTCTATGGGTGGACTGCTGGTTCAAGTAAAAAAGGGCATGAAACACTGGGAGTCAAAGTAGTAGTTGTACAAGAGAAACATTACAGGACTATACACTTGAGCTTCAATAGGGTTGAAGCAAATTAATTTGCTTCAACTCTTTTCAAGCTCATGGATACAATGCTTTATTGTTCGTATTGCAAAGAAATCCTGTAGCAATAATATATGTCACCGAATGTTCTAATTTATTGTAGGATCAACCATGTGCCAATGTTTACACTCACAACTCATTGTAATTAGTTTTTTCATGTAAAAGAGATGATGTTATCATCGTCATCATCGGCGTCGCTGAATGGGGCTGACGCTCTAAAGACTGGGGTAATTAGGCATGGCAGAGGAGTAGTGAAAAGGTCAGAGAGCTGAATGACCATCATGGAGGTCTCTTCAGATGAGGTCTCTCTGCAACTGAAGAAAGCAACGACAACATTTTAGACTACCTATGGGATACTTAAAAGGCAATGAGTCCTCATCACCGTAGAAAACTGGAAAGGTTTGATAAAAGACGAGAAAAGTGCACTGTGGATGAAATTTTCAAACATGTTCGAGATCTCAGTAGAAGTCTAGGGACTCGTGCAATGGCAGGCACTCCTCACAATGGGAAATGTGTGGAAGACCTTCAAGAGAATGGTTGTCACAAAGTACATGACCAAGGATTGCATGCCTTTCACAACGTATCCTTTCATACCGTCGAAAACATGGAAGGCCTTAATACAGATGAAGACGACAACTGAATTTCAACAGGAAAGTGCGGTGCACAGGACTCTCCAGACACAAAACACTCACCCCACAAACTCGGCACCACTAGATATGCAGGTAAAATCCCACAATGGAGGATGGCGGATGAGCTCGCAATCCGATTGGAGGCCTCCCCACCATTGGCCAGGATCACAAACGAGCGTGCCTGAATTTGGTTAAGAGCAAGGTTATCAACCACGTCTTCGGGTATCACCTCTTTCAAAAACCCCGCAGATGAGTAAATGTCCCAACGCTTGGTAAGATATGTTGAATTATCTAGTTGTTAATAGGTCCATAACTTCACTGGATCTAAAATAACATGATTGCCTCTTGCAACAAACATTGACTATCGAATCTTCTGAAAGCTCCTTTCAAGCAGTCAGAGAGAGATATATACTATCCATGACCTTGGGAAACAAGGAGCACCCAAATTGCACGCGAGGCCTAAGGGTTTACATATCTTAGAGGCAAGGATTCCCAAATGACTCCGAGGCGTATAGTAGTAGGAAGAGATCCAAGGCCGAGCGTGAGGAATGTATGAAATGGAACTTTAATGCAAAACTTGAGAACATAACTGCCTCACTTCGAGGGGAGATAGATGCATTAAGAGAAGAACTAAGATAAGTCAGCAACCAATCTCAAGCCACCCTTATTATTACAGTACCTAGTCCCCTCAACGTCGGAGTAGCTGCGCGTCCGTGTCACTTTCTGAACATAGCGACTCCCACTTACCTATCAACGATATCCAGGTAATGTACATCTCTAGAATGCTACATAGATAGATCTGGTAAACGCCTTAACTCATCGTGTATTGTTATGTATGAGTCCACACCATGCATCCTTAGAATCAGGGTTGTTGTCTCCATTCCCGTTGATGCTGGGCAGGGGTTGGCGTATCCTTGCCTGCTAGGGATGTTGGTGCACGGTGCTCAGCTAGGGACCAATTTTGCAAAGGTCCAAGTAGACAGGATTAACGACATTTTCAAAGCCGTCCCACTAGAGAGGCCCCTAACGGAGAAATCATGACACTAGGGGATGCTGTCCACACATTCGTCCAATGGCACAAGAGTGACATCACCTTGGACCCTTCTGTGCTATGATCTCCACATGACCATGCCTGTCAAATAGAACCCTCTATGACTCCACCTCAAACTCCGCTTCACAAGTCCATCGCATCGGCTCCCGTGAAAATGACGCTGAAGATGTATCACAAGCGAGACACTAAGGCCCAACCAAAGAAGACTAAGCTGCCTCTCGAATCTTGGAAGTACTAGCTCAGACCGTCATTCATCCCCGAGTCACAATTACCTAGCCTTGGACTAGCTTGCAGGTCTTTGCATACCTAGTACTTGCAGATGTCCAACAGGAAGCCAAACTAGTAAAGTGAATTCACCGTGAGATACACGGAGGCGCATTTCCTCCATGACTCGGGCTACATCATCATGATCTTCGAAGACTTATTTTTACTATTCAACCTCGACGAACTCGATGTCTCACTTCTATGATGCTGGACACTATAAGTGTACAGTATAATGAAGTTATACATTAATGTAATAACGATAAATGTCATAACTCATTACTTATGTATAGATCCATGATGCAACGAGTCCGACGACGGTGACAACCAGTGGGTTTCCTTGACCCACACTTAGTCCCTGAGCAATCCATCAATGCAAATGCATCCTTCATCGAAGAATACATAACGATGGGATTGTTTGCTCACATTGAAAAGATGTACATCCTGGTACCCTTCAACCAGGGGTAAGTGCTTCACTAGTTGCCATACAACATTCATTTGTACTTTATATGCAACATGAACTTAGGATTAATCACTATTGTGACACACATGACTAGGTCTCATTGGATTCTGATTGTGATTGTAACAAAGTGGTGCAAGGTAATATACCTTGATTCCCTACTTATGAGCAACCACGACTTCACCCGTGTGCAACAAATAATTAACAGGTAAACTCATTTTCTTGATATATAACTCTATTGTTGCTTTTCCTTGTTTGCAATGGCCGAGGCTAACTTTTTGGAATCACGTAGTTCGCTCAGTGCTTACATTGCCAAGGGATAGAAACACAAGGAATCTAGAGCCACACTGCTACACAGGACGCGATTTCCGGTACCCGCTACAACACAACAATCCTGCTATATCACACTTTTTTATAATACCTCTAGAACTTACGATACCTATGTTTGTAATTCTATTTTTGCAGTGCCACCGGCAGTTATAGGGCAACGTATGTGGATTCTACGTTTGCCACCATATGCAGGAAAATTACAATGCTGTTTTTACTAATTGTATTAAAATTTAGCAATTTCATATCTATTTACTGTATTTCTTTAAATGATACTTTATGCTCAAATAACCCTATATGCCTTCTCTTGTCAGCCTTGCATTATTGTTATATTTTCCTGTGTAACTTATAGAGTACATTTTATGTGCTCACCCTTACTTAATTTGTTGCAAGAGGAGGACTGTTATAACTTCGGTGAGAACCAGGACGAATAGGGCGTGTCATACTATCGTTTACCTGTGGGCAGGGTTGTTAGGCTTCTCCCACTTCAGTTTTATCTTCCGCTTCTTATATTTAAATTTGGCATATGTGTCATGGATGTAAACCTTGGTTATAAGGTCGTACTCTTTTAATTAATAAAGTTTGTCATTGTGCTTGATATGTATCCCTGTTACCACTGTGTGCACTAGCTGATTCTGGAGTAGTGCGATTAACACAGAGGATTCTGGAGTTATTGCTCTGGGTTCCAACAAGTTGGTTCACTTATTTATGCCAGTGTTTGTTCTTGCACTGATTTATCTTAATCATTGAGTGTTGTTAGTAGATATATGGCTAATCCTAGAAAAGAGTATTAGAAAACAGTTTAGTGGATTTTCATATACTTGTGGGGCACTTCTGATGCTTGTTTACAGTTTATAAAGATTAGAGATGGATTCGTTGGTTCTGTGGTCTTGCACTGCAATATTTTGTGATATCCAAAGTGTTGTTTGCTTTACAAAGGAATGTTCTTTGAGAGAATAAAGCTCATTGTTATCGGATATCATTACATTCAATGTGTCATTGCTCAATATCACATTAAACTCTGCAAGACAAGTATTCATAATAATTCAACTGATATGATGACAAAGCCAGTTCTTGTCACTAAGCTTAAGCATTGCTCAAGTTTAGTTGGTATCATTCATTAGTCTTATGTATTCTTAGCTTAAGGTGGAGATTGTTGTGCTTGTGATCTAAATTTGTTTCGGATTATTTTTGTTTCCAACATAGGGTTCTATTCCTACATCAAGTACCCCTTATTAATATGCCCTTGTAGACTGTAGAGTAAAACAAGAGCCTTATTGTAAAGATCCTTACATGTAACTCTTTGTATAGTGATATTCATCTTCCTACGTCCAGGGGCGGAGCTACAGGGTGGTCCCTGTGGGCCGCGGACCACCCTGCGCTCGGCCCAATAAAGCCTGTGCCCTGCACTCCCGAGTCCAGAGACCGCAGGCGCAACCGTGCAGGCCGTCCGCAGTCCACACGGGATGACGACGGGAGTATGCATGGAATCTGAGTTCGCGTGAGACGTGAGTGCGTGACCGTGACGGCGTGAGATCTGAGATCGAGTTCGCGTGAGTGCCTGAGTGGCGTGACGGCGTGAGATTTGAGATCGAGTTCGCGTGTGGCCGCCGGCCGCGTATTCGCGTGATCGGTTCGGTGATCGCGTGATTCGCCGTTCGCGTCGGCCGCCGACGCCTGCTCGCCGTTCCGCCGTTCGTATTCTTCTCGAATCTCAGTTCTCGACGACGCCCGTTCGTATAATCGTATTCGCTCGAGAGGGCGACGCAACGACGCGGCACGGCGAAGCGCGGCGCGCGCGCGCGTCGATATCGAGCATCGGCGACGGCGGCGACCATCGAGCCAGTGCACGTATAACACGCCCCTTAATCTGCAAGCAAATACTCTTACAGATTTTTTTGTAGTATAAGATTTTTAGTATAAGATTTTTGTAGTATAAGGTAATCGCAAGCAAATACTCTTACCGAGCAAATACTCTTACAGATTTTTAGTTGGAAATCATTCAATCACGGTGATTATATGTTTTTTTGTAGTATAAGATTATTAGTTTGGTAAATTGAAACTTTATATAATTCTCTTGCAGATTTGTTAAAACATGAAGAGGAGTGGCGATATTGCCTCTCTTTTCAGAAATATGCATCAAAGAAGAAGGTTTCTTCTCCATCTCCTTTCGTGGTCGCATTTGTTCCGTAAGAGCAAATTGAAGAACAAGAAGGTGGATCGGATCAAGATAGAGTGATTGAAGAAAATGTGACTCCAACTCCACCTCCAGTCGTTGAAAAAGAACCGGTTTATGATATCAGTCGGCTTCCACTTGATCCAGGGGAGAGACAATCCATTGCAAATTATCCCGTCAATGATCAAGATGCAGTTCGACGATCATATATTATTAAAGGCCCATTCCAACCTTATGCACATGAATTTGAAAGTAGAAAAATCGGTAATAGGGATAGGCAATTCAATGCTATATGGTTTTATAAATATCCTTGGATTGAATATAGTATCAAGAAGGAAGCTGCATTTTGCTTTGTGTGCTACTTATTTGCAAAGGAGAAAACTAAGAAATCTGCATTTGTTGAAGGTGGTTGGAGAAATTGGAATAGAAATGATGCACTTGATTTACATGTGGGTGGTGTAACAAGTGCTCACAACGCAGCTCAAGAAAGATACAACTTATTTATGACTCCCCATGGAGCAATTGATGATAAAATTGTGAAGGTGGATAATGAGGAGCGACGTCTCTACAAGATCAAAGTTGACTTATTCACTTAGATGTTTGAAGTTTCTTTTGCAGCAAGGATTGGCATTCCGTGGGCATGACGAAAGTGAAGAGTCTAGCAACAGAGGAACTTCATTGAACTTTTGAAGTGGCTTGCAGCAAATAATGAAGAGGTAGACAAGTTTGTTTTGAAGAATGCTCCAGGTAATTGCACATTGACTAGCCTAGACATACAAAAAGAAATTATTCAATGTTGTGCTATGGAGACTAGAGATCAAATCATTAAGGAAATTGGTGAAGATCACTATACAATTTTAGCTGATGAGTCTAGTGATGTCTCTCATAAAGAACAACTAGCCCTTTGCTTGCGTTATGTTGATAAATCAGGAAGGCCATGTGAGCGGTTTCTTGGAATTGTTCATGTAGATGATACTACTTCTTCATCACTTAAGGAAGCAATTCAATCTTTACTAGTTAGTCATGGTTTGACTATAACTCAAATCCGTGGTCAAGGCTACGATGGGGCTAGTAACATGAAAGGAGAGATTAAAGGGCTAAAAACCTTGATTATGAAAGAATCACCTTCTGCTTATTATGTACACTGTTTTGCACATCAACTCCAATTGGTTCTTGTTGCTGTTGCCAAAGGAAATAATGATTGTGTGTGGTTTTTTGATCAAGTATCACTTTTGCTAAATATTGTTGGTGTTTCTTGTAAGCGTCATGGCATGCTTCGATATCACCAATATGACAATGTCATGAAAGCACTTGAGTGTGGTATACTAGAATCTGGAAGTGGGTTAAATCAAGAGATGGGGCTGCCTAGACCTGGTGAGACTCGGTGGGGCTCTCATTATAAAACTGTGGTCAACATGATTGCTATATATCCCACAATTCGTGATGTACTCATAGCTCTTGGAGAAGATACATCACAAAGGGGTGAATGGCCAAAAATACATACTATGGTTGGAGTGCTTGAGTCATTTGATTTTATTTTTAGTGCTCATTTGATGCTTGAGATTCTTGGACACACAAATGAATTGTCTGAGTGTTTGCAAAGAAGAGACCAAGATATTCTTAATGCAATGTCACTTGTCAGTTTGGCAAAGAGTAAAATGCAGCAAATGAGGTCTGAAGGGTGGGTTTCATTTCTTCAAAGGGTTACAATATTTTGCAACAAACATGGCATTCAAGTTCTTGCAATGCAACATAATTATGTGCCGTATGGAAGATCATCACGTTTTGCTCAGAACCAAACAAATGATGATCACTTCAGAAGAGAAGTATATATTGGAGTCATTGATAAAATTAGTCAAGAGCTTGACAGTCGGTTTGATGAGGTAAATATGGAGTTGCTTACTTGTATGGCTGCTTTGAATCCAACGGATTCCTTCGCTTCTTTGATGCAAACAAGGTACATAGACTTGCTGAATTTTACCCTAATGATTTTTCAAGCTCTGACTTGCTAAGACTCGACTTGCAACTTGAAACATTTATTGATGACATGAGAAAAGATGAAAGGTTCAAAGGCCTAAACAATCTTGTTGACCTCTCAGTAAAACTTGTTGAAACAAAGAGGGATAAAGTTTATCATTGGGTCTATTTACTTATCAAATTGGTATTGCTTCTACCGGTGGCTACCGCAAGTGTTGAAAGAATATTTTCTGCAATGACCTTTATCAAGAATAAGTTGCGAAATAAGATGGGTGATAGCCTTCTGGATGATTGTCTAGTCACTTTTATTGAGCGGGATATCTTTTACAATTGAGTGAAGAAGAGATCATCAACACTTTCATGGCTATTAGAAGGCGCAGGCCTGACAAGAAGAAGAAGTAGTGACATACTGTTCTTCAACTACTATGGGTATGTAATATTTCAATTCTATGTTAAGAGAGCTATATTCGTCTATTTTATGAAGTTCGTATGTCCTTTTTACCTTAATTGCATTTCGTAATTCATATACTTGCGTACCGACATTTTAAATTTATAGCGGTTAAATAAATTTTAGACAATGGACCACCATAGCTACAAATCCTGGCTACGCCACTGCCTACGTCTATGATTTTTCTTAAAAAAATTTATATATAGAATTCCTATATCATGTTGCTACTTTTTGCCATGGGTTTTATAACATATCCCATCCATGTTTACTTTTTGTTGCCCTTCTGGATCCTGGTTTTGCGTTCCTTTGACAGCTTCTCGGCGAAAAGGATCAGTGCCTCCTCATTGGTGCCTCTCTTCGGGTCGGGCTCATTCATGCCGGTCTCAATGTTCACCTTGCACACCTTATTCTTCAACAGCTCCTTGCCGACATGAACGAGCCGGTTTAGGTTCTCCGACGTGGACACGTCGACGGACGCGGTGTTGCCCTCGAGCTTGTCGTCCTGTATGCGGAGGTAGTTGTTCTCGCAGTGAAGCGCCTGGAAGAGCACGGAAGCGTGGATGTCGACGAGGTCAGAGCTGGCCTGGCTGAAGCAGTCTATCAGCGGCGTGGCACCCTTGTTGTAGAGCCACCCGAGGATGCCCCACTTGCCAGACTTGTTGGCGTCATACTTCAGCTCCTCGATCTTGGGCGAGCCGGTGCCCAGCGACAGGATCATGAACCTGCCGTAGTCTTGAGGCTTCATATTGAAGAAGTCCGGGTTTTTCAGGAGGATCTGCTTGCTTACATGGTTCATCGCCAGCAGTGTCTGTGTCAAATTAATTGTCCAAAACGAGTACACGTAAGCATCAGAAAGTTTTAAAAAAACTGTACTATAGACTGTAGTATTTGAATAGAGAGTTCAAGTTAGAAGACCCAATAACAATCTAATGCAATGACTTTTCTCTTTTTTTAACAAATACTAAATTCTAGACACCACGAAATTCAGTATAGATTCAATTTATTGATATCATACAACTTACATGTGCTACGCTGCACACATACGAGTACGTTTGCATGTGGCGGATATGCGAAGGTGTGGAGATGAACTAGCCACATTTTAGAATCTATTTCGTGTATCGTGACGTGTCCTTTGTGTTGGTCTTGCATTGTTTGTTGGGAAGTTGTTTGGTTGAGCAGGGTTCTACTAAACATGCACTTTGCTCATTTGAAAATCATGAACAAATTATGATATAGCACATATAATCTATATTTACTTTACAAAATTCATCTGTAAAGTCGTTTACGGTAAGGGGAACAAAAATGAGACAAGTTACATATGCGGATAGTGTATGTACTATTTACGCCTCTAACTTGTTATTTTTATATGCCTTCACTGTAGATTATTTTCCATTAGAATTTTTGCAAAGCGTGCATAAACTATATATAACTAGCAGGTGGCCCACATATTTGCCCAGCTAGACTTGTTTTAAAATTTGTAGTATCAAATAATATAACTTAAATGATTGAGAATATATTTACATATCTTGTAAGCTAATTAGATTTTTAAGACAATGTAAAAATTGGAAATGACAATAAAACATTGAAGAAAAATACAACTTGAAGAATGTAATTGAAGTATGGGCTTTGAGGGAAGAAAATCATTGAGCATAATAAGTTATTAGGATTCTTACAAATGTAACCACTCTCCATCATTCATGCCTATACTCTTCCTCAATTAGTTACTCTTTTTTAAAATATATGCATGCACATGCACATCTATTTAATCTCAAACAATATATTAATTATGCGTGCGATATATAAAATTATCTTATTAGTTTATATGGTATTAGAGTACCTTGCTTATGCATATACCGATGCACCATAGGCGAACTACCTTGAACTTATCTTCCCTTAAACGTTGGCTACCCTACCGATCCGTGATTTTCTATCTCTTCTCATCGCCACAACTTTTTTACTTCAACCTCAATAGAAGTACAATTCTTGATTGATCCCGTTCAGCTACTACCCCTTCCAATACAATACTCTACCACATAGTCATCTTTCACTTCTCTGTAATTATTACTAATTACTGACCGTTGCAACATCAAACACTATATATACACGTACAACCATCATTGATCCCTATCGGGGACACCCGTCACATTATCTCCAGTGTCCCCAAGCCTATTCCCTACGGCTGTGCTATCTCTACTTTGAGCTCCTTGCTCCTCTGCTTCTATACGGCTGTGCTTCTATTCGTATAGATGAATGCATGTATATACACATGTATGGTATTTATGACTTCCTCACTAACCATGGTGACCTCTCATCTTCACCGATGCATACATGTTTGCTTTATTCATTGTTTGACGCTATGAAGAATCTTCTCACCATCGGCAGTGACGTTGGGGCGCTCACCAGTGATGGCACGCTACTAGCTACCGGCGGCCCTTATTATCCATAACTCATCTTCGATGCAAAGCTTCATATCCTCTCTACTAAGGCTTCCCTATCATCGAGTTTTTTAGTCACAGATTACTTCAACAACGTTTACACTCTCCACTCGTTGTCATAGCCCTTTTGACTATGGACTTTCTTTTTAACAACTCTAGCGAGCAGCACGTCATTGTCCTCATCAAACGACAAAGGTTAGTATCATGGCATTATCCTCATCTCCACCGCTGCCACCTCGGCTATTCGCTTCCCCGTATGTTAATATCTTCTTATAGGACAAATTAACACATTGCACTCTTTTGTGGTCTACTCTAACATCATTCTTCTTATCCTTGTTATAACATTTATATTTAGTCAAAATTTCAATTGCTTGTTATTGGAGTTCATATATAAATCAAATTGCTAATTTTATTTAATTTATTCAAAATTTTAATTATGTATGTATTTTATTTTGGAATTCGTATGCAAATCAAAAAGCAAATTTGATTTTTTTATTTTGAATTACAATTATTTTTAGTGGAATTTATGTGCAAATCCAATTACTATTTTTCAAATTTTTATTCCAAATTACAATTATTTAAGGAATTAATTTTGAATTCATATCAAAATAAAATTGTTAATTTTATTTTTCTTTATATATGTAAATTTTCAATTATATTTTTATTGTAGGTTGTATACAAATCAAATTATGAATTTGTTGAATTTATTACGAATTTTAGTTATTTATGCATTTTATTTTGGAATTCACATGGAAAATCATATTGATTTTTTGTTTTATTTTTATTTTGAATTTCAATTATTTTTGGATGAAATTCGTATGCAATATAATTGCTAAGTTTCTTTAATTTATATTCTGAATTACAGTTGAAATTCATATGTGAATCTAATTGCTTATTTTTCTTTAATTTTTATTCCAAATTATAGTTGTTTAAGATATTACTTTGGAATTCGCATCAAAATCAAATTGCTATTTTTTATTCCGAATTTTAGTTATTTTTTTGTTGAAATTCGTATACATATCCATTTGCTATTTTTTGTTTATTTTTATTCAGAATTATATATTTTTATGAATTTTATTTAGGAATTCGTGTGAAAATCAAATTACTTATTTTGAATTTTAGTAATTGTTTATTATACTTGATGTGGACTCTTACTTTTAATCTTGACCGTTATAATCTGGACCCATTATAATCGATGATGTAGATCTTTTTTTCGCTGATTAACGTTGTAATGTTTACCCTTAAGAACAAATATGGTAGTTTCTTTTACTTCTCCTTTAATATTATAATAGATAGATAGATGTATTTACTGGTTTTTCAGCGATTTTGAAATATTACAAAATGAAAAATTTTATTTGGCTCCTCACAAAAAAAAATTTTGGATGGGGAATCAACATTATTGTTTGTTGTCGGTAGCACTTATCAGGTCACTTACAGGATTGTTTGCGGCGACACCTCCGTCAATGAGGTTGAAGGCCCGGGGTTTACCGTCCTTGCGCTTGGTCTCGAAGTGGTGCCCGGGTAGGTACGTCGGCGCCGCGGATGTGCTAATGCACACGTCGGACAGAAGAGCGTCCTTGGAGACGTCGTTCTTGGCCTGTGTAAATTTCATTCAACTCTCGTAATATATATGTATGATGCAGGCAACATTTAATCGATCGATGAGCGCGTGCATGTGCGAGTTGTTTAGACATACGTCGCATTTGGAGAAGATGGTAGGTTGGAGGAGCTTGATGTCGAAGGTGGGGATGGCGATGTGGTTTAGCACCTGGCTGACTCGCGTCTTACCGAGCCGCTCCTGCAAGATCGAGTGGAGGTACTTGCCGTCGTACTTTGGTCCCATCATGCTCTTGATGAAGCCCATAAGCCCGTTGCTGCACATTACAAGTTATCATAATTAAGGATTTTTTTAAGGTGCACAGAACTTTCATATGAACTGTCCATTTAGTTTGATCAAAAGGCTCAGATTGAATATGGGGTCATCCATGACTTGCGCGGGCTAGTTGACTAGTTAGTCAGCTAGTAATCGATCGGGAGGTTGTAATCCCCACCTGACGGGAGGGAAGATCTTTGGGCAGTGATCGAGGTAGAATTTGTTGATGTCCTTGGCGGCGAAGAGCGGGCGGCCGTGGGCGTCGGGCGCCGTGAGCATCGCAGTCACCAGCCCTCCGGTGCTCGTCCCGGCGATCACGTCGAAGTAGTCTGAGATCCTCATGTTCGGTCCATCTAGCTCCTATAGGCACACATCCCCAACAACAACCCATAACCCATTAGAACCGGTGCATCAGAAGCGTACCGCATATCCAAGTAGTATGGTATATGGGATCGATGGGAACTCACCTGGAGCTTCTCTTCGAGGAAGGCGAGAATGGTGCCGGGGATGATGCCGCGGACACCGCCGCCGTCGATGCTCAGCACGGTTACGACGTTCCCGAATGACGGCGGCGGGGACTTGGGCGTCGATGCGCCGCAGCTGAGCGCCTGCTGCACCGGGGTCAGGGTAAGGGACCCGTTGCTGTTGACCTCCGGAACGTGCACGGGCGCCATTCCTAAGACCTCAAACGTTAACTAGCTCGCTACCTAGAGCTGCGAAAAACAAAGACTTGGGAGATCCTCTCTCTTTACAAAAGGCTAGCTAGGTCTCTGGCAGATCGCTTTCGATCGCTTTGTGATGTGGCTAGGCTGATGCGCATGAGCCCATATTTATAGCGGAGGCTTAAAGCAGAAAGAACTCGGAGTTGCACCGATCACTACGAAATGTTCGCACGCAGCTCGTGCTGCACTGCTCCTAGGAATGGAACGGAAGCGTGGGTACGACGTGCGCGTCAAAAGTTGAAGTGATCAAGCGGCAAACACACTGGCAAGGGTACGGCGAACCTGACCGCACCATACGCCACTTTTTTTCTAAAGTGGATGCACGAGCGCACCGCATGCGCGATCAGATCAGGTCAAGGTCGCGCACGAGTGAACACACACACGATACGAGTGGAAAACCCTGTCCGGTTCCGTTTGGACTTACCTGGCAGCCGTGAAGCATGGGATCCATATCCCATTCGGGTGCTGCCACTTGTTGCAGCTTCTGCCCGCTATAGCCGTGCACGTGCGTGGGCGTAGGACCTGCGAGGCGGCGACTTCTGGTTTACTTAGTCAGAGGTCATCGGCACTCGGCACACGGGTACAGGTGGATACGTACTTCGTGTATAGCGTATTGACCTGCGGAGCGGTCAGAAATTTTTTCTGCACGAAAATGTGTGGAAAGCTCGTGTTTCGTCATCTACGAAGAAATTAGCTTCCTTCCTTATGTGAAAATGGAGACGAGATACAAGTTGTTTTCAGATGCCCAAGTTTCCAACCACTTGAGGAAAACTTCCATAGATTAAATCAAGCTTGGCCATCAACTAGCCAGCGTGTCGATCTGTCTGACCTCTCCGGTCTGGAGATACAGGTGTCAATTTTGACCACTGATTTTGTTTCATCGGAAACCTTGTTTCCGCGCATGCGTTGACTGTATCGTTGAAAGTACGCATGCCTATTGGATGGAATGAGATCACCTTTTTATGTTGCGCAGGGACGATAAGATGTGAGTCTCCACCTGTTCCCTTCCTCTCCACACACGAGGCATACAAAGTGATGATATGATGTAAATGGATACATGTTATTATTATCTGATGAAATTGAAGTCACAAAAATCACATTGGCGGATATGAGACGGACACATAGCATTGAGCTCCACTAGGTTGGGTTGATTAGCGTATGCATGCCAATCAACTTGGCATTAGAGAGCAGTTTGCTCCGAAACTTATACTAATATACTCCCGTTTGCTCTCTGATTTTAATCTTGAAATTACATATATTTATATGGATTTGCTCTTAAATTTATATTAATCTGCTCCTTCAATCAACATAATTTTCTCCCAAATTGCTCTCAAATTTAATAGTGAATTTACGCATGTCTGTACAGATTTACTCCTAAATATGCACCATCTTGCTCTCCAAATTTGTACTAACTTGCTTTCGAATTGCTTTTAGATTTGCTTTAGAAATTGTAAAGATTTATGTCTAACTATATTGTTGAACGTAATGTACGTATAGGTGTTGGATGGATGAAGTCACTCTTTTATGTTGCCCATGTCGGACCCCGGGTTTGAACCAACCTAGAATCCCCTGTGATTTCACTGCACTATTCCCTGGATCAATAGATAGTGCTCACAGATACAATGCTGATTCATTTCATACACGATACATGTCATATTATTACAATACCAAGTACACAGTCCCATATAAGGACAAGTATTACAAAAGGGGCCTCCGGCCACACAAGTTCAGTGTACCATTACATTATTGACGGAAGCAAAAGGGAGGGTCATCTCCCCACAGGCAAGCGACCGGGATAACCTAGGTGTGCTTAATATCATCCGGGGACACGTTAACGTTATGACACCTTTCAATTAGATTGGTCGGCCAGACTGTAAGGAGAGAATAGATTTTAGCCTAACTACCACCATCTTCATTTCCTTCGCCCTCCTGATCCTGGTATTACTCATATTGGTCTTGATTTGCAAATTCTGGGGGAAAGGGAGGGAGAGCGAGGTGAGCACACACAACCGTGCTCCACGAGCCAACACTCACAGAATGCATGTAATTATATGCAAGGTTTGAACAAGTATAGTTTGGGTTCTTTTATTTGCGTAGAGCAACAGTTGTAATTAATATAAGTACAAAACCCTAGGACCTAGCATTTTAACAAAGCGTGTTTTCACGAGATGAGTGATGCACTATGCATTTAGTGGTATCGGCTACATCCACCGATGCTAAAAATTTTGGATTTACTAGTCCATATCAACACTGGAGTACTTCCCTCCAGGAAAATTCAAAGGTTGAAGTACTTCCCTCCAATTTGTTTTTCTTTCCCGCCCACAAGAGTTTTAGAAATAGAACTAACTCAAGGAAGTTTCCATGTCCGCCCTTGACCGTGGGCACGGCTATTCGAATAGTTTATTCTCTGCAGAGATCGTACACTTTACCCACAAGAGACGACCCGCTCGTTGCCCCCACACGATTTCGTAGCCGTGTGGTTGAGTAGGTCACCACAATAGCCTTTCGAACTACCTAGCCCCTTTCGTCATCCCACCTTATGGGCTGCTCCCACTGGCGGTGGGTCACATACTTTGCACGGGATGTCACCACGGAAACTAGCGCCTTCGGACTCCACTCTCCATAACGCTAGCACGGCTGGTGACGTCACCCTCCTCTTGGTGTCCCTTTAGGCCCTCCTTTGCCCTTACAGCACTCCTTTCCACTACCGGGGAGATGAGTTTCGGGGGTTCGATAGAATTACTCAGCTAAGTTGCAATTTGCAGACTTGTGGTCGTACTGTTGTACACGGAGATGCCATCACAGGATTAAGTCCTTAGTGTGTTTGGGCGCTTCAAACCACAAGCCAATGTGCTACTTCCACACCCACCACTCTTACCATCCGCCCAAACAGGTATAGCAAGTTTTGAGGGTTTCGAGAAGTCTAAAATAGGTTGCCACAAAATATCCAGCCACGTACCTCCCGTGACTAGCCCAAAACTAGTGTTCAAGTTTTTGAAAGCTATGATTAGGGCAGGTAATGCCCTAGACTGGACAGAACGCGCATGGCATTTAATTTAGACATATACCTATTTAGGATAGTAACCGTAATACCTACGGCGACAAGGTACATGATCTATCAAAATTCAAGGATGGTATAGCTATATACATTTTTAGATCTTCAGATGGGAGGTAACTACCTTATAGCTCACATACTTTATACATGAAATAACGCATGCAGTTTGACTATTTTTAAACCAAGATAATTTGCAAGAAAACATAGGAGCAGAATGATCAAGAATGTTGACTCGCCTGGGTCTAAAGGTAGAGGGTCTTGCTGGTCTTGAGGTAGGTCACCCTGCTGCTCTGGCGTGCCTTCAAATTCTACTCGAACGACGCAAACCGACAAAGCAGAAAACAGACATAAAGCACAAATAAGCATAAAATAACAGGCAAATGAGCTCAGAAATAAACCAAACCAGAACCAATATAAAGAGCTTGAATTTAGAAAAATTTTAGAAACAAGTTTTGCCCAAATCGGAGTTACGACGAGAGAGAACGGGTCGTTTGAATTTCCATTCCCGGGAAAATCCCAAAAATGAAAAGGGAGAGAGAGAGTTCACTCTCTGACATGTGGGTCCCGCGGGTTTTTAATTTTAATTTCAGAATAATATTTATTGGGGAAAACTCTGAGCATGACAGGTGGGGTCCCTGGTTTATTTAAGTTCCTCTTTTCTGAAAATGGGCCAGAGACTGACATGTGGGCCTAGGTACTGTGCAAGGGCCCACCTGTCAGCGACTTAAGCCATTTCCCTGGGGTTTAATAGTTTTAATTAAATGGAGGGCCCACGCGTCAGCCTAACTAGGGGTTTTAAAATTACTTAGGCCCACTGTCAGCGAGGTGATTAGCTCCCTAATCAACAGAGGTTAACGGTTAAACGGGGGGAGCTAATCGCGCAGGAGCAGAGCTCCACCCGACCGAGCGGCGGCGGAGCCAGCCGACGGCGAGGGTGGGCTAGGGGAGCTCGGGGAGATGGTCAAAATGGACCGCCCGATCTCGCGCGCACCCGAAGGTGTGGCGAATCGGCCCGAGGTGGACCGGGGAGGCGCCGGCGGCGAGCCCAGCGGCGGCGGAGCCAGGGGGTTGGCCGTGGCGGCGACTTCGGCAACGGGAGCACAATTAAACGAGGGGGGAGCTTGTAGGGGTGTTTTGAGACTCACCGGGGAGGAGAGTGGGGCTCTGGAGGCGGTGGAGGCGGCTGGCGTCGGCGAGCTCCGAAGGTGGCGGTGGTTGGCCGATGCCGGGGAAGACGAGTGGGGGAAGCCCCGAAGTGGCGGTGCGGTTGGCTTCACGGGGTGGCGAGGACGCTCCGGCTACGAGGAATCGGCCGGGGGTCCCTCGAATCGGCGGCGGTGAGGAGTGGCCGGAGCCGGGGAAGAACGGCGCCGCATCGCAAGAGAAGGAAAACCCGATTAAACTCGAGGGGAGGTGCTCGGGGGTGAGAGGAAGTAGAGGAGAAGAGCAATGCCGGCCGAAGGTCGTCGGGGTGAGCTGGCGGCGGTGTCGGCCCGAAGAACGGCCGCCGGCGGTGATTTTTGTGGTGAAGAATGGGGGGGGGAAAACGACTGGCCACTGGTGGGTTTTTATAGTGGAGAAAAGTGGGGATAGGACAGAGGGGGGCATGGGTGACGGAGCTCCCGCTCCTATAGCGTACCCGGCGAGAGGAGAGGCGTGACGGGGGCTAGGCACGCTAGGGTGCACGGACGGCATGGCGGGGGTACCGCGCTCCTACGGCCGCACAGAGGAGGAGGGGGGGTGCGCGGCATGGGCTACGCAGTCCGGCGGCTACCACTTGGTACGGCGGCGTGGCAGCACGGCTACGGCGGCACGGCCGGTATGGGCGGCGGCGTTGGAGCGGCGGGGGAAGGACGCCATGCCACTATGGCCCATTCATTTCTTGCGGTGACCACCATGCCGGAGTTGGGGAGCGGTGACGTGGCCAGGACGACGAGACCGGGAGCGGTTCCATCGGGTTGTCTGGCGGCAGCGAGAGCCGCGTGGGAGTCACGGCGGGGCGGGGCCTAGGCCGACGGGACACCGGAAGCGCGGGAACCGGGCGGGCCGCCGCTGGTCCGGCGAGGGCGCGCGCAGAGCGGAGAGAGGAGGAGCGCGGGCGCTGCGGGAAGAAGAAGAAGAAGGGGGAGGCGCGATGCTGGGCCGGGCGAAGCCCAGAAGGGGACGGAGGAAAGGGGCCCGGGGGAAGAAAAAGGAGCTACCGGGCCGGAGAAAGAAATCGGGCCACGCGGGGGAGGCTGGCCCATCCGGGAGAATAAAAAGGAAGGAGGAGTTTTGGAAGAGAAAAAGAATTGAATTTGACATTTTTAAATTAGCTTTCAACAAACCACATCAAAAACCAGGCAAAAATTACGAATGCAAAAATGGGGTGTCACAGACCCCACCCCCCTTAAACGGAATCTCGACCCCGAGATTCGGACTAACCTGGGAAAAAGAAGGGGTAGTCGGCTCTGAGCTGCTCCTCACGCTCCCAAGTTGCTTCCCGCTTGGAATGGTTGCTCCATTGGACCTTGCAAAGTCGAATGGTTTGGCGCCTGGTCTGCTTCTCCATGGTATCAAGAATCCGGACTGGGTGCTATGAATAAGTCAAATCCTCCCGCAAATTAACTGACTTAACTGATGTCTTCTCTTCAGGAACTCTGAGGCACTTCTTGAGTTGAGAGACGTGAAACACGTTATGCACTTCTGATAGACTTTTAGGTAACTCCAATCGGTAGGCAACTTCTCCACATCTTTCAATGATTGGAAAAGGACCGATGAATCTAGGCGCAAGCTTGCCCTTCACCTTGAATCTTCGAACTCCTCGGAGGGGGGATACTTTGAGGTAAACATGATCTCCCACTTTGAAGGATAGATCCCTACGACGATTGTCTGCATAGCTCTTTTGCCCGGATTGGGCTGCTTGAAGGCGATCCCTAATTAGCTTGACTTTTTCCTCTACTTGCTTAAGGATCTCTGGCCCAAACACGCCTCCTTCTCCTAACTCTGACCAGTGTAATGGGGTTCTACACCTCCTACCATATAGAGCCTCATATGGTGACATCTTAAGGCTAGATTGGTAGCTATTATTGTAGGAGAATTCTGCGTACGGTAAGCACTTTTCCCAATCCGAAGTATATTCAAGGGCACAAGCCCGAAGCATGTCCTCTAGGATTTGATTCGTCCTTTCAGTCTGCCCATCTGTCTGAGGGTGGAATGCAGTACTGAATGCAAGATGAGTCCCTAGTGCTTCATGCAGGCTAGCCCAGAAATGAGAGGTGAACTGGGAACCTCGATCTGAGACTATCCTCTTGGGCACTCCGTGCAGGCATACGATGCGGTTCATGTACAGTTCTGCCAATTTATCTCCTTTGTAGGTGGTTCTGATGGGAATGAAGTGGGCCACTTTGGTCAACCTATCCACTATGACCCATATGGAGTCATACCCTGACTTGGTACGAGGTAAGACGGTTATAAAATCCATCCCGACCTCTTCCCATTTCCATTCTGGAACTTGCAACGGTTGTAACAGTCCAGCGGGCTTCTGGTGTTCAGCTTTCACCCATTGACATGTATCACAACAAGCCACATATTCTGCGATGTCTCGCTTCATGCGGGCCACCAATATAGTGGTTTGATGTCTTGATACATTTTAGTGCTCGCTGGTGAATGGTATAGGGTGAGCTATGCGCCTCCTTGATATTAGATCCTTGAGATCCTTCGATGGGGAACAAAGAGACGCTTCTCATACCATAATACTCCCTGCTGATCCTCTATCATCTTAGGGGCCTTTCCTTTAGCCATAAGGTGTTTGAATTTCTGGACTCCAGGGTGTCCTTTTTGGGCTGCTTTAATAAGCTCTTCAAGAGTTGGATGTACTTCCATGGTAGCTATGGTCCCATGCTCTACCATACCCAAGTTGAGGGCCTCCATTTCCCTAAGAATCTCGCAATTAATTGCTTGCTCTATAACAGCATTACAGTGAGGTCTGCGGCTTAGGGCATCAGCCACTACATTAGCTTTGCCAGGATGATAGTGAACCTCCAGGTCGTAATCTTTAATTAGCTCCAACCATCTCCTTTGTCTAAGGTTAAGATCTGTCTATGTGAAAATATACTTGAGGCTTTTGTGATCAGTATATATGTCACAATGATTTCCAATCAGGTAGTGGCGCCAAATTTTTAGGGCATGCACCACTGATGCTAGCTCTAGGTCATGGGTTGGGTAATTATCCTCATGGGGACGGAGTTGCCTAGATGCATATGCTACGACTTTTCCTTCTTGCATAAGCACACATCCAAGGCCTTGACGTGAGGCGTCACAATATACCTCGAAGTCCTTGTGGATGTTTGGCAATACTAGCACAGGAGCTGTTGTCAACCTTTTCTTCAGTTCCTGAAAACTCTTCTCACAGCTCTCGGTCCATTCATACTTCTTCTCTTTCTTGAGGAGGTGGGTCATGGGCTTCGATATCTTGGAGAATCCCTCTATAAAGCGTCTGTAATACCCGGCTAGGCCAAGGAAACTACGCACTTCCGTCACAGAAGTTGACTGTTTCCATTTCAACACTGCTTCTACCTTAGAGGGATCAACTGCCACTCCTGAAGAGGATATGATATGCCCTAGAAAACTGATCTCTTGTAACCAAAAGTCACATTTGCTGTACTTGGCATACAGCTGATGCTCCCTGAGTGTCTCTAGGACTAACCACAGGTGTTCCGCATGTTCTTCAGTGGTCTTAGAATAGATCAAAATGTCATCTATGAATACTACCACAAATTTGTCCAGGTATTTCATGAACACTTTGTTCATGAGGTTCATGAAATAAGCCGGAGCATTTGTTAACCCAAAGGACATGACTGTGTATTCAAACAGCCCATATCGAGTGGTGAAGGCTGTCTTCGGAATGTCCTCTGCCCTGATTTTAAGCTGGTGGTATCTCGACCTTAGGTCTATCTTGGAAAAGACTGTGGCTCCTGCGAGTTGGTCAAATAGGTCATCAATCCTGGGCAGGGGGTATTTATTTTTAATGGTCACCTCGTTCAAGGTTCGGTAATCTACACACAGTCGGGCAGTGCCATCTTTCTTTCTGACAAAGAGTACTGGCGAGCCCCAGGGGGATGAGCTGGGCCGGATAAAACCCTTTTCCTGAAGATCCTCAATTTGTGTTTTCAATTCCTCCAATTCATCTACTGCCATTCTGTAGGGCCTCTTGGCTATTGGGGCAGTGCCTGGCTTTAGGTTGATGACAAACTCGACATCCCGATCAGGTGGCATACCAGGCAGTTCTTCTGGAAAGACTTCGGGGTACTCCCGAACTATAGGCATCCCTTCCAAAGGTGTTTCCTGAAGGTGATGGACTGCTGTCTTTAGTGATGGGCGACCCACTTTAACTTCTATTACTAAGCCGGGATGCTTAGTGAGTATGACCTTTCTATTGGCGCAATCTATTATCCCCTGATTTTTGGCCAACCAGTCCATCCCTAGGATGACATCCAAGGTTTGGGGTTTGAGGACTAACAAATCTGCCAGGAAATTAAAATTTCCCAGGGTGACCTCTACCTTGGGGCTTACTAGGGTGCTGGTCAAAGGTCCTCCTGGTGAGCTCAACACCACGGGTCTTTTGAGTCTGAAGGTTGGTAACTTAACCCTTGCCACAAAATTTCCGAGATGAAAGAATGCGAAGCCAGTAATCAAACAAAACTTGTGCAGAATAGATGAGCAGAGAACGCACCCATAAGTACTCAGAGGCATCTTGGGCCTCCTCTGCGAGAATGTGGTTCACACGGCCCTGGTTCGGTGTGGAGGAAACCCGTGAGGCTTGAGGGGCCTGGAAACTCTTGCTTGCTGCTGATGACAGTCCTCTTGATGGGGTGGCTCCCATATTAAACTTGGCTGGGGTGCCCTGACGATCGGGGCATTTATTGGCAAAGTGCCCTTTTGCTCCACAGTTAAAACAATGCAGATGTGCAGCTGGGTTGGAAGGGGGGGACTGTCCCGAAAAACGAGGCACACGAACAACATTCCCACTGGAGTGGTGAGTTGGAGCTATAACCTTAGGTGCTGAAGTCGCTCCCTGCCGGAAAGAGGTATTACCTTGATACATTGGCCTTGGTTGGAAACCCCCTTGTGGCCTCTGCGATACCCACTTCCTTTTACGGCTGGCTTCCAGGAGCTTCCTTTCATTCTCATAGATGAGGGCTTTATTGACCAGGTGGTGAAAGGTAGGGTGGTCAAGCAAGATCAACTGTGCTCTCATTTCCTCTTGCATCCCTTCAAGAAAGCGATCAACCTTCTCTTCTTCTGTGGCTATGTCTGTTGGGGCATAACGAGCTAACCGATTGAACTTGGTGAGGTTGTCATTCACAGACATGTTCCCTTGCTTCAGTGTCCGAAACTCGTTCCTCTTCATCCTCATTATCCCTGAGGGTATGAAGTTCTTACGGAAGACGTCCTGGAATTCGGACCATGAAATGGCAGATCCAGCAGACTCTGCTTCCTCTCCTTCGCTGGTTTCTTCTTCTTCAGGGTCCTGCTGGTCCCCCTGTTGAACAGTAGCTGCTGAAGTAGCTCCCCATCTTCTGGCTCTACCTCTTCTTCATCTGGCTCATCGTAAGACGTCTCTTCCCCACGGACTGCCAGAAAGTTTTCCCACCAGGCTGCGGCTGCACCCTTAAACTGGTGGGTAGCAAAATCCACTTTATCTTCTTCCGCACAGCGAGCTAGACGAAGCTTCTTTTCTGTATCTCGTAACCAATCTTCAGCTTCCAATGGCTCACTAGCTGAAGAGAATGTTAGGGGTCTTGTCCTTAGGAAGTCTGCTAACTTAGAGCTCCTGTTGGCTGACCCTGACTGCTGACTAGCTAGCATGGCATGAAGGATTTGAGTCTGTTGGGCCATTAACTGCTCCATGGTGGGAGGTGCTGTGGGTGGAGGTGGAAGGCTGCGGCCTTGGCCTCTACCACGGCCTCGTCCTCGTCCTCGTCCCCTGCCGCGGGTGGCTGCTCTTCTTGTCCTGGGTGCCATTTGAAACACATAAGATGTTAAAACTTGGAAAGAAGAGGAGGGGAAGGGCATATATGAGGGGTCACTAGCCCTCTAATCAACACACAGAAGAACCAAATAAGCCAGCCAAGTAGAACAATAAAACATAAAGCTTGCATTAGTCCATTACAAGAGAGAGGGGTTGTATGACTCAACAGTGGGGCCTACAAGCTTCACGGAGTCATATTCACACCTCTACACAACGTCTACTACAGGGAAGGGGGTACAAAAGCGGAACTGATAAAGTGCTTGCGGAACCCAAAATACTGCTAGCAAGCATGGCCAAAAGCTATCCTGCTACTCCTGCTGATACTGCCACTACACGATGTCGATCGGGGAGATGGAGCGGCTGCGGCTGCGGGTCGGTGAGCTGGAAGCAGTGCACGAGTCGTCGCTGGTCGGCGAGAGGAGAAGACGACGGCCGCTGCTGGAACCTCTGGCGTCTACTGCGGTGAAGCCCGGAGGTGGGCGCACGCTCTTACGAGCAGTGAGCCTAGTACGAAGTCCACACCGGCATGCCGGTGCTGCACCTATGACAGCAGGGGCAGGCAGAGGCAGGGTAAGGCTAGTGGGAGCCCGTGCAGGTGTAGGCGCCGGAAGTGCTGGTGCTGACGAAGCTGCTGCCGCAGGTAGCGCTGGAAGTGGTGCTGCAACTGCTGCTGCCACTGCGGGAGGCAGTGGGGCTGGAACCCTCTCCGATGAGGCCGGCGTGTAAGTCGGGGAAGCTGGCGTGTAGGTCGGAGAAGCTGGCGTGTAGTCGGCCTGAGCCCGAAGACGCGCGAGCTCAGTCTCTGCAGCGACCCGCTCTCGCTCAGACAAGGCAAGGGCGGTGTCCCGTCCTGCCAACTGGAGGCGAAGCGCGTCTGTGTGCTCGTAGCTGGCTGTCAATAGTGTCCTCAGCCGTCCGATCTCCTGGAGCACCCGGTAGTAGGTGTTGACCATCGCCTGGGTCAACTGTACCTGGTGAGTCAGCCGGGGGTTGTCTACTGGTGCGTCCAACTCCTCGGGGAGAGGTCCGCCCGCGTAGAAGGTCGGAAAGTAGCAGAAAGGGGACGGCACGAGCTCGGGCCCGTGTAGCTGCATCACCGGCCGACAAAGCGGCGGTGGCGCCCCGCGCGGCGTCGGCGTGGCGGCCTCGGGTGGCGGTGGTGACGACCACAGGCTCAACTCCTCTCGGTCGGGCGTAGACAAACCCCTCCATGATCCAAGCCTCCTGGTCTCGGGTCTGGATCCGTCGCCCCCAAAAAATGGGGTGCTGGTCGTACTTGAGGAATCTGCAGAACGATCGAGCAACTCGACGTGGTCGATCTCGGTCTCGCGTGAGTAAGGTAGTCCCAGGGAGCGGCTGAGGAGGATCCAGCCATCTACATTTTTAGAGAAAACAAAAGGTCAGACCAGGTAAAGGAAGAGAGAGTGCAGAAGAGTAAAGTCTAGGAAAAGTAAGAGTAAGAAGTAGTGAACTATATTTTATCAAAGTCTTTATTAGTTTTTGAAATTAGACACCATCCTTAAGGCACGACCATCTTAACTAGGTTTCTACAGTCGTATGCTCTGATACTAGCCCTGTCGGACCCCGGGTTTGAACCAACCCAGAATCCCCTGTGATTTCACTGCACTATTCCCTGGATCAGTAGATAGTGCTCACAGATACAATGCTGATTCATTTCATACACGATACATGTCATATTATTACAATACCAAGTACACAGTCCCATATAAGGACAAGTATTACAAAAGGGGCCTCCGGCCACACAAGTTCAGTGTACCATTACATTATTGACGGAAGCAAAAGGGAGGGTCATCTCCCCACAGGCAAGTGACCAGGATAACCTAGGTGTGCTTAATATCATCCAGGGGACCTGGTTAACGTTAAGGACACCTTTCAATTAGATTGGTCGGCCAGACTGTAAGGAGAGAATAGATTTTAGCCTAACTACCACCATCTTCATTTCTTTCGCCCTCCTGATCCTGGTAGTACTCATATTGGTCTTGATTTGCAAATTCTGGGGAAAGGGAGGGAGAGCGAGGTGAGCACACACAACCGTGCTCCACGAGCCAACACTCACAGAATGCATGTAATTATATGCAAGGTTTGAACAAGTATAGTTTGGGTTCTTTTATTTACGTAGAGCAACAGTTGTAATTAATATAAGTACAAAACACTAGGACCTAGCATTTTAACAAAGCGTGTTTTCACGAGATGAGTGATGCACTATGCATTTAGTGGTATCGGCTACATCCACCGATGCTAAAAATTTTGGATTTACTAGTCCATATCAACACTGGAGTACTTCCCTCCAGGAAAATTCAAAGGTTGAAGTACTTCCCTCCAATTTGTTTTTCTTTCCCGCCCACAAGAGTTTTAGAAATAGAACCAACTCAAGGAAGTTTCCATGTCCACCCTTGACCGTGGGCACGGTTATTCGAATAGTTTATTCTCTGCAGAGATCGTACACTTTACCCACAAGAGACGACCCGCTCGTTGCCCCTACACGATTCCGTAGCCGTGTGGTTGAGTAGGTCACCACAATAGCCTTTCGAACTACCTAGCCCCTTTCGTCATCCCACCTTATGGGCTGCTCCCACTGGCGGTGGGTCACATACTTTGCACGGGATGTCACCACGGAAACTAGCGCCTTCGGACTCCACTCTCCATAACGCTAGCACGGCTGGTGACGTCACCCTCCTCTTGGTGTCCCTTTAGGCCCTCCTTTGCCCTTACAGCACTCCTTTCCACTACCGGGGAGATGAGTTTCGGGGGTTCGATAGAATTACTCAGCTAAGTTGAATTTGCAGACTTGTGGTCGTACTGTTGTACACGGAGATGCCATCACAAGATTAAGTCCTTAGTGTGTTCGGGCGGTTCAAACCACAAGCCAATGTGCTACTTCCACACCCACCACTCTTACCGTCCGCCCAAACAGGTATAGCAAGTTTTGAGGGTTTCGAGAAGTCTAAAATAGGTTGCCACAAAATATCCAGCCACGTACCTCCCGTGACTAGCCCAAAACTAGTGTTCAAGTTTTTGAAAGCTATGATTAGGGCAGGTAATGCCCTAGA
The DNA here is from genome assembly GCA_036346575.1 of Dendrocalamus sinicus. NCBI lineage: Eukaryota > Viridiplantae > Streptophyta > Magnoliopsida > Poales > Poaceae > Dendrocalamus > Dendrocalamus sinicus. The sequence continues at coordinate 30,825,435 of CM070662.1, forward strand.
CTGGACAGAACGCGCATGGCATTTAATTTAGACATATACCTATTTAGGATAGTAACAGTAATACCTACGGCGACAAGGTACATGATCTATCAAAATTCAAGGATGGTATAGCTATATACATTTTTAGATCTTCAGATGGGAGGTAACTACCTTATAGCTCACATACTTTATACATGAAATAACGCATGCAGTTTGACTATTTTTAAACAAGATAATTTGCAAGAAAACATAGGAGCAGAATGATCAAGAATGTTGACTCGCCTGGGTCTAAAGGTAGAGGGTCTTGCTGGTCTTGAGGTAGGTCACCCTGCTGCTCTGGCGTGCCTTCAAATTCTACTCGAACGACGCAAACCGACAAAGCAGGAAACAGACATAAAGCACAAATAAGCATAAAATAATAGGCAAATGAGCTCAGAAATAAACCAAACCAGAGCCAATATAAAGAGCTTGAATTTAGAAAAATGTAGAAACAAGTTTCGCCCAAATCGAATTCTGACGAGAGAGGCGGTCGTTTGAATTTCCATTCCCGGGAAAATCCCAAAAATGAAAAGGGAGAGAGAGAGTTCACTCTCTGACATGTGGGTCCCGCGGGTTTTTAATTTTAATTTCAGAATAATATTTATTGGGGAAAACTCTGAGCATGACAGGTGGGGTCCCTGGTTTATTTAAGTTCCTCTTTTCTGAAAATGGGCCAGAGACTGACATGTCTGCCTAGGTACTGTGCAAGGGCCCACCTGTCAGCGACTTAAGCCATTTCCCTGGGGTTTAATAGTTTTAATTAAATGGAGGGCCCACGCGTCAGCCTAACTAGGGGTTTTAAAATTACTTAGGACCACTGTCAGCGAGGTGATTAGCTCCCTAATCAACAGAGGTTAACGGTTAAACGGGGGGAGCTAATCGCGCGGAGCGAGCTCGCCAACCGAAAGCGGCGGAGCACCGGCGGCGAGGGTAGGCTAGGGGAGCTCGGGGAGACGGTCAAAATGAACCGCCCGACCTCACGCGCACCCGAAGGTGTGGCGAATCGGCCCGAGGTGGACCGGGAGAGCGCGGCGAGCCCGAGCGCGGCGAGCTGGGGTTGGCGCGGCGGCGACGCCGACAACGGAGCGCAATTAAATGAGGGGGGAGCTTGTAGGGGTGTTTTGAGACTCACCGGGGAGGAGAGTGGGGCTCGGGAGGCGGTGGAGGCGGCTGGCGTCGGCGAGCTCCGAAGGTGGCGGGGTTGGCGGTGCCGGGAAGACGAGTGGGGAAGCCCGAAGTGGCGGTGCGGTTGGCTTCACAGGTGGCGAGGACGCTCCGCCACGAGGAATCGGCGGGGTCCTCGGGTGGCGGTGAGGAGGCCGAGCCGGGAAGAACGGCGCCGCGATCGCAAAGAGAAGGAAAACCGATTAAACTCGAGGAGGTGCTCGGGGTGAGAGGAAGTAGAGGAGAAGAGCAATGCCGCCGAAGGTCGTCGGTGAGTGGCGGCGGCGGCCGAAGAACGGCCGCGGCGATTTTTGTGGCGAAGAACGGGGTGGAGGGGGAAACGACCGCCACCTGGTGGGTTTTTATAGTGGCAAAAAGTGGGGATAGGACAGAGGGGGGCATGGGCGACGGAGCTCCCGCTCCTGTAGCGTACCCGGCGAGAGGAGAGGCGTGACGGGGGCTAGGCACGCTAGGGCGCACGGATGGCATGGCGGGGGTACCGCGCTCCTACGGCCGCACAGAGGAGGAGGGGGGTGCGCGGCATGGGCTACGCGGTCCGGCGGCTACCACTTGGTACGGCGGCACGGCCGGTATGGGCGGCGGCGTTGGAGCGGCGGGGGAAGGACGCCAAGCCACTGTGGCCCATTCATTTCTTGTGGTGACCACCATGCCGGAGTTGCGGAGCGGCGACGTGGCCAGGACGACGAGACCGGGAGCGGTTCCATCGGGTTGTCCTGGTGGCGAGCGGGGAGCTGGCGCGTGGGAGTCTACGACGGGGGGGGGCCGGGGCCTAGGCCGACGGGGACGCCGGGAAGCGCGGGGAGACCGCCACGGGGCGCGCGTGGGGAACCCGGGGGCGGGCCATTGCCGCTGGGTCCGGCGAGGGCGTGCGCAGAGCGGAGAGAGGAGGAGCGCGGGCGCTGCGGGAAGAAGAAGAAGAAGGGGGAGGCGCGATGCTGGGCCGGGTGAAGCCCAGAAGGGGACGGAGGAAAGGGGCCCGGGGGAAGAAAAAGAAGGAGGCTGGGTGGGCCGGAGAAAGAAATCGGGCCGCGCGGGGGAGGCTGGCCCATCCGGGAGAATAAAAAGGAAGGAGGAGTTTTGGAAGAGAAAAAGAATTGAATTTGACATTTTTAAATTAGCTTTCAACAAACCACATCAAAAACCAGGCAAAAAGTACGAATGCAAAAATGGGGTGTCACAGCGCAAGAGCAGTAAGACATGGGTTCTCACCTGTTCCCTTTCTCTTCACACACAAGATGCGCGGAGTGATGAACTAGTGGCTATATTTGGATGTACGGGTGGAACACCAGAGAACACACGGCAGTTATATAGTGGCGTCTTGTTTTTATTATGACTTATGGTAGCTCAGCTAAACTGGTCGAGTAATTGGGCAAGTAGCCCAATAGAGTTTTACCGTGTTACTTGGAAGATAATAGTAGATGCCTAAATAGAAATTCTCACACTTATCTTTATGCACAAGCAAGAATGTGCGGCAAAACGCGACGTTTCTTATTTAAACATAGATTTAAAAATATGATGATAGATATTGAATTATGTTCGGGTAGAATTCGAATGTATGCCCCGATGCGCACTCCTTACCGTTTTCATTACGTTCCGTTTAGTTTGGGCTGCCTTACGGACGTGATTGTGCACGATTTTAATATAGGAGGCACAATTAGCATCCTTTAAGCTAGACGCCAGCTATGGTTTCCACGGGAGTAAACGGGTATTTATATTGACTTTTACTAAGGCCAGTCTCAGTTGGGGTTTCATGAAGTTTCATGAGCATTAAATACGCTGACATGGCACTGTATTGATGAAGAGAGAGATGATAAAAGTTTCATAGGAGTAGAGAGAGTTTCATGGGGATGAAACTCTTCTGCACTGTTTCCAAAATATGGGTGTGTTGGAAACTGGGACATGAAACCTCCACTGAGACTGGCCTAATAGATTTTGATTTTGACTTATAAATAATAATAATTTATAGAGAAATTTATGGAGAGATATCCGCATACAATTTTGATCGATATAAATAAATTCATATATACTATAAAAATTATTTACTAAAAATGATTTTTAGGATCTAATATGGCCAAATTATTTGTGCAAGAAACTATTTTCCTTTGCTTTAATTTTTATCCTCGTACAATTTCAGAGAACGTTCCAATCGCATTTGACTCGCCTACGGACCGAAATTCACCACGCGGTGTACAACCCTCGCCCAAGTCCGGGCCTTTTCTTTTCGGCTGCGTCTTATGATTTTTGGCTGAAATTTTTGAATTTTGGCTATTTACGGTACAGATTACGGAGAGACAGATACTCACTTGCGATTTTGACTGGTATAGATGTTGGGTTTTAATATGTAGATCGTTTAACTTGTAGATCCCGTCTTAAAAAATACTCTATTTGAAAGTTAGGTACTATAATAAAAATCAAAAGCCGCCAACTTTTAACTTAAAAAATAGGCCCTCCATTTGGCGTAGCTTTTATCTCCGCTTCCCGGGAATTATAAGTATACTGGCAAAAGTAACCACGCACGTGCAGTAAACATTCAATCGCGCGGACGTGCTAATCGGTCGAATTTTTTGTACAGATAATCTATTTTTTATTCGAAATTACATAAATATACCCGCGGGAAATTTTTTTACAAAAATAGGCTCCAGTCGCCAAATAGTTGGGCGACTGGAACCTATCGCCCAACCAGACCGCGACACAATATGTCTCGCTGCACAGTAGAGCGACTACATCCAGTCGCTCTTCCGTTGAGCGACTAGCATGCAGTCGCTCTTCCGTTAAGCGACTAGCATGCAGTCGCCATCCCGTAGGGCGACTGCATGTAGCCCCCGTGTTTTGTTTTAGATTTTGTGAATTTTGTAACGTTGAACGGGTAAAAAATACGGTGAAGTTGTAATAAAAGTTTATGTTCATTGTATATTGTAGGTGTGCAAAAAGTTTTTAATTTTTTTTTCATGAAAGATTGAGTACAGAACGATCGATACATACACTGTTAAGTGAGATAGTTTATGTGCGGAGAGAGATAATAGACTTATGTAAATTTAAATAAACTTAATATTATAACTGTGAGTAACATGCCGCATGTTTTTTCATTACATGCATAAATACATAGCATCTGCAGCGTCGCCTCACTAGTCACCCTGGTGTGCCCCGTCACCGCGCCCGCGTCCTCCCATACGGCCTCGCTTAGCCCTCCTCCGGTGCAACGGGTTAGGACGATCCGAAAAAGTAAAACGAGGAGGAGGGTGTCTATCCCGCGGGGGCGGGGGCGGAGTCAGCTGCACCTCTGGCTGTGTGCTCTCCGGTGCACCGGGGAGGGCACTGCCAGAGATAACCTCCGGTGCTACGTCGGAGAAGTGTCCATGCCACTCCGGTGTAGACGCGAAAAACTGGTCCACTTCGTCCGGGCCTGGGGAGATGCCGGAGACGCCGTGCTGCTGGTAAGTACCTGCAATATTAATAACGTTAGTGCATTGCATGTCGTCTTCGGATAAACACGATATAAGAACCTCTGCGTACCCGTGCGTGGCGCCATCGACGTAGGAGGAGGCGACACCTGCGTGGGAAGGCAGGGTGTGCGAGAAGGCGTGAAGTGAACCGGTGTAGGAGGCCCCGCCAGCTGAACCCCGGCTGCTCGGGTGAGGTGGTGGAGGACGATCCACGTAGGTGCACGAGTAGTGACACGCTGGTCGGGGTGGATGAGCGATCAAGCGGTGGGCGTGGAGACCGCGGTAGCCTCGTGCGGTGAGAGTAGACTAACGATACGTCTACACCGTCGTGCACCCGACGCGCAAAGCCGATGCCCTCCTCATGGGTCGGTGCGCACCATCGAGAGCCTCTCGATCGTCCCGAGTCGAGGCATAGGCGAACCGACGCCACCGACACAAAGACATGAAATGGTTGATTATCGAAACGACATTACCATTTGGGAATCTTTGAAATGACATGAAACGCATCGCGAGGTGAGCGTCGCGCGCTGGCGCGAGGGTGCGTGTCCGTCGAGCGGCGGCGTGTGTGGCGGCGGTCTACCACATATACGAGCTCGCACGGTTCGCGGTGGTACCGGTAGCAGTACTCGGCGTACTCCCTGCTGTCGTACGGGCTGTCCTCCTCCACGCGGTCGTCGAGCGCACCCTGCCACTGCTCGACCCATGGCTGCATCCTCAACGACCAGTCGGTGCCTCTTTTCACTCCCTTCGCGCTGTGCCTGCGTATAGAACCATTACTGGATGTGAGATACTTGCGAACGCAGTAGTAAGTATGTAAATATTTAGCAGAAACGATCACTCACCCGTGCACGTGGCGCGGAATCGATGGTCCGATCGTGCAGAACCGCCGCCGAGTTCGAATCGCCGCATCACCCTGGGTGCGTAGTCCTCCACGTAGATGAGGTACACGAGCTTCCGCGGGTGAGCGTAAAGCCCGGCCACGCCGACAAAGTGAGGACAGCCCGCCAGGAGCACGGGCCTGAACTGCCGTATCTGCGTACGGCTCCCAGCGCACGTCGTCCGCTGTGATGCGGTCGAGCTGCTCCACAAAGACCCGGTACGCCCGCGTGACCTGCACGTGCGCGAACTGTACCTGCAAGAAATATAAGTTGTTTAGAATGACGATCGTCAATAAGACAGAAATAGTTGACTGTGATAATACTTACTCGACGACGGCACCAGATAGAACCCATCGTCGGCCGGTCGACGTCTCCCCCTGGATACATCTCGGGGCCGTACGGACCCATGTCGTCTAGCACAGGTCGCCCGAGGCTTAAGCGCTCGAATGACCACAACTGCAGTAGCAGCGGACAGCCCGTGAGGATCGAGTTCGCCTTGATCCTCGTGCACGCATCGCATAGGGCGCGGTACGTCGCGGCAAGCACGGCCGATCCCCAGCTGACCTGGTGGGGCTCGCCGTCAGCGATCGCCCTCGCATAAGCGATAAGGCGCGCATCCACCGAGTTGCCGTGGCTGGTGGTGAAAAGCACCCAACCAAACAGCCACAGCACGTACGCCTCCAAGTGGCGCGACACCTGGTGATCGTCTGCCTGTGGAACCATGCGCTCCACCTGAATTCAAACAAGTTTTATTAGTACATAATACCACAAATAAACGGTTGGACGACACGATCGAATGTGAAAAACCACGGACTCGGCCCATGGGTCTGCGCCTCTCTGAACACGTGGTGCTGAGGGTCCGGTGGAACGACACCTCGACCGCCAAGCGGTCGGTCGCCCGATCGTCAGGGCCTCCGGTAGGAAGGCTGCGTCTCCCGCGATCGGAAGGCCAAGGAGCAGGGACACATCCTCCAGGGTCGGCGTCATCTCCCCGAATGGGAGGTGGAAAGTGTGCGTCTCGGGCCGCCAACGGTCCACCAAAGCCGTCAGCAGGGAACGGTCGAACGGGAAGCGTCGTGATCGCTCCCCGCCCGCCTCGTCCCCGCCCTCGTCCCCGCCAGCGGCTGCATCCTCGTCCGTGGCCTGCACCATCCGGGCAAGAGGGAGTAGCCCGGCATCCCGCAGTCTGCAAACAAAGTGAAGGTCGCACGGAATGAACTTACGATTGCACTAAACGCTGGAGTAGTGCAAACTGGCGATCCAATGAGGGTCGAGTCCCGTGCCACGCGAGGTGTGCGTGTCCGACCACTCCCACCGAGGCGGCTCGTCCGTGCTCCCGGTGCCGCACTAGACGGAAGCGCGATGAGAGCGGTCCACGTGCTCGTCCAACAACGCGTCATCGCCACTCGGAGGCACGTCCAGCACGAGTCATACCTGCAAAATTTGTACAATAATTTCTACATTAAATTTTCTACATCTAAATTTATACAATAATTTCAATATTAAATTTCCTATATCTAAATTTGTACACTAAACTTTCTACATCTAAATTTCTACATTAAATTTTCTACACTACATTTTGTAAACTATTTTTGTAAACTAATTTTCTACACTACATTTTCTAAACTAAATTTCTAAACTACATTTTCTAAACTATTTTTTTAACTATATTTCTAAACTAATTTTCTAAACTACATTTTCTACACTAAATTTCTAAACTACATTTTCTAAACTAAATTATCTACCCTAATTATCTACACTAATTATCTACACTAACTATCTTTCTACACTAAATTATCGACACTAATTATCTACAATAATTATCTACACTAACTATATTTCTAAACTAATTTTCTAAACTAATTATCTACACTAATTATCTACACTAACTATATTTCTAAACTAATTTTCTAAACTAATTATCTACACTAACTATCTTTCTACACTAACTATCTTTCTACACTAACTATCTTTCTACACTAAATTATCTACACTAATTATCTACACTAACTAATTTTCTAAACTAATTATCTACACTAACTATATTTCTAAACTAATTATCTACACTAATTATCTACACTAACTATATATCTAAACTAAATTATCTACACTAACTATATTTCTAAACTAATTTTCTACACTAACAAAAAATATAACACAAAAAATTACCTGAAAATCGCGCACTCCCTCTCCTCTTCTCCTCCTCTCCCCTCCCTCTTCTCCTCCTCTCCCTCTCTTTCTCTCCCCTCCCTCTTCTCCTCCTCTCCCTCCCTTTCTCTCCCCTCCCTCTTCTCCTCCTCTCCCTCTCTTTCTCTTTCTCTGCGCGCCGAAGAGAGTGGACGAGTCGGTCAGCGGCCGAGTGCGGCCTTATATCCACTTTCAGTCGCCCAACGGTTGGGCGACTGATATGCAGTCGCCCAACAGTTGGGCGACTTATTTACAATCGCCGAATGGTTGGGCGACTGGAGTTAATCGCCCAACGGTTGGTAGACTCTCCAGCTGCCGCGGTCTGGTTGGGCGATAGGCTCCAGTCGCCCAACCATTCGGCGACTGGAGCCTATTTTTGTAAAAAAATTTCCCGCGGGTATATTTATGTAATTTCGAATAAAAAATGGATTATCCGTACAAAAAATTCCTAATCGGTCGACCAGCACCCATCAATCACATCATTGTTTTCATTACATAGGAAGACGTGCACACACACCACGACGCACTAACATGCTTGCGCACACGCAAATATACCTTCTAAATAGAGGATTATATGAGAAAATCTAGAATTATTTTATGGTAAATCATAAATATTTTGAGGAGCAGAAGGATTTGTCACATGCTTTGAGTGTTGTGAGCTAAATCATATTTGGACTAAGTGTTCCAAGTTGAAAGGCAAAGAGAATAAGAACTTTCGAAGGCGTTCTCTAGCTTGAGACATGAGACCCAACAAGCCCAACTACTACATGTTCATCAACCAGGTCTTTGCCACTTTTGAAAATGTCGACATAAGTGATGTGGACTCGAGGACGGAGGATGACGATGACGACTCCCATGGTAAGAAGAATACTAAAGACTTCATCAGCATGTGTTTCATGACCAAGAGCAGCGTCGACATCGACTTTTCCTCCTACAAACCCTATAGTAATCCCGACGAGGTATGTCCCTCCTCCAAAGAGATAAAACGTACTCTTGTTGCTGTTAAACAAAAGCTGAAGAAACAAGCTAAAATAATTAAGAACCAGAATATTATAATTGACAACTTGAATCAAGAAGTTGCTAGTCTTAAATCTATGAATCCTAATGATAATTGTGAATCTTGCCTTGCTTGCATGATGAAATGGCTAATCTAAAAATTACTTATTTCTCTGTTGTTAGTCAACTTAAGGATGCTCTAGATGAACTAGAATATCTCAAATCTAGTAATGATCATGATTGCTTAAGTGCTATTGTCTTATATGTGATTCCTTCATATGCTATTTCTTCATCTTACTCAAAACGTGCTTTGGTTGAATTGAAATTTGATAATGCTACTAAGGAATTGCTAAGATTTAATCCTGATAATACTTACTCTCATTATGAGAATAGTAAAACTAAAATAAAAGAAATGACTGAAATACTTCTTCATTCTAGGACTATATCTCATGTAAACTATTCTAGGCTCATAATTAAGATTGATGCTCTTAACAAGACACTTGAGAATAAATATAAAAGTAAAAAATTCATGTCTATGACTATATCTAAGAAAGTTATTGATTCTATTTCTTGTGCATTTCGGGCTGAAATTGGGACTGATTTAGATAAGATGCATGAAGCTTTTAGAGTCAAATATAAGTAGTTAGATAGGGTTAGAAAATTTTCTTGAGTGTCTTGTAAAGCTTTGAAGCCTGAGGTAGCTGTCCATAAATACAGATTTGCTAGGACAACCAAAATAAATGAGTGTGTCACATGTGAGAATCTAGTCCAAGAAAATGACTATCTCAAAAAGACGCTTGAGAGATTTTTAGTGGGAAAAAATCCTCAACATAATCCTTAAAAAAATCTAAGGTGAGTGTGAAGAAAAGGGGGTTAAGATTTAATTCGATAGAGCATTTCAAGAACCATCCATCTAAGGTTATAGGTCTGACTGGCCAACTACTTTTTCTCTCGGTTCTTTTTGAGAATTTTAGAAATTGAGTCAAGGGTTGAGTTGGCTTGACCTAAGTTAGTGTATATGTGTTGCGCGTGGCATGCTACAGCTAATGTGAGTCAAGTTGTGAAAGAACTTATATCCAAAAATAATTTCTTTGCCTTTAGATGTGCAGGGCTCGCTTGGAGTCAACCATGGTCAATGGCAAGGATCTGGGCTATGCTCATAGTGGAGCTGAGATCCAGAATGATCAAGGATGCTAGATGAGATGGCTGGACTCAAGCATGATACAAGAAAGGTGGGAAACATTGAAAGAAAGTTCAAGCGGCAGGTTACACCATATGGCTTGGTTGGTCCAACACCAGATGATTATGTGTATCTCAGGATTACACCGTTCAAAGGAGTTATAAGATTTCAGATGAAAGGGAAGCTTGTGCCAAGATATTTTGGGCCGACCTGGTGATAGCCAATTGGTAAAAGAGCTACTACCGGCAATAAATTCTGTGAAAAGTGCAGAAGTTCCTAAAAGCAGAGTGGAACCGCAACATCCACAAGGCACTAAAGCTTCAACTTTTCTAGTCATTGTACCATTCCGAGGGACTTTGGGCAAGATTCCTGCTGGCTAAGTACTCGGACAATCTCAAGCGTCCTTTTAACGAGCTAGCCCTTTTTAATGCGTTGGTTGAACTAGCGAAGGTAAAGCGACACTAGCTCCATACCGGTCAACATTTTCAAGCGTAGAGGAGAGGGTGCTTAATAGCTGGAGCTACCTACATCTTTCAGTGGGATACATGATATCTTCCATATGTCTTAGTTAAAAAAGTGTTTGCGAGTGCCAAAAGAGCTAGTGCCAGTGGAAGCCGTTGATCTTCAAGAGGATTTGACTTACAAGGAGCACCCTGTTAGAGCGTGTGACCAGAAGTAAGGTCATTTGTTTTTTTAAAGTTCTGTGGAGCAATCATTCAGAAGAAGAAGCAACCTGAGGGCGCGAGAAAGATCTCAGAGCGGTGTTTCCAAATATGTTCTCTATGTGAGCCTGAATCGTAGGGTCATGATTCTGTTTAAGGGTAGAAGTTTGTAACATCTTGTTTTTAAGATTTTTCTTGAAAATTTTAAAATAAAATTCACCATTTGGATTTTTTTGGAATTAATTGAAGCTTATTTGAATTTTTACAAATTAAAATAATTTAATGTGACTAGCTAAACTTAAATTAAGGTCAAAATTGTTTTATTTGGATTCCTTGTGTTGCAAGGAAATTTTCTGAATTTTCTAGAAATTTTCTGGATTTATTTGCTATTTTCAAGATCTTAAATAAATATAATTCAATTTCCAAAATTAGAAAAGTCTTTAAAATCCTTAAAAGGCCTTTGGGCTAAAATCTTTAATTTCGATCCAGCCTACCTGGGTCTCGGCCCACTACGTCTCAGCCGCTCGATTCGTGCCATGTCCCGTGTCGGCCATCTAGCCATTTATTGCCTCGCTCATCGTCCGATTGGTTCTTGTGTCATGTGTAGAGCATCGAAGCACGTATGCATTGTTTGTTGTCTCCATTCAGGAATCCAGAGCAGTCTTTGACCACGAGTCTTGATGTCCACACCGACCCCATCTCGAACTCAGCATTCATGCCCGCCTCGATACCTCAGCATCCGGGTATAAAGCCGAACGAGCCTCTCGTGTTCCGCACCCCAAGCCATTACTGTCGCCCTCATTCCACGTCATTGTTGTCGTTTGTATCATCACCATCATCTTCTTCTCTAGCGCCATCCGACTTCATCCGACCTCGTCGTCGTTTCGGTTTCATCGCCCATCCCCATCGGTGCGCCCTCCGCTATCCAGTCCTCGTCGGTCAGCCACTCCGCCATTCATTGCCTCGCTGTCTGCTGCGCCAATACCCCATCCACCACCTTGGCAACTAAAGGGACACCTCTATTCACGCACCGGTTGATGTCATCACGCACTCACCGTCGTTTCATCTTCTCCATGGACTAAGCCCACCATGCACCGTGCCTCTGACATGTAGGGTCCATCGGCTAGGTGAATTATTCTATAGTCCCATGAGCCGAGCCTTGTCAACATAGCTGCATCAGATGCCATGCCAGCCCTAAACACACGTGTCATGCCACGTGTCTGCCACCTCAGCTCACCAAGCCATGTGTTAGCATCCACGTCAGAGCCACATGTCACTACCACATCATTGCCACCTCAACCACCCATGCCATGTGTCATGCCATGTCACCACCACGTCAACAAATCACCAGCATGCACACTATTCCATGCACCGGGTTCACCATAGACTGCACTATGCCGTAGAGCAGGTTCATAGCATAGTAGCTTTTATTAATTTTTCAGGAATTTATTTCTGGAAAATCTTTCGAGAGCCCGTTCTTCTCCGTCCTAGCTCCGATTGAACCGATTATTTTTCATAAATTCATCTAAACTTAAACTCTATCTTTTAGTTCTAGTTTTAAAATTTTTTAGTTTATTTGAATTTTATTTTATTTTATTTGTGTTTGGTTCGCTTTCTCACCTGTTAGATAACGTCTTCGAAAAAGCTGAAGTAGGATCTGAAGATCAAGAGTTGATAACTAAGCAAGACCAAGGCAAGTGTGTCCTTTGATCATATTGAACCTAGTTTTCAAGTCTATTTATTTATTATTTTATTTTAAATTATGATGCATTGCTAGTTTAATGCAAACTTTTGTACCTGGTAGTTATTATCTAATTTGATTAGTTCACCTTGATAATTTGCTATGATTCCATTATCACCTTAGAATGGGTGTTTACTTAGTGATACAATTCTAGTGTCGTATGAGTTGTACGTTTAGTATGTTTAGCCATGCTTGTAGTACGTTAGGCTCATCATCGCATATTGATTAATTAATTAATTTTGACTTAATGAGATATTGAATCATGGTTATCAATCATAGATATAAAATTTGAGTACCATGACATGAGTAATATCATTAGTGTTTGTTATACAAAATAGTTTTCATTTGGACGAGTGATCGTGTAGTAAAGGAGGAAGTGTGGTCAGCACTTTTGGGATTTGGATGCCTCGCCTGGGTAATGTTTAAGGACTTAATTTTGTGCGTCATTGATCTGAGCCTTATCAGTTATCATATAACCACATGTCCAGTATAAGATGGACAAACAATTTGTGATGTTTTAATTTTGGTTTCACTATCGGGTTATTAGTGAGTGTAGGTTAGACATTTTCATGGGGCATAAGAGGAATTTGTTCGACTAGGTGGTTAGCCTACTCAACCATGAAATCTTGGCGGGTGGACTTGAGTTAAGATTGAACATTGTAAAAGCGTTATTATGATATCCTTGGTTAGCATGCCTAAGGAAGCATATTGCTCTAGTGTCACTATGAGATAACCATATCGTGTGGGTAACGTTATGCAATCTCTGCAGAGTATAAAACTATTCGAATAGCTGTATCCCTGGTCATGGATAATGCTCAATGATTTCACATGAGGGGTAGATATTTCATAAAAATATGGTTGAGTTAAGTTTGGGAAGTGAATGATTAGTTCACAAGTGGTTCATGAGGTGAGTAGTCAGTTCACTTATTATTTATTCAATTCCTTTGGTTATTTATTTATTAATCATTTTTTAAAGTTCGCTTTCAATCTATTTATTGTATTTACTTTAAATTATTGTTTTTGCAAAATAACTATTCAGCCATCATTTGGCATGCCTTACATAATTATATTGCATTCTTATTACAAATGACTTCTTGAGTACTCTGTGTACTCATGGCTATATCTATATTTGCTCAGTTGAAGAAGAAGAACCATGTCAACCAGAGGTAGTTGAAGAAGGATACTCTCGTTTGCTAGTCGATTGCCAGTGGACATGTCGAATGATCGCTTCATCTTTTAGTGTTTTTCGCTGCTAGTTCTATTGGCCTTTCGGCTATTAAAGTGTAAATTTGGCCATAAGGTCGTAAGTCTGATAATTAATAATATTTGAGTCTTTTTTTAGTTAATCATGATGTGGTCGATATTTCATCTATGTTTTCACTGTGTGCACTAGCATGATCCTAGACTAGTGCAAAATACACAAAGAGTCCAAATTTACATGTTCGGGTCTTGACAAAACTTTGACATTGATTTTTTTGATCCTTGGTTGGAATAGATTTCTGAGACTTTAGGCAAGATGTGTGCAAAATTTCATGTCATTTGAACTTGTATTTTTGAAGTTGCACCAAAAGTGGATCTTGTTAGGCTAATTTTTCATTTTCTGGTCACCCCCTAGCAGTCAGACCAGTGGAGATTTCCTATCGGACCGGCTCATGGTAGAGGTTTGACCTATAGGTTGCAGAGGTTTGACCTCCAGGGCTTCTCATCTTTTGGATTTTGTTTTCTTGAGGTAATTGTTTAGGGTTTGGGCTTCCAATTCTAATCTCGATAGCTCAATAGCTATTTAGGGTTTAGGGTTTATATTGTACCGATATATTGTCTTTGTGATATCTCCTGTTACCATAGACGGTTTTTATTATGAATCATCTGTAATGTCCCGCCATGTCACTGATCCATGACATATCCCCCAGGATCCTAATCTCATCCATCCATTCTCTCCGCATCGAACAGCAGGCACCATTCTCCTCCCCACAAAATTTGCTGATATGGTTGCTAACAAACTAGGCGCATTACGACCGCATGCCTACGACCACGGTATATGACCACAGCATATTGCTTTAGTGTGTCGTGGTCATAGGTACACGGTCGTAAGCCGTGGTCATATTCTGTGTTCATATGCTGTGGTCGTATACCGTGGTCGTAGGCATGCGGTCGTAATGCGCTTAGTCTATTAGCAACCATGTGCGCCATATCAGCAAATTTTGTGGGAGGAGAATGGTGTCTACTGTTCGATGTGGAGAGAATGGATGGATGAGATTAGGATCCATGGGGATAAGTCGTAGATCGGTGACATGGCGGGACATTACAGACGATTCATAATAAAAACCGTATATGGTAACAGGAGATATCACAAAGATAATATATCGGTACAATATAAATAGCTAGTCTCAAAAGATAAAATAGCAAAATTTTATATGGCTTATATATACTCATTTGAAAGGTTTTGACGAGATCTACAACTTTATAGTTGGGGCGAAACCCAAATTCCAAAGGGAAGATAAAAAATTTTGGCAAAAACAAAAAGTTAAAACTTAAAATGTGAATTTGGGGCTAAAGATGGCTAATTTTGAGGGTCTTAGAGGCAACTGGAATTGGGCTCGTCGTTAGCTTTCCAACGAGTACTAGAACGTCGAAAACGGACACAGTATGCAAAAGTTATGCCCGTTTTATTAAAGGTGTTTCAAAACTGAATTCTACTTGGACTCAGGCAGGAGATTATGAAATTTTGAGGCATTAAGAGGCGGGAAACATATCATAGACGGTTTTTATACTACTACAAAAGGGTCATCACAGACGGTTTAAAACTGTCATCACAGACAGTTTTTTGAACCGTCTAAATTTATGTGTCAGTGATAATTAGAAGTTATCACACACGGTTCGTGAGCCGTCTATGATAACTACATCACAGACGGTTTATAACTAGAACCATCTATGAAAAACACTATGACAGACGGTTCTAGCTACCAACCGTCTGTGACACTCACACATCACAAACGGTTCTGGCTACCAACCGTCTGTGATGTGTGAGTATTAGAGACGGTTCTAGCTACCAACTGTCTGTGATGTGTGAGTATCACAGACGGCTCGAACCAAAAGTTGTCTGTGATGTGTGAGTATCATAGACGGTTGGTATGTAGAACTGTCTGTGATACTTCCCCATCACAGACAATTTTTGGTTCGAGCCGTCTGTGATAATTCTTCACAGGCGATTTTTGGTTTGAGCTGTCTGTGATAATTCTTCACAGATAGTTTATACCACAAAACCGTATGTGATAATTCATTCTATACCTAAATTTTTTTCTATTTTTCGGTTAGCCTCAGGAAATGTTTACTATATCATCTGAAAACAAGCAAATACAGCACCAAACATAGCAACACATTCTATTTTCATTAAGATTAGAATCTACCATTACAACATCACAAGATATCGAGTAGATTACACATAACACTACATACATAAGAGGACACTTACAATTTTACAAAGATAAACTTCACGGCTATAAATTCAGAAAAATACTTACACTACATTAAACTATAATCTCAAGCAAGTGGTGCGGAAAATTTTCAAGTAGCAGAAATAAAAAGGCAACGAACACCATTTTAGCTTCTATGACAAAATCAATAGTTTCTATGCTGGTCTTCTTCCTTTCCATCTTGCCATTGCCTTCTTCCTTTCCATCTTGCTTCAAGTGAAATTTCATTCGCTCTTACCGAACTCTTCCTACCCTTGCCGCGCACAAATGAGTTGTAGTACTGGTGGTATTGGTTCTTCGAGTAGGGAGGGGTGTTAATAAGGGGCGAGAGGTGGGGAGGAAAACGGTGCCTGCCATTCGATGCAGAGAGAATGGACGGGTGAGATCGGGATCCTAGGGTATATGCTGCAGATCGGTGATGTGGCAGGACATCACAGACGGTTCGGATTACAAATCGTCTGTGATAGAGACATCACAGACGATTCATAAAAAAACCGTCTATGATATCACAAAGACAATATATCGGTATAATATAAATAGCTAGTTTGAACAGATAAAATAGGAATGTTTTATATGGCTTTTATATACCCGTTTGAAAGGTTTCGACGAGATCTACAACTTTGCAGTTGAGGCAAAACCCAAATTCCAAAGGGAATATTGAAAATTTTGGCAAAAACAAAAATAAAAAATATGCAATGCAAAATTGGGGCTAAAGATGGCCGATTTTGAGGGTCTTAGAGGGCGACTAGCGCAAGCAGGTTGTTTTTTGGATCGGACTCGTCGTTAGCTTTCCAATGAGTACAAGAATGTCGAAACTGAATCCTACTCGGACTCAAGTGGGAAATTATAAAATTTTGGGGGATTGCAAGGCGGGAAACATATCACAGACGGTTTTTAATATTACAAACCGTCTATGAAGTATCACAGATCGTCTATATTATCATAGACAGTTCTTATCTAGAACCGTTCACAAACGGTTTTTTAATACAAACCGTCTGTGATAATGAAGTTATCACAAACGGTTTGTATTAAAATCCGTCTGTGAAAATACCACAGATGGTTATTCGTATGAACCATCTGTGATACTTGCAGCACAGACGGTTCGTAGGAACCGTTTGTGATACTTGTAGCACAGACGGTTCGTAGGAACCATCTGTGATGTAAGCGTACAGTTTAGTCTCTTTTGTAGTAGTGTTAAAACAAACCGTCTGTGAAGTATCACAAACGGTTTAAATAAAAAACCATCTGTGATGTCTGCTATTATCACAGACGGTTCTTATCAAGAGCTGTCTGTGATAATTCACAGACAGTTCTTGTCTGCCATTATCACAGATGGTTCTTATCAAGAGCCGTCTGTAATAATTCACAGACGGTTCATGTCTGCCATTATCACAGATGGTTCTTGATAGGAACCGTCTGTGATGTCTTGTATTATCACAGACGGTTCGTATAAATAATCGTCTGTGAAAATACCACAAACAGTTATTCGTATAAACCGTCTATGATACTTATAGTATAGACGGTTCCTAGGAACCATCTGTGATGTAAGCGTCCAGTTTAATCTCTTTTGTATTAGTGTGTATCACAGACACATAAATTCAGACAAGTCAGGAACTGCCTGTGATGATGGTTTTAAACCATCTGTAATGACCTTTTTTGTGGTAGTGCCAATTCTTAATCGATACCTCTCAGCCACTACCCCTTCCAATACAATAATCCACCATATAGTCATCTTTCACGTCTTTCAAAATATTGCTAATTGCTGACTATTGCAACATCAAACACCATACACATACAACCATCGTCGATCCCTGTTAGGGACACCCATCACAATCTCTCTAGTGGCCCCAAGTCTATTCCCTACGACTACGTCATCTCTACTCTGAGTACTTTGCATCCTTTGCTTCTGTCGACCGTGCTTCTATTCATACGGATGCATGCATGTATATATACATGCATGACTTTTATGACTTTCTCACAAACCACAGTGACCTCTCATCTTCGCCAATGCTTGCATGTTTGTTTTAGCCATTAGCTAATGATATGAAGAATCTTCTCACCATCGGCAGTGACTTCAGGGTGCTCACTAGTGATGGCATGTCTTAGCTACCTAGTGGCCCCAT
The DNA here is from genome assembly GCA_036346575.1 of Dendrocalamus sinicus. Lineage (NCBI taxonomy): Eukaryota > Viridiplantae > Streptophyta > Magnoliopsida > Poales > Poaceae > Dendrocalamus > Dendrocalamus sinicus. The sequence goes on from CM070662.1 coordinate 30,843,321, forward strand.
ATCGTCCATAGTTTGTCTTTAATACAAAGTTTCATCTCCTCTCTATCAGAGCATCCCCATCATTAAGTTACTTAAGTCGCAGATTTCTTTAACAATGCTAACGCTCACCACTCGTTGTCACAACCCTTTTTGACTCTGGCCTTTCTTTTCAATGGCTTTAGCGAGCAAAACAACATTGTTCTTATCAAACAGCAAAGGTGGACAACACAACTTTGTCCTCATCTTCACCACTGCTACCTCAGCCCTTTGTTTCCTTGCAGGTCAATATCTTCTTAAAGAACAAATTGACACATTGCACTCTTTTGTAGTCTCCTCTAATATTGTTCTTGCTATCCTCGTTATAATTTTTATATTTATTCAAAATTTCAGTTATTTTTTTATTGGAGTTCATATACAAATCAAATGGCTAATTTTATTTAATTTATTCTAAATTTTAATTATTTAGGGATTTTACTTTGGAATTCATATGAAATCAAATTGCAAAATTCATTTTTTTATTTCAAATTACAATTACTTCAAGGAATTCTTATGCAAATCCAATTGCTATTTTTCTAAAATTCTTATTCCAAATTACATTTATTTAGGGATTTACTTTCAAATTCATTTCGAAATCAAATTGTAAATTTTATTTTGCCAAATTCAAAATTTTTGTTATTTTTTATTGTAGTTTGTATACAAATCAAATAAGAATTTATTTAATTTATTATGAATTTTAGTTATTTAGGTATTTTATTTTGGAATTCATATAATTTTAATTAGTTTCGGATGAAATTCATATGCAAATCTAATCACTAACTTTTCTTTAATTTCTATTCTGAATTATAGTTGAAATTCGTATGCAAATCTAATTGCTTATTTTTCTTAAATTTTTAATCCGAATTATAGTTGTTTAGGATATTACTTTGGAATTTATTTTATTTTTATTCCGAATTTAGTTATTTTTGTTGAAATTCGTATACAAATACAATTGCTATTTTTTTGTTATTTTTATTGAAAATTATATATTTTTAGGGATTTTACTGAGAAATTCGTATGGAAATCAAATTACTTATTTCCTTTTATTTTTTATTTCAAATTTCAGTTATTTTTTATTGTACTTGACATGGACTCTTACTTTTAATCTAGAACGTTATAATATGAACCAACTCAGTCAACGGTGTAGATTTTTATCTTTTTTCTTCAATTAACGTGATAATTTTTATCCCTTAAGAATAAATATGGTGGTTTCTTTTGCTTCTGTTTTAATATTATAATATATATGGTATATACCCCTTCAAAACAATAGATGATACATAAGAAGCTTTGCGTGAATCAGACTGTAGACAGGATCAAGGATTGCAAACTAGTACTAGTTCATAATCTATGGCGTGAACGTATTAATTAGCATGAAGGATGATGCTCACCTTGAGTATGATAATCAGATTCTACGGGTAAATAATTTGTTGATGACATAGTTTTTTCTGATATGCATCATTGTCATTGGGCACCAACTTGCAACATTTGTCTATGATGCATGCTCCAAGATACAGAGACAGATGAAATATGAAATTGGCTTTGAGTTAGGATTATGTTCTCGGGCTGCAAGTTAAACCAATAAAGCTCAAACATTATCTCAAGCTTATATGTTCGTAGTACGTTGAAAAATGCTTCTTGTGGGCAAAGTATACGACTATGAATGCGTCAGTTCGTTTACTGGAATTTGTTTGGCTTAGAGGAGTATTGGACTGAAAAATCCGGCAAACTAAGCAAATGCGATGAGTACATGCAGCAGCACGACGTGGCAAAACAGCATGTAACACGTTCTTCCGGAACTCTTGCACAAGTATAATCAAACAGCGTTAGTTTATTGACTTATTACAAGTACTGTATGATCATGACATGAAGAAAATAGAAGGGAAAACATGTATCAAACAAACAACCTTGAACACACGGAAGACCAGTTCGATTTGTAGTTCGTCACAAACTTAATTTTGATTGCTAGTTTGAAAGCTCAGTCTTGCGCCGGCGTCGCTCGTCGGAGATCTGCTTTGCGAACTTGGCGAGCTGCTCCTCGTTGGTGCCCTCGCCGGGCACCTCCACGTACCGGCCGGTCTCCAGGTCCACCCGGCTGACGTTCTTCTTTAGAAGCTCGGTCCCTATCTGCACCAGCTTATCCATGTTGTCCTTCGAGGAGTCATCGATCGAGCCCGCGCTTCCGCTCAACTGATCATACTGCATTTACACGACAAATAATCACCGGTTCAATTCCCAAATCACATAAACAATGGAAACTCAACAGGTTTTGTTACTGTTTCATGATCTGTGCAGCTATCTTTTGGTGTTCGGGCGCATAAGTATAGACCTGGATGCGCAGGTAGTTGTGGCTGGAGCGCAGGGCCCTGAAGAGGACGCAGAGGTGGATGTCGACCATGTCGGCGCTGGCGGAGTTGAACATGTCGACGATGGGAGCGGTGCCGTCCTTGATGAGCCATTTGAAGATGCCCCACTTGGCGGCGTCCTTGGCGCTGTACTTCACGTTTCGGTTCGACCCGCAGCCGATTGAGATTACCATGAACTTGCCGTAGTCCACCGGCTTCACCGGGAAGAAGTCGTCGTCCCCCAGGATGATGTCCTGGGACACTTGGCTCATCGCGCACAGCGTCTGCATGCAACGCACGTACGCCCATGTTTACATATTTGTAAGTTGTGCGCTGTGAGATGGTGCATGCATGCGGCGGCGAGGCGCTTACGGGGTTGTTTGCGGCGAGGCCGCCGTCGACGAGGTTGAAGACCCTCGTCTCGCCTCTGTCGTCTTTGGTCTCGAAGTAGTGCGCCGGGAAGAACGTCGGCGCGGCGGAGGTGCTGATCGAGATGTCCGACAGCAGCGCGTTCTTCGACGGCCGCTGCTTCAACTGATCATCACCATCAGATTCATGCATGCATGCTCATGAATGCAGTTGATCAGAAATCGTAAAGATTTTTTTTTTTTGCTTGACATAGCGCTAATTACAACATTATTTCACCATGACGACTCAGAAGAGAGGAGTTAGCAACGAAGTTGATCTGACTATATGAAATCAAATCAGGTAGTTGGTTGTTCAGCATTATCATAGTAGGTTGTCGGTTAGTAGGCCATCAGCACCTCTCCTTTGAAAGAATCTAAGTACATACTGTGACAGTAAAAATACGATCCATACTAAATAATTTTTCTAGAACGACTAATCACAAGCTGGGCATGGCTGGAATTCAACAGGCTCCACTGTTCATAATTTTTTTTTACATTTTATTTCGTGTGACAGGCAGTCAGGTACGATCACTGTCCATAGAGCAATCAATATAGCGACAATGTTGTACGTACTACTGGTGACCACATAGTCTGTTCAGTGTTCACTGATTGGTTAATTAGACGAAATTGTGCTTGCGCGAGGAGCATATTAGCAGTACACAAAGGACGTGATCAGCTATCGACGTGGTACCTCAAAGCTCGAGAAAATCGTGGGTTGCAGGTACGCGATGTCGAAGGTCGGGATGACCACGTGGGTTAGCGTCCTGTCCAACCTCGTCTCGCCGAGGTGCTGACGGAGCAGCGAATGGAGATACTTGCCGTCGTACTTGGGCCCACTCACCATCCTGAGCGCGCCGCCGATCTTGGACAAGATCCAGTTCCTGCAAAACGGCAGCAAGATCGGCTCATCCTTAAAATAATCACCATATGCATATACACAAAGTGATGAACTAACGCTGTAATAAGTTTCAGCAATGCTTGACCAGCATGTTCTTGTACTGAGTAAACGTACAGTGAAGGAAACCAGTTTTGTGATAGTATGATTTGCATTGCATGCATGCATGGCTAATTACTTCTGTGGGAAGATTTTGGGCGACTCGTCGATGTAAAATTGCGCCAAGTCCTTGGCAGCGAAGAGGGGTCGCTCGTTCTTATCTGGAGCTGTGAGCATCACTGTCAGGAGGCCGCCGGTGCTCGTGCCGGCGACGACGTCGAAGTAGTCTGCAATCCTAGCATCCAGTCCGTCCAGTTTCTACATGGCGACAACGCAAAAGTTCACGAGTTATGAGCGCCTGACATGTACTACAACACGAAATCACGGCAATCTCCTCTGCCTTTGGTAACAAAGCAAAGAAAAGTACACATTGGCAGTCTTCACCACAGTATACATGTGCACTGCATGAAATGGTAGATGACTATCTCTTACCTGGAGCTCTGCTTCGAGGAACGCAAGGATTGTGGCCGGGATGATCCCTCTGACGCCGCCGCCATCGATGCTTAGGACGGTGACTAGCTTGACCTTGTCAGGGGAATTCTGCCGTGCAGCTTCTGCAGAACTAGTACTTGCCATTTTGGAGTCTGATAACACAAGTCAAGCTATGCAAAAGAGAAGAAAAACAGCATGTGGTGATGGAACTAGCATGAAGCTTGTTATATGGACATGTCTGGAGAAATATGAAGGAAGAAGCAACAAGATTGGCTCAACTGCATACAGAGTCAGACTAGGGGACAAAATCCAACTAATCCTGATATATTACCTCAGCAGGTAAATCATTACATCCTTTCAACCTCTTGAAGTTGGACTATTAAAAAATATGTCTTTTTTTAAAAAAAGAAACTGCTCTTAAGTTGGACAAGAAACCAGCGCTGAGTCAAGTACAACACGTGTATAGTTTCAAGGTGGTGTTCAGATCACGTTTAGGATAAAGTGGACGCTGCATATAAAAATATGGGAGTGTTTATACAACATTTAACTATTTTTGAGGACAAAAACAGTCAGATTTTGAGCTGTTAGATGGAAATCTAATGCCCTAGATTATTTTTTTTTGAAGGGAGTCATCTTTTTTGGAGGGGGCTTGTATGGGTGGATCCGTTAGATGGAGATCTAACGCCCCAGATCAATCTGACTGTTTTTATCCTCAAAAATAGTCGAATGTTGTATAGCAATACTCTAAAAATATTCCCATCAAGCAATTGGGGAATGCTACAAAGCATGGAAATGTGCCTATCCTAGTTTTGGAAGAACCAATCTGGGAGAATATAATGGAGAAATATACTAAAATATGACTATTAAATTCTTTCAGTTTATCCTTAATTTGTGTTTGCCTACACGCCTTGGATACAGAGATCAAACATGATCTAAAATCAACATTGCAGGTAATTAAAATTTGTATTTAGCAAACTATTGACGCATGCACCTCTTACATTTAAGTTTAGAATATTGAACAGATTATGTGAAGAAAGAGAAGGTACCTGGAAGTCTGGAATGCAAGGACACAAGCAACAATTTGCTTCTCATTACCTTCGCATGCCCCTGAAAAATTCTAAATGGGGTGCACCAACTCATATAAACAGCATAGGCCATATCGAATGTTGTTAGTGATAACAAACATCAGTCATGTGTATGTTCAAATATGTCAAGGTTTGTCTTTTTTTTCTACTTTCAATAAAAAATATATTAATGTTTTCTATGTATTTATGTTTTCATCATCAGAAAAATGTCTTCTTAAGAGACTAAGTTCGACGGAAAAGGACTGCAAGTTTGAAAACCATAAAAGCCGGCCGAAAACGTGGTTTAAGATAAGGTTCAGGAGTAACACCTTCCAGCTAATAAGATGTATAACATACACGCACTACTATTATTTCTCCTTTTGTTAACATTATGTCCATGAGCTTGCCAAGAAAACATGAGAAAGAAAAACATACAGCTATTCTCAAGGACAAATAAGGTGTTGCGAGCTGTTATTACACCATGTGACTAGATCTAGAATATTTATAATGATGAATAATTGAATATGTTATTTATTGATTTATTTGAGGCGTGTGACATGTGTGGACTAGTGTCGGTTAAGTTAGAAAGAACTTGTACTGAAAAAAGATACTACTTTGGTCTTTACATGTGCAGGGTAACTCGGAGGTGATTGTAGCCTACGGCAAAGACGGGGAGATGACTTGGTGCAAAGTCATGGTCTAGAAGGTCAAGAATACTGGAGGGGACGGTCGTGCTCGAGTTGGGACATATGAAAATCATAAATGAGTGATGCGTGATGGATCTACCGAGATATGGTTTGGAGGCTACGACATATGACAAAAGTTAAAAAAAAGTATTACGTAAGCAATTCAAGTCTTTTATTTATCGGAATTGGATAAGAACTCATAGTTGAGCCCTGACTATAAATAGAGATGCGGCTAGGTGCTAGTCCTAAGGTTGGATATATGTAATTTTCGTGCTAGAATTTGAGAGCTACCAAAATGGTATTTTTTAGCCACAAACATGATGATTCAGTAATAAAAAATAGTTCCGAGAAAAATTAGTAATGGTGCATTTCAATCGTCGATGTCCCAATTTGCGTTGTGTTGTCCTCGGGAAGAATTCTCACAAGGCAAGATAGCAGCATCTAGTTCTACGCCTTTTCTGTCCTTGGTCCACGTGCGCAGCATGAAGACTTTTGCATGTGATTGACGAGCCGTGCATCGTCTTCTGTCGAGCAACATCACTCATGAGTCATGACAAAAAAAAGTGAAAGCGACGTTTGCAACAATAACGTGCAGCAACCAGTGAAAGTGACGACGTTGAATTTTTAATCAGCTACAATACCAACACTGTACATACAGTACCGACCGAAAGCGATGTATGCTACAATACCCAAAAAAATGTTTTTCCCTTTGCTGTTTTTTCCTTTCGTTTTTGTTTTTGCTATGTTGGCTGGTTAGACAATTAAAAAACAGTAAATTTAAGAAAAAAAACTTCCGATGTGGATTACAATTATTCACTCCATCTAATTGCTATCGGCGATCCTACAGTTATGATTTGTGATAATGATCAAACATAATAAGATGTGAGCGTGCACTACTACAGAAATGAGTTTTTGTTCGGGATGAGATTGACATTGATTGTAATTGTGTATTTGTTAATGGATATTTTATTTCATTTCAATTAATTGATTTGCGAAATGGATATTTTATGTTTGTGAAATGAATTGAGATGTGAATTGGTTGTATAAATGTACATGTTGATCTGCTTGTTTCAGAGAGTATGACTAGCATTTCCTGAGGCTAGCCAATAAACATAAATAGATTTAGGGGTAGAAGAGCATAGCACAGACGGTTTTTAACTAAAATCCGTCTGTACTAGTTGATAATCACAGATGATTTTTTAACTAAAAACCATCTATGCTAGTTGATAATCACAGATGGTTTTTAGTTAAAAACCGTTCGTGATATTTATTTAAAATCGTCTGTGATTATCAACTATCACAGACGGTTTGTAATTAAAAACAGTCTGTGATATTTACACCACAGACGGTTCAAAAGGCATCTGTGATGACCTCATATCATTATTGATCCATAAATTCAGATGGCTCACAAAACCGTCTGTGATAACATTTCTAAACCGTCTATGATGACATTTTTGAACTGTCTGTAATATAGTTTTCTGTAGTAGTGGTGTGCTGTTCATTGACTACTTTGAACCAGGTCAGTGTTGACCATAAAATGAATTTGAGATTCTTAACCTGGGTGTTGAGTGGAAGAAAAGGAAACTAAGCTATTGGAGATTACTTAATTGGTCAAATTTTTTTGTGTTTTTATTGCACGTAATTTTTTTGTGTTTGATGTTGGTCCCGTTTTAGAAAGCTAATGATTTTGCAAGTAGCAAAGTACAGCAAATAATTGGTATTTTGGTTTACTTCTCTTTTCTCCCTACATGAATTATGATGAAAATTTCCTGATAGTGTTGGAGAAGAGAACCAATGACAAAAGGATGCACAAAGCAAATAGTAAGTCCAGTCACAAGACAAGGACGTCTTTGAAACAAGCTAAAACAAAGAAAGAAAACGCAACTATCAGTTGTATCGTTACGTAGGCTGACAGCAGGTCTAGACATGGACATCTTTGAAATTTCTACGATCTATAGTACAAGCTTCAGCTTCTGGTCTGGAATAGGGGTGAAAACGGATCGAATATGATCGAATAATCTCAAATATGAATACGAATCTATATTTTTAAAATGAATATGAATACAAATTCGAATATTTTTAAATACGGATACGAATATTCTTGAATACGAATACGGATATTTTTGAATATATATTTTCTCAGAGACGAATATCGGATAAAACAGGTTCCTAGCGGTTTTGCCGATTTTTCACTGGTTTTAAACCGTTTAAATTCAAATTTTAAATCATAAAATTCGTACGGATTTTTCATGGGTTCTAGAAACGGATCAAATACGAATCAAATAGTCTCGAATACGAATACGGATATGAATATTTGCGAATACAAATATTCTCAAATACGGATACGAATATTCTCGACTATGAATACGAACAATTTTTAATACAGATTTTGCTTACTACATTCGCGTTTTCTCGGATACAAATATCGGATAAAACGAATTATCCGTTACCGTTTTCCACCCCTAGTCCGGAGAGAACCAGCCGGAGAATATTTACCTTTTTACCCAGCGTTGATTTCAAAACACAGGGATAATCAATGAATTTTTTAATAATTTTTTTAATTAAAAAATACAAAATTATATCTATAATTTTTTTGCAAAAGTAGTCTATTTTTTGCCAAATTGTTGGGCGACTGGCTTCTATTACCCAATGGTCAAGCGATAGACAGTCAGTCGTCCAACGGTTGGGCAATATTAATGTAGTCGCTGGAGCTTCTCTTCGAGAAAGGTGAGGATGGTGCCGGGGATGATGCCGCGGACGCCGCCACCGTCGATGCTCAGCACGCTTACGACGTTCCCGAATGACGGCGGCTGGGACTTGGGCGTCAAAAGCGACGTTGCGCCGCGGCTGAGCGCCCGAACGTGCACGGGAGCCATGCCTAAGACCTCAAACGTTAACTAGCTCGCTACCTAGAGCTGCTAAAAACAATGGCTTGGGAGATCCTCTCCCTCTACAAAAGGCTAGGTAGCTTGATTTGTTCGTTTGTCTCCGGCGCGGTTCGCTTTCGACCGCTTTGTGATGTCCCTAGGCTGATGCGCATGAGCCCATATTTGCAGCGGAGTTGCACCGATCACGACGAGATGGTCGCACGCAGCTCGTACTGCACTGCTCCTAGGAATGGAACGGAAGCGTGGGTACGACGTGCGCGTCAAAAGTTGAAGTGATCAAGCGGCAAACACACTGGCAAGGGTACGGCGAACCTGACCGCACCATACGCCACTTTTTTCTAAAGTGCATGCGCGAGCGCACCGCATGCGCGATCAGATCAGGTCAAGGTCGCGCACGAGTGAACACACACACGATACGAGTGGAAAACCCTGTCCGGTTCCGTTTGGACGTACCTGGCCGCCGTGAAGCTTGGGATCCATATCCCATTCGGGTGCTGCCACTTGTCGCAGCTTCTGCCCGCTATAGCCGTGCACGTGCGTGGGCGTAGGACCTGCGAGGCGGCGACTTCTGGTTTACTTAGTCAGAGGTCATCGGCACTCGGCACACGGGTACAGGTGGATACGTACTTCGTGTATAGCGTATTGACCTGCGGAGCGGTCAGAAATTTTTTTCTCCACGAAAATGTGTGGAAAGCTCGTGTTTCGTCGTCGACGAAGAAATTAGCTCGCTTCCTTCTGTGAAAATGGAGACGAGATACAAGTTGTTTTCAGATGCCCATGTTTTCAACCACGAGGAAAACTAGGCCTACAACTAGGGCTGTAAAAAAAGCTCGAGACTCGTGAGTTACTCGGGTTCGGTTCGTCTTAGATTTGACTCGAATTCGGCTCGAATTATAAACGAGCTTCAGCTCAAACTTGAGCTGAAGCTCGCAAGCTTATCGAGCTCGAGCTCGAAAAGCTCGAGTAGGCTCGTTCATTATTGCTAAGCATGACTCTTTAAAGTGTATACACATGTATTTCAATTTTTTTATCAATTGTATTGTCCAAATCACACCGGGCTTATAAATAAGATAATGGTTTAAGCCTAAGAACAAGATAGACTGCAGTTGGCTAAGCTTATGGTAGATAAAAAGCTAAAGACTCGTGAATTGCTCGTGTTTCGCTCGTCTCAAGTTCGACTCGAGATCGGCTCGAAAGATAAATGAGCCAAGCTTGAGCCTAACTCTAGGCTCGGATGATTCTGAGGCTCGGTTCGAGTTCGGTTCAATTCTCTAACAAACTCAAGCTTGAGGCAGTGAACTCGCTCGAGCTCGGTTCATTTACAGCCCTACCTACAACTAGCTAGCGCGTCGATCTGTCTTATTACCTCTCCGGTCTGGAGATACAGGTGTGATTTTTGACCACTGATTTTGTTTTATTATGACTAATGGTAACTCAGCTAAACTGGTCGAGTAATTGGGCAAGTAGCCCAATAGAGCTCAATAGAAAAAATTATTTACTATAGAAAAACGGTTTTTAAAAGTTAATATGAGCATATCTTAATTGTTTGTGCAAGAAACTAATTTCCTTTGCTTTAATTTCTCCTTGTACAGTTTCAGAGAACGTTCCATGTGCCTTTCTTTTTGGCTTTTAAAACATATTTTTGGTTTTCTACAGTAATTAGCTTTTAAACGGAATGTCTTTTTAAAATAGGGTATACTAGTTAATTGTAATAGACACTGTAGCGACTCCATTTATATCGGTCAAAATTATATGTAAGTTTATCTTACACCATATTATCTGTCACGAAACAACCAAAAGTTATAAAGCACAGTTATAAATCATAAACTGCAGCCGACATTTGATTCGCCTACGGACCGAAATTCACCACGCGGTGCACAGCCCTCGCAAGTTCATCTGGTCGTAGCTTGCTTTATCTCCGCTACTTCCATTGCCATGATCACAAGCTCCCCATGAATTAAAGTAGACTGGCAACAGTAGCCACGCACGCGCAGTAAACATTCAATTGCGCGAACGTGCTGATCGGTCGGCCGGCGTCAGCACTCATATCGATCACTTCATTTTTTTCATTACAAGAAAGACGTGCACACATTACCACACACACAAAATACGCGTGCACGCACACACATAAGTACACCTCCTAAGCAAAAGATCATATGAGAAAATCCAGAATTATATTATGATAAATTATTGTCATTTGAGAAGCAGAAGGCTCTGTCACATGCTTTGAGTATAGCGAGCCGAACCACATTCGGATCAAGTGCCCCAAACTGATGGGCAAGGAAGAGAATGACGTTCGGAGGCGTCCTCAAGCTCGAGGCGTGAAATCTAAGAAGCAAAACTACCACAAGTTCATCATCTGAGTCATTGCCACTCTTGAGAACGTCGATTTGAGTGATGTGGACTCGGTGACAGAAGATGACTCCTATGGCAAGAACAAGACTTCACCAATATGTGTTTCATGGCCAAGGGCGGTGTCGAAGTCAACTCCTCCTCCCACAAGCCCTACAGTGATCCCAATAAAGTATATCCCTTCTCCAAAGATATGAAACATACTATTGTTGATGTGAACGAAAACTGAAGAAACAAACTAAAAGTATCCAGAACCAGAATATTATAATTGACAACTTAAATTTAGAAGTTGTTAGTCTCAAATCCACGAATCTTAATGATACCTGTTAATCTTGCTCTTGCTTTCATGATTAAATAACAAATCTAAAAGTTGTTTATTCCTCTATTGTTAGTTAACTTAAGAATGCTCCATATGAACTATAATCTCTCAAATTTAGTAATGATCATGGTTGCTTAAGTGCTATTACCTTAGATGTGATTCCTTTAGATGCTATTCCTTCATCTTATTCAAATTGTACTTTGCTTGAATTGAAATTTGATAGTGCTACTAAGGAATTGCTAAAATTTCATACTCTTCATACTTGCTCTCATTATGAGGATAGTAAAATAAAAATAAAATAAATGACTAAAATTCTTATTCATTCTAGGACTGTATCTTATGAAAATTATTCTAGGCTCAAAATTGATATTGATGCTCTAAACAAAACACTCGATGATAAATGTAAAATTAAAAAAATCCATGTTCATGACTACATCTAAGAAAATTACTGATTCTATTTCTTGTGCATTTTGGGATAAATTAGGACTGATTTAGATGAGACGAGTAAGACTTTTAGAGTCAAATGTAAGGAGTAGTTGGATAGGGTTAGAAATTCCCCTTATGTGTTTTGTGAGGCTTTGAAACCTGAGGTAGCTATCCATAAGGACATATATGCTAGGGCAACCATAACAAATGAGTGTGTCACATATGAAAATCTAGCCCAAAAAATTACTATCTTAAGGCTTTCTAGTGGGAAGAACCTCCACATGATTCTTGATCAATCTAAGATAAGTATGAAGAAAATGAGTTTAGAATTTAATTCTAAAGAATATTCCTAGAACCACCCATTTAAAGTTGTAAGGGTAGTTGAGAATTGCAAGTTTGAGGTAAAACTCTCTTAGCCATCCAAGACTATCTTTAGATCAGCAGGTTTTGCCCGAACCCCTTCTAGCCAGTCATGTGCTTATACTTCAACAGGTCAGATCCCCTTATAAGGTCAAATATCATTGCACCTTCTGAAAAAAGATGACTCTTTTGGTAGCTCTAGGTAGCGCTTTATGTTAGGAGATCGTGAGGCTAGACCTTGAATAGCATCTAGATAGGGGAGTATTGGCCTTTTGGTAGGCCAATTTGGAGAGGTCTAGGTGGTTTTCATGTACATCCTCATCATTTTTATACTAACAATTTTATTCCTGCTTCTATTGCTATTCCTAAACATCATGTGGCTTAGTAATGGATTCATAAGTCTTTTATCACTAAAGCCAGTACTGAGGCACAGATATTTCCTACTTATGCCCTGTTGGTCCAGCGAGTGAGGAAGGAGGATGTGTGTCTTGTTGACTCTAGGTGTTCATGACACATGACTGGAGATTCTAGATAGTTCTTCTCCCATACTCGTTCATCTGACAATGAGTTGATCTCCTTTGAGGATGCTTCTACTGGGACCGTGACAGCAATGGGCATAGCGTGTGTCAGCAATGACTTCATGCTCAAGGATATTGCTTTGGTAAGTAAGTTATGATATAATCTATTATCTATTTCCTAACTTCTTGACGAGGGTCTAGAAGTGAGATTCAAGAGTTGAGAGTGTAAAGTTCTAGACTCCTCGAGTGAGTGTGTCTTTAGGATATCTAGGTTTGAGATGATTTTTAGTGCTATTTTCAGTATCTCTTCTATCTCTAGCTCTAAGTGTCTTGTGGCTTCTGACTCTTATGACTTAGTATTGTAGTATCGTAGACTTGGGATATATAAGCTTCAATCACTTGACTAGAGTTAGTAGCAATAACCTTATTAGAGGATTGCCTAAACTTATGAGTTCTAGAGACCTAGTGTGCACACCCTATAGACATGGTAAGATAGTTTCTACTTCTCATCCACCTCTTACTTTAGTGGTGATTGATGGCCCTAGACAACTCTTGCACTTAGACATAGTTGGCCCTTCTAGTGTCCAGTCTGCAGGAGGAAAGTGGTATGTGCTTGTTATTGTAGATGGTTTCTCTAGATATTCTTGAATATATTTTCTAGTTTCAAAGGATAAGGCATTTGACTATTTTAGAGAATTGGCCCTTAGACTAGCAGTTGTCCTCCTAGGAGCCATGAGAGCCATCAGGAGTGATAATGGCATAGAATTCAAGAACTCATCCTTTGTCATTTTCTACACTGAGAGAGATTTAGAGCACCAGTTCACCACACTAAGATCTCCCCAAGTAGAAAGGGGTTTTAAAGAGAAAGAATAGAACTCTTATAGAGATGGCTACAACTATGATAGATGAGCATAGTATCCCTAGGAAGTTTTGGGTTGAGGAGATTTCTACTGCTTGCTATATGTCCAATAGGGTTTTCCTGAGATCATCCATAGGCAAAACTTATTTTAAGCTTAGATTTGATCATAGGACTAACATCTACCATTTGATGATATTTGGTTATAAGTGCTTCATTCTTAAACATGGCAATTTGGATAAATTTGAATCTAGTTGTTACGATGGTATTTTCCTTGGCTATCGTGTATTTAATTTGGATATTAACAAAATTATTGAGACTTGTGAAGTCACTTTTGATCAGGTCCTGGTACTAGACTCGGTAGTGTAGGTACATAGGTACATGGTGATCAAAAGAGTATCTTCGTCAATGATGACCCTGGCTTAGAGGATGAGGACCTAATCCCTCCTCTAGTCACTTTTGAGTTGGTTGGAGAGCTTGCTTCCTCTACTCCAGCTTCATCAGAGTAGTCTCCTCCCACCTTCACCGGCGCTTCGAGTGGTTCTGCTCCTACCTCCACAGCCAATGAGGTAGAGGCCGCGTCTACACTAGGACCTCCTTTTCACATTCAGTGACGACACCCTTAGGAACAGATGATTGGGGATCTCCATAAGTGAGTTACTCGCTCCAGGTTGCACATTATGCTTTTATTACATCTTTTTGAACCCCGAGATGTCACTCATGCTTTATCTTATTCCTTTTGGATCAATGTCATGCATAAAGAGCTTGAAAACTTTGAAAGTAACCAAGTTTGGACCTTAGTTGAACCTTTTCTTAATCATAATGTAATTGAAACAAAATGGGTTTTCAAAAATAAACTTTGAAATATCTGAAGTATCTTTGTTGGCAAACCAAATAGGGCGGTGGCATTTGGTCAGTAATCTATTATGTTATCAAAGCAAAGACAAAAAAAGCCACCATGTTCTCTCTCAAGGGGTAGGAATTCCCACATTAATCGAAGAAAAAAAAAGATAAAGATCCATATCGTTGGTCATAGTGTGGTCCAAATTATAATGGTCTAGATTAAAAGAAAGAGTTAATATCAAATACAATCCAAAAAATAACTACAATTTGAAATAAAAATAAAATAGAATTAGCAATTTGATTTTCATATGAATTTCTAAGTAAAATTAAATAAAAATTCAAAACAAAAATTAAACAAAAATAGCAATTGGATTTGTGTATGATTCCACCAATAACATTGAAATTCAAAATAGAAAACAAAAGAAAATTTGCAATTTGATTTCCATACAATTCCAAAGTAAAATCCTTAAATAATTAAGTTTGGAATAAATTAAAAAATTAGCAATTTGATTTCAATACTAACTTCCAAGTAAAATCCCTAAATAAATATAATTCAAAATAAAACTTAAATAAATATTAGCAATTGGATTTGTGCATGAGTTCCAACCAAAAATAATTAAAATTCATAATAAAAAAATAATAAAATTATCAATTTGATTTCGATACAAGTTCCAAAGTGACGTCCCTAAATAACTACAATTTCAAATAAAAATTAAACAAAAATTAGCAATTGGATTTGTATACAAATTTCAACAAAATTGAAATTGAGCATAAAAATGAAATAAAATTGACACTTTGATTTCCATAAATTTGCAAAGTAAAATCCTAAATAACTAAAATTCAGTATAAATAAATAAAATTGGCAATTTGATTTGTATACAAACTCCAATAAAAGCAACTAAAATTTTAACAAAAATAAAATTTATAACAAAAATAGCACGAATGTTGTTGAAGGAGACCACGAAAGTGTGCAATAGTATCGATTTATCCAACAAGAAGACATTAACCCGTCGGAAGCGAAGAGCTAAGGCGATAACAGGGGAGATGAGGACAATGTCATACTGCCCCCCTTAGCTATTCGACAACGATAATGTTGTGCTACTCACCAAAGTCATTGATGATAAACTAAAGTTAAAGGAGCCAAGAGCTAGGACGACAAGTGGTGAGTGTCAGAATTGTTGAAGAAGTTAGTGTTCAAATAAGCTCAATAATAGGAAAGCTTTAACAGAGAAGAGATGAATCTTTGCATTGAAGATGAACTATAACGATATGGGGCCATCAGGTAGTTAGGAGCATGCCATCGCTGGTAAGGGGCACGATGTCATCGACAATAGCAAGAAGATTCTTTATATTGTTAGACAACGACTAAAGTATACATACTGATATCAGTGAAGATGCGAGATCATCACGGTTAATGAGGAAGCCATAGCGTTGAGGTCGCCAGTGTTGAAGAAGAGGAGTGATCAATACAGGAGAAGAGGGACGTCGAGCATGTGTAACATCAAACATGTGTATATACATGCATGTATTTGTACATATAGAAGCACAGACATATAGAAGTAGAGGAACAAAGAGCTCAAAGTAGAGATGTCGTAGCCATAGAGAATAGGCTTAGGGCCACTCGAGAGAGTATGACTGGTGTTCCGGGCAGGGATCAGCGATAGTTGTACGTGTATGCATGTTTGATGTTACAACAGTCAACATTAAGCAATAATTGAGAGAAGTAGAAGATAACTATGTAACGAAGTATTGTATTGGAATGGGTAGCAGCTAAGAGATTGTATTGGAATAGGTAACATTTAAGAGGGATCGATCAAGAATTGGACGTCCTATTAGAGGTTAAAGTAGAAAAGTTATAATGGTTAGAAGAGATAGAAGACACGGTTCAGTGGGGCAGTCGACGTGTGAGGGATTATAAGTTCAAGGTAGGTCACCCATGGTGCATCAGTGTATGCGTGAGCAATATACCATAATACCATGTAAGCTAATAAGATTGGGTGGGTTTTTTATGATGTGGCTTATGGCTTTTGGTTTAAATTTTTGAATTCTGGCTGTTCATGAGAGAGAGAGAGTATAGAGATAAAGATAGTCACATGTGATTTTGACTGATATAGATAAAGTCAGGATAGTGTCTACTGCAATCGACTTGTAAACTCTGTCTGGAAAAGGCACTCCGTTTGAAAGCTAATTACTGTAGAAAGCTAAGCCATAAGCCCAAAATAGCCCACCCATTGTCGCACATATAATCAATGTATTGTTTTGAGATTAAATAGAGATATATGTGCATGCATACATTTTGGAAAAGGATAACTAATGGAGGAATAGTAGGGGCATATAGCTATATGACCCAAGCATGATGGGGGAGTATTTACATTTTTAAGAACCCCAATCCATCAAGCTCATGCTTCAATTACATTTCTCAAGTTGTATTTTTCTTCATCTTCTATTATTATTTCCAATGTTTATGATGTATTAAAATCCTAAATAGCTTACAAGATAAATAAACATATTCTAAAATATTTAAGTTATATCATTTGATACTAAAAATTGTTAAATAAATTTAGCCGCGCAAATACGCGGCCACCCCGTTAGTTCCCACTAACTTACAGCGGCAATGTCCCAACTTCAACCCACTAAAAGATAGGAATGTACCACTCCCACAACTTTTCAGGTTTTAGTTCATTCTTCCAAAAGCTAGTTTTTTATTTCTCCCCAAAGTTAATTTGGAGATAGCTTGTTTAAATAAAAATAGGTTGTGTATAAATAAAAATAGATTAAGATTCTGTTTAGGAGGCTTAAAGCTCGCTTTTATCTATACTAATATAAAAGCACTAGTTTGATTAAACATTTTATCACCCAACTACATTAATACCCTCCTCTCTTGATGGTTAGATCAATAAAATTCAATGACTACTATTGCAAGTTGGTCCTACCATCTGGATATCTATACCATTTGTTCAACTCATCCAACGTCCTACCATTCCAAGTTGGTCCTACCGATCCGCATAATCACATCTTCCTCCTATCCCACTACCCCACAATCCCGTGCATCGCCCCACGAAGTGGCGCAACCGGTCCCCCTGCTTCTCCATCAGTCTGCCCCACTCTGCCCCAGTCATCCCCCATGCCACCCCCTACGATGCCGCTTCGTCCCCCATGCCAGCAGTCGTAGTCGGCCCCAAACCCTCGCGCCACCCACCTCCTCTAGCGCGATCGCACCACCCCGCTATTACGCCGCTCCACCCCCCTATGCCATCGCTTTAGTCCCCCTGCTCCTGCGCCCGCAGCTAGCTCCAAACCCTCGTGCTACCCACCTATTCCAGCCTGACCGTGCTACCCCACTGCTATGCCACTTCGCCCTGCGTTGTTACTTCACCCCCTTCGCACTCGCAGCCACCCCCGCATCACCGCTCCGATCCCCTACCCTCCCTCCTCCCTGCCCCACCCCCGTTCAGGCACCCACAAAACACAACCTGCTCTAGCCCCTCATCCCTAGCATGCAACCCATGCTCCAACCCAATTTTTGAATATCTAATGAGAATTCCTGATTTTGAATTTTATGAGGTATGAACATGTTCAATTCTTGCTATATTGATTAAGCAAACACTAATTGCTATAGATTTATTAACCAAACAGTCTAATTGGCTAGACTGATGGTGGCTGTTTGTTGGATTTCTGATGATGATATTATGATATATCAGTTTGATTCTTGCTGCAAGAAATCATGATCGATAGACAGAAGTCATGTATGGTGAGAAATCTGTGTACTAGATGCTGTGATACATGAAGTACCACCAAGGTAAACAAAGTATGGTCCACTTCTGATAAATGATGTGATACAAGAAGTACCACCAAGGTAAATAGGGTATGGTCCACTTCCGACAAATTTGGTATACATTGTTTAGGTTTTTTTGGTTCAAACTATTATGTTGGGCTCAAGTTTGTACTAGGATGAATCGATGTGCACTACTGGACACCAAGAGGACAACAACATGACAATGAGCAACAATGTATTAGTGGAGTAATTCAATAAGAGCTACATTTGAACCTTTCTAACTTCTAATTTACATGCACTGGTTTTTTAGTTTCTAAACATCGATCCATGCTTGTGTGCTTGTCATGTGTGTGCATGTGCATCTACCTTGTAATCTAAAAAAGAAAATATGCTGTTGTGGTTCCTAAAAACAGACCGGGCTTTGTCGAGCACCATACAAGTCCATGGTTTAGGAACAACTTTTCCTTTTACTTACCATTCAAACTTGAATTTGATGGGAGGTTAATGAGATGTGTCTGGGCTGCTACCTTTTATTCCATTTTTTCTTGATCTGCAGTTGGGAGAAGTCACCATGCTGATATAATGCTCCAAGCCTCCAACGCATGATGAGGTGTGCAAATTATATAACTTACTATTTGCTTCTATATTTATAATAATTTGTGACTCTATTTCATACCGCAATACCCAAACTAAAATTATGGTTTGGCGAGAAAATGAAACTACATTATTTAAAGATACCTTACATGTTCTCTAACCATACCATCCAAATGTGACTTAAATATTATTCTATGATACACCCCGTAAGGGTAACTAGCAATGTCGGCAGCACCAGCACTAAAGAAACCAAGATGCAAACATGAAGATGCCAAGTAGGCCGAAGAGTGTGTTATACTTAGATTTTTAAGGCTTTTTTTATTTTCTGATGCTTAACAAAAATGTTATAGAATCATTATTAGTTTGATTAGTAAAACTAAATTTGAAGTATAAGCATGCATGTTGTTCGTTAATGTTTTTGTTATATATTTATTTTAGCGATGTGGGTTCCACATGCACGGTCACTATACATGTTTAATATAAACTCTATGTGGTCTCTTTTTGATAAGGATATAATAATCCTCAATTTATTATTTATCTATAATAGTATTATTATGTCATTATACTCCTTAAGTATACCCCTTATTCGTAAGTAAGAGAATTAGCTAAGTGGTTGTAAGCCTTTCTACGACCACTTCTAGGTCATAAACCAGCAACATTGCGGGTCTATCTGACAAGGCAGTTAGCGTACGCACTTATTCCCAGGAATAACTGCTCATAACTTCTCTCTACCTTTAGCGATAACCTCCTGACGACGATGACGTATCACTTCACTGATAATAACTACTGTCGGATAGTTACCATCTGATACGCTAAGACATCTATTCGCGTGGAGCAACTGCCACCTTTTCATACATTATATAAAGGCGGAAGTCATACGCAACAAGGAGGAGGGCAAGACATTCCACATTAATCTTTCCTTTTATTGTAATCATGACATTCAGTATAGCAACACAGAAGTAGGGTTGTTATTCTCTCCAGAGATGGCTAGAACCTGTATAAAATCCCTGTGTCTTTTTCTGTATGTAATATGTTGTTTGAGAGATTCCCCAAACCAAAAAATCACACGTAAGATCAGTATTAGAACACCGATACTTTTAAAATATTTTTTGGATGCAGATGTTCAGAAGTCCTTGTGAGAAGATGCTGCTACTCACGATACTGTCAAACATACTGTCCACTTTAGGAATGAGCAACTCAAGGCTAATAGCCCTCCTATCCTCTTCTTGAGTGAGGAGCTCAATGCCAAGAACCCTCCTATCCACATTTATAATCAGCTAGACGCTGTCAAGAACACTGTTGTCCACCTTTCTAATCAGCCACCAGTGAAGAAAGTCATATTTAACCACACTATTGAGAGGGCAAAGAGCAAGAGCAAGGACAAGAAAACACGTGCCTGTATCCCCAGGGTTGAGGTGATTGACATTACCTCAACCTTGAGAGGGACAAGATCGTTTCGGCTTCGGCTTCTGGCTTATTTTTCACTATTCCTAAATTTCGTCTTTTTCTGATTTTTTTAGATTGTTTGAGTTTTTTTTACCAGTTCTTTTTTCCCTGTATTTGTTTGCACTACACATGATGGGCTAACCTATTTTTTCTATTTTTAAATTTTTTAATTTTAATTATACCAAATAAGCCACCTTCAGTTACAGTGTAATTTCAGCTACCTACAGTGAAATAAGCCATAAGCCACAGCCCAACCGATCACCACCAGTCTAGAATAAGAGCTCGCTAATGTCTTATGATGCTTCCTCATTAATGTCTTGGATTTGATCTTCATGCATTATGTGTCCATGGTAGGAACCATTATTTTGGTTGTGTTCAG
Source organism: Dendrocalamus sinicus (assembly GCA_036346575.1). Classification (NCBI taxonomy): domain Eukaryota; kingdom Viridiplantae; phylum Streptophyta; class Magnoliopsida; order Poales; family Poaceae; genus Dendrocalamus; species Dendrocalamus sinicus. Next base: position 30,864,017 of record CM070662.1, read on the forward strand.
AACCATAATTCTGAAGTATTTATTTCTTCAAAATGTTTGTGTCATATCTTTTAAAACTTATTTTATCACTATCATTCTGAACGGAAATGGAAGTGCAATGTTCTATTTTTCTTCACTATTATTTTGAATGGAAATGGAAACAAGGCCAGCGTAGCCTTTGCCATGTGGTTCCCATGTATTCCAACTGATTATCAGTAATATCATTTTCAAGCAAGATATATTGAGGAAAACGTGCATTGCACGTGCACGCTTACTAGTTTCTTAAAAAGCTGAAAGCCCCTCAAACATGCTATCAACAGCAGCATGGTGCGAACGTGTCAATCAATCAGAAAATCGAAACAATCATCGCTTTGATAAGAATATTATCATTTTCATTTACTAGTAAGGTACTCATGCGTTGCAAAAGTGTCCTAAAAAAGTAATAGATATAATTAAATGTGAGATTGCAGATTTATCTCTGACCTCATGCTATATGAAAGTTTTTTTTTCAATAGGGTGTTTTACAAAAATCAAGACAAATTACCTTGTGCTAAGTGATTTAATCAAAAAATTGAAACTAAGGCTTCTTTTAGATTTTCTAATTTCTACAAGAATATTTGAACTATTTCTTGCGGCACTCCTATGTTCAAAGTAGACCTTAAAAATTTTCACTGAAACAACAGTTGATATGCCTAGTCTACACTATCCATGATAGGTCACATTTCATTATCATGCAAGGGTGAAGGGGAGAAGGTGGTGAACGGATAAACTCCCCCTTCTATATCAGTAGAGACAAAAGGTTAGAAACTGAACCGGGAACTTTTATTTTTTGGCCCTAGTGCCTTCTTTTTTGCAAATTTGGTTCTGTTGCCATATTTTTGTGAATTTAGCCCCTGCTTGAGCGCGGAAGAATGAGCGGCTGATGCATGGATCGTACCACGCCCTCGGAGCACGACACGTTGGCAGGTGGTGGGGCCCACCGACCTACTGCGTCACCAGACCGCGGCATGCAGCGTTGTACTTTTCATGTCCCCCAACCGTGGAAGAAGACTAACTCGCACGCGTGTGGTCTTGCCTTGGCCCACGCGCCCACTGTCGGCCGCTTTACCCGACCGCGGCAGCCACGCGTCGCCTCACGTGTCGCTGGCCCCCTGTGCATACCCACACCACCCGACCGCGGCAGCCAAGTGCTCGCCACACATCGCCTCACATGTTCTCGTGCGTCGCTGGCCCTTCGTGCGTGGTAGGCATCGTGCACAATAAAATGGTTCTGGCCAGTGGTTCTGCTACCATTATAGAGCCCATTTCTTTCATCCTGTAAGTGCCACTCTGAGAGACCAAGAGAGGAAGAGAAGGGAGGCCGTCAAGTTTGCGTTGTTTTGGTTTGGAATTTGAAGTTTGTGCAGTTATAAAAGTTGTAGATTGGCTTCTGAGCATCAAGACAAGGTAATTTTCATCCACATGTGACTACAAATTTAGCATTGTGATTAGCATGTAATTAGCTGAATGGTAGGTTATTAGTACGAAAAAGTAGTAATTAGTCTTGTGTACTTAGTCTATGCCCTTAGTTCTGTTAGAAGAATAGTGTTAGTACTGTCATTAATTACTTATTAGTCTTGGTACTTACGTACGTGCATGATGTTACCTAAGTATTGCTAAATGAATTCGCATGCAAACAAAATAGTTAAAATCAGCGTGTTATAAAATAATTACTACGCAATATACACAAGAAAGGTAGTAGATAGCCTTGTGTAGTCGGTCTGTATCCTTAGTTTATTTAGAAAACTTAGTGTTGTTAGTGTGATTAATTTATTAATTAGTTACGGTAATTACATGCATGTTATTGTCTACGTATATGTACTTTAAAATTCCAGTACGTAAGAATTTTATCAAGATGCCACTAAAAAATAGAAACAAATAAAAAACACAAGTAAGTTTGTACGGTGAATGAGAACGTCCAACATTTCAACTGAATGAATGTAGTTGACATTCTGATAATTTTATATTAGTTGGTAACATATGGCAGCCAGATGATTGTTTTGGATGCAGTTGACATTTGAAAAAGGAGATGGGCCACATGATTCCGCGCTGCGCCATGCTCTCACGGTGGCCAGCACGTTCCGTGCTCTCCGGCCGCGACGTGTGCCAGGTGTCAGCCTTTGGGCCAAAACTGTAATTTTTGACGTACGGAGGCTACATTTACAATTTCAATGGCACAATGGGGCTAAATAAATTTCCGAACCGGTGACGTATAAACTTTGGTCATGCCAGATACGGACTGTCTCTACCTTAAAAGAACTTGAGAAAAACAAGAGAAAGGTATACATCCACCATCCCACTTCTTAAAGAACTGGACAGAAACAAGAGAAAGGTATGCATCCACCATGCCAGATAACTATGCTCTATTTTTGAGTTAAAGCCACTTTTAATACTTTTTGACATCATATTTACAAAAATAACCGTATACGCACCATATTAACAAAAATGTCATTTATGCAGCGCCCGCGAGGTGACACGTGGCGCTACCGCGCGGTGGGGGGACCGCAGGCTTGCTTGTAGTCCAGTGAGAGGGTGGCAAGTAATAAAGCTGGCTTAATTACCTATCTTATTTATTTATTTAGTGTTTATTTAAAATTTTAAATATATCAAATGAGTTCTAAAAATTATAAAAATTTATTTACAGTCCCTCGACACAATGTACTTCACAGTGTAATTTTTTTGGTAATTTTATCCATTGTGATGTTGCTCAAAAATTCATACAATTTTGATATTTGTACGAGTTTTTACATATAACAAACAAGCTCCAAAAATTAAGAAATTTTATGTGAAACCTTCCGACACCCATAGTTATTGTTTAATTTTTTGGAAATTTTATGTGGTCTAAATTTGTCAGTCTGTGCATATTATACGGTGTTGTCCGCTCCCTTCTTCGGACATGTATTGGTTTGACATAACGGCCCCCCTCACCTGCTCTATTATCCACACAAATATTAATCTAGCTATATCGCTCCGCCTTGTCCACTTCGTCGTGCGCACATATGTCAGAATGAAAGGAGAAATGTGATTAATGGAGTACTACCATTAGGTGGTGACCGGTTAATGCTTCTTTTTACGAACGGGTATAATTGGTTATCATAATCATCATTAGCTCAGCAACAAAGACACCACACGATCCATCAAATCCCAAAAAGAGCCACAAATAAAACCACCATAATGTAATTACTGAGATCTATACCATGGCCGTTAGGCGCATACCAGTCGGCCGCAGCCACCGGCTGGCACATCTCTCTCACCTACTGTTGCCAACGCTGAAATCAAGACAACTAAAATGTAGATTAGATATTGATTACCTTAAGAAAAGACTGAGGATTAGATCAAGAGAGAATATGAGATGGCCGGGCACCTCGCTTTGACGTTTGCCTTCACGGTTTCACTTAAACCAAGGTTATTCAAGGTGTTCTCTAAATCTATTTCTAGTAGTTTCTTTTTTCTTAAGTTCAACGAATATCTTTGACTTCTGTCACATTTTATAAGTGACACCAACCTATCTTGGTTGAGTTCGTTCTTCATCAAAATATGGAATATACCACTTCAAAACAATAGATATATAATACATAAGAAGCTTTCCGTGAATCAGACAGTAGACAGGATCATGGATTGCAAACTAGTACTAGTGCATAATCAGTGGCGTGAACGTATTTATTAGCATGAAGGATGATGATCACCTTGAGTATGATAATCAGATTCTACGGGTAAATAATTAGTTGATGACGTAGTTTTTTCAGATATGCATCATTGTCATTGGGCACCAACTTGCAACATTTGTTTATGGATGCACGCTCCAAAGATAGAGACAACTGAAATATGAAATTGGCTTTGAATTAGGACAGTGTTCTCAGACTGCAAGTTAAGCCAATACAGCTCAAACATTATCTCAAGCTTATATGTTCCTAGTACCTTGAAAAAGGTTCCTTATGGGCAAAGTATACGACTGTGAATGCGTCAGTTCGTTTACTGGAATTTGTTGGGCTTAGAGGAGTATTGGTCTGAAAAATCAGGCAAACTAAGCAAATGCGATAAGTACATGCACCAGCACGACGTGGCAAAACAGCATTTAACACGTTCTTCGGGAACTCTTGCGTAAGTATAATCAAACAGCGTTAGTTTATTGACTTATTAGAAGTACTGTATGATCATGACATGAAGAAAATAGAAGGGAAAACATGTATCAAACAAACAATCTTCAATACATTGAAGACCAGTTCGATTTGTATTTCAAGTGTCACAAACTTAATTTTGATTGCTAGTTTGAAAGCTCAGCCTTGCGCCGGCGTCGCTCCTCGGAGATCTGCTTTGCGAACTTGGCGAGCTGCTCCTCGTTGGTGCCCTCGCCGCACACCTCTCCTCGTTGATTACCATGTTCATGCCCTTGAGTTTTTCTGCCATATCAGTCATCACCATGATATGCTCTCTTATACTGTCGGACCCATCATATTTGCTGGTCAAGGGCCTCTGAATTAAAGTACTGGCATAAAAACTTTAGTGGATCCTTTAAATTTCTCCTCGATTGAAGCCAAGTACTTCTTAGCATTTTCGGAATCGGGGATTGCTCCCCTAATCCTGACTGAAATAGAGGTCTTCATGATCATTAGCGATAAGCGGTTAGACCGCTCTCATTTTTCAGCATTAGCCTCATAAACTTTCTTTTTCTCATCAAAATTCTCCTCACCTTCAGTGGGAGGAATAGGAGCGTCTACCCTTAAGGCATAGTCGAGGTCCAAAACCCCAAGGACAACATGAATTTGATCTTTCCACGTGGGAAAATTGCTCCCCTTGAGCTGCTCAATGTTATCAATAGTGGCGGCAACGTTTGAAGCATTAAGTGCTGAATTTCAAAATAAAAGGGCAAAAATTAGGAATGTCATAAAGATATATGTTGCATGTAATTAACCCTACGTTGGTCTGATTAATAACATGCAAAAATACAGTTCTAATTCATATCACCGTTGGGCAGAAAATGAAAAAGAACTTTAATTTTATATGGCGACATATGATTATAAACAATGTTGGTCAGAATATAACCATATGCATACATAATGCCAAAATTAATCGTAAAAATCTCAAGATTAAAATATCCCGTTGGTTCAATTTTAATCCGAGATTATACATAATAATATGGTAAAGATACATGAAATTTTGGGCCACCTTAAGTAATTAAAATTAGTGCATGAAAGAGATACATAAAGCATAAGAAAATACACTGAAAATAATAATAATAATAACAATAATACTATTTTTCAGTCGGCCCAAAAGAAACGGTCCAAAAACAATATATACGCGCAGCCTAAATCCCACTCGGGGCCCGAACTCACGCGCAGTCGGCCCAACCACTCGCGCGCGGCCTAATTAACTCTGGCAGCCCATGCTTGCGCGCCCAGCCCACAAAACTGCGCGGCCCAGCCCAAAAAATTGCACCTGCACGGCCCAAAAACGACGGCACCACGCACCCGCCGTCCGATCTCATCAGACGGCTGAAAATTTGCCCAGCTAAACCTAAAGGGCTGCAAGCCCTAACCCTAAGGCATTGCAGCCGGTCCCTCCCGAAAAAAACGGGAGCAAAGGGGGCAGCGGTGGCTCCCGCGGGCGACGGCGGCGGCACACGGTGCGTCGAGCAGCGGCGCGGCGTGGCGGCTACGACCAGCGCCGGCAGCGCAAGGGGCATCGCCGAGCGGCAGCGCCGAAGCGAAGCGGCAGCGCACGGCGCCGCGAGGCTGTCCAACGTCGGCGGCGCGCGAGCGGTGGCTCCACCGAGCGGAGCGGCGACCGTGAGACCCTCCTCCTTTTTTTATTTATTTTTATTGCTTGTCGATCCAAGATTTCAATCGGGTTTTGAGGGTTTGTCTTTTGGGAGTGCAGTGTGATTTTGCTAGGGTTTCAAAATTCCCCTCCTTCTAATTTCTTAGCCGAGCCATAAAGCCTAAATCTGATAGTTTAATGTCTAGATTCAAGTTCGGTTTGGGCAATTTGGGGTTCATGAAGAACTAGGGGCTGTTCTGATACCAAATGATAGATTATACTAAGTCTAAACTTGAGTCATAAGGCCTTAACCCTAGGACATGCATGAACACCTAGGCAAAATACTTAGAGCAGAAGCATGATTAACGTACCCGAACTTGATGATGCCATTAGGATTGTGGTTGGTGCTCGGTGATGCAGCAGAGGAGGGTGGCCGATGGTGTGGAGTTGGTCGGCCGGCGTCGCAGTTGGGCGTCGGTCTTCGTTCACCGCAGCGCGCTATTAAAGATCAGGTATATTAGGGTTTTTAGGGGCCTTGAACAACACACGCACAAAGCCTGCCGAAACCCTCCTTTTATGTGGCGCTGGGTGATCGGGACCGAAACCAAACAGGTTGGTAACCGCCTCCGATCAAGGCGCTGGGTGGAGGTGTGCCTCCCTGAAAAATCTCGGGTAGTTAGCCGAGATCAACCCAACATTTTCCCCTTTGATCGTAAGGCTAACATCATAAGCCCATTCTCGATAAAACAGCATACCAAGACAATGTATTGCATGGCCAATGAAGTGTCATACAACCTCAGTACCTATAGTGTACTATCATATCTTGAAATGGATATTCATTATACTTAATGGGAGTTTGTTTGCTTTGAGGTCCTTTTATCCAGAATCAGAGGCTTTCCAATAAACCCATGCCGGCAACATGATCACGAAAGATATTGGGTGGTAAGCGGATCCGCAAGCATTAACTTAGTACTAATATGCTTAATACTTATGGTTTGATCCTGGATTCTATCTTTCACAACATGATACTTAATGTCAATGTGTTTGGCTGCACCACTTGACTTGTTGTTATTTGCATAAAAGACTGCGGGTTCATTATCGCAGTATAAAGTGAGTGGTTTAGAGATGCCGTCTACCACTCTAAGTCCCGGGATAAAGTTCTTAAGCCATACAGTCTGCCCGGTAGCCTCATAACATGCCACAAACTCAGCTTGCATCGTTGAAGATGCCGTAAGGGTTTGTTTGGAGCTTTTCCACGAGATAGCTCCTCCAGCGAGTGTGAAGATATAACCTGACGTGGATTTCTTAGTATCAACACATCCCGCAAAATCTGAATCTGAATAACCAATAACTTCAAGGTTATCAGAAAACTTATATGTGAGCATGAAATGCTTAGTAGCTTGCATATAACGCAAAGCTTTCTTAACGGCTTTCCAGTGGTCCGGTCTTGGATTTGACTGATATCTGCCAAGCATACCGGTTACAAAAGCTAAATTAGGGCGTGTACAAACTTGAGCATACATGATACTTCCGACAGCTGAAGCATAAGAAACCGACTTCATTTGATCAGCTTCATATTGGTTCCTCGGACATTGAAATGTCCCAAACTTATCGCCCTTAACAATAGGAGCAGGCGAACCAGAGCACTTATGCATATTGTATCTCTTCAGTACTCTGTCAATGTATGCCTTCTGAGATAAACCTAATATTCCTTTGGACCTATCTCGGTGAATTTCAATGCCAAGAACATAATAGGCATCACCGAGATCCTTCATATCAAAATTAGATGAAAGAAATCTCTTGGTCTCAAACAGCATGTCCTTATCGCTGCTGGCCAATAAGATATCATCCACATAAAGTACTAAGCTGGTGAATTTACTCCCCTTGAACTTAACATATATGCAGTTATCAACTTCATTTTCTTTGAAGCCAAAACTTCTTATAATCTTATCGAATTTGAGGTACCACTGCCTCGACGCTTGTTTTAAGCCATAAATGGATTTCTTAAGTCGACATCCCATATGCTCCTTGCCTTCCACGACAAAACCTTCCGGTTGAGCCATGTAAACATTTTCTTGCAAGTCGCCATTAAGAAATGCCATTTTAACATCCATCTGATGCAGCTCTAAATCATAATGAGCTACAAGTGCCATAACAATTCTGAATGAATCTTTAGTTGAGACAGGAAAAAAGGTGTCATTATAATCAATCCCCTCTCTTTGTGAGAAGCCTTTTGCTACATGCCTTGCTTTGAACCTTTCGATATTTCCCTTAGAGTCATGCTTGGTTTTGTAGACCCATTTACATCCTACTGTTTTGACTCCGTCAGAAATTTCTACTAAGTCCCATACATCATTAGTGCTCATAGACTTTAGTTCATCCTCTATGGATTCAAGCCATTTAGAAGAATGTTCACTCATTATGGCCTCTTTATAAGAGATGGGATCATCTACCTTCCCTATATCATTAACATCCTCATTCATATAGACAACATAATCATTTGGGATGGCAGATCTTCTCTCTCGCTGTGATCTTCTAAGAGGTTCATTGGTTATTTCAGGAGACTGCTGAGGTTCTTCATTAGGCATAGCATTAGGAATTTCAGAGACCTCAACAGTGGGTGCAACAACAGTATTATCTACCGATGGTGCAACCGCCTAAGGCACAGGAATAAAAAACTCTGAGATGAGCGGTGATGGAACATAAACCCGCTTCTCCTCAAGATCTATTTTCCTGGGCTCCAGGTCCTCGTTATTTTCTAAGAACACAGTATGCCTTGTTTCTACAAACTTAGTTATCCTATCAGGATAATAAAATCGATACCCTTTAGATCTGTCAGGGTACCCAATAAAATGGCAACTTACTATTTTAGGATCTAATTTCCCAATGTGTGGATTAAATAACTTAGCTTCATCACGACAACCCCACACTCGTAAATATTTCATACTCGGTTTTCTCCCAGTCCATAATTCATAGGTGTTTCAGGTACTGATTTACTGGGAACCCGATTAATAATATGTGCCGCTGTCTTTAGTGCTTCCATCCACAAGCCAACTGGTAAACTAGAATGGCTAAGCATGCTCCGTACCATATCCATAAGTGTACGGTTGCGTCTTTCAGCTACACCATTCTGCTGAGGTTCGCCCGGCATAGAATACTGGGCAACGATGCCATTTTCCTGAAGGAACTTAGCAAAAGGGCCAGGAATTTTCCCATAAGAGGCATGTCTTCCATAATATTCTCCCCCACGATCCAATCTTACCACTTTAATTCTTAGGTTGTGGTGATTTTCAACTTCAGCCTTAAATATCTTAAATTTATCAAGTGATTCAGATCGGTCTTTAATGGGAAAGATATAACCATAACGGGAGAAATAATTAGTGAATGTGATGAACGTATCAAAACCATCCACTGATGTCATAGGAAAAGGACCACAAATATCAGTATGAATTAATTCTAAGAGTCCTGTACTGCGAGTAGCTCCCTTCTTTATTTGCTTAACATATTTTCTTTTAATGCAATCAATGCAGTGGTCTGAGTCAGAGAAATCTAATGGGTGGAGAATTTCTTCTTTAATGAGATGCTCCATTCTCCCCCTCGAAATGTGGCATAAACGACAATGCCACAGTTTCAAAGAAGTCTCATGATTATTTTTGCGCTTAACATCACAAACATTCAAGATACAGGAGATTCATTAAGGGAAAGCATATAGAGCTTGTCTTGTCTAAACGCAAGACCAACATTATTTGAATTAAACTTAATAATACATTTATTGTCTCCAAAAATACATTGAAAACCTTCATCGTCCAATAAAGAAACTAAAATCAAATTCCTCCTGATGGAAGGAACATAAACTACATTATTAAGACGGAGAATGAAGCCGCTATCTAAAACTAATGAAGCAGATCCAACTGATTCAACTTCGGCTTCCTTTCCATTCGCGACTCTACGACTTCGCTCCCCCTTTCTTAGTGTTTTCGCGGTAAGGAATCCCTGTAAAGAGTTGGTAACGTGCACAGTTGCACCTGAGTCAATCCACCAAGAACTAAGCAAAAAATCAGCATAAAGAGTTTCATCAATGAATGTTATTGTATCATTACCCCTTTTGGCGAGCCACTTAAGGAAGCCTACACAATTCTTTTGGAAATGCCCTGGCTGCTTGTAGAAATGACATTCCCCCCTTTAGATGCTCCGGCGGGAGCAACATGAGGTTTAGGTGCACTGTGCACTTTAGGCCCTGACTTGTCTGAATTTGGGGAGAATTGCAGCTTCTTCTTTGATTTGAAGTCCCCTTGGAACTTTCTTTTGTTCGAGCCACCAATTTGAAGAGCATAATCTTTCTTTTCTGTTCTTATTCTCTCTTCCTCCTGGACACACATGGCGATCAAATCGCTTATGCTCCATTTCTCTTTCTGAGTATTGTAATTAATTTTAAAAGCTATATACTCAGAAGGAAGAGAGGTCATAATGAAATGGACAAGGAAACCATCAGAGATTGCCATGTCCATGCCCTTGAGTTTTTCTGCCATATCAGTCATCATCATGATATGCTCTCTTATACTGCCGGACCCATCATATTTGCTGGTCAAGAGCCTCTGAATTAAAGTACTGGCATAAACTTTAGTGGAGCCATTAAATTTCTCCTCTATTGAAGCAAGTACTTTTTAGCATTTTCGGAATCGGGGATTGCTAGCCTAATCCCGACTGAAATAGAGGTCTTCATGATCATTAGCGATAAGCGGTTAGACCGCTCCCATTTTTCAGCATTAGCCTCATAAACTTTCTTTTTCTCATCAAAATTCTCCTCACCTTCGGTAGGAGGAATGGGAGCGTCTACCCTTAAGGCATAGTCGAGGTCCAAAACCCCAAGGACAACATGAATTCGATCTTTCCACGTGGGAAAATTGCTCCCCGTGAGCTGCTCAATGTTATCAATAGTGGCGGCAACATTTGAAGCATTAAGTGCTGAATTTCAAAATAAAAGGGCAAAAATTAGGAATGTCATAAAGATATATGTTGCATGTAATTAACCCTACGTTGGTCTGATTAATAACATGCAAAAATACAGTTCTAATTCATATCACCGTTGGGCAAAAAATGAAAAAGAACTTTAATTTTATATGGCGACATATGATTATAAACAACGTTGGTCAGAATATAACCATATGCATACATAATGCCAAAATTAATCGTAAAAATCTCAAGATTAAAATATCCCGTTGGTTCAATTTTAATGTGAGATTATACATAATAACATGGTACAGATACATGAAATTTTGGGCCACCTTAAGTAATTAAAATTAGTGCATGAAAGAGATACATAAAGCATAAGAAAATGCACTGAAAATAATAATAATAATAATAATAACAACAACAACAACAATAATACTATTTTTCAGCCGGCCCAAAAGAAACGGTCCAAAAACAATATATACGCGCAGCCTAAATCCCACTCGGGGCCCAAACTCATGCGCAGTCGGCCCAACCACTCGCGCGCGGCCTAATTAACTCTGGCAGCCCATGCTTGCGCGACCAGCCCACAAAACTGCGCGGCCCAGCCCAAAAAATTGTGCCTGCACGGCCCAAAAACGCCGGCACCACGCACCCGCCATCCGATCTCATCGGACGGCCGAAAATTTGCCCAGCTAAACCTAAAGGGCTGCAAGCCCTAACCCTAAGGCATTGCAGCCGGTCCCTCCCGAAAAAAGCGGGAGCAAAGGGGGCGGCGGCGGCTCCCGCAAGCGACGGCGGCGGCACACGCGCGCGCCGAGCGGCGGCGGCGTATGGCTGCGCCAGCGCCAGCGCTCAAGGGGCATCGCCGAGCAGCGGCGCTTCGAGGCGAGTGGCAGCGCACGGCGCCGCGAGGCTGTCCAACGTCGGTGGCGGCCCCGACGCGGCGCGAGCGGTGGCTCCACCGGAGCGGAGCGGCGGCGACCCGTGAGACCCCTCCTCCTTTTTTATTTTTTTTATTGTTTGCCGATCCAAGATTTCAATCGGGTTTTGAGGGTTTGTCTTTTGGGAGTGCAGTGTGATTTTGCTAGGGTTTCAAAATTCCCCTCCTTCTAATTTCTTAGCCGAGCCATAAAGCCTAAATCTGAGAGTCTGATGTCTAGATTCAAGTTCGGTTTGGGCAATTTAGGGTTCATGAAGAACTAGGGGCTGTTCTGATACCAAATGATAGATTATACTAAGTCTAAACTTGAGTCATGAGGCATTAACCCTAGGACATGCATGAACACCTAGGCAAAATACTTAGAGCGGAAGCATGATTAACGTACCCGAACTTGACGATGCCATTAGGATTGTGGTTGGTGCTCGGTGATGCAGCAGAGGCGGGTGGCCGATGGTGTGGAGTTGGTCGGCCGGCGTCGCAGTAGGGCGTTGGTCTTCGTTCACCGCAGTGCGCTGTTAAAGATCGAGTATATTAGGGTTTTTAGGGGCCTTGAACAACACACGCACAAAGCCTGCCGAAACCCTCCTTTTATGTGGCGCTGGGTGACCGGGATCGAAACCAAACGGGTTGGTAACCGCCTCCGATCAAGGCGCTGGGTCGAGGTGTGCCTCCCTGAAAAATCTCGGGTAGTTAGCCGAGATCAACCCAACACGTAGTACCTTGAAAAAGGTTCCTTATGGGCAAAGTATACGACTGTGAATGCGTCAGTTCGTTTACTGGAATTTGTTGGGCTTAGAGGAGTATTGGTTTGAAAAATCAGGCAAACTAAGCAAATGCGATAAGTACATGCACCAGCACGACGTGGCAAAACAGCATTTAACACGTTCTTCGGGAACTCTTGCGTAAGTATAATCAAACAGCGTTAGTTTATTGACTTATTAGAAGTACTGTATGATCATGACATGAAGAAAATAGAAGGGAAAACATGTATCAAACAAACAACCTTCAATACATTGAAGACCAGTTCGATTTGTATTTCAAGTGTCACAAACTTAATTTTGGTTGCTAGTTTGAAAGCTCAGCCTTGCGCCGGCGTCGCTTCTCGGAGATCTGCTTTGCGAACTTGGCGAGCTGCTCCTCGTTGGTGCCCTCGCCGGGCACCTCCACGTACCGGCGGGTCTCCAGGTCCACCCGGCAGACGTTCTTCTTGAGAAGCTCGGTCCCGATCTGCACCAGCTTATCCATGTTGTCCTTCGAGGAGTCATCGATCGAGCCCGCGCTTCCGCTCAACTGATCATACTGCATTTACACGACAAATAATCACCGGTTAAATTCCCAAATCACATAAACAATGGAAAGTCAACAGGTTTTGTTACTGTTTCATGATCTGTGCTGCTATCTTTTGGTGCTCGGGCGCATAGGTATAGACCTGGATGCGTAGGTAGTTGTGGCTGGAGCGCAGGGCCCTGAAGAGGACGCAGAGGTGGATGTCGACCATGTCGGCGCTGGCGGAGTTGAACATGTCGACGATGGGAGCGGTGCCGTACTTTATGAGCCATTTGAAGATGCCCCACTTGGCGGCGTCCTTGGCGCTGTACTTCACGTCCCCGTTCGACCCGCAGCCGATTGAGATTACCATGAACTTGCCGTAGTCCACCGGCTTCACCGGGAAGAAGTCGTCGTCCCCCAGCACGATGTCCTGGACACTTGGTGTAACACCCCCATTTTTAAGAACAGGGACGTCTTACCAACCGCAACAGTCCAGAAGTTCAGTTGCAGATGAAAGGTGTATCATACCTGCTCACGAACAATTAAAATAAGTTAATTTGATTAAATTAAGACCAAATGGCCAACTTGAATAACAATTCGGGCGTCCAAGCCCAAACTTGACTTACATACAGAAGAGCCGAAGAAAACTCCACAAGAACGCTTGAATGCAGTCGTAACCCTAACCGAACACTTGCAGCATTCTCTTTTCTTCTAGTATCTGTTGTGGTGGGAATATTGCAAGACTGAGTACCAACCACTGTACTCAGCAAATCACATGGGGAAATACTATATAACTACTTGCCAGGATTCTCAAGAGAAGGGAATATAGTTGTTTTATTATAAGGTAGATGCAATTTTATTTGCAAACAAATAAAATTAAAACATTTGCTCCTTAAGATCAGGGGGTTTTCTGTTATCAGATAAAGTTTTATTATTACTCAAATTAACAATATCAGAAACTCTACTTATGCCTCGTTCTTGGAATCACCCAATTAACACAGCTTCATTAACCGGAAGCACGGCGTATTCGAATACCATTTGTTTCCCTCTGTAGAGTTGCTCAACTTTACCCACACGATTCCTTAACTCTCATGACTAAGTTAAGGAAGCCAGGTCGTTTCGCTGCTCAATTCTTTATATAGGCTCTACCTGGTAGCATCACTCAGTCACGGCCAAACATTAAACATAAACTTCCCCTGCCGTTTTAAGTACACACTACCGTTGTTAGGTACCCGCAGCATACCTAACTCCCCGGCATCCTGTCATCTAATCCTGTAGAGTTTCAGTTGAACTGAGTAGCTACTAAACCAGTGTTAACAAGTCAACTCCTGTGGTTTGAGCGATCACTATGTCTTTTACTTGGCACAAGATTCTTGTCCTTATATTTTTCATCTAAAGCACTTAACCACAGCTTCCACTGTGCTCAATAGCACCAGCCACCACCAATCCCAACCAGCCTCCATCCCAGGGTAAAGCGATGGGCTAAGTCCGTCACTCGGATTCCCACCAACCTCTCTACCCGAAGTCCAACCCTAGGGTAAAGCGGTGGGCTAAGTCCGCCGCACGGATCCCCACAACCTCTTTACCCTATGTCCCAAATCCTTTTAAATTCTACAGGCCCACGGCCAAAATCACTTAGTAGTGTAAAATGTTGAATGAGATGATCTTATATACATTTATACAATATTTTAATAATTACTAAGGTTGTCAAGGTGAATGTGGCCATCCAAGTAAACAGGGCTTTTATTAGTGGTAGGATTTATCTAGTTAGTATGCCATTTTAAACATTTATTTTAAACAATTATCAATTCACAACTATCAATAATGAAAATACATTAAGTAAATAGTATAAATTTCATGGGATTCAATATGATCAAAGACATGTGACTTGCCTTCTTTCTGTTGCCTTTGATCTTCTTGACCAGCTTCAAACTTGCTTACCGGCCTTTGCTGTCCTTCAGTTGACCAATTCGCTTGGTCCGTTCACTAGCGTAGAAAACGAGGTCAAATAAGTTCCTACTTTGCAGGATGCAAGCTGGGAACAAAATGCAATTAAAAACAAGAAAGAACATAAAAAGAAATGGGTGGGGTTGGGTGGTCGGAGTTTAACGATGCTTGGTGGGTTAATACGGCTAGAATTGAATTAAATAGGTTCAGGGCGATTAAATAGGTAATATATGTGTTAGACCAATTTTTGGAAATAAAAGACAGACATTTAAAAATGGATGGTTAATCTTTGAATTGGATGAATTTGGGTTTTATTAATATTTAACTTGGCAAAACAGAAGAATTTGAATTTATTTGGAGATGAATATGGTGGAAGGATGAAATTTGAATTAATAAAATTTGAATTTGAAGGAATGGAAGTCAAATTTGAATTCAGGGGCCAGCCAGACTGCGGCCCATGCCACGCGTGGCCGTAGGGCCCGACGCTCTCGCACGCGCTCACCCGATGGGCAACACGCGTTCGGCGCGGGTGGCCCGGATGCGCAAGGGATGGATGGCTCAGATGGGAAGGTGGCGACAGAGCCAACGGGCAGGATGCAACCACGTCGCCCCCTCTAGTCGTCTTCTACCTCCGGCCTTCTTCCTCAGCAGAAAAACAAGGAGTTGGCAGCTTAGGCGAAGCGGTTGCAGCGATGGTTCTCCGAAGAAAGGGGGGTACAAAATGGGGCGGTGTAAGCTTGGGAACCCATTTTGAGGTGTTGGTAGACGAGAGAGAGCACGGTGGTGGCTGGCAATGGATGGAAAGGCGGCAGCCTTCACAGTGGCGTCACGGTCACTTAGAGGTGCTCTGGTCAAATTGAAAGGGTTTTATCCATCTAGGGGTCTTTAGGATTATCGTGGCAGTGGCGGTTTAGGTCGGGAGTGGCTCAGGCGAGCTGGCCACGGAGAGGCGTTTTTGGCCGGCAGTGGACCTCGTCGGCAGAGCTCCACAGGAACGCTCAAGCTCAATTGAGTTCACCACTGTTTTTGACATGCAGAGAGGACGCTATGGTGGAAAGGAATTGAAGTATGGCAGCGGGAAGAAAGAAATCAGGTAAGTGGCTTACCGGGCTCAGGCGAGAACGGAGGCGAAGCTGCAGTGAGAGTGAGCTCAATTGAATGGTTATGAGGAGTAGAGGGGAGTGATGCGACGCTGTCTATGGTAGCAACCGGGTTTTTGAGGTGAGTTGAGGTGGTGAGAGCTGTAAGGCGGTTCGGCCAGGGCTTGCGCGTGAAGGGAGGAGCAGCGAGTCAACCGGTGCTATGCACGAGGGAGGAGCAGGAGAGGGTGGCTGACGCGTGGGACCGGCTGCTAACAGCTCTGGGCAAACCCAGGCGCACGCGGTCCGAGCTGCGGCCAATTGACGCGAGTAGAGGCGGTGGAGCGAAGGCGGTGGGGAGGCGCACGCGTGCGGCAACGCCAGGGAGAGGAGAAAGCGGAAGTGATGAAAGAGGAAAGCGGATTTTCAAAGATTTTACCCAATTGGAAAAGGAGAAGAATTCAAGCAAAAAATTCAAGAAAATGGCTCAAAACTTTTGAATTTTTCGGGGTGTTTCACTTGGCTTATCGCGCACAGCGTCTGCACGCAACGCACGTACGCCCATGTAGTTTATAGTAAGATCTATGCGTTAGAGATTTGTAAGTTGTGCGCTGTGCGATGGTGCATGCATGCGGCGGCGAGGCGCTTACGGGGTTGTTGGCGGCGAGGCCGCCGTCGACGAGGTTGAAGACCCTCGTCTCGCCTTTGTCGTCTCTGGTCTCGAAGTAGTGCGCCGGGAAGAACGTCGGCGCGGCGGAGGTGCCGATCGAGATGTCTGACAGGAGCGCGTTCTTCGACGGCCGGTACTTCAACTGATCATCACCACCAGGTTCATGCATGCATGCGCATGAATGCAGTTGATTAGAAACAATAAAGATTTTTTTTGCTTGACATAGCGTTAATTACAGCACTATTTCACCATTACGACTCAGAAGAGAGGAGTTAGCAACGAAGTTGATCTGACTATATGAAATCAAATTAGGTTGTTGGCTGTTCAGCATTTATCATAGTAGGTTGTTGGTTACTATATAGCCCATCGGCACCTTTCCTTTGAAAGAATCTAAGTACATACTGTGCCAATAAAAATACAAAATTTCTTGTTTCCGTGTGTACGCGTCTTGGACGAACGGAACGCACACATGCATATAGAAACCGTTCGATCAAAAATAGTATCAACGCGAGTCATCAACGTGTGGCTAGACAAAAAACGACGTAACCTCCTTTTCTTATGGCGCAGTGTGGCCAGACAAAAAAAATAGCGTAGCCTCTTTTTCTTATGGTATGGTGTGTATAGACGAAAATTATATATATATATATATATATATATATATATATATATATATATATATATATATATATATATATATATATATATATATATATATATATATATATATATATATATATATATATATATATATATATATATATATATATATATATAAATAGGAAAATTACATAAGACATCTGGGTGCCTAGGCACCCACATCAAGAACCGTCCGATACACGTGTATGATTGATAATTTTTTTGAGTTTGGGTATGGAAATGTTTTATACCCTTGATATATTTATGGTAAGTAAGTTTTGAACTCAGTTCAAACTAGTTTGAACTACTTTTGAGTTCAATGCGACTACAAGTGAGTTATACCATAAAAATAGTTCAAACTAATTAAACTGAAAGTTGAATTTAATTTTTTCAGAGTTTGACATCTCAAATATACTTTTTATGGGTATATGAAGATACCCACATCAAACGTTATGAATCTCAAAGCAAATCAACGAGTATTGATATGGGTGCCTAGGCACCAAGGTGCATGAAACACTGTCATATATATATATATATATATATATATATATATATATATATATATATATATATATATATATATATATATATATATATATATATATATATATATAGATATTGAATGGGACACCTAGGTGCCCAGACACCTAGGCTCCCTGCCGTTAGATTGCTTTTAGATACGTGCTAGAGCAATGGTATGCATGGTATGTAATATATTAGGCATGCTAAATCAATCATGGAAGGAAAGTCTTAATCATGGATGGAAAGTCTCAATCACACTATCACGCATCTAAAAGCAATCCAAAGGTAAGGAGACTAGGTGTCCAGACACCTAGGTGCCCCTGTTATTTATACTATATATATAGGGTGTAGTCATGATAGGTAAGTTACAATGTATAGACTATACCATTGCCAGTCTATAGGGACACGAACACAATATTTGAGAAACCAATTCAGAAATCTCTCTCTCTCTCCTATTAATACTCTGCCCTCTAATTATCTTTTTCTCTTTGTCCACTCAATTTTGATGTTCATCCCGTGGTTTTCCAAGGCAGAGGACACACTTTTGCTGGTGTAATTGAAGGTTAGTAGAGCAGCAGGAGATGGAGGCAGTGGGGATCAATGCGTTGCGGTGAGGTAAGATAATGATTTTTTGTGGGTTTTTTTATGATTTTTTGTGCAGCGGCTCGGCGTGAGCTAGTACCTCTCATGTAAAAATTTTTGGGCTTTTCTTCATAAGATATTTGCATTGCCTTTTGCTTTTGAAATTATCTTGAATTTGCTTTGAATTTTGTATTGATTTGTTCTCAAAATAATACTGAATTTGCTTTCGAAATTATACTGGATTTGCATTCAAATTTATGCTTATTTGCTCTAAAACTTATGTTGAATTTACTCCACGAATTATGCCAATTTGCTCACAAATTTATACCGATTTGCTCTAAATATTATCCTGAATTTGCTTTAATATTTATATTTATTTGCTCTCAAGATTATGCTGACGTTGATTTGTTCTAATAGTATACTGAATTTGCTTTGAAATTTATTTTTATTTGCTCTCAAGTTTACGCTAACTTTGCTTTTATAATCACATACTTTTATAGTTTTTGATTTTCTATTAATGAAAAATCAACTTATGGTATTTAAAAATCGTTTGGAAGTTAAACAAAAAAGAAACAATGGTGAACACACATATATTATTGTCTAGTTATTTAGGTACATATGCGGATAACCCTTAGAACGTACGGCCGGATTGTAAGCACGTCCGCAAAATACTATCCATACTAAACAATTTTTCTAGGACGACTAATCACGAGCTGGGCATGGCTGGAATTCACCAGGCTCCACTGTTCATATATTTTTTTACACATTTTTCGTGTGCACAGGCAATCATGTACGATCACTATCCGCACAATCACTATAGCGACAATGGTGCACGTACTACTGGTGACCGAGTTTTCACCATAGCGCTTTTTAACGAGTATTTATAGAAATAACCGTATATAAACGGTATGACAAAAATAGTGTATCTATCGTCTGGTCATCGGACGGCAACGCCCAACAGTCGATATATGGTACATGCCATCTGGCTAGCAAACGGCAGACACCTATTGCTTGGCTATCGCCTGCCCACAAAATGGTAGGTAATTAAGCTGGCTAATTAGTCGGTTTAATTATCTGCCTAAATTTGTAATTTTATATTATAACTTTTTGAATTTGTAAATATAGCAAATGAGCTTAAAAATTACCACATTTTTGGTGGAGCTTCCCAAGGCATCGTGGTATGTTGTATAATTTTTTCACAATTTTTTAGGGCCATCTCTAAAAATTCTTGGAAGAACGCATAATTAACCAGCTAATTAAGCAATTAAGCGCCGCTCTAAGAATTTTTGGAGATAGCAAATAGTCATGAAAAATTTCAAAATTTTTATGAAGCTTCCTGATGTAGCGTTCTACGTTGTGTAATTTTTATGTAATTTTTCGCACCACTTTGCTACCTCTAAAAATTATTGAGTGACACATAATTAAACATGTAATTAAGCACTAATGGTCAGGGGCTAATGGCCTGCTGTCTGGTCACTGTGTGGTATCAAGAAGCTCCATAAAAAATTTTATAATTTTCATGACCATTTTCTACCTCTAGAAATTGTTGGAGCGGCTCATAACTGCTTAATTACCTATTTAATTATACGTTATTTTAAGAATTTTTAGAGGTAGCAAATGGCCTCAAAAAAATATAAAAAAAATTACACAACGTACCACAATGCCTCAGGAAGCTCCACAACAAATGTCATAATTTTTGACCTCATTTGCTATATTTATAAATTCAAAAAATTATAACTTAAAATTACGAATTTAGGCAGATAATTAAACCGGCTAATTACCGGACAGCAGCGCCCAACAATCGACACATGGTGCTTGTCGTCCAGCCAACAGCCGGCTTAATCACCGCTATTTTGTGGGTAGACGGCAGACCAGGCGGCAGGCAGGCGCCATGTGTCAACTGCTGAGCGCTGTCGTCTGGTCACCGGACGGCAGAAGTGCTATTTTTATTAATATCGTTCGTATATGGCTATTTCTTTGAATATATATTGAAAAAGTGTTATATCATTACTATTATAAAAGAACGAGTTGGTAGTCGTACATCCCTTCTCCTCCAACCGCCTCATTTTCAACTTCTTATCACTCTCCACTTTTTAATTGATCAGAGTAGCCATCTTTCATAGCATGATTCTCTATATATCATTACTATTATAAAAGAACGAGTTAGTGGTCGTACGTCCCTTCTCCTCCAACCGCCTCAGTCTCAATTTCTCATCACTCTCCACTTTTTAACTGATCAGAGTAGCCCTCTTCCGTAGCATGATTCTTATATATCCAATAAATTTTGTTACAACGCACGAACAGATGACTAGTATGACAACTCTAGTGACCACATAGTTTGTTCAGTGTTCACTGATTGGTTAATTAGACGAAATTGTGCTTGTGCGAGGAGCATATTAGCAGTACACAAAGGACGTGATCAGCTGACGACGCGGTACCTCAAAGCTCGAGAAAATCGTGGGTTGCAGGTACGTGATGTCAAAGCTCGGGATGACCACACGGCCACACGGGTTAGCGTCCTGTCCAACCTCGTCTCGCCGAGGTGCTGACGGAGAAGCGAATGGAGATACTTGCCGTCGTACTTGGGCCCACTCACCATCCTGAGCGCGCCGCCTATCTTGGACAAGATCCAGTTCCTGAAAAATGGCAGCAAGATCGGCTCATCCTTAAAATAATCACCATATGCATAAACACAAAGTGATGAACTGATGCTGTAAGTTTCAACAATGCTTGATTGATCAGCATGTTTCTTGTACGGAGTAAACGTTGAACAGTGAAGAAAACCAGTTTTGTGATAGTAGAGCAGGTACAATAAGGTTTAGTCAGCAGGCTATAGCAAATATAATATCAATAAAATCTTACGTGGCAGAGAGAGAAAGGAAGAGAGAGAAGGAAGCTGACTACTAAATTACAGTTAGCTATAGCACGTAAAAATATGCATTTCACTCTCTTACACGTGGGGCCAAATAGTTATTGCAATAGCTACCTTATTGTATGAACTATTTTTTTGAAGGCTATAGATGAAATGGACAAATGTTATAGTCACTAGTTGGCTATATTATTGTACTTGCTTGTATGATTTGCCATGCATGCATGGTTAATTTTACTTCTGTGGGAAGATTTTGGGCGACTCGTCGATGTAGAATTGCGCCAAGTCCTTGGCAGCGAAGAGGGGTTGCCCGTTCTTATCTGGAGCTGTGAGCATCACTGTCAGGAGGCCGCCGGTGCTCGTGCCGGCGACGACGTCGAAGTAGCTAGTCCGCAATCCTAGCATCCGGTCCGTCCAGTTTCTACACGGCGACAACGCAAAAGTTCACGAGTTATGAGCGCCTGACATCAGGGGCGCAGGGGCGGATCCAGGATAAAATCTGAGAGGGGGCACAACAATACACATAGTATGCTGAATTGTTCTCATTCATAATTTTAGCATGAGTGAGGGCCTTTTAGTTAGGCTGAGTGAGGGCACTAGCATTAAATCTTAAGCTATATATCTGGGTTTCTGCGAATTGAGTGACGGCCTGGGCCCTCACTCCCTCTACATTGGATCCGCCCCTGCAGGGGCGGATTTACAGTGGTTCATGGGTGTTCAGCTGAACACCCAAATTTTTTGACAAAAAATCTAGTATATATGAGGTATAATACATATATATACATTAAATTGGGTCAAAATAGCAAATTCTAGCCTCAATCCGCCACTAAATCGATCAGTCGGGCCGGCCGACGCTCGCGCCTGCGGCCCAGCCCATTGCGGGCGATAGAAACGGTGTCGGCCCGACCGATCAGCATCCCGCGGGAAATTTAACTTTTTACCACTTTTAACATTGCCACATACTCAAATGCCATCCTCTACATTGCAATTAACATTTTGCCACTCTCCAGCCTACGTGGCGCCTAGTCACGCCATGTCACGCCGCGCCTCCCGCGCTGCGCCGCCGCCCGGCCTCCGCGCGCGCGCCCGCCCGCCGGCCTCCCGCACCGCCGCCGGCCTCCCCGTCCTCCCCACGCCGCCGCCCGGCCCTCGCCGCGCCGCCTCCCGCGCCTCGCCGCGCGCCGCCTCCCGGCCTCCTTCCCGAGTCCGCGGGATCCCGCCGGTGAAGCGCTGCGTCTCAGGCCAATTCATCGCGCGTGGGGCATCTCTGGGCACCCGAGCACATCCCCACCTCGCCGGACCCGCCGCCCTCCCAGCCGAACCGCCGCCGTCTTCATCCTCGCCGCCAAGCTCCTCTCGCCGCCGCCCGCCTCGCTCCATCTCGGCCTCGACCGACGCCCAGTGAGCTCCGGGATGCCGTAGATGCTTCACCGCCGAGAATCGGGCTCCCACCGCTGAGCCGCCGGCGGATCCCGCGCCGGACTCGGGGAGGAGGAGCGGGCGCGCGGCAAGCGGGGGCGCGCGAGAGGCGGCGGAGGCGCGGAGAGGCGGGGAGGCGGCGGGAGGAGGGGCGCGGCGGCGAGGCCGGGAGGACGGGGAGGCGGCGGCGTGGGAGGACGGGGAGGCGGCGGCGGCGCGGGAGGCGGCGGCGGCGGCGCGGCGCGCGAGCGCGCGGCGTGACATGGCGTGACTAGGCGCCACGAGGCCGGAGAGTGGCAAAATTTTAATTGCAATGTAGAGGATGGCATTTGAGTATGTGGCAATATTAAGAGTGGCAAAAGTTAAATTTCCGCATCCCGCCCGAGCGCCCGACTCCACAGCGCCCAACCCTAGCCGAAGAAGCGGCGGCGGCAGTGAATGCAGCGCGACTCGCGTCGACCGCGCCCGGCGCCGCGCGGCCCTCCGCTCCGCCCTCCGGCACGACCCGGGGAAGGCGACGGCCGACGGGGAAGGGATTCTCCATCCACCATTTCCTCACCGCACAAGGGACCATCTCTTCGACAGTTCGGCTGGCTGCCGCTTGGCCGTTTCCTTTCCCAGAGGTAATGGATTCCATTTCTTGGTTTTTTCCGCCTAGGATTGCTCGATTCAACGATGCGGTGCCGTAATATTAATTGGCTTTTGTGGTGGGTTCGCCTGGGAATCCGATGGCGTGTTCATTTGCTGTGGAAAGGATTGGATTTGGGAAAAAGCCTCGCCTTTGGCGACTTCGTTGCCCTGCAACCATGTTCAGGCTTTTCATGTTGACACTCAGCAGGTAGAGTTCTTTGTTGCAATCAATTTGTATGGCACATGAGGTCGGTGCTTTGTTTTGTTTATCGAAATGTTAACCTTGTCATATGAATAACCTTTTCCCCTTATTCATGCTGCAGCTTATGAGAGTGTATGGTGCACTGATGTGGTCTCTTGGGAAAGTACTAAATACACCTGAGGTTGTACGTGTTTATATCGGGTAACTTCTGATGTCTTTTTTTCCTTCATCATTTTTCTATCTATAATGCTTTAGTAATTTACTTCTAGAGACTGGAGGTTGTACAGCTCAAGTAGACTATCAATAAAATCCTGTATGTTGAATATTTCTAGAAGTCCAAAATATATATTTGATTTGCATTAGGGTGTAGATGAATCTCCGCATTTGTTATCTGTGGATCATTAAAGTATACAAACAAAATGTTTGAATCCAGCACTGTCAGTGCATGGTTTTGCATTGTAACCTGAAACTCACTTCCAAACTAATATTTGCAGGTCATTCAATGACAAACCGGTCAAGGAATTAGCTGTTGGGCCAATTGGAGAGGATTTGTTTGAGAAAGAGCACGAGGATCTCCTTTCTGACCTCATAGACATACCTAAGAAAGCCTGCGACCGTCGGGTATGTTGTTATCTCTCATTTGTCTGAAACTCTGAATTCTTTTACGAAGTTCTGAATTTTCAAATGAATGTCACCATTTGTATGTGCAGGTTAATGAGTTTGTGAAACGTGCTAGAGCTGCCAAGATTCATGCCTATATAATTGGCCATCTGAAGAAGGAGATGCCTACAATGATGGGGAAAGCTAAGGCTCAACAGCGACTCATAGACAACTTAGAAGATGAGTTTGCAAAGGTACTTACAGGCAACAGCGACTCAAGATTGAGTATATTTCAGTTCTTCCATTGGGCAGGGAAATCAAATGCATTGATGCTACATAATCTTCACGTGCTTGCATCTGAATTCGAACTATTTTCATTCTTGTCTTTTGTGCAACATTCATGCTGGTGATACAAGCAATCCGGTGGAAACAGTCCAAAGGAGTACCATCTTCCAAATGAGAGAAGGAGATGTTTGTAGGAGAGAGCTGGAAAGAGTAAAAAAGGGCAGGATCATCAAGGTATGCAACTGTCATTAATTTCTATGATTTGCTATTTAGCTCATGTCATTATGCTTAGCCTTATGTTGCCCATTTTCTCGTAATAAATCATTAATTTCTATAATTCCTATATTTTTATTATAGCTATATACACGTATTGTTGTATCGATGTTTTTGGGGGAAACGATATGTCGTGGTATCCATGTATTTGAACAACCTAACTCCGAAGTTTGAATACCCATCCTAAATATCCTGGATCCGCCACTGCCTGACATGTACTACAACACGAAATCACGGCAATCTCCTCTGCCTTTGGTAACGAAGCAAAGAAAAGTACACATTGGCAGTCTTCACCACAGTATACAAGTGCACTTTTGACTGAAATTTTTGAATTTTAGCTATTTACAGTACAGATTACGGAGAGAGATACCCACTTACAATTTTGGCTGGTACAAATATTGGGCTTTTAACATGTACATCGTTTAACTTGTAGACCCCATCTTGAGAAAATATTCCGTTTGAAAGTTAGGTACTGTAGCAAAAACCAAAAATCATCAGCTTTTTAGGAAAAAAAAACAGGCCCTAAGTTCGACGGAAAAGGACTGCAAGTTTAAAAACCATAAAAGCCAGCCGAAAACGTGGTTTAAGATAAGGTTCAGGAGTAACGCCTTCCAGCTAATAAGATGTAAAACATACATGCACTAATATTATTTCTCCTTTTGTTAACATTATGTCCATGAGCTTGCCAAGAAGAACATGAGAAAGAAAAACATACAGCTATTCTCAAGGACAAATAAGGTGTTACGAGTTGTTATTAGACCATATGACTAGGTTTAGAATATTTGAGATGATAAATAATTAAATATGTTATTTATTGATTTATTTGAGGTGTGTGGCGTGTGTAGACTAGTGCCGGTTAAGTTAGAATGAACTTGTACTGAAAAAAGATACTGCTTTGGTCTTTGCATGTGCAGGGTAACTCGGAGGTGATCGTAGCCTACGGTGAAGACCGGGAGATGGCTTAGTGCAAAGTCATGGTCTAGAGGGTCAAAAATGCTAGAGGAGACAGTCGTGCTCAAGTTGGGACACGTGAAGATCAAAAATGAGTGATGCGTGATGGATCTACGGAGGTGTGGTTTGGAGGCTGCGACACATGACAAAAGTTAAAAAATGTGTTACGTAAGCGATTCAGGTCTCTTATTTGTCGGAATTGATTAAGAACTCATAGTTGAGCCCTAAACTATAAATAGAGATACGGCTAGGTGCTAGCCTTAAGGTTGGATATACGTAATTTTTGTGCTAGGATTTGAGGTGTGCCAGAAGGGCACTTTGTAGCCACAAACATGATGATTCAGTAATAAAAAATAGATTTATTCTGAGAAAAATTAGTAATGGTGCATTTCAATCCTCGATGTCCCAATTCGCGTTGTGACGTTCTCGGGAAGAATTCTCGCAAGGCAAGATAGTAGTATCTACACCTTTTCTGTCCTTGGTCCACGTGCGCAGCATGAAGACTTTTGCATGTGATTGACGAGCCGTGCGTCGTCTTCTGTCGAGCAACACCACTCGTGACAGAAAAAAGTGGGGGGATTTGCTCATGTGCCTTAAAGTTTAATGGCGTTTGCTCATTTGCTCTATGTCAGTGAGACATCATGGGGCAAATGAGCAAACGCCATTAAACTTTGGGGCAGGGGAGCAATTTTTCCAAAAAAAGTGAAAGCGACATTTGCCACAATAACATGCAGCAACCATTGAAAGTGACGGCGTTGAATTTTTAATCAGCTACAATACCAACACCGTACCTACGGTGCCGACCGAAAGCGATGTATGCTACAGTATCCAAAAAATGTTTTTGCCTTTGCTGTTTTTTCCTTTCGTTTTTGTTTTTGCTATGTTGGCTGGTTGGACAATTAAAAATAGTAAATTTGAGAAAAAAACTTCCGCTGTGGATTACAATTATTCACCCTATCTAATTGCTATCGACGATACTACAATTATGATTTGTGATAATGACCAAATATAATAAGATGTGAGCGTGTGCTATTAATTGACTTCTTTACCAGGTCAATGTCACTACTACAGAAAATCGTATTACAGACGGTTCAAAAATGTCATCACAGACGGTTTGCTGAACCGTCTGAATTTATGGGTCTGTGATAATCGAAGGTTATCACAGACGGTTTGCAACTAAAAACCGTCTGTGATAGCTGATAATCACAGACGATTTGTAAGTAAAAACCGTTTGTGATAGCTGATAATCACAGACGGTGTGTAAGTAAAAACCGTCTGTGATATGTGATTATCAGCTATCACAGACGGTTTTTAGTTACAAACTGTCTGTGATATTCTTTTCTACCTCTAAATCTATTTCTGTTTATTAGCTAGCCTCAGGAAATGCTAACCATGCCCTCTGAAACAAGCAGATCAACATGTACATGTATACATACAATTCACATCTCGCATTTCACAAACATAAAACATCCAATTCACATCTCAATTCATTTCACAAACATAAAACTTCCAAGTCACATCGTACTTCATTTCACAAACATAAAACATCTATTTCGCAAATCAATTAATTGAAATGAAATAAAATATCCATTAACAAATACACAATTACAAAAGATCTACATTACATTTGCACTTAGATGATCACATTGCATTTTTTTATTGCTCTATCACTCCGGAATTGAGGTCTCACGAAATGAACATATCCATAATCAATGAACTTGTCAGGCTATACAAGCAATACTTGGATGGTGATTGCCATCCAAGTATTGCTTGTGCAGCTTGACAAGTTCGTTGATTATGGATCTGTTCCTTTCGCGAGACCTCGATTCCGGAGTGATAAGAGAAATAAAAAATCATTGTGCATAGTGGAACTCTCCATCTGATCTTATGACTTTGGACCACAAAAAGAAAGCGCACTCTCCTCGAATTTGTGCAAGGTCCGGCTGTTTCAATGCAGTTGTAGAGATGGACGCAGCCTGTAGATAGAAATATCAATATGCATACATATATAACCTGACAAGTATGAAATAAATATGGGAAGATTGACAAACCTTAGAATTGGTAATCTTCGAGGAATCGAGGAGTAGTCTCATATGGTGGCAAACGTAGAATCCACACGTGTTGCCCGGCTGCTGCTGGTGGCACTGCAAAAACAAGAATATGCTAGTTCAAGAGGCATTACTACCAAGTGTTATATAGGATTAATTAATGTGTACTAGCGAATACCCGAAAATTGCAAAATGTTTCAAGGGCTTGGCCCCTTTCGTCGAGCCACGTGTCTGTTCAACGTACATGGCGAACGACCTTCGTTATTTGAAAAAGTTAGATTAGTCATTCGGAAGGAAAGAAAGAGTACAATGTAGTTATGTATGGAGAAAATGTACTTACCTATCGAGTAATTGGGCGATAGCTATGTACTCAAATTTGTTCTTACTTAGATAATCAAGGTATATAGCCTTGTTCCTTTTTGGTATAATTATAATTAAAATCCAATGGAAGTGCTCATTGTATAGCATAAGAACAAATTCCTTATCACGGTGAGCCAGCAGTGTTGATGTAATATAGCTCTCGACGAAGGATGCATCCTCGTTGATGGTATCAATGGCGACCAATCATGGGTCTAGGAAACCAATTGGTGATTTCGATGATCTAGCTTGGGTCAACATGAATTTATATATATACATATACACAGAAAAGCAACAAATTATATTGCTTGGCGAGGATGTGATCTCAATTCGTTCTCATGCAACTATTCCGATCATTCTTCGGAATGCGCATACTGCTTGGCGAGGAAGGAGAGGGGTCCCAGATCCATTGACCTCTGTGATGGTAAATCGGCCCTCAGGCTTTTTCGATAGCCCTCTTTCTTGGCGTTTTGATTTTGGAGTGGACGCATCTGGCGATGATGTTGAAGAATGCACGGATGACATGTTGGCCTTCTCATATATGAAAAGTAAGCACAATGTAGCATATACGTACATAGTGCGGTATAAGCACATACTTAAATTTAATTCCAATATATGTATACATATACATTGTATTCAACTAATACATTATATAGTCACATTTTGCAGGCAATGAGAAGAGTGATGCATTTTGCTAAGAAATTGAAAAGAAGTCTAAATCTGAGGGTGATAATAGAAATGTTGAAGCAACATGGTTGGTTTGAGCTAACTATAAAAAAATTATTGAA
Source organism: Dendrocalamus sinicus (assembly GCA_036346575.1). Lineage (NCBI taxonomy): Eukaryota > Viridiplantae > Streptophyta > Magnoliopsida > Poales > Poaceae > Dendrocalamus > Dendrocalamus sinicus. The sequence goes on from CM070662.1 coordinate 30,892,812, forward strand.
TTCCTTGCTTGTTGGCAACAAGTACAAGCCTACAAACCCTCTTTAATACATAGAGGTGAAGGCAAAAGTACATTCACAGTTTCTAGTTAGCCTTATAAAGTAAGGCAGCAAAATAATGGCAATTTATAATATTTGTGGCACGTTACTCTGATAGAGGTATAGGCTACAATGTCATAACTTTGTGGAAGAAATACACAAAACTATGAGAATGTAAATTTGAATCGTAAACTCGTAGTCCGATTTACAGTGCCCTTTTTACAATACCAATAGAAACAATTGAGACTGCCCATACAGCATTACTAGATTGGAGTTGTTCAGAATGCGCATACTAATCACTTTGCACATAACAAGGTTTTGCAGCCAAATATTTGTTCATTGTACTAGCCCATTTGATTCATTTTTTGGCTATGACAAAATCTAGTTAAGAAAGAACCTCATCACTTGAATCTAATTTCTCATCCTCCAGTGAATAGTTGTTATTATGCCATGACAGAAGCAAACAAAGAGGACTGATTGTCCACGGAGAAACGAAGACAACAGAAGCACCTACCAAGTTGTGGTAGTTGGCGAGCTCGGGTTGGGTCGGTCGGCGGCGAGGCAGCGTCGCGCGAGGGGCTCCAAGCGGTGGTCGGCTTTGATGCGGCGTCACGTGGGGGCTCGCGGTCCCACTCCAAAACCCTACCTGGTGAGTGGCTGAGGAGGCGGCGGCATGGACGGAGGTTTGAGGAGGCAGCGGCGACGGTGTGGGCTCAGGTCAACGGCGACTGGGGACGGAGGTCCGAGGAGGTGGCGGCGAGACGGGCTAGATCGGGAGAGCAGCAAGACGGGCCAGATCTATAACTGCAGCATACGCGCAAAACCCTAACCTGAGGGTATTTATAGGGAGGCTTATTACAGACAGTTCTAGTTTAGAACCGTCTGTGATATAGTTATCACAGACGGTTCTAAACTAAGAACCGTCTGTGATAAGCCTTTGCCCCTAGCTGTAGTTATTAATATAAACACCAACCAGCATTCAATAATATAAACACCAACCAACATTTAATAAGACCTCACACAGTGTATTTCTTTACAACAGCTAGGTGTATTTCTTTACAACAGCCCAATGAACATAGAGATACATTTGTATGACTCATTCTCAAAATTCACCTATATATCACACATTTTCACATATACGTAAATGCAAATTCACAAATACATCACACACATGCATTGTTGTATACATACATGCCAATTCACATATACATCACATACATGCATTGTTATATACATAAATGCAAATGCCCACATATATGTCGCACATTCTCATTCCACTTGCTTAATTCCTTTAAAAATTGGCCCTTCATTATGATTAATACGTACGTAACTAGTTTCGTCACATTGTTCGTCGTCGACCCTTATGCCATTTCTAAAAAGAGGTAACTCGTCAAATTGATTGTATTCTTCCTCGTCCACTACATTCTCTACTCCAACAATTCTTCTTTTTCCATGAAGAACTACATGGCGTTTCTTATTTGCCGGGTCGGTTACATAGAAAACTTGAATAACTTGGTTGGCGAGTACGAATGGTTTGTCTTTGTACCCGACACGTTGGAGGTCCACGGTAGTGACACTGTAGTTGTCAATCTTCACTTGTGAGAGATGCACCCAACGGCAACGGAATAAAGGGATCTTGAAAATCACGTAGTCGAGCTCCCAAATCTCTTCTATGAACCCATAGTGTGAGTTTCTCAACCCATCGGTACTGAACGCATCTATGCGGACACCGCTGTTCTGGTTAGTACTCTTTACATCCTGAGTGTGTATAGAATGTGTACCCATTTATGTCATATCCTTGCCATATCACAACTGTAAATGTTGGCCATTTTGCCAACCATGTCAACATCTCACTTGGCGACCTCCTAGCGATTTGCTCCTTCAACCAGTGGTTGAACCGACTGTTGTGTTGCCTCATGATCCAAACATCTGGCCGCTCCGGATTCTGTTGCCGAAGAACATCCTTGTGCTGGTCGACATAAGGCGCCACTTCAGTCATGTGTTGCAAGACCGTGAAATGGGTTTGAGTATACGTGTCCATATCTGGAGTGATCGCTTTCCATCTGATAGTTCCGATACCCTTCAGCCTCCCCTCATGACGAGATCGAGGCACACCTATTGGTTGAATCTGAGCCACATAATCGACACAAAACTCAATGACCTCTTCGCTTGCATAACCTTCGACGATGCTGCCCTCCGGCCGAGATCGATTCCGCACATAGGATTTGAAAATTCCCATGAACCTCTCAAATGAGTTCTGCACCGAAGTCTGCAAAACTCCTATTGATGTTTCTCCACTGGGCGGAATCAGCAAGGTGTCTTAGCATTCCATCCTTCTTGCACTCCTCTGAGTGCCAACGCAGCGGTTTTGCCTCCTTTGGATTTGCAAAAAACCTTTTCAAACGGGGAATTATAGGAAAATACCATGTCACCTTAGCAGGAGGTCTTTTCTTCACCTCTGTTCCCTCGTCGTCATCTGATTGATTGTTACATTTGTATCGGGATGCGTTGCACACCAGACATACATGCATGTTTTCATACTTTTTACGGTAGAGGATACAGTCATTCGGACATACATGTATTCTTTCTACTTCTATTCCCAATGGACAAAGAACCTTCTTGGCATTATACGTGGTTTTAGGCAACCCATTTCCCTCCGGAAATATGTCCGCTAAAAGACCTAGCAGCGTCGTGAAACTCTTGTCGGACCAACCGTTGCTTGCCTTCTATTTCAACAGTTCAAGCACGGCTGACAACCTCATGTACTTTGACCTGCAGCACGCGGACAAAGGTTTCTTCAAGTCCTCCATCAAGCCCCGAAATTTAACATACTCTCTCTCATCATAGTTTTCTTCTACATCGCGAAGCATCTGATCCAGATTGTCATCGTGCAACCTATCCGAATCCGAACAACAATCGATATTATCCGGCGGCATGTCATTCACTTCACCTGCGATGTCATCCGGCATCATATCATTTACTTTACCGGCGATGTCATACGGCGGCATATGATCATTGACTTCGCCATGACTATCCAACACGTATAATCATTTTTGAAACCCTTCCGAATCAAGTGCGCTTCAATTTGCCCTCGGTTCTTAAACATCTTTAAATTCTCGCAGTCAGTGCGTGGACAGTACATATATTCCACCCCCTTATTCAACATATCCTCCTCGGCAGCTCTTGTAAAAGCAGACACGCCATTAATGTACTCTTCACTCACACGGTTCGCGGCATACATCCAGCTTCGGTCCTACGTTATGTATATATACCAACTTAGTATTAAAAATTAAATTAATTAATTATTACTACATATATACCACATGCATTGAGGCTTTCCTAGCTTAATTCATATTATAAACACAACAGCTATTTCCCCAGCGATCGTTGAAGGTATATAACCAATAATTTTGACAAATTTGGCCTCCCACATGACGAGAACTGATCATGTATGGTCAAATAGATGCAAACCATCTTCAATAACACTCACCAAAACATAAATCTAAATTGTAATGCAAAGAAAAATAAATTTCATTACTAACTATATCTAGAGCAACTAGGAATGTATGAATCTTCAAAGCTCAATTTCTGCCTCCTCCCACCAAATTAATTGGTTTGAAATCGTCTAGCTTGCCTCCTGAGCGAGAGTGCAGTACCGGCTAGATCTGGATCGAAACGAAGACAGATGCGGTTCTGAGCGGCGCAATAAATGTCTAGCACCATTATCACAGACGGTTTTTTATTAAAAACCATCTGTGAAAATTCTGAGATCATCACAGACGGTTTTTAATACAAACCATCTGTGTTAATCAGCTTATCACAGACGGTTTTTAATAAAAACCGTCTGTGATACTAAAATATCACAGACGGTTCATCAGTACGAACCGTCTGTGATACTCGTTTTCTTCGACGCCATCAACACAGACGGTGTCCAAATTAAAACCGTCTATATTAGTGTCAGTCACAGACGGTTTTATCAAACCGTCTGTGATTTGGCGTCTAGTATTAGGCTTTCTGTAGTAGTGTGTTGACCATAAAATGAATTTGAGATTCTTAGCCTGGTTGTTGAGTGGAAGAAAAAGAAACTAAGATATTGGAGATTACTTAATTGGTCAATTTTTTGTGTTTTTATCGCACGTTTTTTTTTTTTTGTGTTTGACGTTGGTCCCGTTTTAGAAAGCTAATGATTTTGCAAGTAGCAAGTACAGCAAATGTTTGGTACTTTTGTTTACTTCTCTTTTCTCCCTACATGAATTATGATGAAAATTTCCTGATAGTGTTGGAGAAGACAACCAATGACAATAGGATGCACAAAGCAAATAGTAAGCCCAGTCACAAGACAAGGACGTCTTTGAAACAAGCTAAAATAAACAAAGAAAATGCAACTATCAGTTGTATCTTTACATAGGCTGACAGCAGGTCCAGACATGGACATCTTTGAAATTTCTCCGATCTATAGTACAAGCTTCAGCTTCTGGTCCGGAGAGTACCAGCCGGAAAATATTTACCTTTTTACCCAGCATTGATTTCAAAACGCAGGGATAATCAAAAAATTGTTTTTAAATAATTTATGTTTTATTCAAAAGTACAAAATTATATGTAACACCCCAGTCAAGCAATGACCTGGAATGCTACCAAACTAGTAGTAAGACAATGACAAACTAAATATGCTACACAAAATATTGGCAGAACCTCCTTTGTTTACTGTCTAAGTCAGAAGTTTTAACAAGCATATTTAAAAGAAATGAATAACCTCAAGTAACATAATCAAATCTAAGCAATATTGGCTTAAGTTTACTAGAACGTTCATAGTTATAAATTTTAGATAAAGAACGGAAGCATCATAAAAGAATTCTAATCCTTTATTACAATTTAAATCCAACAATCGATAATCATCTTCTACTTAAGTAATTCATGCAACTAGTATTTAATTTCCTCTCTTTCACCCATTGTGAGTAGAACGTGCAAAATGCAATAATGCTAATCTTTCCTTTTCCCATGCATGCCGATCTCATAAAGGTACCAAAAAAAAAACAACAGCAAGAATGAGTCCAACGACTCAGCAAATAACAGATAGTAACAAGAACATTCATGAACATCACTTCACAAATTCAACCATCAACCATATAAGTAAGCCATGCTATGCAAGATGATCAAAAATCTCTTTATCTCTTTCTCTTTTGCATTTTACCGGTAATGCAAAGTGTGCATCCGTCGATGCACACCCATGCCTGTAACATCTGGTACAGGGACCAATTGCCCATACTCCACAAGTATGGGGACATTTAGCCCGTCATGTCATCAACATGACGGGGATCTTGGCGCTTGGTCATCTCGTGACCAAGACTTCAATAAATCAACATGATGCATATGCGTGAATGTCTCAATAAAATAAATCTTGCATCCACATTATCTATGCACCAGAAATACTCATGAACAACATAATTTGCAATCAACCATAAACATCACCAATACACCTTTTCCACAACCATGAACACAAATATTCACAATATAAATCAAACATTGACATTCCACAATATCAATTTAAGCCATCATTATACGTGCCTTTACCGAAGGAGCGAAGGGGTCAAGCACGATCAGGAGCGAAGCCACCTATTCACAAAGCACCACTCAGCACAAAACCATAATACAATATTCACAACTGAGAAGTAAACGCCTCTACGCCCAAAACCCGCAACTCCCTCTCCGCTTAACGGTTCTACACTCTGTCCGCTGCAGCAGCGCTGCTTAATTTTTTTTGTATCTTTAACAATATTAAGACATTCACAGAAAATGATATATTTCTGGATTCCTCACTTAAATACCTTCACTTTTCATGTAGATCACATATTTTTATTTTGATCCTAGCAAGGTGTAACTTAATGCGCAAAACAGAGGACATTCTCTGTTCTGGCAATCTGGGCAGCCAGATTCTAACGCGTCCCAACCACAGTGTAAGGCTCTAAAAATTATGATTTTTATACATTATTTAGACTACTGAATTCCCTACATTTTTCTCAATTGCGACCAAAAACATAAAAATCATCTACTACCACTAAATACCACTTGAACAGCAATCTGCCCCAATCTGCACCCCTGACAGACAGCGATGTTCCCGACTCTGCTGCGCCCAAATCCCGCGGCCTAAAATTCTGGAAAATTTACAGAAAATATATCTAGTCGTACTCTACAATTTTTGTTTTGGGAAGACTCGCAGGAAAAATCTTTTCGTAGGTCTAAACTGCGCAAACAGTCGCACTGCGCGGATTGATCTACAGACAGACAGCAGGAATTCCCTAATCGGGGAATTTAATTGCTAATCCCCCACCAATTCTTAGGATAAGAACCCTAATTACAGAAATAACAGAGGGATTTGAGATGAGGGAGAGTTACCTAGAGGATCCCTTGGAATCCCCCATCTTCTTCCCCTTCTTCCTCCTCCTTCCTTCCTCCTCCTTCCTTCCTTCTCCTTCCCTCCCTTCTTCTTCATTCCTTCTCGCTTTCTCCTAGCACCAAGGGACAACAATGGGAGAGAGGTGTTGCTGGACATGGTGGAGGCGCAGGGGCAGGGAGGGGTGCGGCCAGGGGGAGAGAGGAGGGGGCAAAGGGGGTGGCGGCTAGGGTTTGGGGGCAGGGGCGCCTCCCCCTTTTTGGCCGGCCTCCCCTGGGCCAAGGCCAAGGCCCAGGCCCAGGTTGCCAGGTATTTTCAGAATTCCCCCTCTAAAATCATTGTTTTTAATTCTTTTCTATAAGGTCTCTCCCTCCAATTAATCGATTATCTCTCGAATCATTTTCGGGATATTACATTATATCTACGATTTTTTTGTAAAAGTAGTCTATTGTCACCGAATCGTTGGGCGATTGACCCCTGTCGCCCAACGGCTAAGCGATAGGCAGCTAGTCGCCCAACGGTTGGGCAACATTAATGTAGTCTCCTAATGGTTAAACGATAGGTGCTATCGCTTAACCGTTCGGTGACAGCACCTCCAGTCGCTGAACGGTTGGGAAACTGGATGGCTTATATAAAGGGTGCGCCAGTCACCTGAGCACCCCAGCGACTGGTGGCCGGCTCTCACACGAGGAAACAAAGAAAGAAAGAAAGAAAGAAAGAAAGAAAGAAAGAAAGAGAGGAGAGGAGAGGAGAGGAAAGAAAGGAAAAAAGGAGAGTGAGAGGGAGAAGGAGAAGAAGAAGAAGAAGAGGAAAGATTCGTCCGTGAGGTATTTTATTTTTATCTTGTAGTGTATTTCTTTATAGTAAGTAAATAGTTTGTTTAGTATAAAAAAAAGTATAAGTAGCACCCGTAGAAAATTTTAGTTAGAGAGAAAAGTAGTATAATTTGGTTTAGATGGCTGGAAAGAAAAGCAAGAAGGAAGGAGAAAGAAAAGAAAATAGAGGAGAAGCGCATGTATAATTAAATTATTTCATCGTGAATATTTAACTGTGAGGATCCCGTGGCTTGTTACAGAAGTGTGAAAATTTTGGTAGTCACGTTAAAATGCAAAGTATTAATAGACAATATTTATGATTAATTAAGAATGTCATAAGCATATTTAAAATTGACGCGTACTGTTAGAATTAGTATATTAGCATTTGAATCACTATGTCACGTACGTAATTACTTAACTAATGTTATGAGTGTCATGTAAATTCTCGAAATGTATTAAGAATTAATTGGAGTAGGAGAGAGGTCGAGCGGAGAGAGAAGAGCGGCATCGGTTTGTGGGGGCACAGATAGGGAGTCGATGCATATTGGGGGCAGAGGAAAGGGAGTAGTGGGGTTGAGATAGATAAATGGGAAGAGAGAGAGAGAGAGAGAGAGGGCCGGTAGTGGGCAAAGACTAGAGAGAGGGCTGGTAGTGGGCAAAGACTAACGGGACGTGGCGTAGGATATTATATGTCCCCGTAAATTAAAACAAAATTTTGTAATTTGAAGAAATTAAAGGAAAAACAATGCAAGGATGTTTATTCGGGCAATGGAAGGGTTACGCTATGAGTGAAAATTAACCGATATGAAAAGGCCTACACATTTGACGTATTAACCATGCGGTAGTGTAGTTATTCACAATAGGCAAACGATCGTACAAATCTAAATTATAGTACAGCAGTGCTTGCATAACATGTAATGCGATCTGACTAGTTGCAATATTAGAAATATTTGTAGACAGACATCAGTCATGCCGGTACCCACTACATTGAAAGTACATTATGGTGTTGGCACCGTTCGTGAAGGTCCATAAGGTGTTAACTTTAGAAGTTTTTCGCAAGCCACTCTGGTACACTCGAACAGTGAGAAGTGTACAGATGCGATGTACTGGCTCACCCACAACTTTTCATTAGACCCTGAGGTGTACAGTGTCGTCATACAAGAGATTTGGAGCCAGTCTTCCAAAGGGTGCAGAGGATGTTACAGGAGAGGAAGATCGGTCACCGCATGCTGAGCCTATAGGAAAGGCTGATGAAGACGAGCATATGGAGCATATAGTGTGTCAAATGGAGAGTAATGACCAGATGGCCTAAGCTGAAGAGGAAGTTGTAAGGAGGACGGCGAGGACAGTTTCGATAAGGACGAAGCTCCCATCCCTAGGAATGAAATAGGTTCAACGTTGAGGGTGTAGCAGCGCATGACGAGCACGAATCACTGTGGGAGTACCATGCCACAAAGGTTCGGTTGACTCAATGTTTGCTGATAAGGCATTCTTGTAGGATGCCATTAAGCTGTGGGCCATATCCATGCAACGAACATTTCGGGTCGTCAAATCTAAACAGAAGCAGTACACCGTCAAGTGTGAGCAGGTCGGTTGTCCTTGGCGAGTGCACGCACATATACCAAATTTTGAGACTCACTGGATTGTCTCGAAGGTAGAGCCGCACTCCTGCGGGCTCAGTAGTGTTTTGCTGAGGCATCATAACCTAACATCGACCTTCATAGCCAATTTGATGTATGGAGAAATTTTGGAAAAGAAGGATGTGGAGGCCAAGCATATCATGGTGGCTATTGAAAGGAAATTCAAATACAAGATTAGCTACATGAAAGTGTATTGTGCGAAGCAGAAGGCTTTGAAAAGACAGTTCGGGTCTTTAGAGGTGGCGTACGACAACATTCCTCGTATGCTTCGGGTGCTGCAGGATAGTAGAGGGCCTTCTTAGCCTTCGGTGCTTGCCTTCACTTATGAACCTTGTATTATTATTGTATTTTTTCATGTAACTTAATTATGGAGTACATTTTATGTGCTTTGTGAAAGTATGTCTTGCACTGCAATATTTTGTGATAACCAAATTTTTATTTGCTTTACAAAGGAATGTTCTATGAGAGAACAAAGCTCATCGTTATTGGATATCACTACATTCGATGTGTCATTGCTCAATATCACATTAAACTCTGCAAGATAAGTATTCATGATAATTCAGTTGACATGATAACAAAGTCAGTTTCTGTCACTAAGCTTAAGCATTACTCAAGCTTAGTTGTATCATTCATTAGTCTTATGGATTTTCAGCTTAATGTCGAGATTGTTGAGCTTGTGATTTGAATTTGTTTTGGATTATTTTTGTTTCCAACATAGGGTTCTATTCCTACATCAAGTACCCCTTATTAATATGCCCTTGTAGATCATGGAGTAAAACAAGAGCCTTATTGTAAACATCCTTATATGTAATTCTTCGTACAGTGATATTCATCTTCCTACGTCTATGATTTTTCTTAAAAACCTATGATTTTTCTTAAAGAATTATATATATATAAAATTCCTGTATCATGTTGCTACTTTTTGCCGTGGGTTTTATAACATATCCCATCCATGTTTACTTTTTGTTGTCCTTCTGGAGCCTGGCTTTGCGTTCCTCTAACAGCTTCTCGGCGAAAAGGATCAGTGCCTCCTCATTGGTGCCTCTCTTTGGGTCATGCTCGTTCATGCCGGTCTCGACGTTCACCTTGCACACTGTCTTCTTCAATAGCGCCTTGCCGACGTCAACGAGCCAGTTCAGGTTCTCCGATGTGGACACGTCGACGGACGCGGTGTTGCCCTCGAGCTTGTCGTCCTGGATGCGGAGGTAGTTCTTCTCGCAGTGAAGCGCCTGGAAGAGCACGGAGGCATGGATGTCGACGAGGTCGGAGCTGCCTTGGCTGAAGCTATCTATCAGTGGCGTGGCGCCCTTGTTGTAGAGCCACCTGAGGATGCCCCACTTGCCACACTTGTTGGCGTCATACTTCTGCTCGATCTTGGCCGAGCCGGTGCCCAGCGATAGGATCATGAACCTGCCGTAGTCTTGAGGCTTCATCTGGAAGAAGTCCGGGTTGTCCAGGAGGATCTGCTTGCTTACGTGGTTCATCGCCAGCAGTGTCTGTGTCAAATTAATTGCCCAAAACGAGTACACATAAGCATCAGAAAGTTTTAAAAAAACTGTACTGTAGACTGTAGTATTTGAACAGAGAGTTCAAGGTAGAAGACCCAACAATCTAATGCAATGACTTTTTCTCTTCTTTTTTTTTTTAACAAATACTAAATTCTAGACATCACAAAATTTAGTATAGATTCAACTTATTGATATCATACAACTTACGTATGCTACGCTGCACACATACAAGTACGTTTGCATGTGGTGGATATGCAATAAAATTATCTTATTAGTTTACATGGCATTAGAGTACCTTGCTTACGCATATACCGATGCACCATAAGTGACCTACCTTTAACTTATCTTCCCTTACACGATGGCTGCCCTACCGAACATGTGTCTTCCTTCTCTTCTTGTCGCCACAGCTCTTTTACTTCATCCTCCAATAGAAGCCCAATTTTTTGATCGATCCCTTTCAACTACTACCCCTTTCAATACAATACTCTACCGTAGTCATCTTTCACTTCTCTCTAATTATTGCTAATTGTCGACTGTTGCAACATCAAACACCATACATGCACAACCATTGCCGATCCCTGTTGGGGACACCTGTCACACTCTCTCCAGTGGCCACAAATCTATTCCCTACGGCTATATCATCTCTACTCTGAGCTCTATGCTCCTCTGCTTCTGCATGATTGTGCTTCTATTCATACGGATGCATGCATGTATATGTACGATTGTGCTCCTGTAGGACAAATTAACACATTGCACTTTTTCGTGGTCTCCTCTGATATCGTTCTTGCTATCCTCATTATAACTTTTGTATTTATTCAAAATTTGAATTGTTTTCTATTGAAGTTCTTATATAAATCAAATTGCTAAGTTTATTTAATTTATTCTAAATTTTAATTATTTAGAGATTTTAGTTTAGAATCCGTATGGAAATTAAATTGCAAATTTGATTTTTTTTGTTTTGAATTGCAATTATTTTTTGTGGAATTCATAAGCAAATCCAATTGCTATTTTTTCATATTTTTATTCCAAATTATAATTATTTAGTGATTTGCTTTCAAATTCGTATCGACCTCAAATTGTTAATTTTATTTTGCTTTATTCAAAATTTTAGTTATTTTTATTGGAGTTTGTATACAAATCAAATTATGAATTTATTTAAATTACTATGAATTTTAGTTATTTAGGTATTTTATTTTGGAATTCATATGGAAAATCATATTGAAATTTTGTTTTATTTTTTATTCTGAATTTCAATTATTTTTAGATGAAATTCGTATGCAAATCTAATTGCTAAGTTTTCTTTAATTTCTATTCTGAATTATAGTTAAAATTTGTATGCAGATCTAATTGCTTTGTTTCTTTAATTTTTATTCCAAATTACAGTTATTAAGGATATTATTTTGGATTTCGTATGAAAGTCAAATTGATAATTTCATTTTATTTTTTAGTCTTGTTTTCAGGTATTTTTGGTTGAAATTCGTATACAAATCCAATTGCTATTTTTGCTTCTTTTTTATCCAAATTATATATTTTAGGGATTTTATTTAGGAATTCGTATGGAAATCAAATTACTTATTTTTTTTTATGAATTTCAGTTATTTTTTATTGTACTTGATATGGGCTCTTACTTTTAATGTAGACAGTTATAATTTGGATCTGTTACAATCAACGGTGTAAATCTCTCTTTTCCTCTGATTAATATCTTAATTTTTATCCTTTATGAACGAATATGGTGACTTCTTTTGCTTCTGCTTTAATATTATAATAGATAGATAGATGTATTTACTGATTTTTCAGTTATTTTTGAAATATTACAAAATGAAAATTTTTATTTGGCTCCTCTCAAAAAACATATTTGGATGGGGAATCAACATTATTGTTTGTTGTCGGTAGCACTTATCAGGTCACTTACAGGATTGTTTGCGGCGACACCTCCGTCAATGAGGTTGAAGGCCCGGGGTTTGCCGTCCTCGTGCTTGGTCTCAAAGTGGTGCCCGGGTAGGTACGTCGGCGCCGCGGACGTGCTGATGCACACGTCGGACAGAAGAGCGTCCTTGGAGACGTCGTTCTTGGCCTGTGTAAATTTCATTCAGCTCACGTAAGTATGATGCAGGCAACATGTAATAGATCGATGAGCGCATGCATATGCGACTTGTTCAGGCATACGTCGCATTTGGAGAAGATGGTAGGTTGGAGGAGCTTGATGTCGAAGGTGGGGATGACAATATCGACGTTTGGTAGCACCTGGCTGACTCGCGTCTGGCCGAGCCGCTCCTGCAAGATCGAGTGGAGGTACTTGCCGTCGTACTTCGGCCCCGTCATGCTCTTGAAGAGGCCCATAAGCCCGTTGCTGCACATTTCAAGTCATCATAAGGATTTTTTTAAGGTGCACAGGACTTTCATAATAACTGTCCATTTAGTTTGATCAAAAGGCTCAGATTGAATATGGGGTCATCTCCATGACTTGCGCGGGCTAGTTGACTAGTTAGTCATCTAGTGATTGTAATCCCCACCTGACGGGAGGGAAGATCTTCGGGCAATGATCGAGGTAGAAGTTGTTGATGTCCTTGGCGGCGAAGAGCGGGCGGCCGTCGCCGTTGGGCGCCGTGAGCATCGCAGTCACCAGCCCTCCGGTGCTCGTCCCGGCGATCACGTCGAAGTAGTCTGCGATCCTCTTGTCCGGTCCATCTAGCTCCTATAGGCACACATCCCCAACGACCCATAAGGCCATAACCCATTAGAACCAGTGCATCAGAAACCGATAGCATAGATGCACGCATATCCAAGCTGTATGGTATATTGGATGGGAACTCACCCAGGGGCGGATCCAAAGAGAGGGGAGTGAGGGCCCAGGCCGCCACTCAATTCGCAGGAACCCAGTGTTAACGGAACGCTATCCTCCTGTGTGACCGAGTCCCACGGACTCGCTCTCCTCGTTCGCAGCGCAACGTCCGCGCATACGCTTCGCCCACGATGCATGGCGTCCATACTGTCCGCTCCGCGCCGCGCGCTCAGGCGCTGCCTCGCACGCTTGCGCCTGTATATATGTAAACATACGTGATCAATATACGTTGTTGATTGATCCCACACTGTTTCATGGTATCAGATAGCGCGAGTTGATCCTCTTCCTCCTGCGCTCGCTTCTCTTCCGCTGCCCCCATGGATCTCAACCCGCTCTTCGATCTCGAGCACTCCGTTCATATTGCTTCCTCCTCCGCTGCTTCCGTCACCGGCGAGCGCGACGGTGACATGCGCCAGAGCAACCCGCATCCTCCTCCCAGTACTCCTCCACCTCAATTCCCATCTGCCTCCACTCTTCAGACGGTGAACATAAAATCACACGTCTCCACAGTCCTTGACCTCACCAACCCGAACTACCCCGAGTGGCGCTGCTTCTTCGATTCTGTCATTGGGAAGTTTGGCCTCCAGCCACACATCGCCGCGCCGCCGACCATGGCCCAACGCGCTGATCCCGAGTGGATCATGATCGACCAATGCCTAGTCAATTGGATCTACAATACCGTCTCACGCGACATTCTTCAAATCGTCCGAGCGCCGGGCGCCAACGCGTACTCCACTTGGGCGGCCATCGTCGACCTCTTCCGCGACCATCAGCTCCACCGCGCCGTGTACCTCGAAGCGGAGTACCGCAGCCTCTACCAGGGCGACCTCAGCATCACCGAGTATTGCGCCAAGCTGAAGCAACTCGCCGACGGCCTCCGCGATCTTGGTCAGCCTGTCCCCGAAACCTCCCAGGTTCTGAACATGTTACGTGGCCTCAATGGCAAGTACAGGCACACTATTTCTGCCATCACTTCCAAGCAGCCGCCGCACTCCTTCCTCTCCGCTCGCTCTCAGCTCTTGCTTGAAGAGCTCTACGACTCCCAGTACGGCAAAATGGCCGCACACCACGCGTTGGTCGCCCAGGGCACCTCCAGGCCACCCGCCACGACGCACGACGGCGGCACCGGCTCAGCAACCGGCCACGGAGGCGCCGCTATCAACGGCGGATCGAGCGACAAACCGCCTGGTGGCTCCACCGACAAACGCCGCGGCCGCGGCCGTGGCAAAGGCAAGAACGGCGGCTCCCCGCAACAGCCTCCTGGTGGCGGCCCTCAGGCCACCGGCGGGGGCACTGGCGCTCGCCCCACCCACTCGCCGTGGACCACTGCGTTCAACCCGTGGACCGGGATGGTCCAGGCCTGGCCGATGCCATTCCGGGCCCCGGCTGCGGGGGTCCTCGGCCCGCGACCCGGCACCGCTCCTCAACAAGCCTTCGTTGCTGGCTCACCACAGCTCCACGCCGGCCCGGGCGCGCCAACCAGCTGGGAGCAGAACTCTCTCCTCGCCGCGCTATCCAGCGCAGGCGTGCCTCATGCTGGACAGAGTTCCTCCGACTGGTTCCTCGACACAGGCGCGTCCTCTCACTTGGCGTCTGCACCTGGTAAACTGCACTCCATTCGACCTCTTCCTTCCCCCCCCTCTGTCACCGTGGGCAACGGCGCTCATCTGCCTGTCACGCACACGGGACATTCCTTCATCCCCACCTCCTCCACACCTCTTCTTCTTAATAACGTCCTCGTTACTCCATCCATAATTAAGAATTTGATCTCTGTCCGTTCTCTAACTCGTGACAATAACATTTCCATCGAATTTGATCCGTTTGGTTTCTCTATCAAGGATCTTCCCACTCGACAGGTGAAGCTCCGATGTGACAGCCACGGCGACCTCTACCCACTCCAACCCTCGGTCCATCAAGCTCTCCACGCATCCTCATCGGCTTCCATCGACCTCTGGCACCAGCGGTTGGGGCATCCGGGCCGTGATCAACTAGCTGCTTCACTGCGTTCCTTCTCGTTCACCTGCAATAAATCGGCCACACATACTTGTCATGCCTGCCAGCTTGGGAAGCATGTGAGGCATCCCTTTTCCAGTTCATCTTCCGTTAGCTATTTTCCCTTTCAATTGCTACATTCAGATGTTTGGACTTCGCCTGTACCTAGCGTCTCAGGATACAAATTCTATTTAGTGATCATTGATGATTACTCCCATTATGTCTGGACTTTCCCTTTACAACACAAATCTGCAGTCGTGTCTACATTTCTGTCATTCTGCTCTTATGTTTCCACACAATTTCGCTTGCCGATACTCGCTTTGCAGACCGACAACGGCAAAGAATTCGATAACCATGCCATGCGCTCTCATTTCCAGTCCCACGGCATGGTCCTGCGTCTTTCGTGCCCATACACGTCTGCCCAGAACGGCACGGCCGAGCGCACCCTACGCACACTGAATGACAGCGTACGCACCATGTTACTCAACGCACATATGCCCCCTGAGTTCTGGGCTGAAGCCTTGGCCACAGCCACTTACCTCATTAATCGGCGCCCATGTCGCTCAACTGGAGTCACCACGCCTCACGAGCTCCTCCTAGGCACACCTCCCTTATACGACAATCTTCGAGTATTCGGTAGCCTCTGCTATCCCAACCAATCCGCCACTACCGCTAACAAGTTATCTCCTCGCTCCGTTGCCTGCGTATTCTTGGGTTATCCAGCAGATCACAAAGGTTACAGGTGCTACGACATGGCGACTCGGCGCGTCATTGTCTCACGGCACGTCGTGTTCGATGAGACACAGTTCCCCTTCTGCACGAGCCAGCGTTCGACACCGCCAGCACCCACCATTCCCATCACGGACGATCCTTCTCCTCCGACAACCCCAGCGGCGCGGCCACGCGCTCCTGACTCGTTCCAGCGCACACAGGCGACAACCCCAGTACGGACGCCTGCGACCCCTCCTACTGCTTCGCCGATGGCTTCGCCTCTAAGCATACCACCAGCGTCGCCAGGGCCCGCGACGTCCATGCCACCGCCGTCCTTCGACAGCTCGCCTCCCACGGCGGCTAACGCCTCGACATCTCCAGAGCCTGCATCAGCACCAGCCTCAACGTCCACTGCAGCGCCCTCGCCTCCACCTGCTCCTGCTCCAACCGTACCACCTCGGCGGCATCACATGGTCACTAGGGGACAGGCCGGCATATTCAAGCCCAACCCAAAGTACGCTATGACGACGTCGAGCACCGCCTCCACCGGTATCTCCCCGATTCCCCAGTCAGCGCGCGCCGCATTGCGTGACCCGAACTGGCGCGATGCCATGCAACGCGAGTTCGGCGCTCTTCAGGCAAACCACACGTGGCGTCTTGTTCCCCGGCCACCACGGTCGAACGTCGTCACCGGCAAATGGGTGTTCAAACACAAGCTGCACTCCGACGGCAGCCTCGATCGCTACAAAGCCCGCTGGGTTGTGAGAGGCTTCACTCAACGGCCAGGAGTCGACTTCGGGGAGACCTTCACTCCGGTGGTCAAGCCAGCAACGATCCGCACAGTGCTCGCCCTCGTTGCCGGACGCAATTGGCCAGTGCGGCAGCTGGACGTGTCCAACGCGTTTCTGCACGGGCACCTCGAGGAGCGAGTGCTCTGCCAGCAACCCGTCGGCTTCGTCGATCCGAACCGGCCCAATGACGTCTGCCTGCTTTCCAAATCCCTCTACGGTCTGCGTCAAGCCCCACGCGCCTGGTTCGCACGAATCGCCGGGTTCCTCCGCGCAATCGGCTTCACGGCGACACGGTCCGACTCCTCACTCTTTGTGTTCAAGCAGGGCAACGAGCTGGGGTATCTTCTTCTCTACGTTGACGATATGGTGCTCAGTGCATCCTCTGAGGCGCTGCTGCACCACATTATCCGGCGCCTCCGCGCTGAGTTCGCCGTTAAGGACATGGGGCCACTTCACTTCTTCCTCGGCATGGACGTCCAGCGCTCCGCCAGTGGCTTCTTCCTGGCACAGCACAGGTACGCCAAGGAGCTCCTCGAGCGCGCCGGGATGTCCAATTGCAAGCCGGCTGCCACACCAATCGACACAAAGGCGAAGCTGTCCGCGGCCTCCGGCATCGCCGTCCGCGACCCAAGCGAGTACCGCAGCATCGCCGGCGCACTGCAATACTTGACCATAACTCGGCCAGACATCGCCCACGCCGTCCAGCAAGCATGCTTACATATGCATGACCCACGGGAGTGCCACCTCGCGCTCGTCAAGCGGATACTTCGCTACGTTCGCGGGACGACGATGCTCGGGCTTCACCTCTCTGCCACAGCGACACCGACGCTTACGGCGTACTCCGACGCCGACTGGGCCGGCTGCCCGGACACGCGGCGCTCTACGTCCGGGTACTGCATCTTCTTCGGCGACGCGCTCGTCTCATGGTCGTCCAAGCGGCAACCCACGGTGTCGCGCTCCAGTGCTGAGGCTGAGTACCGTGCAGTCGCCAACGCCACAGCAGAGTGCATATGGCTTCGGCAGCTGCTTGGAGAGCTTCACTGTGACGTTCCGCACGCAACGGTGGCGTATTGCGATAATGTCTCCGCCGTATACATGTCCAAGAACCCGGTACACCATCGACGAACGAAGCACATCGAACTGGACATTCACTTCGTCCGGGAACGCGTCGCACTGGGAGACTTGCGCGTCATGCATGTTCCTACAGGTCAACAACTAGCTGACATCATGACCAAAGGATTGCCGACGGCTTTGTTCAATGAGTTCAGGTCCAGCCTCACCGTCGGCGAGCCCGACGCTTCGCCTGCGCGGGGGTGTTAACGGAACGCTATCCTCCTGTGTGACCGAGTCCCACGGACTCTCGCTCCCTCGTTCGCCAGGCGCAACGTCCGCGCATACGCTTCGCCCACGATGCATGGCGTCCATACTGTCCGCTCCGCGCCGCGCGCTCAGGCGCTGCCTCGCACGCTTGCGCCTGTATATATGTAAACATACGTGATCAATATACGTTGTTGATTGATCCCACACTGTTTCACCCAGGTATATAACCTAAGATTTAATGCTAGTGCCCCCACTCAGCCCAACTAAAAGGCCCCCACTCATGCTAAAATTATGAATGAGAACAATTCAGCATACTATGTGTATTGTTGTGCCCCCTCTCAGATTTTGTCCTGGATCCGCCCCTGAACTCACCTGGAGCTTCTCTTCGAGAAAGGCGAGGATGGTGCCGGGGATGATGCCGCGGACGCCGCCGCCGTCGATGCTCAGCACGCTTACGACGTTCCCGAATGACGGCGGCTGGGACTTGGGCGTCAAAAGCGACGTTGCGCCGCGGCTGAGCGCCCGAACGTGCACGGGAGCCATGCCTAAGACCTCAAACGTTAACTAGCCCGCTACCTAGAGCTGCTAAAAACAATGACTTGGGAGATCCTCTCCCTCTACAAAAGGCTAGGTAGCTTGATTTGTTCGTTTGTCTCCGCTTTCGATCGACCGCTTTGTGATGTCCCTAGGCTGATGCGCATGAGCCCATATTTGTAGCGGAGTTGCACCGATCACTACGAGATGGTCGCACGCAGGACGCAGCTCGTACTGCACTGCTCCTTGGAATGGAACGGAAGCGTGGGTACGACGTGCGCGTCAAAAGTTGAAGCAGTGATCAAGCGGCCAAACACGCATGCGCGATCAGATCAGGTCAAGGTCGCGCACGAGTGAACACACACACGATACGAGTGGAAAACCCTGTCCGGTTCCGTTTGAGTGAAGTGATCCCATTCGGGTGCTGCCACTTGTCGCAGCTTCTGCTTGCTATAGCCGGGCTTCGGCGAGGCGGCGACTGCTGGTTTACTCAGTCAGTGGTCATCGGCACTCGGTACACGGGTACAGATGGATACGTACTTCGTGTATAGCGTATTGACCTGCGGAGCGGTCAGAAATTTTCTCCTCCACGAAAATGTGTGGAAAGCTCGTGTTTCGTCGTCGACGAAGAAATTAGCTTGCTTCCTTCTGTGAAAATGGAGACGAAGTTGTTTTCAGATGCCCATGTGTTCCAACCACTTTAGGAAAACTTCCATAGATTAAATCAAGCTTGGCCAACAACTAGCTAGCGCGTCGATCTGTCTGACCTCTCCGGTCTGGAGATACAGGTGTGATTTTTGACGACCACTGATTTTGTTTTATTATGACTAATGGTAGCTCAGCAAAACTGGTCGAGTAATTGGGCAAGTAGCCCAATAGAGCCTAATAGAAAAACTATTTACTATAGAAAAAACGGTTTTTAAAAGTTAATATGAACATATCTTAACTGCTTGTGCAAGAAACTATTTTCCTTTGCTTTAATTTCTCCTTGTACAGTTTCAAAGAACGTTCCATGTGCCTTTCCTTTTTGGCTTTTAAAACATATTTCTGGTTTTGCTATAGTAATTAGCTTTTAAACGAAATGTCTTTTCAAAATAGGGTATACTAGTTAATTGTAATAGACACTGTAGCGACTCCATTTATATCGGTCAAAATCGTATATGAGTTTATCTTACACCATATTATCTGTCATGAAACAACCAAAAGTTATAAAGCACAGTTATAAGTCATAAACTGCAGCCGACATTTGACTCGCCTACAGACCGAAATTCACCTCGCGGTGCACAGCCCTCGCCAAGTTCAGCTGGTCGTAGCTTGCTTTATCTCCGCTACTTCCATTGCCATGATCACAAGCTCCCCATGAATTAAAGTAGACTGGCAACAGTAGCCACGCACGCGCAGTAAACATTCAATTGCTCAGACGTGCTGATCGGTCGGCCGGCTTCAACAAACCGAACCCATATCAATCACTTCATTTTTTCATTACAAGAAAGACGTGCACATATTACGACACACACACAAAATACGTGTGCACAAACACACACAATTACAGCTCCTAAGCAAAAGATCATATGAGAAAATTCAGAATTATGTTATGATAAATTATTGTTATTTGAGAAGCAGAAGGCTCTGTCACATGCTTTGAGTATAGTGAGCCGCACCACATTCGGATCAAGTACCCCAAACTGATAGGCAAAGAAGAGAATGACGTTCGGAGGTGTCCTCAAGCTCGAGACGTGAAATCTAAGAAGCAAAACTACCACAAGTTCATCATCTGAGTCATTGCCACTCTTGAGAACGTCGATATGAGTGATGTGGACTCGGTGATAGAAGACGACTCCTACGGCAAGAACAAGACTCAAGACTTCATCGGTATGTGTTTCATGGCCAAGGGCAGTGTCGACGTCAACTCCTCCCACAAGCCCTACAGTGATCCCAATAAAGTATATCCCTTCTTCATAGATATGAAACATACTATTGTTGATGTGAACGAAAACTGAAGAAACAAACTAAAAGTATCTAGAACCAGAATATTATAATTGACAACTTAAATTTAGAAGTTGTTAGTCTCAAATCCACGAATCTTAATGATAACTGTTAATCTTGCTCTTGCTTGCATGATTAAATAATAAATCTAAAAATTGTTTATTCCTCTGTTGTTAGTTAACTTAAGAATGCTCCATATGAACTATAATCTTTCAAATTTAGTAATGATCATGGTTGCTTAAGTGCTATTACCTTAGATGTGATTCCTTTAGATGCTGTTCCTTTATCTTATTCAAATTGTACTTTGCTTGAATTGAAATTTGATAGTGCTACTAAGGAATTGCTAAAATTTCATACTATTCATACTTGCTCTCATTATGAGGATAGTAAAATAAAAGTAAAATAAATGACTAAAATGCTTATTTATTCTCGGACTGTATCTTATGAAAACTATTCTAGGCTCATAATTGATATTGATGTTCTTAACAAAACACTCAATGATAAATGTAAAATTAAAAAAATCCATGTCCATGACTACATCTAAGAAAATAACTGATTCTATTTCTTGTGCATTTTGGGATAAATCAGGACTGATTTAGATGAGATGAATAAGACTTTTAGAGTCAAATGTAATGAGTAGTTGGATAGGGTTAGAAATTCCCCTTATGTGTTTTGTGAGGCTTTGAAACCTGAGGTAGCTGTCCATAAAGACATATATGCTAGGGCAACCATAACAAATGAGTGTGTCACATATGAAAATCTAGCCCAAAAATTTACTACCTTAAGGCTTTCTAGTGGGAAGAGCCTCTACATGATTCTTGATCAATCTAAGATAAGTATGAAGAAAATGAGTTTAGAATTTAATTATAAAGAATATTCCAAGAACCACCCATGTAAAGTTGTAAGGGTAGTTGAGAATTGCAAGTTTGAGGTAAAACTCTTGAGCCATCCAAGACTATCTTTAGATCAACAGGTTTTGCCCGAACCCCTTCTAGCCAGTCATGTGCTTATACTTCAACAGATCAAATCCCCTTATAAGGTCAAATATCATTGCACCTTCTGCAAAAAGATGACTCTTTTGGTAGCTCTAGGCAGCGCTTTATGTTAGGAGATCGTGAGGGTAGACCTTGAATAGCATCTAGATAGGGGAGTATCGGCCTTTTGGTGGGCCAATTTGGAGAGGTCTAGGTGGTTTTCATGTACATCCTCATCATTTTTATACTAACAATTTTATTCCTGCTTCTACTGCTATTCCTAAACATCATATGGCTTAGTAATGGATTCCTAAGACTTTTATCACTAACCCTAGTACTGAGGCACAGATATTTCCTACTTATGCCCTGTTGGTCCAGCGAGTGAGGAAGGAGGATGTGTGTCTTGTTGACTCTAGGTGTTCATGACACATGATTGGAGATTCTATATGGTTCTTCTCCCATACTCATTCATCTGACAATGAGTTGATCTCCTTTGAGGATGCTTCTACTGGGACCGTGACAGCAATGGGCATAGCGTGTGTCAGCAATGACTTCATGCTCAAGGATATTGCTTTGGTAAGTAAGTTATGATATAATCTATTATCTATTTCCTAACTTCTTGACGAGGGTCTAGAAGTGAGATTCAAGAGTTGAGAGTGTAAAGTTCTAGACTCCTCGAGTGAGTGTGTCTTTAGGATATCTAGGTTTGAGATGATTTTTAGTGCTATTTTCAGTATCTCTTCTATCTCTAGCTCTAAGTATCTTGTGGCTTCTGACTCTTATGACTTAGTATTGTAGTATCGTAGACTTGGGATATATAGGCTTCAATCACTTGACTAGAGTTAGTAGCAATAACCTTATTAGAGGATTGCCTAAACTTATGAGTTCTAGAGACCTAATGTGCACACCCTATAGACATGGTAAGATAGTTTCTACTTCTCATCCACCTCTTAATTTAGTGGTGATTGATGGCCCTAGACAACTCTTACACTTAGACATAGTTGGCCCTTCTAGTGTCCAGTCTGCAGGACGAAAGTGGTATGTGCTTGTTATTGTAGATGGCTTCTCTAGATATTCTTGAATATATTTTCTAGTTTCAAAGGATAAGGCATTTGACTATTTTAGAGAATTGGCCCTTAGACTAGCTGTTGTCCTCCTAGGAGCCATAAGAGCCATCAGGAGTGATAATGGCATAGAATTCAAGAAACTCATCCTTTGTCATTTTCTACACTAAGAGAGGTTTAGAGCACCAGTTCACCACACTAAGATTTCCCCAGTAGAAAGGGGTTTTAAAGAGAAAGAATAGAACCCTTGTAGAGATGGCTAGAACTATGATAGATGAGCATAGTATTCCTAGGAAGTTTTGGGTTGAGGAGATTTCTACTGCTTGCTATATGTCCAATAGGGTTTTCGTGAGATCGTCCATAGGCAAAACTTATTTTGAGCTTAGTTTTGATCATAGGACTAACATCTACCATTTCATGATATTTGGTTACAAGTGCTTCATTCTTAAACATGACAATTTGGATAAATTTGAATCTAGATGTTACGATGGTATTTTCCTTGGCTATCGTGTATTATTATGTCATTTGGTTACAAGTGCTTCATTCTTAATAGTATTATTATGTCATTATACTCCTTAAGTATACCCCTTATTCGTAAGTGAGAGACTTAGCTAAGTGGTTGTAAGCAACATTGCGAGTTTATCTGACAAGGCAATTAGTGTACGCACTTATTCCCAGGAATAACTGCTCATAACTTCTCTCTGCCTTTAGCGATAACCACCTGACGACGATGACATATCACTTCACTGATAATAACTACCGTCAGATAGTTACCATCTGATACGCTAAGACATCTATTCATGTGGAGCAACTACCACCTTTTCATACATTATATAAAGGTGGAAGTCATACGCAACAAGGAGGAGGGCAAGACATTCCACGTTACTCTTTCCTTTTATTGTAATCATGACATTCAGTATAGCAACACAGAAGTAGGGTTGTTATTCTCTCCAGATATAGCTAGAACATGTATAAAATCTCTATATCTTTTTCTGTGTGTAATCTGTTGTTTGAGAGATTCCCCAAACCAAAAAATCACACGTAAGATAAGTATTAGAACACCAATACTTTTAAAATATTTTTGGATGCAGATGTTCAGAAGTCCTTGTGAGAAGATGCCGCTACTCACGATACTGTCAAACATACTGTCCACTTTAGGAATGAGCAACTCAAGGCTAATAGCCCTCCTGTCCACTTCTTGAATGAGGAGCTCAATGCCAAGAACCCTCCTATCGCATTTATAATCAGCTAGACGCTGTCAAGAACACTACTGTCCACCTTTCTAATCAGCCACCAGTGAAGAAAGTTATATTTAACCACACTATTGAGAGGGAATTATTGAGAGGGCAAAGAGCAAGAGCAAGGACAAGAAGACAGGTGCCTGTATCCCCCTAGGGGTTGAGGTGATTGACATTACCTCAACCCTGAGAGGGACTAGATCATTTCTAAGTTAAGTCTAGAATAAGAGCCCGCTAATGTCTTATGATGCTTCCTCATTAATGTCTTGGATTTGATCGTCATGCACTATGTGTCCATGGTAGGAACCATTATTTTGGTTGTGTTTAGAACCATAATTCTGAAGGATTTATTTCTTCAAAATGTTTGTGTCATATCTTTTGAGACTTATTTTATCACTATCATTCTGAACGGAAATGGAAGTGCAATGTTCTATTTTTTTCTTCACTATTATTTTGAATGGAAATGGAAACAAGGCCAGCATAGCCATTGCCATGTGGTTCCCATGTATTCCAACTGATTATCGGTAATATCATTTTCAAGCAAGATACATTGAGGAAAACGTGCATTGCACGTGCACGCTTACTAGTTTCTTAAAAAGCTTAAGCCCCTCAAACATGCTATCAATAGCAGCATGGTGCGAACGTGTCAATCAATCAGAAAATCGAAACAATCATCGCTTTGATAAGAATATTATCATTTTCATTTACTAGTAAGGTACTCATGCATTGCAAAAGTGTCCTAAAAAGGTAATAGATATAATTAAACGTGAGGTTGCGGATTTATCTCCGACCTCATGCTATATGAAAGTTTTTTCTCAATAGAGTGTTTTACAAAAATCAAGACAAATTACCTTGTGCTAAGTGATTTAATCAAAAAATTGAAACTTAGGCTTCTTTTAGATTTTCTAATTTCTACAAGAATATTTGAACTATTTCTTGTGGCACTCCTATGTTCAAAGTAGATCTTAAAAATTTTCACTGAAAAAACAGTTGATATACCTAGTCTACACTATCCATGATAGGTCACATTTCATTCTCATGCAAGGGTGAAGGGGAGAAGGTGGTGAACGGATAAACTCCCCTTCTATATCAGTAGAGACAAAAGGTTAGACACTAGACACTGAACCGGGAACTTTTTTTTTTTTGGCCCTAGTGCCTTCTTTTTTGCAAATTTGGTTCTGTTGCCATATTTTTGCGAATTTAGCCCCTGCTTGAGCGCGGAAGAATGAGCGGCTGATGCATGGATCATACCACGCCTGCGAGGTGACACGTGGCGCTACCGCCCGGTGGGGAGACGGCAGACTTGCCTGCAGTCCAATGAGGGGGTGGCAGGTAATAAAGCTGGCTTAATTACCTGCCCTTTTTTATTTAGTGTTTATTTAAAATTTTAAATATATCAAATGAGTTCTAAAAATTATAAAAATTTATTTACAGTCCCTTGACACAATGTACTTCACAGTGTAATTTTTTGGTAATTTTATCCATTGTGATGTTGCTCAAAAATTCATACAATTTTGATATTTATACGAGTTTTTACGTATAGCAAACGAGCTCCAAAAATTAAGAAATTTTATGTCAAACCTTATGACACATCCATAGTTATTGTTTAATTTTTTTGAGAATTTTGTGTGATCTAAATTTGCCAGTCTATGCATATTATATGGTATTGCCCGCTCCCTCCTTCGGACATGTATTGGTTTGACATAACCGCCCCCCTCACATGCTCTATCATCCACCCAAATATTAGTCTAGACATGTCGCTCCGCCTCATCCACTTCGTCGTGCGCACATATGTCAGAATGAAAGGAGAAATGTGATTAATGGAGTACTACCATTAGGCAGGGGCGGGCCCAGTAGGTAGTCCATATAGCCTCAGGACTATCCTGCAATAGTGTAATTTGGCCCAAAAAAATCCCGTACCCCAAGTCACTAACCGTCCACCGCGGTCCGCTGTCCCCGTCTCCCCGACCCCGACCCTGATTCTCCGCCTCCGCCTGTCCGCCAGGCGCCCATCCGCCTTGGCCTCCGCCCAGCTCCCTCCGCCTCCGCCTCCGCCTCCGCCAGGCTCCCTCCGCCTCCGCCCGGCTCCCTCCGTCGGTCCGCGTCCGGCCTCCGCCTCCGCCAAACTGTGGGGGGCCTGCTGCGGTAGGTGGGGAGAAGTGGGGAATTTTGGTGATTTGGTGGGATGTTGGTGGTGCGGCCGCCGGCCGATTCCTGGTGAATTGTGGGTTTCTTTTACAATTTACATCGGTGCTAGCCCGCGTTTGTTTGCTCGAAAATTGTTCTTATGTGATGTATGATTGAATGATATAACATGCTTGACCTGATCTTCTCCTGTGTGTGTTAGTTTTTGTTCCCAATTTTACCTGCTAGATTTACTGCGTGTAAATTAGTTACCACCGATAACTGATTCACTTCATGATCTGTTCCTTGTTAGTTAAAAGTTTATAGCGAAGTTTCACACCGATAAGAATGTTAAATTCGAGTTGATCCCCATCACGATAAATTGCGAAGTTTCCTGAGTTTGAGACTTTGAGTAGAGACAAATGTTTGAAATTGGTGATTGCGATATTGTTACTTTGGCACATATTTGTGATGTACCAAGTGAATTGTTAGAAGGATAGAATAATCATGAGAACAATGTTTGGTATAGTATGCTAAGATTTCCAACCCCCCCACCCCAGTCCTTAGTTTACATAATTTTGCTCCTTTAATTGCAGGCAATCAACACCAACTCACTCTCTTTCTCCGGTGCTACTAAGGGTAATGCATTTCTCCGCCTGCAGCCAGTGCCAATGAGATTTGCTGTTTGCTGCTCCGTGAGTTCCATCCTTCTCTTCATGCATGATATATTTGAAGTGTTGCTTTACTATGCTGATTGTTGAAGCTAGTGAATTATTGTTCTTCTAGGTTTCAACTAAACTAGTAATTTGTGTTAGCAGCTTTGTTAGTTTTGAATGAATGAAAAATTAAAGGTGGAGCCCAAAACCCCATCGTTGAGCCCATTAACAAATTATGCGCTAATTAGAATTACCTGTTTCCCTTGTTGTTCTCATTTTAAAAGTCTTGTATTTCAGCAATCAACAATGACTGGGTGAGCAAAACTCCTCTTTGTTTAAGAGAAGGTTGATCATACTTGATTTCTGCTCTTGGTGTTGTAGCACTACTTATCAACATAGCATTGTATACTACTTATCAACATAGCATTGTATTCATCTTAGCAAGATAAGCAGATGCCACTGGTAGCCAAAACATGGCATAGCAAGTGATTTAATTTCCCGGTCCGCCACTGGCTAAATGGTTAATAGGATCATTACTTCCTGCATGCATGCTATATCCTCTGCCTCATGTTGTTGTGGGTTTGAAAAGATTAATGCTTTCGCTGCGGTCTGCATTAATTTGAGCTATAGTTAATAGGATCATTAATTTCGAACTTATTTGTTGAATTTAAGGTATTATGAGATCTTTTAGATATATTATGTTTTTTACCGAACCGTTTACCGAATTTTTGTATTAGATTACCACATTGGATAATAATTATTTAGTTAGATATACCCTGAATTCAAATCCTGGGTCCGCCACTGCCATTAGGTGGTGACCGGTTAATGCTTCTTTTCACGAACGGGTATAATTGAACGGGCATACCAGTCGGCCGTAGCCACCGGCTGGCACTATCTCTCTCACCTACTGTTGCCAACTGAGGATTAGATCAAGAGAGAATATGAGATGGCCGTGCACCTCGCTTTGACATTTGCCTTCACGGTTTCACTTAAACCAAGATTATTCAAGCTGTTCTCTAAATCTATTTCTAGTAGTGCGTTGAAAAAGGTTTCTTATGGGCAAAGTATACGACTATGGGCCTGTTTGGATGGACTAGGACTAGTTGTTAGCTGACTAGTAGTTAGCTGGCTAAAGATTAGCCCAGTCCTGTTTGGATCCAAGGACTAATAAGTACTACTATCTCAGTAAAAAGTCTGTTATACCCCTGAGCCTCTAGCGCTGGGAGGGTTGGCGTGGGTATCGGCATCTTTTTTCCATCCGGTTGGTCCTTTAGCCCTCATTAGCTGGGTTTGGCCAACTAGTTGGCTAACAACTAGTTGGGGCTTTGGCTAAACTTTAGCCCACTCATTAGCCCTCCTGTCTGGATCCACAAGGACTAAAAATTAGCAACTAGTTGTTAGCTCATGGGATCCAAATAGGCCCTATGAATGCGTCAGCTCGTTTACTGGAATTTGTTAGGCTTAGAGGAGTATTGGACTGAAAAATCAGGCAAACTAAGCAAATGCGATAAGTACATGCACCAGCACGACGTGGCAAAACAGCATGTAACACGTTCTTCCGGAACTCTTGCACAATTATAATCAAACAGCGTTAGTTTATTGACTTATTAGAAGTACTGTATGATCATGACATGAAGAAAATAGAAGGGAAAACTTGTATCAAACAAACAACCTTCAATACATTGAAGACCAGTTCGATTTGTAGTTCAAGTGTCACAAACTTAATTTTGATTGCTAGTTTGAAAGCTCAGCCTTGCGCCGGCGTCGCTCCTCAGAGATCTGCTTTGCGAACTTGATGAGCTGCTCCTCGTTGGTGCCCTCGCCGGGCACCTCCACGTACCGGCCGGTCTCCAGGTCCACCCGGCTGACGTTCTTCTTGAGAAGCTCGGTCCCGATCTGCATCAGCTTATCCATGTTGTCCTTCGAGGAGTCATCGATCGAGCCCGCGCTTCCGCTTAACTGATCATACTGCATTTACAAGACAAATAATCACCGGTTAAATTCCCAAATCACATAAACAATGGAAACTCAACAGGTTTTGTTACTGTTTCATGATTTGTGCAGCTTTCTTTTGGTGTTCGGGCGCATAGGTATAGACCTGGATGCGTAGGTAGTTGTGGCTGGAGCGCAGGGCCCTGAAGAGGACGCAGAGGTGGATGTCGACCATGTCGGCGCTGGCGGAGTTGAACATGTCGACGATGGGAGCGGTGCCGTCCTTGATGAGCCATTTGAAGATGCCCCACTTGGCGGCGTCCTTGGCGCTGTACTTCACGTCCCCGTTCGACCCGCAGCCGATTGAGATTACCATGAACTTGCCGTAGTCCACCGGCTTCACCGGGAAGTAGTCGTTCCCCAGGACGATGTCCTGGGACACTTGGCTTATCGCGCACAGCGTCTGCACGCAACGCACGTACGCCCATGTAGTTTATAGTAGGATCTATGCGTTAGAGATTTGTAAGTTGTGCGCTGTGAGACGGTGCATGCATGCGGCGGCGAGGCGCTTACGGGGTTGTTGGCGGCGAGGCCGCCGTCGACGAGGTTGAAGACCCTCATCTCGCCTTTGTCGTCTTTGGTCTCGAAGTAGTGCGCCGGGAAGAACGTCGGCGCGGCGGAGGTGCCGATGGAGATGTCTGACAGGAGCGCGTTCTTCGACGGCCGGTACTTCAACTGATCATCACCACCAGGTTCATGCATGCATGCGCATAAATGCAGTTGATTAGAAACAATAAAGATTTTTTTTGCTTGACATAGCGTTAATTATAACACTATTTCACCATTACGACTCAGAAGAGAGGAGTTAGCAACGAAGTTGATCTGACTATATGAAATCAAATTAGGTAGTTAGCTGTTCAGCATTATCATAGTAGGTTGTTGGTTAATTACTATATAACCCATCAGCACCTCTCCTTTGACAGAATCTAAGTACATACTGTGACAATAAAAATACGAAATTTCTATCATCGCGAGTCATTAGTGTGTGGCCAGACAAAAAAAATGACGTTACCTAGCCTCTTTTTCTTATGGTATGATGTGTATAGATAGAAATTATATATACATATAATATATAGGGTGTAGCCATGATAGATGAGTTACAATACATAGGCTCTACCATTGCTAGTCTATAAGGACAAGAACACACCATTTGAGAAACCAATTCAGAACTCTCTCTCTCTCCTATTAATACTCTGCCCTCTAATCATCTTCTTCTCTCATTTTCTCCACTCAATTTTGATGTTCATCCTATGGTTTTCCAAGGCAGAGAACACACTTTTGCTAGTACAATTGAAGGTTAGTAGAGTGGCGGAAGGTGGAGGCAGTGGGGATCAATGCATCGCGATGAGGTAAGATAACTATTTTTTGTGGAGCGGCTCGGCGTGAGTTGGTACCTCTCGTGTTAAATTTTTAGGCTCTTCTTCATAAGATATTTGTGTTGCCTTATGCTTTCAAAATTATCTTGAATTTGCTTTGAATTTTGTATTGATTTGCTCTCAACATAATACTGAATTTGCTTTCGAAATTATCTTGGATTTGCACTCAGATTTATGCCTATTTGCTCTAAAACTTATCTTGAATTTGCTCTACGAATTATGTTGATTTGCTCACAAACTTATGCCGATTTGCTCTAAATATTATCTTGAATTTTCTTTGATATTTATATTTATTTGCTCTCAAGATTATGCTGACTTTGATTTGTTCTAAATATTATACTGAATTTGTTGGGCATGGCTGGAATTCAACAGGCTCCATTGTTCATAATTTTTTTACACCTTTCTTCGTGTGCACAGGCAATCATATACGATCACTATCCATAGCACAATCAATATAGCGACAATGTTGCACGTACAACTGCTAACCGAGTTTTTGTCATATATATATAATGTCTTTTAACGTGTATTTATAGAAATAACCGTATTTAAGCGGTATAGACAAAAATAGTTCTCCTACCGTCCGGTCATCAGACGGCAGCGCCCAACAGTCGACCTGCCATCCGGCTAGCGGATGGCAGGCGCCTGCCACCTGGCCTATCGTCTGCCCATAAAGCGGCAAGTGATTAAGGTGGTTAATTAGCCGACTTAATTACCTTCCTAAATTTGTAATTTTAAGTTATAATTTTTAAATTTGTAAATATAGCAAATGAGCTCAAAAAATTATCACATTATTTGTGGAGGTTTTCGAGGCATCATGGTACATTGTGTAATTTTTTGTAATTTTTCAAGACCATTTGCTATCTCTAGAAATTCTTACAATGACGTATAATTAACTAGGCGATTAAGCAATTAAGCACAGGTCCAAGAATTTTTGAGATAAAAAATAGTCGTGAAAAATTACAAAAAATTTTATGAAACTTTCTAATGCAGTGTGCTACATTATGTAATTTTTCGCACCACTTTGCTACCTCTAAAAATTATTTAAGCAGCATGTAATTAAATGGGTGATTAAGCACAAATAGCCAGGGGCTAATGGCCTACCGTTTGGCCATTGTACAGTATTAGAAAGCTCTATAAAAAAATTTCATAATTTTTCATGATCATTTTCTACCTCTAAATATTTTTGGAGCGGCTCATAACTGCTTAATCACCTAGTTAATTATAAGTCATTTGGAGAATTTTTAGAGATATTAAATGGCATTGCAAAATTACAAAAAAAATTACACAACATATTACGATGCCTCAAGAAGCTCCACAAAAAATATCGTAATTTTTAAGCTCTTTTGCTATGTTTACAAATTCAAAAATTATAACAATAAATTACAAATTTAGACAGGTAATTAAGCCGGCTAATTAGCTAACTTAATCACATACCATTTTGTGGGCAGACGGCAAACCAGGCGGTAGGTGCCTACCGTCTGCTGGCCGGACGGCAGACGCCATGTGTCGACTGTTGAGCACTGTCGTCCGGTGACCGGATAGCAGAAACGTTATTTTTGTTAATACTGCTCGCATACAGCTATTTCTATAAATACGTGTTAAAAAAGCGTTATATATGACAAAAACTCTTATGACCACATAGTTTGTTCAGTGTTCACTGATTGGTTACATAGACGAAATTGTGCTTGTGCGAGGAGCATATTAGCAGTACGCAAAGGACGTGATCAGCTAACGACGTGGTACCTCAAAGCTCGAGAAAATCGTCGGTTGCAGGTTCGTGATGTCGAAGGTCGGGATGACCACACGGGTTAGCGTCCTGTCCAACCTCGTCTCGCCGAGGTGCTGACGGAGCAGCGAATGGAGATACTTGCCGTCGTACTTGGGCCCACTCACCATCCTGAGCGCGCCGCCGATCTTGGACAAGATCCAGTTCCTGCAAAACGGCAGCAAGATCGGCTCATCCTTAAAATAATCACCATATGCATATACACAAAGTGATGAACTGATGCTGTAAGTTTCAGCAAATGCTTGATTGATCAGCATGTTTCTTGTACGGAGTTAACGTTGAACAGTGAAGAAAACCAGTTTTGTGATAGTATGATTTGCCATGCATGCATGGTTAATTACTTCTGTGGGAAGATTTTGGGCGACTCGTCGATGTAGAATTTGGCCAAGTCCTAGGCAGCGAAGAGTGGTCGCCCGTTCTTATCTGGAGCTGTGAGCATCACTGTCAGGAGGCCGCCGGTGCTCGTGCCGGCGACGACGTCGAAGTAGTCCGCAATCCTAGCATCCGGCCCGTCCAGTTTCTACACGGCGACAACTTAAAAGTTCACGAGTTATGAACGCCTGACATGTACTACAACACGAAATCACGGCAATCTTCTCTGCCTTTGGTAACGAAGCAAAGAAAAGTACACAGTGGCAGTCTTCACCACAGTATGCAAGTGCACTGCATGAAAATGGTAGATGACTTATCTCTTACCTGGAGCTCTGCTTCGAGGAACTCGAGGATGGTGGCCGGGATGATCCCTCTGACGCCGCCGCCATCGATGCTCAGGACGGTGACCAGCTTGACCTTGTCAGGGGAATTCTGCACTGCAGCTTTTGCAGAACTAGTACTTGCCATTTTAGAGTCTGATAACACAAGTCAAGCTATGCAAAAGAGAACAGCATGTGGTGAAGGAGCTAGCATGAAGCTTGTTATATAGACATGTCTGGAAATATCTGAAGGAAGAAGCAACAAGATTGGCTCAACTGCAGGGATTAATACAGAGTCAGACTAGGGGGCAAAATCCAACTAATCCTGATATATACCTCAGCAGCTAAATCATTACATCCTTTCAACCTCTTGTAGTTGGACTATTAAAAAATGTCTTTTTTTAAAAGAAACTGCTCTTAGTTGGACAAGAAACCAGTGCTGAGTCAAGTACAACACGTGTATATTTTCGAAGTGGTGTTCAGATCACGTTTAGGATAAAGTAGAGGGCTGCATATAAAAATATTCCCATCAAGTAATTGGGGAAATGCTACAAAGCATGGAAATGTGCCTATCCTAGTTTTGGAAGAATCAATCTGGGAGAATATAATGGAAAAATATACTAAAATATGACTATTAAATTCTTTCAGTCTACCCTTAATTTGTGTTTGCCTACGCGCCTTGGATACAGAGATCAAACATGATCAACTCGGCTTCGGCTTCTGACTTCTGGCTTATTTTTCACTATTCATAAGTTTCGTCTTTTTCTGAACTTTTGGCTTTTTGTTGAGCTTTTTTGCCGGTTCTTTTTTTTCCCGTATTTGTTTGTATTATATGTAATGGGCTAACATATTTTTTATTTTTAAATTTTTAAATTTAATTATGCTAAATAAGCCTCACATCACTACTGATGCTTTTTTCAACCAACACGATGTTTTCAGCCATAAGCCACGAGCTTTTCAGCCGAACCGATCACCACCCTAAAATCAACATTGCAGATAATTGAAATTTCTATTTAGCAAACTATTGACGCATGCACCTTTTACATTTAAGTTTAGAATATTGAACAGATTATGAGAAGAAAGAGAAGGTACCTGGAAGTCTGTAATGCAAGGACACAAGCAACAATTTGCTTCTCATTACCTTCGCATGCCCCTGAAAAATTCTAAATGGGATGTGTTTACTTTATTCCGGTAGAAAACGCACGCATCGTAAATAAATAGAGAGAACATAGGGAATTTTTGAATTTCTATATTCTCTTATTTGCTTTTTCTTTTTCCTTTCTTTTCTCATAAAACTAGCTACAATTCTTCTCAATATATAGGCTAATAATTTCCTACTAGTATATGTATTTGGACTTCAAGTTGGACTCAACTTCAACTTTACACACGGAGATGGACTCTACTATATCTTGAACTCTAAGTCAAGATTATTTCAAACAGGATGCACCAACTCATATAAACAGCACATGCCATATCGAATGTTGTTAGTGATAACAAACATCAGTCATGTGTATGTTCAAATATTTCAAGGTTTGTCTTTTTTTTCTACTTTCAATAAAAATATATTAATATTTTCTATGTATTTATATTTTCATCATCAGAAAAATGTCTTCTTAAGAGACCAAGTCCAACGGAAAAGGACTGCAGGTTTGAAAACCATAAAAGCCGGCCGAAAACGTGGTTTAAGATAAGGTTCAGGAGTAACACCTTACAGCTAATAAGATGTATAACATACATTGTTAACATTATGTCCATGAGCTTGTCTAGAAGAATATGAGAAAGAAAAACATACAGCTATTCTCAAGGACAAATAAGGTGTTACGAGCTATTGTTAGATCATGTGGTTAGATCTAAAATATTTATATGATAAATAATTGACAATGTTATTTATTTATGTTATTTGAGGTGGGTGACGTGTACAGACTAATATCGGTCAAGTTAGAAAGAAATTGTGCCAAAAAAAGATACTGCTTAGGTCGTTGCATGTGCAAGGTAACTCGGAGACGATCGTGGTCTCCATCGAAAACTGGAAGATGGTTTAGTGAGGGTTAAGAATGCTAAAGAAGACGGTCATGATTAAGTTCCTCTTGAAGCTATGCTATCCTGGACTTTTCTTGTGTGGATGTATAGCCTTGACTTATTTGATCGTGACCTTCAAAGGGTGCATGGCAGTATGAATATCAATCTCACTCCTTGCTTTTCTTGGCCATTCTGGTCTTCAAGCTAATGATTTGGTTTTATACTGTGAAGCTATTTTCCTTTTGGATCTTGTTCAAATCTGTGCCGATTTGTTTTATGTCACCTTGCTTAAATCTGTGAGCCTCCTGAAAGCTGCCGGCTTATGGAGTAGTTCTAGAGAGCTCAGCTCGTGAGCCGGCTCGAGCCGTATACCGTGCCGAGCTGAGCTTCGTGCGAGCTCGGAGCCAGGCTCGGCTCATTTTCATCCTTAGGCAGCAGGATGCACAAAGCAAAGAGTGAGTCCAGTCACAAGACGAGGGCGTCTTTGAAACAAGCTAAAACAAACAAAAACAAAAGGCAACCATCACTTATATCTTTACATAGGCTGACGGCATGTCCAGACATGGACATCTTTGAAAATTCTCCGATCTATATAGTACAGGCTCAAGCTTCTGGTCCAGAGAGAACCAGCCGGAAAATATTTTCCTTTTTACCCAGCGGTGATTTCAAAACACAGGGATAAACACCAGAAATACCTAGCTGGGAATCACACCACCTCCTTCTCCAACTCCCTACCTGCATTACAAAAATCAAAAGGAAGAAAATTTAATACCTAATAACTATTAAGTAATATCATAGATGCTCACACAGTGCCAACTTTGGGGGCGGTTCTGATGGATGATTCCTGCATGATTAATCAAAGGAGGGAATGGTAAAGCGGTAAAAGCATATACCACACATAATTCAAGCCCCCAAAGACATGAAAAGATTCTTCTCTGTTTGCTTTGGAAAGGGTGGTGCATCCCTTCACACGAGCTCTCCAACCTTCACCAAGAGGGTAACACTAACACATGTATATATACCTGTGCCTGTGTGTGGAGTTAAAGCCAGATTTAGCAATGTTATGCATCATATTTACAAAAGTAACCATATGCGGATAGTATTTGAAAAAAAACGACACTTCTGCCGTCTGATGGGCAGGTGGCAGTGCCCGTGAGACGACACGTGGTGGGGCCACCAGTAGCAAGCGCCTACCGCCCCCTCAGCAAATGGCAGGCAAGCCTGCGTCTGGTGAGGGGGCTGACCTAATTTTTTTTACGTTTAGTGTTTTTACTGAATTTTTAAATATATCAAATGAGCTCAAAAAATTATGAAAATTTATGTAAAGCCTCCCAACACAACGTACCTCATAATATAATTTTTGGGTAATTTTATTTATTGCGAATGTTACTCAAAAATGCATACAATTTTGATATTTTTATGAGTTTTTACATATAACAAACGAGCTCCAAAAATTACAAAATTTTATATGAAGCCTCTCGACACAGTCATAGTTATTGTATAATTTTTTAGGAATTTTATATGATCTAAATTTACCACATTTATTCGGATTAATTTAATCATGAATTTACGAATATTTCACAATCTTTTTACAATTTTATACATTACGAATCTTATACAATTAAAAGTAATTATAGTAGTAGAAAAATGCATCACATTGGAGGCCCGTGTCATCATTGGTGGACTCGTCATCACCCCCACGTTGAATTGGAGGCTGCAAGATGAAACGATATTAGTCACAATAAATATTTCGGATGTACAATGCGAATCTCATATCTACCGAATGTGCAGCGAAGATGAACAACGGGGAGCGGTAGTCTGTGCAGATGGTGCGGACATCAAAAGCGATGCATCTTTACGACGGACCTATGGTGGGAGAACGCCATGATGTTAGTGGAATGCAAGGCCTAATAGTAAAACAAAATGTAGGTTTGTACATAAGTTACCTCCTCATCAGTATAGCGTACGGATGATCGACGGCTAGTACTATGATGCCAGACAGACTCAGTAGATTACGATGGCCAGTCGAACTCGCTAGGTTAGCGAGGAAGCTTGGCTCAGTCGGCTCGTTAAGCTAACGAACTAGAAAGGTGGCTCGGCTTGCTCGGCAGAAAGCTCAAGCTCAGCCCGTTAGACTCGGTAGGAATATTGAATGCTAGATGTAGTATACCAACTACCAAGCCCCCACCCAATCCCCTCGAGATCCAGTGAGCAGTCACATTGCTGCAGATCGAGATGGAGCCGCAACTGACCGGCGCACTGGCTCGGGGGCAGCGGCCGGACAACACAACGGCCGTCAAGCTGCAGTTCCACCACTACCGCTACCACCACCACCTCGCCCTGTGCCACCACTACCACTCACCTACAGCGCTCCTCTCCAAGCTTGCCTTCTGGTCCATCTGCTCCCTCTTGCTCCTCCTCACCTTCCTCCTCCTCTTCCCTCTGTCGCCCCCACCCCGCGCGCCTCCCCCAACTCCCTGCACTGCTCCCTCCACACCTCCCCATCCACCGCCACCTGGGGCGACACCGCCTGTGAGAAGAAGGTGCGGGCCTCCGCACGTGTCAGGCAGGCCAACAGGCGTGGCCTCTTCGGCCTTGTCACCGGCGTCGTGGGCTTCGTCAGCTGCCACGCGGCCACCACGCTGTCGTGACGGCGTGCTCGGGCTTAGGCTCGAAGCGGCGCGTGCGTCGGACCCGCAGCCGGCGATCATTCGGGATCGTCGTCTTCAGTGTACGGGCCGACAGAGGCGGGTGCCGATGAGGAGGTGTGGCTCTGTGATCTGCGGTGACCGGTGGGCTGTGGAGGTCTAGGGTTGAGGTTGAGAATGAGGCTGAGAAGGGGAATGGGATCAAATCGAGTCAATAGAACTGAGAAGGGGAATCGGTCAAAATCTCGTCGTTGTTGCATTGGGTCGTTGCTGTTGGGTTGCCTCCCTCATCGGACTAGGCCAGCTAGTAGACCGAGCTTGCCGAGCGGCTCGCAAGCCGACTCGAGCTCAGCTTGTTACTGAAACGAGCTCAAAGCCTGGCTTGGCTTGGCTCGTCGCACGGCTTGGCTCATAAATGCGACGAGCCAAGCCTATTACGAGCTGAGCTGGCTCACAGCTATGAGCCATTTTGCCACCCCTATTTAATAGATAGGGTGATTGAAAATGAATAGAATTCAAATGCTGGTATAAATTTGGATTGTATTGAGCAGGAAACGAGCTATTTTCTGGGGGGCCTCGGGTCAAAAAATTTTATGTATTACATCTACTGATGCCACTTTCTGTGTATGCCATGAAAGTGTGATTGAGGCTTGGGTCTCGAAGTGTAAACAAGCTTAATAACAGAGCATGATTCATTGATAAAATCAACTTAAATTGTGTCCTAGCAATACATAGCTGAGCATTATAGCAGCAAAAGAATCAGTCTTGTATATACTGTCTTCTGATAACAACTTAACAAAAGAAAGCACCAGACCAAACATACTCACATTTTCAGCTCTGTACCATCTTCCATGGCAGTCCGGTTTCCAGCCCAAAGCAGTGAACCTGAGTTCTTGTTCCTGGCGGTTTTGGAGACCTGCTTGCCACTCTGAAAGCGCCATGCTTGAAGTTTGATCTCCAGTAAATGGCTCTCCTTTACAATTGTTAGATTCAATCGACCCAGTATTTCCAGTCCATTTTTCCATTGGAACACCAGGAGGAGAAACTTGGGAATCACGGGACAAAGCATTTGCCGTCTTCTTTAGATCATGAGATTCCTTGTTGGCACTGAAATTGTTGAATCTTCTTGATTGTGCTTCCAAAATAGCCCTTCGAGTCTGCTCAATCAATGGCTTTTCTTTCATATAACTAGGTCTGACACCAGGATGTGGATTACCCGAATTTGAAAAGGAAGCTTCTGAAGAAAGAGCTAATCTCTTGTTTCTCTTGCTGCCTTGGTAATTCTTTCTTCCTCAGCCTAGACTCTGCTGCATTGTGCCGTGAACCTTTATTATGCATCTGTTCATTCAAATGCAATAACGATCAAACTATCAAAGAACGTGTGGTCACAACTCACAATGTTCAACAAGATGAATCACAAAAGTGATGCACAATAAAGTACTGGTCCCAGGTTTCTAATCACCAAATGTACTTCCTAAAGTAGCAATGAACAATAAATTCATGCACAATGCGTCAGTGATGGATCCAGAAATTTCAATATGGGTATTCGAAATTACAAAATATTATTCAATTGAAAACATAAAGGTCCACAGTAGCGAAAATTAAAGTACAATTATTTATATTAGAGACAACATCTCAAATAATATTAAGAAACTCTAAAATAATCAAAAATTAACACGACGATGCTTCATACCTTGGAAACGAGATATAATGTTATGTAGACAAACATACAAAAAGCAAGCAACTTCAGCAAGGAGTGAAAAAAAGAACTCAAAGACTAATGGTTTTAACCATGATGATTGGAATTAGAGATGAACTGTTTCCCTGGAACTACTAACCTGAGTCAAAGTTCAAATCGGAATAATTCTATAATAGAGTTGTACAATCACAACGAAATGCTTTAATCAAGTTAAAAGACAATTCTCTTTGTTAGATTTTTGTATTCTCAAGTGGAAGTTCAAAAATGCTTTTATCGTGAACATACTTTGTTGAACGATTTCTAACTTAGCAACTTAAGTAGTATGCTAAACAAAATATGGATCAGACAGTTACACATCAAAGGGGATCAAATCATCCAAGTGTCCAACACATCAAGCTACATGACAAACTTGATAACACTTACATATTTTCTAAATAATTGATACATAAGTCATCAAAATATAATCAACTACTATGCAAAAACTTTAGAATCATTATAGATATCTCACTTCTTTAAACAAAATACAACTCGTGTCTTTATTTAGACACATAATTTTGCTTCAAATTAGAGATCGCTAAGGGAGTAGAAGGAGACAGAGGGATTATCGGATTAGGGATATGGGGCCATGACGCCATGAGGGTCACTAGGGGCCTGTTCTTTTTGGCTGCGGCTTATGACTTTTGGCTGCGGCTTGTGATTTTTGGGCTGTTTGTACGAGAGATTACAGAGTAACAGAAACCCACGTGCGGTTTTTGCCAATATAAATGAAGTCAGTAAAGTATGTACTACAATTAACTAGTAGACCCTATCTTAAAAAAATACTTCGTTTAAAAGTTAGTTACTGTAGAAAAGCCGAAAATCAGCTTTTAGAAGCTGAAAAGAACAGGGCCTAGGTCGGGGAGGGCGAACCTATGCGGCTGCACCGCATTGGCGAGCGACGATGGCAAGGTGACTTGCGTTGCGAAACGGCCGCTCCAGTGCACCTTTAAGACCAGAAGCTCCTGCGCCGCCAAATGGAAAGAGACGGAGAGGAGAGACTTGGGTGAGAGAAAAGACTGAGTGAGACCTAGAGTTTCTACCATGTGTCATGTGAATCACTATAGTGGCCTAGTGGGCCTAGGCCAGTGTTTGGAGCCAATTTGGGCTTGGGAGAGGGAAATAGACCAAAAGAATCTAGTAATAATTTAGGCTGATTGGGTATGAACAAGATAAATTTGGCCTAACTACTATATACATATATATTATACCTTGTATGTAGTAGATTTTTTAGCAAAAATTTTAGATATTCAACTGAATACCCTTTATTTACTCTAGAACTACCTCTACAATGCGTTATATACAGAGCCTTGTGGCCAAGAGGACCAACTTGGCCCCCAGTTCCTTCAATTGAAACAGGAACTGCATAGTGTGCTCAACATGGCTATAGATGCGTTCTTTTCAACTGTGGTGGATGACTTTTAATCTTAACATAAGTGTTTGTGCGAACAAACTAAATATCGATTAGCCGTTTTGAAAAGGTTGTACTAATAAGCTATTTTAAAACGACAATAGAAAAACCGTTCCATCTATTTGTTGAAGGAAAACCATAAGTTATAAGTTGAAAAAACAAAATGATATGTCACCCTATGAGGAAATTTTTTAGGATGAAAAATAACTGACCGGCACAAAAAGTGACGCGCAAAAATGCACCAACGGTTCACATGGCATGTTTTTTTTAATACATACTCACGTCAATCCGGGAACTTTCACAGGAGTAAAAAGACAGCTTCATGAAGACGATTTTGCATGGTCCGTTGAGGCGGGGATTATTCTATACGCCAACAAGCGACAACGATTGTGGCACAGAATTCCAATGTGACGGTAAAACATCTATTTCATCTTTCCACGGGAGAAGTCACTAGCGGCATGCGGCCACTGAAGCCTCAAATCAATCTGAAGTTCTGAACCACCCTCCCCCCAAAAATTGAAGCGACAAATGTCGTGACTCGACCTCCCCAATCATAGAAGATTTTCCAATGCAAGCCACAGAATAATAGTCGTGTCCGCTTTTGCTTTTAACTTTTTCAAAAATCAAAAAGACAAACATCAAAACAGCTGGTCTCTTGAACTAAATTCTTCAAACGATTTTTTTGAACCTAAAATTATATGTGCCATCTATATCGACGTTTTCACCATCCACTGCCATGTCAAAAAACATAGACAAAAACCATCAGCCGCAGACCAAAAAACAACCTCATTAGATTCGTGTAAATTATGAGTTAGCTCTTTTTTTAGAGCTGGTCATATGTAGCTCTAGCTGGATCTAGAGATATGACATTTATGACTCATTTCATTTATATTATATATTAAATAAAAATATTTAAATCACTTTAATTTAGTTTAGAGATCTCGAGCTAGAGCTGTACCAAAGGGCCTTAGTTGCCTTATGACTTTTAGAGATCAGAGAGATTACGAAGAGGAGACAATCACGTATAATTTTGGCGTATAGCTGAAGTCGGTATAATATGTACTACAATTGACTAATAGATCACATCTTAAAAAACACACTATTTAAAAGCTAATATTATAGCAAAAGTGAAAAACAAAAGCTAAAACTGTGCCAAACTCAGCCTGTATCTTCCACTAGGCGACTCTCCCACTCAAGAATCCGTTAAAAACACTGTACATCGTGAACACTATGGGCTATCTATCCATCCATCAGTTAATTAGCTAGAGGGTTAATGGTTCTTTTGGAATATGACCGGTGGTTTTTATCTACGCTTTTCGAGACAACAGTAAACAGTAGAGCTATCGATGCGAATAGCGCATACGGTTTTAAGCTCGAGAAATAACTTCGAGAAGTTGCTTAGAGAAGCCATCTCATTTATTTTGGTTTCTAAAGAAGTCAAAGCTAAAAAACATAAAAAAGCAAAAAAGAAACAGGCCTTAATCCACGGTGATGAATTTCATACCCAAAAAAAGGAAATTTGGGTACATACACACTTTCTATCAATCTGACCATAAAATTGACTTGTTTTGGCAGATGACATTCAGCTAGTGGCCAGTTGGGAAACTAAAAACTTATTTTGGAAGTGTTGTAAAATTTGATCATATAGATTATACAAATACAGGGTAATTGGTGATTTAAGTTATTGTTTATATTCATTTTTTAAGTTTTATGCATGTTGCTTGATCCACACTAGAGAAAATTTAGGTATATGTTGATGATCAAATCATCGATCTTACGAAATAATATGAGAAAGATGGCTGAATTTCTTGGGATGGAAAGGGAATGATCTTTATTGCTTATGAACTGGTTACAAAAGGCTTACAAAGGGGAATTGACTAGCCCTAATCTACCTTCTTCCCACTGAACAAAAGATTCTGATCGCCTTGACTTGTTCTTCGGATTGAATTGAATTGTCTTGTCTTTTCTCGTCTAGGTTTAAATACAATTGAAGGGGCGCCAGTTATCCATCTGAGAAGGTGTCTTCCT
This sequence comes from Dendrocalamus sinicus, assembly GCA_036346575.1. Taxonomy (NCBI): domain Eukaryota; kingdom Viridiplantae; phylum Streptophyta; class Magnoliopsida; order Poales; family Poaceae; genus Dendrocalamus; species Dendrocalamus sinicus. Next base: position 30,935,121 of record CM070662.1, read on the forward strand.
GAATCAATGTGTCTGACCAGAGGGGGTGGTTGCTATCAGAGAGATATACCCGAAGGTAACTACCCTTTGGTTGTTATCAGCGAGAGATAATCGTGCGGCACAACTGCAAAACAGGTGTTGTCAGATCGACAGGGCCGAAGCATCATGTTGTTTGGGCCAGATAGAGTACATGTCTTATCCATCACATGGGAGGAGTCCCTGGGAAACGGGCCCTCAAGCCAATTCATGTATTGTCCGAGTGGTTTTCTAGTTAGGTAGAGTGTACAGTAAATCTCCAACCAGGGTACGCGGGGAACAGCTATAGGAAGTTTACGACCACGTGGTCTTTAGGGCTTTAATTAAATATTAAAGTCATATTTAAGGGATTATTCAATCCTTGTCAGCTAGCCCCCCAACTTTAAGTGAATTTATAATCTGAATTCGATTGAATTTCAATTCAAAAATTACTCTTTCAATGGTACGAGTAAAGAAGCGGTTTTAATTCACTTAACATTAAGAAACTAACTAGGAAACTAAAATGTTTTTAAGTCCCTTGAGCTTTAGATTGGATAACTACCGCTTGCAGTTGGAAAAAACTTATAAAAACCCTAGCGTGGTACTTGTTGGCTTCACGTTTTTTTCAAAAAACCTTTTGTCTTCAAATTTCTCCGCCTCTTCACATTTGTGCCTATTCAACTATAGCCTTGAATCCATCCAATCTTTGATTCTCCACCACTATAGCCAAAATGTGGATCTAATTACTAATTGGCCAGTGTTTGAGCTTGGACCAAAGAGAAAGGCCATGTAAGAGGAGGGGTTAATCCTCGACAAGGTTTTGGTTCCATGGAGGTCAGTGATCAGGGAGAATTTTTCGAGCAGAAGCAATGGTGAAATCCCAATCTTTTGGGCATACATTGAGTGCGGATTCAGGATGCTGGCGCATCCGTTTTTGTCGGAGGTCCTGGAATTCTATGGGATCAAAGTTGTTAATCTAGCCCCCAATTGGATCACCTACTTGAGCATCTTTGTCCACCTCTACGAAGCATATTTGGGGATTCCAGTGAATTTGGAGCTCCTTAAATACTTCTATAAGATGATGGGAAGATCGAGGAAAGCAGCTACATCACCCGAGGGTTGCTTTCTGCGGCTCCATGATGGGAAGGCAAGGGAGTACATTCCAATGTACTCCAAGTCCTCATGGTCATCATGGAAGAAGTTGTGGTTCTACATGACGCTCAGCAAAGAGGACAACTTGTTCTTCACCGGCCAGATTGCAATTGAAAATCCAAGGTAGAGGTCTTCCCTGAAGAAGGTGAGAAAGATAGAGTAATGGGTCGATGCCATCATCTATCTCAAGGACAAGAGACTGACCTCATGGCATGTGGTAAGAGATTTCTCCATGCGCTAAATCAGTCTTCTAAAGTTACACCACCACATCATGCTCTGGTATGAGAGTGTGAAGGACTTGACCAGGGACTCCTCAGAAGGCAATCATCGAGAAATTCGACTAGTTGAACTTTATTTTTGTATGGTTGTAATTTCCACCTTAAGATTTTTCTTTTTATTAGCCCTATCTCTTGCCGAAGTGATGGAGAGGATAAAGATGATCTGCGAGGGGGAGCCCAAGCAGAAAGATTGAGTACTCTTGATCCTGGCTGTCACCTCTCTAGATGACAGGATCAAAATACTTAAGGTAATGGAATAACTCTTTTCATCCAAAAATCTTTTCTAATTCTGATTGATTATTGCAATATTTTGCAATTGCAGATGGTTGGGTCCGAAGGAGATGAGCCAGCTAAAGAGGATGAGCCGACTAATGGTTTGGAGGAAGTTGCTCCAAACCCCAAGAAGCATCGAATTGTGAAGAAGTCGTATGGAGCATCAGGATCATGCCATGCTCCATCGACTACTACCTCAACCACTCCTCCATTTGCCCCCTGACTGTTCCTTTGATCATACAAGCTTTTGAGAAAAAGATCCTCTTAAAGGTAGGCTTCTACTACAACTTTGAGAGTTTTTCTTACAAGCCCACATCTTCTCTTATTCAAGAATATAGAAATTGCACTGATGTGAGTATCATTCTTAGATGAAGGATTTCACCGTCGAGCTCATCTCAGTCGATGACAAGGCAGAGGAGAAGGAAGAACTACTGATCAGAGCTAGAAATATAAGTCAAGAATGTAGAGGCAAAGAAATAAATCTTTTTGCATTTTCTGGATTTAGTGCAAGAATTAGCTAACTCATGCTTCACTAAAGAACTAGCATAACTCAATCTAAAGCTCAATGTAGATTCAAGACTCAACTCAGCCTATTTGACATGGAATGAATCAGAAAAAGATAACTAAAACCAGACTAGTCACAAGATCTAACAAGACATGATTTAATTCAAGTTGTTTGTATTTACTTAAGCTAGCATGGCAAAGACTAGACTATACATAGAAAATCATGATAAATCTAGCAATCTAGCACAGTTCATGGCAAGATGTAATGCAATCAATATGTGTCAAATAGGAAAAATAATCAAGGCTCCATGTAATTATATTGCAATGCACAATGTTGAAATTAAATGCTATGAGATGTAAGAAAATCCAACTCTCCCTCAAAATGTGAAGCAATTTAAGTTGAGTTAAGTCATCTTTAAATTCTAGCAAATCTCATATGAACTCCCACTGAACCAAAACAATAAATAAGAGGAAGGAAGCTAGGATAGAAAGAAGAAATGGCAGTCCTTAAAGTATAGACAAGATACAGAGAATATCAGGGTTGAGACTGACTCTCATCTACCCCATATGACTCTAGGACTATCAGCTGGTCATCTAACACACTAAGGAGTAAACACGTTCCCTGTCTACCCAAGGGGGCCCATGTAGAGACCCAAATATGCAAATCTGGACTCTCCTGTGTATTCCGCACCAGTCCAGGATCACACTAGTGCACACAGTATAAACAAAGATGAAATATCGACCATATCACGATTCACTAAAAAAAGACTCAAATATTATTGATAATTAGCAGAGTATGACCTTATGGTCAAGCTTACAATTAATAGCCTGGAAGGCTTAAAGAAACTAGAGTGGAAAAACAAAAATAAGCGTAGCATCCATTCGACATGCCCACAGGCAATCGACTAGAGAGCGAAGTCCTAATCCACGAAGTCGTCAAAGTATTCTCCTTCTAGTAGCTCCTGCTGATCTGATCCTTCTTCCTTAACTGAGCAAATATGGATGAAGTCGTGAGTACATAGAGTACTCAGCAAGTCGTTTGTAACAAAAATGCAATATAATATGCAAGACTTACCAATAAATGGCTGAAAGGTTAATTTTGTAGAAAGCAATAATTTAAAGTAAATACAATAAATAGATTGAAAAGCGAGCTTTAGAAATGATAATAATTAAGTAACCAAAGGAATTGAAACCAACCACGATTGAACTGATCATTCACCCCAATGAATCACCCATAAATCAAGATTCATGTAATGAACCATAAGTGAACTAACAATTCACTCCCCAACTTAACCCAACCATATTTTTATGAAAACTCTACCCCTTGTGTGAAATCACCAAGCATTGTCCATGACCGAGGACATGACTATTCGAATAGTTTTACACTCTGCAGAGGTTGTACAACTTTACCCACAAGACATGATAATCTCATATTGCCACGCGATTGACACACTTCCTTTGGTGTGCGGCGGAGAAATCATGATAAGGCCTTTACAATGCTCAATCTCAACCCAGTTCCGCCTCACTGAGGTTTCGCCGTTGAGTAGGGTAACCCCCTAGTCGATAATTGCCCCCTCTTGCGCCCCGTGGAATGTATAAGACACCCACTGACATCCCAACGACAGAACCAAAATTGAAACATCACAAATTAATCAGGCAGGTCCATCCCATACTGGACATGTGGTTGTACGGTAAGGCTTAGATAAATAGTGCACAAAGTTAAGTCCTTAGATTTACCCAAGCAAAACCTCCACATCCCTGAAGTGTTAACCACACTTCTCCCTTTTACTGCACGATCATTCGCCCAAGTGAAAACCATTTTGTATAACCAACTCCAATGACACTGCCCATGTCATGGTACTCAAATTTTATAGCTGTGATCAACCACGTTCCAGTATATCATTAAGTCAAGATTAATTATTTAATCACATGTGATGATAACCCAGCGTACTAGTAATAAGCATAGCTAAGCAAATTGAACGTACAACCCATGTGACAACTAATATTGCTTCACTAGATAATAACTCATCCTATGGTAACAATGGAATCATGGTATTCAAATTATCAAGGATGAATTAATCAAATAGGACAATAAGTACCAATACAAGGATTTTATAAAAAGTAGCAATGCATGATAATTTAAAACAAGGCAATACAATATAGATTTGAAAATTAGGTTCAACATGATCAAAGAACATGACTTGCCTTGGCCTTACTCAATTAAGAATTCTTGATCTTCAAATTTTGCTTCAGCTCCTTCGAAGGCGTGATCTAATGAGAGAGAAAACGAAATGAAACCCAAAATAAATTCAGATAAAATTCAAATGAACTCCAAAAACTTCAAAACTAGCACCAAAAGATAGATCTCAATTTTATATGAATTTAGGAAAAAGAATCGGGTCAAGCATAGCTACGACGGAGGAGAACGGGCCATCTAAAATTTACCAGACGAGAAAATGCTGAAAATAGAAAAGGAAGGGATATTCCGAGGAATATTCCAACCGCTTCTAATCAAACAGACAAAGAGAAGAGGCTTGGAGAGGATGCTGGCGCCGGCGAGAGGAGGTATGGAAGATGAAGACAACTAGCAAAATGGGTTGCTAGGGACCCGAGAAACACGTAGGAAGTGACGGCACTAAAACGAAGCACGGTGACGATGTGGGGCGGCAACGACGACATGGGTAGGAGAGGGAATAATACCTGGGTGTAGAACACGGGGAAGTAGGGTGAGCACGGGCTAGCACACGGTTTGGTGAAGCTAGAAAAATTATCGGCTCAGCCGGAAACCCATCGGAGATGACACAATCGACGTTTAAACGATGTCGGGAAGGAAAAAGGAAAAACTTGATATCTCGGTGCTCGGTGAACGAAATACAAAACCACTTGGAAGGTAGCTACCTGAGATGGTTTGGCACGTTTTAATGTGAAAGGGATTGGAGAAAACATCATCGAATAGATGGGGACACAAGATGCCCTAGGCGGCCATGGCTACGTGTCGGAGGCAAAATGTGTCGAGGGTTTTTGGGGAAAAGGAAGGAAGCACGGCATAGAACGCGGTGAGACAAGTCTAAGAGAGGTAATGGCATGAGCTAAAGCTTACTGGAGATAACGAATCGACGTCGGGAAGTGATCTTGGCCTAGATTGGGGAAAAGTCAATTTCGGGAGATTGGCTGCACCAAAATCAAATAAATTTGGCAAGAAGGTAGATGGTACATGGGAACACGATGAAACATGAAAGAATCACGAAAAATCTCACCGGATAGCTCGAGATGCGACGAGCAATTTCAAGACCAGAGGGCCTTGGTGCCGACAGCGTCCTGAGCTTTGAGGGGACTTGGCACGACTTGGGACAAGTTTAGAGGGGTCAAGGGGTCGTATTTATAGGTTTGGAAGAGATAGAAACCAACTCCAATTCGCGAATTTCGATTTAGAGTCTGTTTCAGAAAATAGGGGATAAAAGGCAAACGGATGAACGAAATGCAAAGAGCCCAGATGGGATGGATTCCTTGCGTGATTTAGCACATCTTTTTTTGGGAAGATATTGAGATAAGGTCCAGATTGAGAGTTGTCATGGGAGGCAAGAGAGAGAAGAGTTCATGTCTCTCTCGGTCTGTTGATCGACGGGTTGGAAGATGAACAATGTATTGGGCTATAAAGGGATAAAAGGAAGGAAGGTGGCTTTGCACCAGGAGAGAAAGGTGGCCGACTGGTAGCATTTGGCTGAGAACTCTAAGGTTAAGCGAGGAAGGGCTCATGGTAATTTTTTGATGGGTAACTAGGTGAGAAACTTGTTTTAGAATTTTAAATTGAGCTCAAAGAAACTCCGAAAAAATCCAAGAAAATACAGAAAAATTCCTTGTGACACAACGAATCCAAATAAAATATTTTTGATAAATGTTAATGTTTAATTTAATCATATTAAATCCTTTTAAATAATAAAAATTCCAATTAAGCTTTAGTTAATTTCAGAAAAATCCAAGTGGTGAATTTTATTTTAAAAGCTTGAAAAAGGCTCTGAAAATCAAAATGTTACAGCCCAACCCTTGCTAGACCTATAAGAAGTGAGTGAACTCAACCTAGTGAGAAGATAAGTAACTAATAAGCAGCAACCTAGGATCATAAGATGAGAGGAAGAAGTCTAAGCAACTAAGAAGAAGAACCACTCTAGTCTATGCTCGAAAGACCAACCGAAATGCACACTAAGAAATGCAACAGAATGAAATAGAGGCATATAATACATAAGGTACATGATGCTCCCCCTCAAATTGAGCTATAAGGACAGACCACCACAAACTCTCCCCACAACTAGTGAGAAGACATCATCCATGGCTTAGTACTAGGGTAAATAAGAATATATTTAGGCACCCAGTACTGAGTCACACGACGAGCAGAGAAAGCAGTCACAAACGACTGACCTCTAGCTACCCTGTGCTCTCTGTCTCTCACAGAACCAAAAGGTCTGAGTGCAGACTTGAAGCCTTTGCTAAGTCCGACCACTATTGAGGAGCGGGTCTAACCAACAGCAATGTGTTGATCACGCCGCGGATAACTATCTCGACGAGGAAAATGAGATCTATCCTCAGGACGGCGGATATTCTGACCAGAAGCAACTCGACGACCAAAAACAGAAGGAGCAGGAAAACCAAGTCCTCGACGCTACCTAAACACCTTAGAAGAGTTTCCTACAACTTTGGACCTCGTGTTGATCTTAGGAGCACTCCGAGTTTAGGGCTGGCCCTGAATATGCTTAAGAGCATGAACACGGTCTCTTCGCATGATCTTGGCATGCTTAAAGTATCTCTTAATACCATATCCATCCTTCTAACAGAAGGTACAATGATACTTCACCTTCTGGAAGGTCGAAGCAACATGAGGCTTCACCTTTTGAGAGGTCGAAGTAGCAGGAGGTACACTCCTACTGTCAGAAATCCCCTAGACAAAGCTCATAGACTTAAACTCAATTTTCTTGGATTTGGGTGCAACCTCAATTACACCTGTTGCTATAGGTCTAACAACAGCAGGTGGATGTGTCCTCACATTCTTTAAGAAATCATATCCTAGACCTTGATTGAACTTGTAAATCTTGGATTTGTCTAGGATAAATTAAGTTTTTTTGCCTCCAACAAAATTTTCAAGAGTGTTCATGAGGTATTGACACTTCTGAAAAAGAGAGGCGCATGAGGAGCAGGGGAGGGGAGGAGATGAAGAACCAGAAGGAGAGGAAGAGGAACCAGAAGCAGAAAATCGAATAGCATGTTTATATCTCTCCTTGTGCACAGCCACCTCAATCTTGAGGGTTTCGCAAGATGCACAGGAGGCAATCCTAATCCTAGTCGTCAGGTTCTCGTGACTCTTCCTAAAGGTCTCTAGCATTTCTTTAGATTTCTCCCCCACTTCAGCACAGAAAGAGCAAGCATATTGTGACTTTTCTAGCAAATCCTTAGTTAGCTTCACACATTTATCATCCAATGCAATCAATTCAGATTTTAGTTTTTCACAATTATTGCATGGTGAGCTAACAGGAGCCTTAGATGCATATTGAGTCATTTTCTTGTTGCGATCACACATGTCTTGAAATTGTTTAGAAACAGACCCAAGTTCAGTAGTTAATTTAGGGCAATTGGCACAAGAAGCAACAGACTCAAGCAAAGCAGCTTGTATTTCAGCAATTTTATGATCTGTCTTCTTTAAGTTAATCTTCAAGTTATTACAACTCTCACATGTTTTAGGTAGATCAATAAGCATGGTATATAGACCTCTAAAAGCATTGTCCTTATCCTCACAAGAGGTGCAGAATGTAGTCTCAACAGTATCAGATGAAAGAGAAGCTACTCTAGTCATCTCTAGTTCAGCTAATAAACTAACATTCTCCACCTTAAGCAAATCAAGCTCAGAGATCATACTATCATAAGAGGTCCTTAGCTTCTCTATATCTCCTAGCAAAAAAGTACATACATCACAGTCGTTACGAGAGGGAACAGATCTAAGTGAAGTAAGCTCCCATGACAAGCTCTCTACCTCTTTCTCTAACTCACCACACCTAGTCTTAGATTTAGTATAAAACTTTTCTAACTTGAGAAAAGCATCATTGAGCTGGTCGTAGGAGGGGGCATACCTCATCGGAGTCGTTGTAGAGGTTGTTATCGTTGATGTCGTTCTCGTCAGCCACGAAGCACATGCCGATGAAGTTGTCACCGTCCTTGGTGTCCTTGTGCGGATCATCCTCGCTGTTGTCGTCGCTCCAACCCTCCACGTCGCTGAAGTCAAAGTTGTCGAGGGCAGTGAGGACACGGTGGAAGAGCTTCTTGGCTTTACCAAGGTTGCGGTACTTCTTCTCTTTGCCTTGTTCATGAGATGGGGGCTTTTTGTTGCGGTTCTTGTTGATGTAGTCGTTCTTGCTCACTCCGTTGTAGTCGTTCTTGCCCTCCTCCAGCTTGGGACAGTTTACTCGAATGTGGTTGAGGCCACCACAATCGAAGCAGATCACTGGTCCACTCCTCTTTCTCTCCCTAACCCTCTTGTATGCATGAGAGAATTTCTTAGCTAAGAGGGCTAACTCACTCTTTGGGAATTGCTCAAATTGATCATCATTCATCTCACATAAAGCAACCAAACAGAAGCTAGAAGCACCATCGAAGATGCTCCACAATGGTGAACAAAGCCATCGACTGTGATTTCGACTTGTGAGAGACAATGTCAATCTCGTGAGTCTTGAAGCGTGAGTACAACGTATCAAGAGTCAAAGTCGATAGGTCAATTGTGACCTTAATGGTGGTCACTTTCATCTCCCACACTCTCAGGTCCAAAGCAGAAAGTATTTGGCGAGCATTGTCCGAGTCTATGTATGTAAGACCAACAGCTCAGAGGTTGCTCAAAATCTTGTGAAATTTAGCAAAGCATTCATCCAAGGACTCACTAGCGAGCATCTCAAACTTGTTGTACTCTCGCTTGTATTGGTCCTGTTGGACAGTCTTGATTTGGGTGGTGCCCTCATGGTATGCATCGAGAATCACCCAAACATCATAGGCTGACAAAGATGAGAGATGCTATCAAACTCATTTCTACTAAGACCTTGGATAATGATGTTCCTTGCCTTAGCATTTGCCCCCAACATCTAGCGTATTCATTGCTGTGATATACTCATCAACAGGAACAACAAATTGAGTCTTAACTTTTCTCCAGATCACATAGCCTTGAGCCTGAATGTAAGACTCCATCCTACTCTTCCAAAAGGGATAGTCAGCCCCATCGAAGATAGGAGGTTTGGTGCAATACTAGTCTGTTTCTATGGCTCCAAAGACCGGTTAAGATCTATTGAAAAGATCTAACTGGGCTTTGATACAAATTATAGGACTGGATAGGCAATAAAGGGGGGGTGAATGGTGCCTTCAAATTCTCCCCATGTATTCACTTAACCCTTTTCTCCGATAGCTACTAAGCTATGAAGATTAGAGTTGAAAGCTTACTCGAAAGACCAGCACAGCAGAGAAAACATAGCAGGGGACAGACCGTGGTCAGAGACCGGCAAAGTGGTCGAAAACTTACAGATAACCATTCTCTCAGATCAAGAAAGGAAAGACACGATCAAAGACCGGAGAAAACCAAGAACACAGATGAATAAGACCAAGCAAACACAATACCAAACAGATAACAATACACAAAAAGAAAATCAAAGATATATGTATTGCTCTAATGATTAGTTTCACAGCCACTCCCCTTGGGAGAACCAAGCTCTAACCCTAGAGCCTCCACACACTCTCTAACCTAACAACCATGGAGGGAGGAAGAGCTACCTACCACCAGACCTACTCACGGTCTGCCTCTAGCCTTAACTAACTCTTGCCTCCACTCCCCCTTTTTATAGGCTCACAAACGAACCCTAAACCTAATGGATCCAACCATTAGTACACACTAGGAATAACCCGTTAACCCCACCTAACACTGGGTTTTACTCACGCATGCATCTCAAAGCAGCTTCCATGTGGCCCTAATGACTTGCCGTCAAACCTCTCACGCATCCGGATCTCACCGAACCGTCCTCACTTGCAAACAACCCAAGTCACTTGGCGCACCACGTGCTTTTCCTCGTGTATGACGGGACTCAGCATCCTTGACCGTCTGGACCTCAACTCCTCCTAGAGCATAGTCTTGGTCCACCTCGCTGTTGCCCGTTATGTCCATCTCCGGTAGCTCCTGCTCGGGTTCCTCGTCGTCCTAGCTTGCAACCACCTCACCAGCCTTAATCATCTTCGGTGTCTCCCTGACTGTTCTGGACCTCAACACCTCCCTATGCCTAGTCTCGGTCCTCCTACACTTCACCATGACCAAGCTCCGAAATTCTACAACCAACACAAATAAACAAACCATCAGATAACACTGCACAATACACAAAGATCATCCATTAGCATAATCAGAATGTATCCAAGTGAACAATCTTAGCAAACCACTAGTCTAAAACAACCTACGAATACTCTGAAGCACAAGACAGAGGTACTCATAGTCCACAAGATCCTACCAGCAGTCTACGACCACTCAGCAAGTCGTTACGACCATCGCAAATATAGTTACGACCATGAAACAGGTACTACGACCATCGCTCACAGCGGCTACAACTTTACTAGACCCGGTCGCTACGACTTACGATCACACAGACAGAGCGCTTCGACCATCGCTCACAGCCAGTAGAGTCTACGACCACCGACCACGACCAGTAGAATCTACGACCATCGACCACGGCCAGTCAGATCTATGACTATCGACCACGACTAGTCAGATCTATGACTGTCGACCACGACCAGTCAGATCTACGACTATTGACCACGGCCAGCCAGATCTACGAATATCGACCATGGCCAGTTAGATCTACAACAATCGACCATAGCCAGTCAGATCTACGACTATCGACCATGGCCAGCAAAGGCTATGACTATCAAGTCGTAGGAGCACCTGTTGACCACCATGTTGTAAAACCGACTACCGATTACCAAGTCATAAAAACGACTGTCGACCACGAAGTCATAAAATCAACTGACGACCACAAAGTCGTAAAATCGATTGTCGACCACAAAATCGTAAAATTAACCGACGACCACAAAGTCATAGAATCGGCTATCGACCATGAAGTCGTAGAATTGGCTACGGATCACAGAGACACACAACGTGATTGTAAAGAGCAAGTCATAAAAGCACTTACGACCACCAAGTCGTATCAGCATCTACGACCACCAAGTCATAACAGCACCTATGACCACCTAGTTGTAATGGCGCCTATGATCACCAAGTCGTAACAGCGCCTCCGACCACCAAGTCATAACGGCACCTACGACCATTCATCGTAACGGCACCTACAACCACCTAGTCGTAATGGCTCCTACGACCACCAAGTCGTAAGGGTGACTGCCGATCATAGAGATGAACACAGAGGCCATAAACCAGCAAACTTTTGCACAAACCTCAAAAACCAAACTCAGCCTTTGCACAAACTCTAGAGCAGAAGTCAATTACTCATCACAACCATGGGGTGCCCTCCACATGGTCTCACATAATTGTACTCCTAACCATTGTCGCCTTAGCAATCACTGATAATTATAATAAATGTATAATGTGTTTAGAATGCCATGCTTAGTCTGTATAATAACTATGGGCCCCATCATCATTTTAACTTGAAACTAGCTTATGGGAGATTATGGATGAAAATGGCTAATATGTTGTTATGTGATTATTTTATGCTCACAAAACCCCCAATATTATTTTATGCTCACAAAAACCCCAATATTATTTTATGCTCACAAAAACCCCAACTTTCTTAAATTGTCTGGGCGGATGGTACGGAGGTGTAGTGCAGTGAATGCACGAGAATAAGTGGGTTGTGGTAAAACCGTCCAGACAACCCTAAGGACTGGATCCGACTCTGACCTCCTAGTGTAAACAGTACAACCACAAGCTGGCAAAGTGTAAGCTGGCAAAGTGCATGGACCCAGTGTGGTTATGTGAAGGTGTGCACAAGTGCAAAGAAAAGGATGGTCTCATCCCCACCTTTGTTGTGATGGCCCAAGAGGGAAACTTCTCAAGGGATGGTCTCATCATACAGAAAAAAGACCTTAGTGGGTGTAACCACACTAGAAAAATATATTGTAACAATCTTGTTATGATTACTCAACCGCATGCCTAAGAAAGCGTGTATTGGTGACATTATGAGATAATCATATTTTGTGGGTAAAGATGTACAATCTCTGCAGAGTAAAAAAATTATTCAAATAGCCATACCCACGATTAAGAGTGGACTTGGGAACTTACTTGGATATAGTTCTACTTCTAAAAACTTTGGGGATAGAAATGGGAAAAAGGGTGGGTGGTGATTATCCTGATTTGAGTTTCCCCAGGATATCGATCCCAATGTTGGTATTAAGCTGTTATTAATGCTGGAAAAATATCAAATGGTACTATTATAATAGTCAATGCCACTTTACAAACTTCATTTGGTTAAAACCTGCTAGGTCCTAGGAATTTCTACTTATGGTAATTTAGCAAGGCATATAGCAAAATAAAAATAACGCAGGCCATTCCTTAGAAAGCCATGCATAATAATTATAACTGCATTCTGTGTGTTAACTTGCTGAGCCTGATGGTTTGTGCTCACACTCATCATTTAAATAATTCAGAAACTGGAGAAAAAGATCATTATGCCTATGAGGCTACGAGGATGCGCCAAACTAAGATGGATGCTAAGGCGATGGAAATTAGAGCGTATTTTAAATAAGCTTTAATCCTAGTTAGGCAGGCTTTGATGGAGATTGTATGCACATATATTATCCTGTCTTGGGTAATATCTGTAGTTCATAATTTACTCCTAGTCGCTTTCCTGTGGATTCTTAGGGTCCTACTTTTGAGTTTCTACTACTTCCGTTTCAGCTTTTGGTTTTGTAAGAATTTGGCCTGGCTAGCCCCTTATGTAAACTATCATTAATTATGATGCATTTGAACTTTGTAATATTATTGTATTGTTGGTCTATGCGATGTATGAAATGAATTAGCAATTTATTTGTGAGCACTATTTACTAATCTAGGGAATAGTGTGGTGGAATCACAGAGGATTCTAAATTGTAAAATTTAGGTTTGACAAGGTGGTTGATGTCAGAGAGATATCCCCGAAGGTAACTGCCCTCCAGTTGTAGTCAATAGGAGATAATCGTGCGACACAACTACAACGTAGTTGTTGTCAGAGAGACAAGACCGAAGCATCGTGCTATTTGGGCCAGATAGAGTACGTGTCTTATTCGTCGCACGGGAGGAGTCCCCTGGAAACGAGCCCTTAAGCCAGTTCATGAATCATCTAACTGGTTTGCTGGTCAGGTAGAGTGTATGGTAAACCTCCGACCAAGGTACTCGGATAACAGCTATAGGAAGCTTACGACCATATGATCTTTCAGGCTTAATTAAATATTAAAGTCATATTTAAGGGATTATTCAATCTCATCAATATAGAACACAAGATTATTAAACTTTAGATTTTGCTTGGATGCAAGAAAAAAACATGTAGTGAGACTAGGAGAGTGAAATGTTTATTTGCTATAGAATTTACACAAAAATACTATATGCTCCAAAGTCCAAACACTACGTTAAATCCCAAGGGAAGGATTACATTAGTTGAAAATATTTCTAAGACATCAACATTGTTATCCCCGTTGCAACTAGCTTGGGCTTTTAGTTTCCAGCTTTCAAATGTCAGAAGTCAAAATGAACACATCGGTTTCTTAATTTCGGCCTCTTTTTTTGCTTTTTTTTGACTTTTTTCGGCTTTTTTGCTTTTGCTTTTTGCTTTGCATTATCCATAGAGATATAATGGTATTTTTATTTTTTTAATTAAATAACTCAAAAAACTAACAGCTGTTACGGTGCAATCTTAGCCAAAAACAACCAAAAGCCAAAAGCCGATTGGAACGGGGATAGCAAATCACCTCACGTATTGGGCAGGTTCTTTTGTGATATAACTTATGGCTTAATTTTTTTTTTTGAATTCTGACCGTTCGCGAAAGGCAGTACGCAGAGTAAAATGGTCGCATGTGATTTTAGCCAGTACAGCTGAACTTAGTACACTTTTTACTACAATCTTTTTGTTGATACTATCTTAAAAAACGCACTATTTAAAAGTTAGTTATTGTAATATAAGTCATAACTTACAAGGCATAAGTAGAAAAGAACTCACTTGCTATAGTCAGGAACATGTGGACATAGCAATTAACCCCAATTCGGACACGAACATCGAAACAAAAGCACAAAAGCAGGATGCCAACCAAAATTGCCGGACGCACCCACAGCCCACAAGCAACAAGGCCCCTATCCAGTCAAATCCCCTGCTCTCCCCTGTGCCCCCTACGGCGGCGAGGCCATGGATCCGTCCGCCGCCGCACGGCGCTCCGCCGAGCGGTGGATGGGCGTGGCCGAGAAGCTTCTGATGGCGCGCGACCTTGAGGGCTGCAAGCAGTTCGTCTCCCAGGCGCCCCCGGCGCCGACGACCTGGTTGCCGCCGCCGACGCCCTCCTCGCTGCCCAGCGCCGGCGCCTACCCTCCGGGGTTCCCGACCCCTACGCCGTCCTTGGCCTCGACTCCGCCGTCCCCGCCTCCCGCGACCCCAACGTCGTCCACTCCCACTACCGCCGCCTCTCCCTCCTCCTCAACCGCTCCCACCCCGACCGCCCCTGCTCGCTCGCCTTCGCCGACGCCGCCCGCCTCGTCGCGGACGCCTGGGCCTTTCTCTCGGATCCTCACCGCAAAGCCTCCCTCGACTCCGACCTCGACGCCGCCGCTACCGCAGCTGGCGCACCCACCGCTCCCTCTCCGGAGCAGCAGCAGCCGCAGCCACCACCGCCTCCACAGCCAGCCTCGCCACCGCCTGCTCCCCAGCCACGGCAGGCGGCTTCTGCAACGCCACCGTCAAAGCGCGGGCGACCGCCACGTGCCGCCAAACCGCAGCAGCAGCCGGAGCGGCAGCAGGAGACGGAGGCGCCGCATGCGCCAACGTTCTGGACGGCCTGCCCGTCCTGCTGCCACTTGCACCAGTACGACCGCTCCTACGAGGCGCGCACGCTGCTTTGCCCCAGCTGCCGCCGGCCGTTCTTCTCCGCGGCAATGCCCACACCGCCGCCCATCGTGCCGGGCACGGACATGTACTACTGCTCCTGGGGGTTCTTTCCCCTGGGGTTCCCCGGAGGCCCTGCGTTCGCTGGACCGGCCAATTCCCCGACGCAGCAGGCCCCGGCAGCTCTGGGATTTTATCGAATGGGGCCATACTTGCCATTGCCAGGTCAAGGTGGCGTTGTGGAATGCAATATGGCAGTTGGTGCTGGCAATGGCATTGCCGTCAGTGCCACAGTGACAGCGGCAATGCCGGCAGCGTCAATGCCAGTGAAGTCCACGCATGTAAAGGTTGGGGCAAGGAAGCAAGGGCGGCCCAAAGGCAGCAAGAACAAGAACGTGGTGATTGAGATCAATTAGGAGTTAGGGCTTATACGACGATGGAATGGCAAATTGCCACGCGATTGGATATCATCGCCTGTTGTCAGCTAATGTTTCTGTATGTGTAGGGTAGCTTCTTGCTTGCTGATGACATGAGCGATATGAGGTGAAGAGGATTGGAGCTTCTACACGCACGGCAATTTTGGTGATGAAATTTTTTCCTCCTTTCTTTCATTGGAAAGTTTAGCATAGCGGTTAGTTCAGTTGACCTGTTGTAGATTTCTTCGTATTGTCCGTTAGATGCTGTAAGTTGTCTGGTGGCACACCGCTCCGAGAGCCAGATTTGCCGTTGTAACTGTTAAGATTATCAGATGGATAATTCGCACTGCGAAGTGTACATTACCTAGAACTTTGAAACTGTTGTAAGCTCTGCATATTTAATTGTGAAATGTAGATTAGAAATGACATTATGTGTTCCTTGGTTAATTCAAAAAAAATTTTAGGCCTGTAGTGCATCTACCATTGGTCATCACTTTATCTGATTACGCCGGTTTGTCTAGTTTGGTGAAGCACCTAGTAATTCTCAGTGGCGAAGCTAGAGCAAATGGGTGGGGGTGCACAACTTCTGAAACATGATGACGCAGTGGGCTTGTTGGGCTGCCGGCCTGGTGGGGGGTGCCTCGTCTTGGGGCATGCGGGGTGCCTATAGGGCCGAATTTTTCCAATCCTTAAGAAATTCTGGAAGTGAGGGGGTGCCTGGGCACCCACGGACCTCTATTGGGCTTCGCCCTGGTAATTCTGCCGTATAGGGCAACTGCCTACTTCTGTTGGTGCAGGATGGGGTGAATCCAGTTGGAGGCTTCAGCGCCCCGGGCGCACGAACCTCAGGATCCAAGGAACATTACTACACATGGACTTATGCATCGTTTAGTCCACAAAGCAATAACTAGTCCATAAGGCCCACAACCAATAGTAGCAATCCATTGTCCACATTCGTAATTTGACACAACATGCCAAATCTAGAGGGATTAAACCGAATCACACTTGAGGCCTTGAGGGCCGAGGCTGAGTTTTGAAGCCACTGGCGGTGGGTGGCGCGGTCGAGCGGGGAAGACAGGGGGTGGCGATCGGCAGAAGACGACCGGTGGGGGCATCGCGCAAGTCTCAGCAGCCGGTGGAGGGAGGGGGCGCAGATCAGCCAATGGGCACTGGTGGGACGCTGGAGCAGATCTACCTCCCAGGGCGGCGCTGGTGGGATGCGGATGGGAGGCCAACCAAGGCACATCTGCCGGCGGTGGCAGCGCGACTGCGCGAGCGACCAGGGGCCCAGGTGCCCAGCCGCGCTCAGGAGGGAGAATTGAAGAATAGGAGAAGTGGAGTGGCCGAGTCGAGAGATTTGCTGGCTAAGCCTGAGACGTTGAGGAGTTAGGAGGTGAAGTGAGGGGTGAGGCCTGAGGAGTGATGAAGCGACTAGCGAGAGTGTGACCACGTGAGGCCGACTGGTGTCTAGCTAAGAGGGGAAAAGTGGGTGGGGTCGTCTGCACCTATCGGCCGACGGGTGACACGGGTCAAGTCGACGGTGAAGGATCTCAGGGTATATAATTTGTAATTCAAGTAGTATTATTTGTTAATTCAAATAGTATAATTTGTTTATAGATTTATAAATTATAATAATGAAGAAATGAACTTTGCGTACTATTTTACAAGCAACTCGAGTATTACTCCTCTAACCGATGAGAGCATGACTCAACTAATGGTGCTTCGATTAGAATTTCATCCTAATGAAACTATTACCGATCTGGCATACCGCATACCAATAGAAGATTGTGCCAATGAAATTAGAGAAGAAGTGAGGAGGGCATATTTGTTGAATGTCCTAACTTGAGCAATTGGGCATGCTTTTTTAAAGACATTGGATGGTAAAGTGTGGAGATCCTCTCAAGAATCATGGTTTAATAAGTTCGATTGGTTAGAATATAGTATGAAAAAGAATATCGCCTTTTGTTTCTATTGTTTCCTTTTTAGAAAATCGTCACAATCCAACATATTTGGTAATGATGTATTTGCAGAAGTTGGGTTTCTTGTTAGAAAATGGCTATAGATGCATTTAATAAAAATGTTAGTGGTCTAAATAGTTTCCACAACATTGTAAGGGGTAAGTGCGATGACTTGAATTAACGGTCAAATGTGTCCAGTAAAATAAATACTTATACTAAGAAGGCCAGAATTGTATACAAAATTCATTTAACTACATCTTTAGATTGTGCAAGATATCTTATAGCACAAGATGAAGCTTTTCGTGAACATGATTTGGATTGTAATCGTGAGGATAAGACTATGTTTATCAATTTGGATTGTAGTTGTTAAGACAAGTATGTTTATCAATTTATCTTGGTTCATTTAGCCCACTCTCTATTTTATTTTTGGTTTCGCCACTGATGATTGCACTTACATTTTGCCATACTGTCGTTAAGCATGATGGGTGTTCCTTTCCGTTGAATGTTACTACCACTAGGGATGCAAACGGATCAAATACGGACGAATAATACCTTTTACCATATTTGTTTTCATATACTTTTCTCAGATGCGGATATGAATACGGATACCTCGGATACGAATATAAATATAAATAATATCGCATACAGATACGGAGCGAATACGAAACGAAACGAATACGGTCACGAATATTTATCAGAATATAAAAACTCTTAAACTATACATCCAAAATCAATGAAAACATATAAATAGTTTATCTTGTCAAAACATTAATGAAATCTAAACAAGCATAAGTATTTTTATCCACAATAATCATACCATTATACAGATTTTAAATCTTTAAATAGCAGTTAATTTTTTCTAAAGTCATAAATAATTCTTAATGGATTTCTACCATTTACATGTCACTAATAAATTAACTAAGAATTTAAGTTTGCATCAGAATGATTTAAATGACAGTATATCAATTTAATCAGTATAAATTTTAATCTACCGACAATACTAAATTTATTTTTAATAAACATAAATATTTGCTTGTGGGCTGGTTGCAGGGGAGATGAGAGAGGCTAGTTTGGGCTGGACAATGTTGGGCTGAAATCTCGGATATCCAGATCTGTATTATCCGGATAATCCGTATTCGTATTCGTATTTGCTGAATATCAGGCCTACTGTATTCGTATTTGTTTCCGACAAAAAATACGTATTTGTTTCCTATCCGAGAATTATCCGAAGAAAAACCAATCCAACATAATCCGTATTTATTTTTATCCGGATCAATCGAAAACTATCCGATCTATTTTCACCCCTAACTACCACCGAAGGATTTGGCTGGGCTTGATCAGAACATCCTACATTCCTACGATAGCATATTTTTGCAAATTGTCCGGTTGAAAGGTCAATTGTCAAGATCGAGTGCGGACCAAGCGTAACTCGCATCAACACTACATAACTGGGGGAAAGTTTACGGTACACCCCACTAATATGAGCCGCTGATTGGTGTGATTGAATGGCTAATAGTGTTATGGGAAATTTCTTCCATAGCACCTAAAGTTAACTTCCCTGAACTACCACTGAAAAAATATGCTTCCTTTAGTGCCACCGAGTTTCTACTTTGATCTCTTCTATACTACTACTGTTAGGTCCATTATTTCCCCCTACAGTTAAGTCATAGAAACTTATCAAACCTTTACTCCAATGCCAACTATACCCCTATTCTCCCTCCTCTGCATGTCTACTCAATGACAAGGCTGCTCCGTATATCATGTAGCACAGTCGGCCTACACCTTCCTCCTACATCCTACTCTCTCCTCTTTCTAGCGGCACTGTAGCGGCAATTGAGGCCATTGACTGGCTCTTGTCAGGGCTAGCCAGCATGAACAAGAACTCCTAGGTCCCACCCAAGATCTTCATCTACCGGCCTAGGAATTTTAGACGCTTTTGACACTGTTGCTGTCGATATTACCAGAAATGACCTCCAAAGCAATATAATTCCCGATCTAGCCCCCCGCCGACCGCACGATTTACCCGGGGCTAACGCGTGGCAATCGTGCGGCCGGGGAGCGCATGACACCGAGATCCTGCGGTCCCCGACCGCACAACAATTGTTGTGCCTGAGTCATGCGGTGGCCAACCGCACCACTCGCCCGCCGTCCCATCCTTGCGCGAGTCATGCGATGCCCGACCGCACCACTCGGGTGTCTACAGTGTTAGGGTTAGGGTTTGTACCGATCAGCTGCTGTTTTGCGCAAAATGAGCTAAAGTTTTGTTATTTTGTTTTGATTAGACAGTTACGCAAATTTTTTGTAATTATAAATAGTATGCTTATTTACATGTAATATTTTTTTAGAGTCTGCAGCAAATTTATAATATAGAATAGGAGATGCAAAAAAAATATGAAATATATTTTGAAAATTAGTTATGTATTGCAGATGATACATGTAGGAATTATTTTTGTAGATTGTTTTTTTCGAAATATTTTCGTACGTTCTTAATGGTATGATCGGCGTGCCTTGTTATAGTGCGGTTAATTTTCGGAAGAAATTTGTAGGGATGATTGAGCCCGAAATAACTCGTACATATAGAGGTAATTTGTAATGCGGTGTAATGGTTGATGCGTTCTTGTTTTTTGCATATTGTGAACGGTAAAAGTATGTTCGATTCATCAAAACATTTTGCGATCATGGTACGTTGTTGTAGTGCAAGAAATTTCATGAAAACTTTTCTGTGCATGACTAGGATAGGAACGCCTGGTCTGTAGGAAGGAAAGTGATATAAATGTGGGAATATGTCCGATATGTCCGGCTGATGTTGACGGCGTATGTGGCAATAGCTTACTGCGCAGCACTCTTGTTACGGAAGCACTGCCCTAAAAGGAGTGCGCCCTCATTGAATCCCCACTCTGCCTCCTTCGCCCGTGGCAAAACTAGGGATTCCGCTGCGATGTCATCCAATCTGGACGACACGTACGCACCGTCCGTGGTTACAACACCACCTAACACACCTCCCACTGTAGGTTCCCCTTCTTCCTCCTCTCCTAAACTGGTTGTTTCCACATACCCCTCCTCGCTTTCCACTTCCTCCACCTGGTCCGCAAGGTACTCGTGACAGTCAACACGGGCGGCCCACCACCTCTCTGCACCTTCATTCGTCTGAAAATTCTCCACGCGCCTCCGTAGGTCTCCATCTTCTATTAACTCATTAACTCCTCCTTCACCAGCATCTTCATGACCGCCGGAGAGTAATGCAGGCTCTACATCTCCGCCAGCACAACCAGAGCCACTCATGACGGATGATTCTGTCCTCTCCACGAAGTGAACATACACCATTGGCCTGGCATAAATCGCTGCGTCAGGGTTGCACACGACCTCCATGTAGTTGGCCCATGAAGCGTCACTCATCACCTTTATAAGTTGCCACACTATCTCCCCTGCAGCACCTACCACTGCGGCATACACTGCCTCAATCCGTAATTTGTTCCTTGCGGTGTCCCAATCGAATGCAGAACGCACGTATCTCCGTAGCTTAGACAGGCTCATGGTGTTCAGATTGGGTGCCCGTATCATGGTCCGGTCACAATAAGACAGGTCTGCCCCGTACGGCCCGTCGCGTACGAGATCACTTCTGTAGAATACGAACAAGTCTTGGATGTCACCCATGGCGTACCTAACATAAGTCCATACTGAACCCTTTTAGTATATATAATATGAAACAAGTGTATTATCATACAGTAGCTACTGTCCACCACATACAAGCGTAATATTTCCATCTTAATTTGTAAATCTAGTTTTTAATTCATTCATGGAGTGCGCTAACAAATTTCTATATAAATCAAATTACTAATGTAATGTATTTTTTTCCAATTCTGTAATCTACGATTCTTACTTCTGTGAACAATAAGTAACAATTTTTTTTTTCAAATTTCTCTCTTAATTTGTATTATTATTCTTCTATTTAATTCACCAATCCAACTACTCTCTTTTTTTTATCATTTCTAACTTCTGAATTTTATGTAAATGAAATAACTAAAATTTTCAATTTTGGAAGCAAGCTCTAACAAACATGAACAGCAACATCTAACATGTACGCCATAGTGTTACTCACTGCAGTGATTTTGGCTATAGGAATTACCAAACATAACTACAAAAAGTTGTTACGGATAATAATACCATGCAACAAGTGCAATGGGGGACTAGGAAAATTTGTAGGACCATCAGAGATATGAGACATCAACCTTTTTCTCCTTCGGTTACAACACTTAAATTTACAACTCGAGGCTCCACAGCACTGAATAAATTGACAAAAAATATGCCTCTTGAAAGGCTTCTATCTTGTAATTTGTACATGTAATTTAATGAATAAATCTGAACATAAAATTTCGATTAACGCTTGTTCTAAAACTTAAACCATCTAAACTCACTACAACAGCAGTAAAAAATTTATTCACATAAAATATAAAATACAATACACTACTACTACAAACATTGTATCAAAAAAATGACATGCAGGAACTCCGTAAATAACGTTTACGCTAATTACAGGCTAATCACTATAATAACATTATAGACGCATGGAGATGATATTTACCTTTTCTTGAAGCTCACGAGGCGATCTACAACTTTCACAATTGCGAAAACTTCAGATCCCTTCCAAAATTACTCCAAATTCCGTATTTGCCGTTCTTCTTTCCTTCACTACGCTCCCTCTCTTGTTGCTTCTCTGTCTACGCTTGCAAATGCAAAATCAGTGAAGCCTTCCAAACGCAGGCCACCCTCTTCCTTTTATTGCGAGTCACACAACGCTCACATGCAGGGAATGAAGTAGGGGTCGGCTCTCACATATAGATGCGTGTTAAAACAGTGCAGAAAAACACTCAAATAGCAGCAGCACGGGAGCCGTTTACCAGCGAAAAAGCTAGCAACACACCGCGGGAATCCGGCTTTCGGCGCATGGATGGGACGGCGGCCGAGTGGTGCGGTCGGCCACCGCATGACTCGCGCATGGATGGGACGCAGGCCAAGTGGTGCGGTCGGCCACCGCATGACTCACGCGTGGATGGGACAGAGGCCGAGTGGTGCGGTCATCCACCGCATGGCTCAGGCGCAACAGTTATCGTGCGGTCGGGGATCGCACGATCTCGGTGTCGTGCGCTCCCCGGCCACACAATGGCCACGCGTTAGCCCCGGGTAAATCGTGCGGTCGGCTGGGGGGCTAGATCGGGAATTATATTGCTTTGGGGGCCATTTCTGGTAATGTCGGCAGCAACAGTGTCAAAAGTGTCCAAAATTCCCGGCCTATCTCCTTCGATAAGACCAGTATGCTGCGGTTGTCTTTGCCACGAGCAGGCCACATATCAGTCCCGTGTTCATCCACCATGCCTCGTTGTGGAGAGAAGCCCAAGAAGGGCAGCAAGAAGGAGAAAAAAAGGTCGTGGTGTCATGAGTGCAACGATGAGGAGCCGATCAACATTGACTTCATCGTCAAGAAAAAGAAGAAGAGTTGTGGCACCGTGAGCTCCTTCGATGCTTCTACTCCACTCTAGCTTCTATTCCTGCTCTCGTTCTGCTAGATCCGACGACGGGAGGAAGGTGGCGATGGAGGCCAGCAGTGGGAGGAGCAAGGATACTAGTGGCTTGCTCCAGATCTAGTAGCGGGATGGAGGCGGGGAGGAGGTTGACAGGAGGAGGTAGCAAGGAGGAAGCGATTGGCTTGCTTCAGATCTGGCACGGGAAAGAGATGGTGAGAACATCGGCGATGGGATTAGGCAGGAGGAGGTTGGCGCCAGGAGGTGGGAGGAGACATGTTTGAAGCATTTAGACCCTTAAGAATGGTTTTAGTAATTAATAACAACTATGCTTAAGTAACTAATGTGTTTGTTAAGATTATTGAAAAGTTTTGTCCTAGATTTGGAGGATACCATGAAAAGAACATGGAAAAGTATGTAAAGATGACTACAGATTGACATGGCTCAAGACAAGGTTGAAGGCTAAGGTATAAAATAGCTTAAGGACATCTTTTTAGATTTTACCGGTCTTGGTGTATGTTAGATTAAGATCGGATTGGTAGGTTAGATGACATACTATTAAGAAAGGTTTATAGCTAGTAGCTTAACAGTAATCTTGTATCATATTGATCAATCTTAGTGCATGCATGCATTTGGATTTGCTTTTGTTGCCCTCTCTGCTGAGTTATTTTAAATCCAATATGACCGCTGTTGAAACCGTGGTAGTACTGTTGTATCGGTACTACTGAGTATTATATGCTTGTATATTTTTTCTAGAGA
Source organism: Dendrocalamus sinicus (assembly GCA_036346575.1). Classification (NCBI taxonomy): domain Eukaryota; kingdom Viridiplantae; phylum Streptophyta; class Magnoliopsida; order Poales; family Poaceae; genus Dendrocalamus; species Dendrocalamus sinicus. The sequence continues at coordinate 30,959,053 of CM070662.1, forward strand.
GGTGCATATTTGGACTTTATATGAAATGGTACTACTGTTGTTCTTATCCGGTAGTACCACAACGATATGACCGCATTTTATGTCCGGTATTACGGTATCTGCAGTATGACCATATTTTAGTTGGTGGTAGCTATTTTCTAGAGAGGTACATTTTTAGGAAATTTCTCCCCTTTAGAAAATGGTACTACCATAGCTTAAGTGCGTTACTATTGCAGAATTGGTATGACCAGGGTATGTGAGTGCGGTACGACCAATTTTTGTTTTAACGGCTAGTTTGGCGCATTTAATGAACAGTAAATAGCCGTTAAACAGTGAGTGCGGAAATACCAGCCACCCCATGGCAGTAGTACCGCTCGACCTGGTTTTTGGGGATTTCGTCTCCAACGGTCTCTCTGATTAGTGGAGGCTATAAATACCCCCAGCAGCAGCAAAAGCATCCTTTTGGACCTCAATTGAATACTTTTGAGCCATGCATCCCTCTCTTCAACTTTAGTGTATTTGTTTCATAGTTTGAGGTTGTTGAGAGCATTCAAATGCATTGCATCATTTGGTTGATCTTTGTGACACTTGAAGACCTTCAAGCAAGTGTTATTGGCTTGTTACCCTTGGTGGTTTCCGCCACCTAGATGGCTTGGATGAGTTGGCCCAGTGATCTCTTCAAAAAAAACTTGTGAATAAACCTGAAGTAGTTGTGAAGGTTGGAGCTCACCTCTCGGATCGGGAAAAGGCTACTCTAGTAGATTGAGAAAAGACTCAAGTTGCGCAAGGAGCCGGCTTGTCGTTCAAGCTCTCTCAATATAGATTAGAGAAGATTGACAAGTCTTTGAGACCACGAAAAAAACTTGTGATCATCGTGTGATTTATTTTTCTTGCCCTCTATTTTGTACATTTTATATTTCTAGTGATTAATTCTTGACTTGTTCAGTTTGTATCTTGCTAGACTTAACTTGTTGGTGCCATAGTAAGATTTAGAACTTTTTGACTTTGAATTGTACAAAACAAAATTTAGTTCAGACTTGCTTAAAAAATTATATTTTAACCAAAATAATTTAAAAGCATCATATTCACCGACTCTAGTCGGTTATCTCCTACAATATCGAAGAGCAGGAGGCCGATGGCGGTATTGGTGCTAGAACACGCATTGAAGAAGAGAGAAAGATGGAGGAGGAAGAATGGTAGGAGTGTCTTTTCGCAGCCTACTTAGCGGTATCTTCTCAGCAGATTGATGGGTTGCATGGAAGGACACAAAGTGAAAACTCAGTGGTATGGAAGAGAGCACAATTTTTTAGGTGGTAGATCTGAGATCGAATTAACTTCCGGTGGCATGGAAGGAATTTTTCTATCTATTGTTACCGCTCGGTAGGTGGCTATCAATGACTACACAGGGTTAATATACACTTCGTACAACAGAGGAAGTAAATTACTATATTGTTAAAGCACAACGGTAAATAAGGAAAAGTATAATTACGCTAATTAATGTTCTTTCTATCTTCCAGCGTTTGTTTACTTTTTTTAGGACAGCTTTTGCTTACTAATTCCCGTGCATAAGCATGGTGCAACTTTTTTTTAGACTCGGTACAGACTAGTAAACTTAGATGCGTACATTAATTGATTAAGGGCGCGATCAACATGGCTGCGCTACAGCGCTGCAGCTTATTTGACACTATTCATAAGTTTCGTCTTTTTCTGAAATTTTAGCTTTTTGTTGAGCTTTTTTGCCGGTTCTTTTTTTCCCGTATGTGTTTGTATTATACGTAATGAGATAACATATTTTTTATATTTTTAAATTTTTTAAAATTTAATTATGCTAAATAAGTCTCACATCACATGATTGCTTTTTCACCAACTACAAAGTGTTTTCAGCCATAAGCCACGAGCTTTTAAGCCGAACCGATCACCCCCTAATACTTAAGCAATTTTGATAAATAATTTACGCGTCATTGGTAACACATATGCAGAACATATATGATATGATATATGTTAATTTAAAGTATAGGCATGCAACTTTACTTTGAATGTTCGTACGAGAAAAAACTGTTCCATGTTGTTTCATGATATGTATGGTATATATGGGAGTCATTAGGTGAATGAATCCTTGATATATTGCAAAGAGATAGTTAAATCCGTTTAAAACAGTCCTTTTTAACATAGCCAGTAACTTGCTATACGTAGAATACTCATATGGCTAATCTTAACCTTGATCGGCTAAGTACTCCTCTTACCTCATGGGAGGTAAGTGGAGCATTGTAAAACAGCTCATAGCTGGGAAGCTATACTTAAGCCTATATCCGTATTGACTTTTAATTATCTTCTGTTTAAAAAATAAAAACTAATACAAATACTTAGTTTTTTTAAAGGGGTTTCTTCATTCCATTCGTTACTGTCTTTCAACTAAGTGTAATGGTTAAAGTGACCAAACAACTGACCTTGCCCTCTTGAGCTAAGAGGCCTTGATTGCAAGTGTATCCTGCCTTGCTAGGCAAGATAGATAAAAGATCTAAACACTCCTTGTAGCAGTCGGCTCACCGATCACTAGTTGACTACACTGCAAGCATTCTCATTTATCAACGTCTCAAGCCGAGTCCAATTCCTACCAGTATTTTTTGAAAATAGCACTCCTACTTGTATTGTGTTGGTTATTTATTAATTTTATGACCTTTTGTATTGGGTTAGATTATATGGTTAATTTATGTATACAAGTCTTTTTTTCTTTTTAATTGTTGTTTTCAACATTGATATAGTCTCTGTACACGTGTTTGACCATTACTTTTCTAATTATAATTTTATGTTAAAAATTTTATTAAAATATAACGAAATCAAAGTATTTTTGATGTGTGTCTCTGTCTCTCTGTGTGTGTGTGTGTATATATATATATAGAGTATATATAGTATAAATAACAGGAGCACCATAGTGCACAGATTCAATGATTGCGACTTTCCATCCTGATATATTATATACCATTGCATTTACACGCATCTAAAAGCAATATAAAGATAGAGAGGTTTGGTATCCAGACACCATGTACCCCATTTCAACGTTATATATATATATATATATATATATATATATATATATATATATATATATATATATATATATATATATATATATATATATATATATATATATATATATATATATATATATATATATATATATATATATATATATATATATATATATATAGTGTTTCATGCACCCGGTGCCTAGGCACGATATCAATACCCGTTGATTTGCTTTGAGATTCGCAACGTTTGATGTGAGTATCTTCATATACCCATAAAAAAATATATTTGAGGTGTCAAACTCCGAAAAAAATTAAATTCAACTTCAATTTAATTAGTTTGAACTATTTTTATGGTATATACTCACTGTAGTCGCATTGAATTCAAAAGTAGTTCAAACTAGTTTGAACTGAGTTCAAAACTTACTTACCATAAATATATCAAGGGTATAAAATATTTTTATACCCAAACTCAAAAAAATTATCAATCATACACGTGTATCGGATGTGGGTGCCTAGGCACCATGGTGCCTTACGTAATTTTCTATATATATATATATATATATATATATATATATATATATATATATATATATATATATATATATATATATATATATATATATAAGTATTGGTTCATAGAACTTCATAGAGATTAGTTGCCTTAACTAAATGTTTTCCTCTTTTTCATTTGGTTTAACACGTATTCAACCAAGTCTAAAGTTAATGCCTCGTTTTGAACGTGTGATTTTCCCCCAAATTTCTGTGGGAATTAAAATGTTTTCTATGATATTACCGTAAAATTCCCGTGAAACTGATGCATTCCAAACAGACTGAAATCGCTGCCACATATCGACAAAATATCACCTTTCTACCTTAAAATTTCCCAGAGAAAAAAACTTCCGAAGTCCTATTTCCGCCGGTCCGTCTCACTGCCAACAAGCAGCAGCCCATGCCACCCACCCGCCCGGTCGTCCAAGCCGCAGCAAGCCCAGTCCCGGCCCGAAGCGGGCGAAGCCCTACGCAGAAGCCCACGCCCCTGCGGCGCCGCGACCCGCCGGGTGCTCGCTCTCCCGGCAACGGCTGCGGCGGAAGCGCGCGAGGCGGCTCCAGTAGGTAAAGGATCCCGTTCCCCATTCGCCTCCTTTTGCGTCCGATCAGCGATCGGCGTCGCATTTTGGTCACGATGTGTGCGGGTTTTGCGTGGCTGGTAGAGTTGGTGGGTTCTGCACCTAGCTCGATGTGGGTGTGAAATTGTAGTCCCGGTTATGATAGTACACTGGAAGATGAGGCGGCCGGTTTGCGAGCTTGCGATCGTAGTTTCCGCAGTAATCTGCTTCATTTTAGATCAAGGTGCCAGTTCAGTCGTTAGTAGTCATTAGGGCCACTATCGCTGCAACTTCGAGCTGTGAAGGCAATGGTAAGATCAATGTGGTCCTTCCACGAATTTTCTTCCTTCAGTTGACTTCAATTTATAAACTAGTTGCTGGTGTCCCATGAATGTATGCTTTTCAGAGGGACTATGGCCCAGCTTCCTTGGAATGCGGCTTGCTTAGAAGTCAGCTAGTGGAGGTGGGCTTTTTACCTTAACAAAGGGGGCTTGGGCTTCTGTAAGAAGCTGGAGAAGCCATACCCCATTCGAGGGGGCTTAAGCTTCCGGTGGCTTTAAGGTTATGCGGAAGATCCGCAAATAGGGAGTGAGACCAAGTCTAATCAGTAGGTCGACATGTGTGACATGGCCATGATGGTGTTTGTTGAACTACATTTTTTTAGTGTCGTTGGCGTTGATGATGTAATATCCTGCTGAGCGAAATGCTTGAGAAGAATTTTTGTTGTAGATTGTTGTTTGTATGATTGAATGTGATATTTAACTAAAAACTGCAGAGGACTACATTCATTCAGCTCTAAGCTCTTCCAAATTTAGCCTTGGATGTCAAGCATTACTAGATGAAGTGTAGCCTTGTAGGAACAGTTGGTTTTAGCATCAGTTGGGTATTGCAGCTGCCATGGTCTTTCCTTACAGATGACTAAAGTTGATCTTTTGCTAGAATAGCATGTTTCCATCAAGCCGACCAGCTCACAATGGACGATTTATCTACCAATTATTTCTTGTTCCGTGCTAATGTAGGTTTGAACTGATCATCATGGTGAAGGAAAATGCAGAAAAAGATGATTGTATAGATGAATGCCCATCGGCTTCTGAACTTTCAGAAAATAAGCTAAGACACAATTTCCAATTAGGAGCTATAACATGGGTTAAGCATAGTGGCTCCTCGTGGTGGCCAGCACAGGTATGACACATACACCTTCTAAGTACTTTACAGTTCAATGCACAGACTATGGTTCTTTAATAAGATTGTAGATTGCTAGTAAATGTCGTTGTTACTTTGCACATCAGCACTAAATTTGTAGTAGAACGGTTATAGTGATCAACAATGAGTAAGATGAACAGTTTGTAGAGTTCAGGTGCCAATGCCACCATCTTTGTACTTGTATGATGCGAAGCCAAGACGAAGTAGACTTTTGTTGACTGTTATTTGTTGTTGGCCCTAGCTTCCCCATGCATATATTGTTATATTTACACCCAATTCCTGTTTCTGACTTCAAGGTCATTGATGAAGCACATGCTACTGGCAAGCCTAAGAAGAAGGCGAAACATGATTGCCTAGTTCGACTGTATGGCACATGCCAATAGTAAGGGATCCTATTAACATGGTCCGTCCTTCTTTTTTGGTGATGGTATTCCTCATGGCAAAAAGTTAATTGTTTTCATTATTTTACTTTCAGCTTGTATGTAGACCCTTGGAGGTCTAACGCAGAATTCAAAATGGTATGTACATCTTCTATCTCATAAGGATGCTCATATATTGTCATTATTTTCGTGCTGCTGGTAATTGGTTTCTAAATGTTTCTGCTGCTTGTATAAACTGATTTTTGTTTTCTAACTTGCAAGGAACTTGGTGGCTTTTGTCTTTTCTCTCAAAGAAATATTAATGATATGCCTGTCCTTTTTCAATTTCAAATATTTCTGATATGAGCTCATTGTATGCAGATTCTGAAGCAAGAAAATAAGAGTGCCATGGAAGCATTACATGAGGTGCTTGAGAAGGTAGGGCAGTCCCCTTTGCATTAAATATGTTATGAGTCAAAATTCGGCACAGATGTTGAGAGCCATGTTTAATCCCACAATGCAGGAGCTGTCTCATGTTAAGTCACCCAGTGATTATGACGAGGAAGCTGTTAACTTAAAAGGTGAATATTTGTTTTTTGCCTGAAGAATCTAATATGTACAAGTTCTGTATACTCAACATGGTGGTCCTTGTGGACAATGACTGGATCATTCATTTTATCCCTCTTTGTTAGTATGATTGTTGTCAACAGTGATATTTTTCTATTTGTGAAATTCTTCATAATGATGCTATTTGAGAACATTTTCTATGGGGAAGTGTCGATGCAAAGGCAATTCATCTTAATGGTCTTCAAGTGTCAGACTTTATGAGCAATATTGCTAAGTTGAATATCAGAAACATAACATGCAAATTTATTCACTTGTGCTGTCTTTTTTGTGAATTAAGTTATATTTCTACTTGTCATCAATAAAACAAATTTATTTTGCTTCAGTTGCTTTATATCTAAATTTACTTTTCATATGGTGTGACCAAATTGGCCACAGCCAAAACCTCTTCCAGGAAAGTCAGAAAGCGAGAAGGCATAATGTCGTCTGATCATAGGGGTGTAAAAGAATCAGCAACTACTGAAGGAGAACAGCAATATGGTGCAGAGCAGGACCAAGAAGTTGGGAGCACTTCAACAGCTGGAGTTGCTGTTCTGCAAGGAAGAAAGCGAGAAGGTGTGAGACAATCAAGTCCTACTCATGATAAAGGGCAAGCCATTGATAAAGCTTCTAGTGAAAATTCTGCTGGAGGTTTAAGAGATAAGACACATAAGCATATTTCTGTTGTGCGAGATAAAGAGGGTCTCAAGATGGCAACAGTAGGAACTTCAGTGGTAAGAAGGGAAGGATTGAGACGATCAGCCCGTATCAGTACAAAGGAATATTTAGATGCAGCCGAGGACAGCACATCCCAACTGAGTGATACAAATGCAAGTGTAGATGAAACTGAAGTAGGGAATAGAACATCAGAGAATCAAAATCAGCACAAAGATGAAGCAATGGTAGATGGAACTTTGGCCCCTGATGCAGAAATAAGAGCGATGGTTAGGGATGTACTGTTCAGTGACATTATTGCCAGGCAGCATGCTACTGAAATGGCATATGTAGATGATGTGATAAATGGAATCTGTGATACTACCGAGGAAAACATGATTAGTGGTGCTACTTCTGCTACAAAGGGTGGACGAGGCATCAAGCGAAGTGGTAGTAAAGTGGAGGCTGAGTCATGTAATGTTACACAAAGGCCTAGAAAAGGGAAAGTGGATGAAGTGACTAGCAGCCCAAACGAAGCAACTGAGGACGCCATGCAAGTTACAAATCCGGAGACCATGAATTACTCTATGAAAGGGATTATTGATACTACTCTTGTAAGTAGATTCCCTTGTCCATACTCCATACTTCTGAATCCCTTATGACCTCAAGTTTCATACACTAATTGGACAAAAATCAACCAGAGCAGGGATGCAGCCACGGCGGAAGTGGGGCAACTTAGTGCGCGCCAAATCAGAATTATGCAGAGTCTTGCTCTGATTGCTCCATCAGGATCTCCATTTGGCAGAAATGGATTGGTTGCAACCACCCATCGATAATTCTAAGTTTCTTGCTAGGACCTTAAGACGCCATTAAAAGGTTCAGTAGACTATGGCTAACATTTTGCAGTCCTCAATTCCATGCATTTTGCCTGGTAGCTTCATGGGATAGAGTTGGGGAAACAATCAAAGCCTCTTTTATACATCAGCTCTTGTTCGCCTTGAGCTTTTTAGAAACACCTATATATGGTGCGGGATCTACTAGATTGTATTGCAATTTCTATTCTTCTTTACAGAAGAATTGGCAGAACCTAACTGCTATGTAGGCACACCATCGGTTCTGTAACAGTACAAAATGGGTCAATATGGTGCCCGTTGAATTCATATACCCCCATTACTAAGCTATTAAGTTAGCCTTAAGTTATTTCCCTCTGCTTTCACAATGCACTACTTAAGATGTTTGTAAATCTGAAGCCCGCAAGTTTAACCGTTGGAGATGAAACGGTGGCATCAGTGACTCAATAATGCATGGCCTCCCGGTAAAGGTAAACAGTGCGTGTAATTCTGTAAAGCAGCCTTGCCATGCGTTCATACCCAGTGTAGCTTCTTTGCCACTGCAGGTACGAGTCAGAGCCGATGACTCAACGTATTACGCTTGCTTGTTTCTTGAGCAGTGCAGGACTGATGTGGATGGATCAAATCTTTCTTCTGCTTGGAAGTTTCCAGTGACGGTGAGACCGTCAGAGAGACTGTTCTCTCTTCGCAAGCAACACGGTACGCAGCGAGAGGGCCTGTCGGCATGACATGATGTCACGTCTACAGGGAATTCCTGCACCCCATTTAAGGGAGAAGGATCAAGACCATACGTACCCTGTCTGCTGCATGGCAATGTCAGCTCTGCGCGGAGCAAAAGGGATTGATGCGCAGACACATGTTCCCTCACAATGGGTGCCATTTTCCTTTGCCGTGCCAGCTGCGGGAGACTGGTATCCACTGCGATGTAACGGTAGAGGTAAACATTGCTATGATATTCCTTCGATTTTGGCCATCCAATCGAGAATTCCAAGGTCTAGCTCACGACGCAATGGTAAAAGGATGCGAGTCCAGTTTTGCTGGGGAGAAAGACGGAGGCCTTTGCAACTTGGACAAGGGTAGAAAAAGAAATTTTGGTCTTGGCCTAGTGGGCAGCGTACGAATGATGAAGTGTATGTGACCTGTCCCCGGTTCCCTCTCTCTTTGTCCTGCAACTTCACAACTTTATTTCCCTTCTCTGCTAGCCTCCTCTGCTGCCCCTGCTTGCGTTGTAAACCAAAGGGGAGTACTGGGTGTTGCGTCGCGAGGTGACACGCCATAAAGATCACGGTTAACTTAGTCCCTTGTCTTGTTCATGGGTGGAGTGGCGTGAGAAAGCTGTGGCTCCATCCAGCGTTTCACCGAACCGAGCCGGCGAAACGGCACGTAAAGCTCGAAGGATTTTGACCACTGTTTGGGAGTATGCATTGCACTCGCAAAAGGCACTCTTCTACCAGGAGCCGGCCTGGGCGGTTTGCTTGTCTTGACGTCACGGATTTCTTGGATACGAGAGTTTGGGGTGACCTCATTGATTCGTTTGCAGAAACACAGTAAGGATACTGATCGTTACGGCGGAAAGACAACGGTGCTGAATCATGGAGGCAGGGTAATTCAACTAGCAGAGGGGGAAGAAGACGACGCCGACGTGAAAGCATCGCCGACGCTTTTGACTGACCGCCCGACAAATTACTCCGTTCCGAGGGTCCGTAAAAAAGCGGCAGCCTCGGCGCCCAGCAGGAATTCTCTGAAATCCCCAATCCGTAAGGCTGCCGCACCTGACGCCACGCAGCGATCAACACAGACGCCATGTCCCTCCCCGTGCCCCCACCCCGACGCGACGTGCCTGCCCGTTGCCCAACCAAATCGGTCGAAGCCACCACCTTTAACTTCCGGTTAATTTAGGCCGCGCGCCTGGCCGAAAGCCATCTCCTCGCCCACCGATCCACCGCCCGACCGCGCGCCAGGCGCCAAAGCAGCCGTCGTCGAGCGGGCGCTGACGCCAGCCAACCCGAGGCACGCTGCCCGGACACCCCACTAAGGGCATCTCTATCAGTTAATTCAGCTATCGCTTACCTATATCACATCAGTAAATTCCTATGCAGAAGAGAGAATGTGAGAGAAGATAAATTATATCTCTTATACAAAAGACAATTTGAACATACAAACTAACATAAAAATGGTAATGAAGTGCGAGGAGAGATATAATGAAAATACTATAAAATAGCTGAGAAATTAATTTTATAGATGAACTATTGAAGATATTGTCTCTAGTACTGTCTTTAGGTAAGATAAAAGCCTTAAGGTATATACAGTAGTCTATCTCTTAACGTTATCTCTAATATTTTCACTTTACAACGGTAAATCTTTTCTTTAACTATTTTATATTATTTTCATCATAATTTTTTATCTTACACCTACGCATTATTTGCGTTGATTTATGATCTCAAATCGTCTCTTGTGTAAGAGGCATCGTATTATATTTTCTAACATTATCTTTTCTCTACATAAAACTCTATTTATTCAATATAGTTAAGAGACTATTGAAGACAGACTAACCTCAACCCTGGGGTTTCCCGCCTCCTCCCTTTTAAACCCCCCACCACGGCACGACGCTTCCACTACTATACGCCCCTGACGTTGTTACAGGGCAGGTAGCCGCCGTGCGTTGCGTTCTTGGCTTGGGGTTGCAGGTTGGCGAGCGGAGATGGCGACGGACGGGGAGTGCTCGCCGCGGCCGGGGCCGGTCCGGAGCCACAGCGAGGCGGAGCGCAAGCGGCGGCAGCGCATCAACGCGCACCTCGCCACGCTCCGCACCCTCGTCCCCTCCGCTTCCCGGGTACGTACGTGCGAACGTCGTGCGGAAAGAACAAGAAGCTACGTTCTCTTGGCGCGTACGCATCTGATGAGATGGTTACTAACGTGCGTGCAGATGGACAAGGCGGCGTTGCTGGGCGAGGTGGTGCGGCACGTGCGGGAGCTGCGGGGCAGGGCGAACGACGCGACGGAGGGCATGGGCGTCGTCCCCGGGGAGGGCGACGAGGTGGGCGTCGAGGAGGACTACTGCCTGCCTGACCACAACGGTGGGTCGATGGACGACGTCGACCGGCGTTGGCGGCGGCGCGTCAGGGCGTGGGTGTGCTGCGCGGACCGCCCGGGGCTCATGTCCGACCTGGGCCGCGCCGTGCGCTCCGTCCGCGCGCGGCCCGTCTGCGCCGAGATAACCACCGTCGGCGGGAGGACCCGCAGCGTCCTGGAGCTGGACGTCTGCGACGGCGTGGCCGCGGCCACGGACAACGACAGGGCGGTGGCGCTGTCCACCCTACGCTCGGCGCTGCGCACCGTGCTGCTCAACCGGGAGGAGCTCCTCACCGCCGCCGCGGACGGATACAAGCGGCCGCGCTTCTCGGCACAGATCGCCAGGGTTTAGTGGTCTAGCTAAGCTAGGCGGCAAAACGAAGGGAACGATACCATGTTGATACAGTACTATTTTTACCTGTTCGTGTTACAACTAGCTTTGTACGCGTCCTTTCTCCAGGTCGGTACTTGCACTTGCAACTAGTATGGTCATGTAGACTTGTCAGGTATACTGTGGCGACAGTGGAATTTTACAGCTTGGGAGGGTGTGTGGTACAGTAGTACTGGTACACTTTGTCCATCAGTAATTCAGTATAGCCTTGTGCGGCGCATGAATCGTTGGTGTTTTACTGGGGTGGTTGTGGTATAGTAATTACTTTATTATCCAAGTTTATAGGATATATCTTATCTATAAATATATAGTGTATTATACATTCTAATATAAAATTAATGTGATGTTCTCTTTGTACATCTAATAAATATGCAGTTTTACTTACTATTTTGTACATATATGCATTGAATATAGTATTTAGAGATAATAATTAGAGATAATTTAGCTATTTTCACTATCTTTTTGGTCTATGTATTAAAAAATATATCTTATAAACTTGAATAGAGAGTTTTTTTTGAGACGGTGGTATGGTAGTACTAGTATCAGACAGGTGGTGCTCCTACAGTCCTACTGCTGTGGAGTAACACAGGAATGAAAATAAGGTGGTTTAGAGCATGTCCAATGCAGGCGCTTAGAGAGATACTTAACAATGAAAAACTGATTTTTCTTGCCACGTAGGGTAGATAAGGTGCTTATTTTGAAGCATCGATGCTTAAATAAGCATCGGTACTTAGTAGGTGCTTATGTGTATAACTATATCTATTAATAGATAATATAACATCTAAACACCCATGGAAGAGATGCTTGCATTGGAGGAAATAACTTTTGCATGGATGCTTGATAATGTGGCTATATTCTCTCTCTTTAAGCATTCATATATAAGCATCTTGCATTGTACATGCCCTTATGCAGTAAAGACTGGCATGGAGATCCCCTGCAATCATAGCAGTAACTGCTGGTGCAAAGCCTCGCGTCTTCTAAGCAAACGGAAATTATGAGGCTAGTGGTTACTATTAGGTAGATTAGGGTACGAACTGAAGACTCCGTTAGAGCAAACTTCAGCTGTCAACTAATGGCTGCTACTATCACATCTTCTACAATACTTAGAAAACTAGCTATTACCAGCGATGTCAGTCAGACCGCTCGGGTGGCTCAAACCGCCAGACTGGTCGGACTGCCACGAGGGTCGGTCAGACCGTGCAGCCAGTCATATCACTAACGTCAATTTGACCACCAAATCATGGGCGGTCAAAATCGGTGTGCTAAGATCAACATGGTCAAGATGCATATACATCAATCGATTTGTAAAATACATTCACAAATTGTAGTATCAAATGAACAAAAGTCAAAACATGATTCGCAGTAAGTTGCAAAAACATTCGAACACTTTAGAATCATACCACAAAGATTAGAGACATGGACTCGAATTATTTGTAAAACACATTCGCAAACTTAAGTTATATGTGTTACAATAATTATGCATGAGCCTCAATTATTTGTAAAACACATTTACAAACGATAGCATCATGCCATAGAAAGCTAGAACAAACTAAGAGGGCATTCGTATTAGCTTTTGCTGATAACTTTTGGCTATGGCTTATTGTTGAAAATAAATAGTAGTGGTTGGAAGAAGTGACTTTAAGAAGGAGTACGCTAGTGGTGAGTAAAGTGAGGGAGAGATGTGTGCAAACGACTAGAGAGAGAAGAGTGGTGTGTGTGATGCACCTGTGACCCTTTGCATTATCCCCGGAGTGAGACGGTAGCGAGAGGAGTAGAGAAGCTGCTCCGAGAAGGCATGTGTTCGTATTAGCTTTTAATTTTTTCTAAGCAGAAGTTAGAAGCAAAAGCCAATACGAAGCTAGTATTTAAGACCCTTCTTAATAGTACGGTAACCTATACTAACAACCTATTCTTTCACCAAACACCAAAACCTGCAAAATGACTAAAAAACGTTTATGCTAGTTATACATTTGCCTTACACATCCTCTTGAAGCTTGAAAATTCATGGGAAACTGTTAGTTCCATAGAAAGATATTTTAAGAAAAAAAGGTATGTAGAAGTCTCATACAAATTTACTAATGGATTTTGTTTCAAATACAAAACTTTAATTAATTCAGGAGCGTATATGAATTGTATTCAAGAAGAAATTATTCCTTTTAAATATTTAAAAAAATCCACTCATAAAATTTATGGTGCTGATGGAAACCCTCTTACAGTAAACTATAAAATTCTTGAAGCACACATTTGCATTTTTGATGTTTGCACTAAGACTTTCTTTTTGTTTATTAAAAATATAAACAAGGAGTCATTGTAGGAACACTATTTATAACAATGATTTATCCTTTTCTTGTAATAAAAGATAATATCCAATTTAAAATCAAGGTTAAAGAAGTAAAATTGAAATTTTGTTCCAAACCTGAAGAAACATTATTAACTCAACTTATAGAAGTTGTTTCGGGTGGAAAAAAATCTAGCAACGAAATATCTATTGAAGTAAAAGATGCAAAAGTTTTAACAAAAATTCAAAATCCTAGCAACACAAATAATTTGCAGCAAGTAATAACAGAGAATAGTCACCTTTTTTCTTCACTCTGGCCTTAAAAGAAGAGGCAAACTAAAAGAATAATACACAGTAAGATTGTCTCTAAAAGGGAACTCATGCAAAAGAAATTATTAAAAATCACCAAGATCACTCCAAAAAATTACTAACCAAAGAACCAAGTCTTGCACAAAAGTGCATGCAAAGAAACCAACCATATGGTTGTCTCTTTAATTTTATTAATATGCTGAAAGGTAGTTACTTGTGTTGCTTTAGATTAGTGCATACAACACTCAAGAAAATGCAGCCATGGCATGCCTATATAAAATTTCTAGGTCAATACTATAGTAGGATATGCATGCATATTGAATTATCTTACCATATCCTTAGAAAGGCATTAGTCAAAAGTAGTGAAATGCATCATCCAACATTCATCCACACAAAAGAAATAGCTCATGTTGTAACATCCCTATGGAAACATCATCCAAAATAGTAAAATATTGGTTGAGTTGTACACATAAACCAAATGATCACTTTTCTTGGATAAGGATGCACTATATCATATCATATTATATCCTTTTGAAAGTATTGATCAAAAGTGCAAGATCCTTCATGAAAAAGACATTCAACATCATATAAAAAGGTAATGCATGAAGTATAATTAGAAGATTATTATATGCTAACCAAATTAGTTACCTTATTATTATATTACAGGGAGATGGCCCCTAAAATGAAGTATGAATGGCTTACACAAATGATGTGTATTCTTCTCAGATTGGAGAGTCGCCCACCGAAGTGGCACAAGAAAAACTTAATGGTGAGATTGTGGAAGAAAATGATCCTTTTTCTAACTGGGACATGAATTTGAGTGTACAGCAACATCAAGTAAGCAATGAAATCGACACATACTTGAAAGATGAACTCTTCCCTTGCAGAAATGATTTCTACATTCTTTAGTGGTGGGAGATACACCTTAAAGTATCCAATTCTCTCTCATTTAGCTTGTGACTTGTTAGTTGTACCAGCTTCCACAGGCATCGAAATCAACTTTCAGCACTGGAGCGCTGGTAATTAGTGATTACAGAAGTAGGCTATCCATGGAGATTGTTGAAGCATTACGACCTGCTGGTGTGTCTCAATGAAAAATTACTCTAGCAGGTGAAGGAAATGGTGATGAGCTGAACCTGTGATTCATATACACACACACACACATATACACATACACACACATACTTCCTCTATTCTTTAATGTTAGTCATTTTAGATATGGGCACAAGAATTAAGGCATAGTGTGAAATGACCATTGTACCCTTCTCTTGTTCTAATCTCTCTCCAGTTAATCAAGGCACACAACTTCTGTCTCTCTCCAATTAATCACAGTAGGCACAAAGCTCACAACAACATGCAACTCCAATTAATTGTTCTACTCACTGCACTAGCAAGAAAATTTTGGATCCAAGTAAATCAATTCAAAGTCCTTGAGCGCCATTACCAATCCCTCTTCAAAAAAATGAGTTGGAGCCTTAAAGAACAGCTGAAAACTAAAACGGAATTTAGTTTTGGAGCCAAAACTTCTATTAGTTGGTGTATGAGCAGTGGAGTATATAAAGTGTTCACCTAAGCATACTCACGGCTTCTACTGCCACTAGTACTATGGCTTCTAGCAGACCATATTTTGACCTTAATCTTAGTCTTACTAGCAGCATTGAGAAAAGATTGCCATTTGATACTCAAGGCATTGACTACGACAACCCAACAGCAAGTAATGCTATGATGTCTGATATGAACATGGAGCTAGTGGTTGGAAAAGTCTAAACATATTTAAGACTTTACGTATAATTAGGAGGTTAGGTTTGTTGGGAAGGAGTAGCATTGGGAATGACTCATTTATCCATGAGAGTAATGGTCTAAGGGTATAATAGGAAAAGTAGAGAAAAAAGTGCATAGAAAACTATAAAACAACTTACATTTAGAGACAAAATTAAAAGGCTAAAATGACCTACATTTATGAATGGAGGGAGTATATACACACTAGTAAAATGCCCATGCGTTGCAACGATGTCTACGAAAATGTAATAAATATAAATAAATGTGAGGTTGAGGATTTATCTCAGATCTCATACTATGTGAAAGTATTTTCTCAACAGGGTGTTTTACAAAACTAAGACAATTTACTTGTGCCAAGTGATTTAATAAAAAAAATAGAATTAAAGCTTCTTTTGGATTTTATAATTTATACAAGAATATTTGAACTATTTCTTGCGGCAATCGTATGTTCAAAATAGACCTTAAAAATTTTCACTGAAAAAGTAGTTTGCATGCCTGGCCTACACTAATCGTGATAGGTAACATCTCATTCTTATATGAGTATGAAGGAGAGGAGGTGGTGAATGGACAAACTCTCCTTTATATCAGTAGAGATATATACATACTATACACACGTATGTATGTATGTACGTACGTACGTACATACGTATGTAGTTAGTTAGTTATACTACATATATAGAATGCCAAAATGGGACACCATGATGTTAAGGCAACATGATTTTAAATACATGAATTCAACTCAAATTCAGGGTTTTTTTGAAAATTTTAGTTTTAGGGTATATATCCATCTATAACAATTCAAATTAAACATATTCATCTGAAAAATATACTCAAATTTAAATATTTTCAACATTATTTATCATATGCTTTGCTGATTTTACATATATCAGCACATACTTACAAAAGAAACAATCATAAAAAAAAAGACAATTCTAGTTTGAATTATGGTTCAAACTTGTTCGATCTAGTTAGTAAACTAGTAAAACTTGACATCCACAAAAATTAAAATTTTTCACACCTGATATATAGGAAAATACCTATTTGAAATTGTGGTGTCAAGCTGTATATATATGTATGTCGATGTATGAATACATACATGCATGCATGTACAATTAACTGGGACACTATGATATTTTGACACCATAATTTAAAATAGGTTCACGTTGTGATAAGGTGTCTTAGGTTTTTTGTTTTTGAGACTCATGGTGTTGAGACCATCTTAATTGAATCATGCTGTGGGCCTAGCATAGTGATTGTTTTGGTAAGAAAAGGTGCAATTTTATTTAGTGCCATTACATTTCTTGAGTTTTATTGTCTGAAATGCCTTTTTTAATTGAGATATGCTTTTGGAACGGTTATGATATTCGGTATGTAGATAAATTGATCCTTTTGTTTTAGAAGCTGATGGTTTTGGATACAGAAAGCAGTTCTTTTATTGGTTGTCATGTTGTTATGATGTTATAGTAGTTCTACTTTGCAAACAAGTATGGATTTGGTTTGTTTGCACTTAACTTGCTACCTGTTCTCTGCCAATTGATGGTAATCTCCACAAATTTGATGTCACGGAATTATGCCTCTAGATAAATGGTTGTTGACCAATTTTATTAGTGGCTGAAAGATCAAGCTCCGATTAAATTGGTTAATGGGGAAATTGAAAGATCAAGACCCGATTAAATTGGTTTTGGTGTTAATGACAAATACCATTATGAGATCTTGATATTAATGACAAATACTTTTATAATATTTTGGTGATAATGACAAATGCATATATGAGACTATTATGTTTGTTTGAGTTTATTTATGCTTAGTCTCAATTGGATGAAAAGGTGAAATCAAAAAGGTATGCATTCGAAATCGCTTTTCTCATTTACAAATGCATTCCTTAGATTCAAAATATAGATTGAACTCCTCAAATAGTTCAAATGAATATGTGCATATGTTTTTCTTTATATACACTTGTATGCACACATTTAGGGGGAGCTCTCTACATATTTTGGAGTTTCATGAGTATTGATCCATGCTTTTCTTAATATGCATATTTAGGATCTTTACTTGGAAATATATTCTTGAGTATATATATAGCTTGTGTAGTTTATATATACTCATGTGCAATCGGGTTGTCATCTAACTTCTCCATTATGTGTTAATAGTTGAATGATTAATGACAACTGGATAAGCAAGCTTTGTTTAAAGCTTATCTTAGAGTATACAATTGTTGTGTACAAGGTGTATACTCGCAAATCAACTTCTATATATCATTATTTGTTGAGATTGTCATGAATTACCAAAAAGGGAAGATTGTTGAATCTAGTCCCTCCATTATGTGTTAATGGTGAAGTTTGGCAATTGATGACAATTGTTTTGTGGACTAACATTTTCCATGAGTTGGATGAATAGGTTAGGTTCCACAAATGAGAACAACTTGGAATGATTTCATGTGTTGAAGATTATCAAGTCAAGATTGAGAAGAAGATAGTTTCATGAGTTGAAGGCTATCAAAGAAGAAGATGGATTCATGTGTTGAAGGCCATCGAGAAGAAGATGCGTCATGAGTTGATGCATGTTCAAATGGAGATGATCATGTGTTGATCATCAAGACAAGTGAAGACCATCATGTGTTGATAGAGTTGATGAAAAGAATGCATCATGAGTTGATGCCTATCAAGATGATGACCTAAGGAAAATGTATGACTAGTTAGGGCCAAGGAAACTGTTCCTAGTCTTTTACCGGTCTTGGTGTTTAGTTGGAAGACCGTATTGCTAGTGTAGGTTGTCGTACTATTAAGAGGGGTCATGTCTAGTAGTTTGAGTCTCATCATGTGTCGATAGCTCAAACCTCACTTGCTCTAACTCATCTTGACATGATGCCATTATTTGCGATTGTGTTTTGCAAATAGTTGAGGCTTATGCATCTAATCCTTGTAACATGTGGCTATACTTTGCAAATATATTTTTGCAAAAGGTTGAAGTCCATGTACCTAATCCTTGTAGCATGATCTAAGTTTGCAAATGTGTTTTGCAAAAGTTAGAGATCATGCATCATCCCTTGGTATGGTCTAAGATTGTGTATTGCTATTTTTCCTTGACATTAGACCGTAGTAGTGACTCTTTGGATGTCTTATGATTTCTACATTGATCTAATGTATTTGAGATCATGCAAATAGATGAGTTGTGTAGCCCTCTGAATAATCTTTCCATAGAGTCCAAGATCACTCAATTCCGACATCGGAGTCAAAAGTTATAACCGTTTTTCTGAGTGTCGCCTGTGCTGAAAAACTGGAAACGGAAGTACCGCAATTTGTACTGCGGTAGTTCCGAAAAAATCGGAAGTACCGGGGAAAAATCGGAATTTCCGAGTTTCCGGTAGTTCCAATTTCTGAGCAGAACGTTTTTTCCAGAGAGCGACTTTTTGAATGACTTAGCCTCGGAAAAATCGGAAGTTCCGCAATTTGAACTGCGGTAGTTCCGATTTTGGCTCCAACAACTATTTTTCTGACCGTTGGCGAGGAAATCGGAAGTACCGTAATTTATACTGCGGTAGTTCCGATTTTCCTGATTTTTCAGAGGTTTGGCTCCAACGGCTAGTTTTCTTGTGTGTGGTATAAATACCCCCTTGTGGCCGGTTGGTGGTGTTGTTGACTCATTCATTCCTGTGTTCTTGAGCTAGAGTGAGGCTCTCCACTCAATTGTGCATGTGTTGCACTTTGTGAGAAGGGAGAGAGGATCTAAAGTGCATGTGTTGCATCTAGAGGTGGACTTAGTGTCCAATTGAGCTTGTGCATCCGTTGCACGTGGTGAGACTCAAGTGAGAGACTTGACTTGTTACTCTTGGAGTTTGCCGACTCCTAAACGGCGTGGGAGGCGTCGTGCGCGGTGATCTTCTCAAGAAGCTTGTGAGAAGACTCGGCGAAGTTGTGAAGGTCGGAGCTCACCTACCCGGAGCGGGAAAGAGCTACCACTAGTGGATTGGAGGTGCTTCAGCTTAATTCGTGGAGCCGGTCCGATTTGTTCGGGCTAACCTCAACGTGGATTAGGGGAACCGGCAAGTTTCCGAACACCACGGTAAAACATCATTGTGTCAATTGTGGTTTGCTTTCTTGTGCTCTATTTATATTCAAACAATTTATATTCATAGAATTAAATTGATTGCTTGTATACCTAGAATTGCAAACCTTGACCTAGGATAGAATTGTTGGTGCACTTAGACGAATTTATTTGTTGTAGGCGCTATTTGAGCTAAACCAAATTGAGTTTCGCTTTCGCATTATATACTTGGTTTAGGCAAATAGGAAAGCTATTGAATTGATTAGTATTATTTTGTAGAGAATTTTTAAACTGCCTATTCACCCCCCTCTAGTTGGCCTCCTCGATCTTACAAGTGGTATCAGAGCTTGGTCTCACATATTAGGCTTAACGCCTAGAGAGTTAAAGGATGGCGACTAGTGGGATTATGCCTAGATGAACCACCTCTATTTGATGGCTTAAATTATGATAGTTGGAAAATCCGCATGATTTGCTATTTTAAGACCATGAGCCCAAAAATATGGCGGATTGTAGATGTTGGCTTTTCTCCTCCTAAAGATCCTCATGCTCCAACAATTGAGGATGAGAAATGCTCACATCTCGACGCTCAAGCAACTAACGCTTTATTTAGTGCTTTGAGTGTAGAGGTGTTCAATGAAATATGCAATCTCAATAACGCTCATAACATGTGGACTAAAATTCAAGACAAATATGAAATGTCCACATCAAGTGATGAAGATTGCATACAAGAGTGGACGTCGGGAGAAAAATGCTCAACTTCTAGCTCCGACGATGAAGAGTCCACCATTCCCTCCACATCAACTCAATGCTTCATGGCAAAAGGTAACAAGAAGGTAAAATTCGATGATGATGATGATGATGATGCACCTTCTTATGATGAGTTGATGGACATGCTAGAAGCATTAAATGAATTCCTTATGAAACAAAATGTCAAATATAGAAATTTGAAGAATGAACATGTTTCCCTTCAAAATGATTATAATAAATTAAAAGAAGAACATGAAACTATTCTTCTCAAGGAATATTCTAAATCTAGTGTGGATATGCGAATTACATGCAATTTATTAGATGATATGCCATGTGTAGTTCCTAGCTGTAGCAATTCATCTAAAATTAGCATATCAACATCATGTGATGATTTGCTAGATTTACCGTGTTGCTCTAAATTAGATGCTTTCACCTCCTCTTTACTTTTTGAGACTAATCTTGTAGAGGAGAATAATGAGCTCAAGGCCCAAGTCATAAGTTTGAAAAATGACTTGAAGAAAAGCTACAAAGGGAATGCCTCTCTTGACAAAATACTAGGAAGTCAAAGAAAATCAAATGACAAGAGAGGTATTGGTTTCATCTCCAAGGAGGAGAATAGCAAGACAAGGCACAATGCAAGACACACGAAGAAAGTCAAGTGCCATGGTTGCAATGAAACGGGTCACTTCGCCTCTAAGTGCCCCAACAAGGTGGAAAACAAGAATAATCCATCAAAGAAGAGGCAAACCGGCAATGAGCAAGGCAAGAAGATAAGAAGGGGTAAAAATTGCCAAACTTGCTACAATTGCCGGGAAAAGGGACATTTTAGTAAGGATTGTCCCAAAGGTACCATTCCTAAGTCATCTCTATTTAATGAAAATTATTTGCTTAGGAAGGATAAATATGGCAATGTGTTTGCTAGGGATGTTAGTTTACAACAAATCACTCCTAGGGCCATTTGGGTGTCCAAATCTATTGTGACTAACATTCATGGACCCAACCAATTTTTGGGTACCAAAATGTGCTTAAATGCCTAATAGGTACTTAGAGAGGCATTGAAGGCTTGGCTCATTCATGAAGAGGTGAATTCCACCATGGGCAAAAAGGAAGCCAAGCTTGAGGATGATCTTGCAAAATTACAAACCAATGCTATCTCGGTAACAAGTATCTACATTCAAATTTATGTTTAGCCCCTAGCCTTGTGTAGGTTGCATTTCGTCAAAAATCATTTAAAAGGGGTTCTCTTGCTCTTATGCTAAAATTTCATTATTGTAAATTATGAGCAAGATGTAGTGGCACATTAAGGGGGAGTGCTAAATCATATTCATGTGTATCACATCCCTAAGTGTGCCCAAACTAATTAAGTGCTAGAATTATTTTTCAAAATTAAGCCATTTAGCCAAAAATCAAAATTTTGAAATTATTAGTATATCTTTGAAAAACTAGTTGGAAAATATATACAAATGCTTTTCAAAGGTTTTACAAAAGTTTTTTTTTGTCTTTAGAAAACTTATTTAAAGTAAAAATGAGTTTCCAACCCAAAACTATCAATTAAGTATCTTGTTTTGGCTTTAAACTCAAAAATTCCCCAAAATCAATTCTAAAAGGGATTTGAAAATGTGTTCATTACCAAAAACCTAGAGTTGGCTATCTCAAACATTATTGGTATTCAAAAGTTTTCAAAAGGCCAACTAATCAAAAGTTATTTGATTTCAAAACTCATCCAAAATATTTAGTTGACCTAAGTGGTCACAATCTAGCACTTAAATGAGTTTTGCCATTTGAGCCCAAATTGTTGATGTATATTGGCTCACAAGGGTATTTAAAACTCATACATACAATTGAATGCTTAATATACCCTAGATGCTCATTTTTGCAATCTTGAAGAATTTATTTAAAATGAGTTTGTTTTTGAAAATTGAAAGACTAATTTGCTAAAAGCTATGATTAAAAAGGTTTTTAAGCTTGGCTTATAGTTGGAAATGCTCCACAAGTGGTTTATGTTTCTTTGTGAAAAACTTTGGAGCATGGTACAACACTATATCAAACCTCTCCTCAAAAAAATCCAACTCTTGGCGTGCTCCCAGAAAAATCGGAACTACCGGCAGTGAAATTGCGGTACTTCCGATATTTCTGGCAAGTGGCTGATTTGATTCAAAATGTGATTTCAAATTTCCTCAGCCATTTCTTTTGCTCCTCTCAGTTAAGTTGATCCTTGCTTATCCATGATAGCTACCCTCAAGTATTTCTTGACCTCATATGCCATTTTGCTCCTAATTTGATTCATCTCTAAAAGAGTGGTAGACTCTTAATTAACCTGACAATGGTATGTGTTTCACTCCAATCTTTTCAAGTGATCAATCATTTCCTTCAAGTGGTATCCTTTAGTTGTGAAACTTAAGTGGTATCCTTATTCTTTTGGATTGATATCTTTTTCGTCTTGGCAAGCAAATATTTCTTTACCAAGCTCCTCACCTAAATGATATCATTGAGTTCCAAATAATGCTATCTTTCAAGTGGTATCTACTCTTTTAAATTGGTATTTCTTTCATTTAGAAAATGAGTGGTATCATTGTTCCTTCAAGTGACATCTTTCAAGTGATATCATATCTTTGAAAGTGATATCTAATCTTTTCTCTTGCCAAGCAAATTTTGTCTCTTAACCGACTCTTTCACCCATGATATCATCGTCTTCCAAATGGTATCCACTTTTTCAAGTGGTATATACTCTAATAATATCATCCTCCTCCAAGTGCTATTTCAAATGATATTTCTATCTACAAGTGGTATATTCACACAAGTGATTAAAAGGGAGGAGATGAGAAAAGAGAAGGGAAACAAGAAGAGGAGAATCCCCCTTACACACAAGAGGAGAAAACAATTTCAGGGGAGTTTTTCTTTGTGAAAAACATATATAATACTTCTGTGCTTACTAAAGCAAAAAGGGTAAAATATTACTATTGGGAAAATTATTTTACTTATTTGCCCAAAAATGATTTATGGTTCTTGGGAATGAATGTGTGTCATTCTCTTTTGCTATTCATGGAGTAATAATCAAATGATATGCAAGATTACCTTTTCAAAAGAACCTCTTTGGTCAAAAAACAAAAATCTTGTTTTAAAGGCCAAAAGTTATCAAAAACTAAATAAAAGTGCTTAACTATGTATTTGAAAAGATTTCAAAGCCTTTTGAGTAAAAATTTCTATTTTAGAAATCAAAAGGAAGATTTGGCCCAAAAGAATCTTATATAATCTTGTTTTTGAATTAAACGACATATTTCTCTAAATTAAAATCTATCGAGTATTTGAAAAAATAGTCAATACAAAACTCAAAGGGTTGGTCATTTCAAACATTTCTCTAGTTCAAAGCATTTGCAAAAGACCAATTATTGAAAAGTTATTTGTATTTGAATCTCATCCAAAAACTTCAATTGACCCAAAATGACCTACTCTTGCATATAATGAGTTTGGCTATTTGAGCAAGATTTCTTTGTGAATCTTGGCTTAAAATAGTATTTACAACTCATATGAAGCTAAGAAAGCAAATTACTCCATGAAAATCCAATTGATTTAGTTTTTATGCCTTCAATGCAAAATCAACTCATTTTCTTGCTCTCAAAGCGCATTTAGGCATATCTTTTGAAAGAGAACTTCTTTTTCAAAAATTCTTGTTGGAAAAGATCACAAATAGCATCGAGTTCAAATCTGCAAAGTTTGAAAATGGTTCAAGTTAATTTGAAAAAGTTGTGACTTTTTCTCTCTTGGGCAAAATGCTGAAAATTTCAGAACCTCCATGATTCTGAGCCGATTTGGGATTTTTATATCTTCAAATGGGTTCCGATTTAGAGGAAGTCACAATAATAAAAATTGATCCTATATTCTTGGTCTGCAATGTGAAATTTTCTTAGAATTTATGAAGATCATTTAGTCAATTTTACTTCTCTCTCTAGAAGCTTAAGTGGAATGCAAAAGTCCGAATTTCAGACTCAGATTTCTGAAAATCATGTTGTTGAGCTGATTTATAATTTTTGTATATTTAATTAGGCCCATAATCTGAGGAAGCTATAATTATGACTTTTGATCCTTAGACATTTATCTATACTAACAAATTTTCTCAGATTTATTGGATATTTATAAGTCAGTTTTTCAGGAAGCTTTTGAATGCCACTTGGCATGCAAAATCAGGAAATGATCCACATGTTTCAAGTGTTTTATATACAAGTGGTATCAACTCAAGTGGGAGTATATCAAGTGGTATCAAATACCCAATGAAGAAAACTTCAAAAGTCTTCAAGGAGCATTCATGAGTAAGATTATTTGAATGTGTTTCAAATATCTTTAGTTATTTTAAGTGGTATAAATTGGTCATATGTATTTAGTTTCATAATCTTTCATGACCATATTAAATTGGCATTAATTGGTATCAAGCTCCTCATATCTTTAGGTTAAGTGGTATCAAGCTCCTCATAATAAAAATTGGTGTCAAGCCCCTCTTCATGCAAAATCTCCTTTAAATGGCTTAACTTATATTCTTCCCATGCCTTTTTAATTGGTATCAATGCTATTTGGTGTTAATTGTCTCTTTTTGGTGCTTAATGCCAAATGGGGGAGAAATTTGTGATAATAGCATTGAAATTTGTGGTAATAGCTTTATTGATATTGGGAGAAAAGTTTATATTTGTTATAATGCCAAATGGGGGAGAAATAATAGATATGCTAATGCCAATGGGGAGAAATGTGATACCATATCTATTGGAGAGAAATTAATTGCATAATGCCAAATTAGGAGAAGTTAAAATTTTTAAAATCTACTTGTTGAATAATGCTTTCACCTTCTCTCATGCACTTAATTTCATTTCATTTAGTCATTTTCACCTATGTGCTATTATCATAAATGGATTTGTCATCAATCACCAAAAAGGGGGAGATTGAAAGATCAAGCTCTAATTAAATTGGTTAATGGGGAGATTGAAAGATCAAGCTCCGATTAAATTGGTTAATGGGGAGATTGAAAGATCAAGATCCGATTAAATTGGTTTTGGTGTTAATGACAAATACCATTATGAGATCTTGATATTAATGATAAATACTTTTATAATATTTTGCTGATAATGACAAATGCATATATGAGACTAATATGTTTATTTGAGTTTATTTATGCTTAGTCTCAATTGGATGAAAAGGTGAAATCAAAGAGGTATGCATTCGAAATCGCTTTTCTCATTTACAAATACATTCCTTAGATCCAAAATATAGATTGAACTCCTCAAATAGTTCAAATGAATATGTGCATATGTTTTTCTTTATATACATTTATATGCACACATTTAGGGGAACTCTCTATATATTTTGGAGTTTCATGAGTATTGATCTATGCTTTTCTTAATATGCATATTTAGGATCTTTACTTGGAAATACATTCTTGAGTATATATAGCTTGTGTAGTTTATATATACTCATGTGTAATCGGGTTGTCATCTAACTTCTCCATTATGTATTAATGGTTGAATGATTAATGACAACCGGATAAGTAAGCTTTGTTTAAAGCTTATCTTAGAGTATACAATTGCTGTGTACAATGTGTATACCCGCAAATCAACTTCTATATCTCATTATTTGTTGGTATTGTCGTGAATTACCAAAAAGGAAAGATTGTTGAATCTAGTCCCTCCATTATGTGTTAATGGTGAAGTTTGGTAACTGATGACAATTGTTTTGTGGACTAACATTTTCCATGAGTTGGATGAATATGTTAGGTTCCACAAATGAGAACGACTTGGAATGATTTCATGTGTTGAAGATCATCAAGTCAAGATTGAAAAGAAGATAGTTTCATGAGTTGAAGGCTATCAAAGAAGAAGATGGATTCATGTGTTGAAGGCTATCGAGAAGAAGATGCGTCATGAGTTGATGCATGTTCAAATGGAGATGATCATGTGTTGATCATCAAGACAAGTGAAGACCATCATGTGTTGATGGAGTTGATGAAAAGAATGCATCATGAGTTGATGCCTATCAAGACGATAACCCAAGGAAAAGGTATGACTAGCTAGAGCTAAGAATGTGTTCCTAGTCTTTTACCGGTCTTGGTGTTTGGTTGGAAGACCGGATTGCTAGTGTAGGTTGCCGTACTATTAAGAGTGGTCATGTCTAGTAGTTTGAGTCTCATCATGTGTTGATAGCTTAAACCTCACTTACTCTAACTCATCTTGACATGATGCCATTATTTGCGAATGTGTTTTGCAAATAGTTGAGGCTCATGCATCTAATCCTTGTAACATGTGACTATACTTTGCAAATGTGTTTTTGCAAAAGGTTGAAGTCCATGTACCTAATCCTTCTAACATGATCTAAGTTTGCAAATGTGTTTTGCAAAAGTTAGAGATCATGCATCATCCCTTGGCATGGTCTAAGATTGTGTACTGCTATTTTTCCTTGACATTAGACCGTGGTAGTGACTCTTTGGATGTCTTTTGATTTCTACATTGATCTAATGTATTTGAGGTCATGCAAATAGATGGGTTGTGTAGCCCTCTGAATAAGCTTTCCATAGAGTCAAAGATCACTCAATTCCGACATCGGAGTCAAAAGTTATGACCGTTTTTTCGAGTGTCGCCTGTGCTGAAAAACTGGAAACGGAAGTACCGCAATTTCTACGGAGGACACACAACTAGCGCTAAGTGAGCTGGCGGTCGTCATGTCGGGAGGAGCTAACGAGTCGGCCGAGCGTGACCACAGCCCAGTGTGGAAGAGCAAGCTGATGGGGGGCCGGCACCACTGGGGCAGACATGGGGCATCAACACCATTGGGCAAGGGTCGACCAGAAGTGGCCAGTGAGGGCTGGTCAATGCTTGGGGGAATCCACCGGTACCTGGTCCTGCAACAACTTGTGATCCATTTGGCAAAGGTAAAGTGCCATAATCAGGTAAAAAACCAAGGTTAGAGGGAGGTGCAGGAGAGGCTTCGATAAAGGGGATGGAAGACTCATCAAAAGAGACATGGCAGAAGATGATGATTCCGTTGGATGAAAGATCAAGACATCAGTAACCTTTGTAGTCGGATGGATAGCCAAGGAAGACACACAAGGTGGAACAGGTGAAAGATTATTGGGGCCGTGGAGGTTAGGTTGGGGTAACACTTGCATCCGAAGACGCGAAGATGCGAATAGGAGGGGGCAATACCGTAGAGGGCAAAGAAGGAAGTAGAAAAATTAAGAGTTTTGTTAGGGTGGCGATTAAGGAGATAGGTGGTGGCATGGAGGGCTTCCACCCAAAAAGTGAGAGAGAGGCTAGCCTGCAATATGAAGGATTGCATGATGTCGTTAGTGGTGTGAATGATGTGTTTAGCTCTCCCATTTTGCTGAGAAGTATATGGACACGATATGCAGAGTGCAATACCGTGGGTGAGGAAGAAAGTGCGAGCGATGGAATTGTCGAACTCACGACTATTGTCACACTACTGTTGTCACACTAGATATTCTTTATGGTGGCGCTAAACTGGGTGAGAACATAAGTGAAAAATGAGAAATATGAGTAAAGGTGTCGGCCTTAAGATGCAAAGGAAAAGTCCAAAGAAAATGTGAGCAGTCATCAAGAATAACAAGATAATATTTGTAACTGAACACACTGGCGACAGGAGAGGTCCAAATATCACAATGTATTAAATCAAAAATATGACTAGCCCGAGAAGAGGAAGTGCTAAATGCCAAACGCATGTGTCCAAGCTGACATGCATGACAAAGGGGTTTGGACACAGTTTTATTATATGAAAAAACACTAGAACTGGGGAGCTTAGACAAAGCTTTATGACCAAGGTGCCCAAGACGACGGTGCCACAACATGGAGGAGGCGGCGGCAAGAGCATTGGTGTTGGCGGAGGACTGGTGAAACGGATATAAGTCTCCAGAACTATTGTACCTGGCGATCACGCTCTTGGTACGAATATCCTTCATAGAAAAACCATAGGGATCAAATTTGACAAAACAATTATTATCAATTGTGAATCTACGGTGTCAACTGGGGCTGCTATGGAGGGCCGCCAAAACCATCGATGTTTCCAGTAGGGGCGACACACTGAATTGGACATCGGGATCGCTGGGATAGGGTGTGACGTTGAAGTTGGCGCATTGGGCTGGGGATCAAGGATGCCATCGGCACGGTGTGGCCATACCTAAATAGTCCCAATTCATGGATTAAAAAAGGAGGGCCACCCCCATTTGCCCAGCTTGGCCGACTGCATGGCCGCCTCCGCCGACACTGGTGGCGAATGCCCTACTAGTCCCGCCCGAGCCGTTGTTCCCACCATTGTCGCTGGTGCCCTTGTTACGGTGGTGGTTGCGACTGTTGTTCTTCCCGTAGCCACCGTTGCCGTTGCCACCCCCGCTTGGGCTCAGAGGGCGAGAGCCCTGTTGTCCAGCAGCGAGGAAAATGAAGGGCGGTGTGGCCGGTCTAGAGTTCTTGGTGATCTCTTCGAGGAAAAGATGCAAGTCTCCACGAATGTAGGAAACGACCATATAAGTGAACTTCTTATTGAGGTCGCGAAGGACGGACAACACGAGTGTCCGGTCGGAGATAGGTTCGCTGAGATCACCAAGACATCTGCCATACTATTGAGTTTGTGGCAAAAATAAGAGATTGATAAATTACCTTGAATGAAGTTGCGGAATTCCGCCTCCATGTCCAGAGCATGGGTATCCTTGTTGCCAAGGAATTGGTGCTCGAGGTTCGTCCACACGATGCGAACAGTAGTGGTGGGGGACATGGCGATCTCTAAGAGGTCTGCAGCAATGGTGTCGTAAAGCCAAGACAAGACCACACAGTCCGTGCGTACCCAATCTGCCCGATCAGGAAGGGGCATCGTCGGAGAAGACATGGTATGTCAAGGTGTACTTGCCGAGCGTGACGAGGAAGAGACAGCGCCACTTGCCGTAGTTAGTTGAGGTGAAGTCAACGGTGACCGGGATGAGGGCCTTGATGTTGAGGACACCATGAAGGACAACGATGGCGTAGTCCGGTTGGTTGGCGATGCTATGGGCGAGATCGGTAGCCAGGGCCTTCTGGCGTTCGAGAGCGAGCGTGGTAAACGCCTCCTAGCACGAGAAATGGATGGTAACCATGACAATGGCATGAACCTGACGGTCCTCAGCTGCAACAGCTTCGGTCTGAGCCATGTCGGTGGTCAAAGTAACCTGCTCGGCCTAAGCCACCTGATCGACAGAGAGGTCGGTGGAGCCGGCCATAGGAGAGAGAGGGGGATAGATCAACCAGAAGATGAAGACCGACGGCTAGGGTTTGCAGAAACGTGCGGTCATAGGAGCGATCGTGTTTGATACCATGAAAGCGTGTAGTGTTTTGGAGAAATCACACACTGAATTGAATAATGAATCAAGGGTTATATATATAGGTCTCTTCCTTCTATATCTGAACAACTCGTTTATAGAAACAGTACTCAGGAGATAAGTAAAGAAAAGACCTAAAAAGATACGCGTGATTCGTGGCACATAACGACCACGGCAGATCGACCACAGCAGATCGACCTTATGACCGATTTACTATAGCTATGACCGATTCACTGTATACCTGCTATGATCGATGGTCGTATACAGATTTCTATCAGTGACTATGGTAACATGTTAGTTTTTGGTTAACTGCATAAACTTGAGTTTTTCGTTCGAGCGGACTTGGTCACGTGGGATGAACTCGTTTCGTGATCTCAGTGGCATGCATCTAGATTTCGTCAAACAATCTTACCATCGTACTAGATGCTACACAGATGTGGCCAGCGGAAGCCCGCCAACCCGTATAGCGCCGTGAAGCCTGTATACTGTTGCCCGTAAAACATCTTACGGCTGGTGCAAGCCTTTGCGGACTGACCATGGGATGCCGACTTACATCCGCAGCCCACATGACTCGCCATTTTGCTGCCCAATAAAGGTCACATTCTTTTTAGCTTATAACTTTCTTTAAACAGATAAATAGAACGATTTTTTTGTTGTTTTTTTAAAACAGCTTATCGAAATAGCTTTTTGAAAATAACTTATTAGTATTCGATTTATTCATACAAACACTTGTTCTAAACGTAAAAATTATTGACCACAGTCGAAAAGAACATGACTAAAGGCTTCTTTATTCAACAACCGTTTTCTTCCTTTACTGAATGTCATGACTGAAACTCTTGCAACTAGGACAAACACGATAGCTAGGAGAAGGTCCCTCGGCTCCGGCGGCCAACTGAGGGCAACTGCCCTACAGTGGGCCTAACCTTGGTCTCAAAATAGGTATTACTTTGACCATAATTTTTTACTTTGACTTACTCTAACGGGCTTAAGATTTTAACTTTTGATTAAAATTGTATTATAGCGACCGTTAGATTTTACTGAGTCGTTCAATTAAAAAATAAAACAAATAAGAAAAAAGAAAAATATTGTTATATCTTTAAGAATAATACAAAGGAATAAGGAGAAAAAAAAAGTAAAAAAGCCCAAAAAACCAAAAAAAAGTTGAAATAAAAAGTCAACGTATTCTAAGTGGCTTCTAGCTTCTTGAAGCGATCACTTTGATTGCTAATTTTTATTATAGCATGTTGTAACAAAAAATATATTATAAAAAAACTTTTCATAGTCGGCGAAAAATGAAATGTTTGACTACATGTATTCTCCTACGACCTATACTCAGTGACGGAGAAAATATGTCCGATCACTTTTCTTTAGAGGCCTATTACTTCGGGAGACTTGTTCACTAGTGTAATTGGTTTTTTTCAAAGAGCTTTGCAGGCCTATGGAGTGATCGACTAGCAAATGTTTTTGCAGCGTGTTGCTTCCAGGATTTATGACACTACAACAGTTAACATCAAGAATGACTGTCGGTTGCCCCTTTTCATTTTTGAAATCACTGCCAGTTACTGATTAGTACTACTATCTACTGACTAACTTATTTTTAACCATTGTCAATCCAGACGTCTAATTGCCATTCAACCATTGCAGTCGACACAATTGTTGACGTGCTGAAGCAGATCCAAACCCATTAATTGAATGCTAGATGACGTTATATCTTGCTCATACTCCATCTAGAAGCCCGTCGGGAACAAGCAGCACATAATGTTTTTGGAAATACAAATGTGTGCGACTTTGTCAGAGTGCTGACATAGGACGCACCATATCAGTTAAATGTAGGAAAGTGAGTTATGTCAAGAACTAATGACCATCCCATACTACTCCCATAGTAGCTCACATTTCTAGCTTCGTATTCCCACCCGTAATGAGTTCAAATTGTGTACAAGCTGGGTTGCCAAAAGTTCAGAACAAATCCAACAACTCTGCCATCCATCAGTTCAACTGTTGAGCCAAGAACTTCCTAACTCCCTGATCTACATCTCCGAACTCCAGAGTACATTGGGTGGTGAACAACCAGGGCCAGAGACTCCAGAAGCCAGCACAGGTCAACTACCAATAAGATGATTGCTCTTAATCCACTGATCACATATTGCTATAAATAGCCCCAGCATCAAGTCTTAGCCTCACAGATATCATCACAAAGCAAAATAAACATATTAGCCTCCCTGGCACACATACAGTCACTCACCATGGCTTCTAGTGCATGCCATCTTCTTGTCCTGCTGCTAGCCTTCACAGCCTTCAATTGCAGCTACGCAGCTCGTCATCTTTTGGACACAGCAGCAGCACCAGAGGCCACACCAGCTCAGCCTTCCATACCAACAGTTCCAACCACACTGCCTCCAATGCCATCCATTCCAGCAGTTCCAACCACACTGCCTCCAATGCCTTCCATTCCGGCAGTTCCAAAGCTGACAGTGCCACAAATACCATCCATTCCTATCCCAAAGGTCGCCATGCCACCTACAGCCGCTGGCACAATTCCATCTCTTCCAAATCCGGTGATTCCAACCACCATACCAACCATTCCTACTTTGCCTGCTACCATGCCACCAATGCCCTCAATCCCAACTACTATTCCATCCATTCCAACCACAATCCCAACGACAATCCCTACCATTCCTGGGTTCCAGATGCCACCTGTTCCATTCATGTCTCCACCTCCACAAACCACCAGCCCGTGAAGGTCGTCATAGCATGACACTGCTATTTATGGCTGCTAGTCAGGGATTTGATTCGTCATATGTAGTCACTATCAGTGTGTTTGTCATGTTTGTTACATTATTCTGTTATTTGGCTGTTACTGGCTTGCAATTGTTGTGATTGTAAATGCAGCCAGGTGCTTGTACTATCCTGTTTGTTCACAAATCATGGGGCTTGTTCTTTTTGGCTGCGGCTTGTGGCTTTTGGCTGCGGCTTGTAACTTTTGGGCTGCTTGTATGAGAGATTATAGCGTAATAAAAACTCATGTGTGGTTTTTATCGATATAAATGAAGTCAGTAAAGTATGTACTATAATTAACTAGTAGACTCTATCTTGAAAAAATACTCCGTTTAAAAGGTAGTTACTGTAGAAAAGTCGAAAAACAGCTTTTAGAAGCTGAAAAGAACAGGGCCTGCTTGGTTTGCATAAGTAGATGCACAGTATAAACTTTCTATAATTCTTTTATAAATGAAACATGGTACTAGCAGAAAATAATGATAATACCTACAAGGCTCTTCTCTTATTTGACAGAAAAGAATGATAGCATGATGTTACCATAATAAACATCAAGAAGCATACACAAAGGTGCAAATTTCCAAAGCAAACTATACTTATATGGCAAAAGATTAGCTACATGTAAGCTTCAATATATCTGAATTAATTCTCTAGCAAGTCTTAGTCATATAAGAAAATAATAAACAGAGAATACATGAATCAGTGTAACAAGATACTCCTGAGGCTAGAACATGACAATGGAAAAAAGGAAAGGAAAAAAAGGCATGGGGCTATAAATTGCAATAGAAAATATTATACATCAAATTTCGTCACAGCTGAACCAAAAGGTAAAGTAATTTGATGTTTATGTGATGATAAAGATCATGAAGCATTTATCATCATAAAATTTCATTGGATAAATCAGCAACACCACAAAAAGGAGAATACTAAGACTTCATTAATTGTAACCTACAATAGATATGGTATACAGCATGTGGAGCTAATATATCTATACTGTTGGGGATGAACAATCACCTCCGCAGATCAGCATTGTGCGGTTTACAATGGGGCAGTCCAGTATGGAGATGCAGTTAAGCCAGGGACTGAATATTTCTGGTGCCTACATGTCAGATGAGTACTTAGTCACATAGATTCCAGAACAAAATGGCCATAGAAAAGAATACCAAAGCAGAAAAAAAGGCTTGCAAGTATATATGATTTGGAATGGCTCAATACTCAATAAACTGAAGCTGTACCAATTGCCACTTAAACACTGAAACTGAACAATCACCCTTATCCCCTACCTGCGGCTTATATAAATAGTTCTATTTTCCTGCTGCAAGCTGAATTCACTGCACCCCCAAGATTCTCAACTTTTTCATATTCCACTTTGAACATGACCATAACTGTACCATCTTTTCCAGTGTCATAGTCCTGTTTGATATCTTCAGCTTGGAAATGCTGCAGCTGTTTGAATATTCAAGTCATACTTAGGCTTTTGAAAGAAGAATCAAACAAGTAAACAGAAGCAGCAAGTCATAACCATGTTAAAAGGACATGGATAACCTGCCATCTTGGCACAAGATGCACAAGAGTTCCTCAGAATTAATTGACTAGTTACACCGATATTATAAAATTTACAGATTGCAGATGTACTGTGATTTCTCTGTTCTGTTGCATATAACAGGTTCAACTAGATAAACTAAGCTTAGCTTTTCAACAATTATTTCTACTAAGCAGCATTAAGCTGACACACCATAAATGCACCATGACATTTCACATATGCTTATAACAACAATTCTGTATTGCTTTAATCAAGCATCTGAAAAGAAGTGTTGGTACATCAACTATTTTACACATGCTTATCACCTGATGATAGACTGTGCCCAAGAGATCAAATGGTACTTCCATACCCACACGAGCCTGAAATGAAAATACACACCAAATAAGAACTATACCCACTCCATGTTTCTTCATACATTATTGCAAGAACCAAGCAAAAGCAGATGCATAAATAAATAAATATCAATCACCTTTGGTTTCACAAGACAAGTAGGAGTGTCTCTAAGGCATTCAGAGGCAACCCCGCCATAAGCTCTCACCAGCCCACCGGTTCCTAATTTTATGCCTCCAAAATATCTATTTGTAATGTTTAAGACAGAAAGGTAATGTAAAACGATAATCACATGAGCCGTATGTCATATCAAAAGGTATGGTGAAATGTACACTGGATTGATACACATCACTTACCTACAGTATTATTTCTATAGTTCACTTAAATACTTACAAAGATAAATAACATCAAATTGGTTAAATGATTAAATCATGATTAAAAAACCATAAAATGAAGTGCATTAATTGACAAAATGATTACCTAATTACAACCACCATGACCATATCAATGCCAGAGGAAATGATGGCAGAATATATTGGCTTTCCAGCTGTGCTCGAAGGTTCACCGTCATCGTTGTAACGGAATTGCTCTCCCAGCTAAATACACATGTATGGAAGACTGATTCACCATTAACAAACATAGACATGAATAGCGAGCTTGATAAGAACTACAAACCTTATATGCCCAGCAATTATGGGTCGCACGAGGATCCTTGACCTATAACACAAAACCATGTAGACCTAGTCAACATTGTAGATAAAACTTCTAGTTTTAGCATGAGCCAAAAGTAAATTTACTAACGCGTACAGAACTGCAAGGTTAAAAGCTCGCATACAAAACATGTAGCATGCTAAACGCAATACCTGTACATCCTAGCTGAAATTAGATCATTCAAAACACTACATCATTCCACATATCTCATGAGCGAACCCTTTAGAAATGCACGGACACCATAAGGATTACCTTATGGAGCATAATTAACAAATGGTTCGGATGAGCAGAACAAATACTAGTTGCTACAAGCTAAAATTGCTGAGTTATCCAATGCAACATTTGTTTGTGTTATACATGGATTCAAAATTGAGAAATTTGATGATTTGCCCCATCTTTGTTTGCCAACCGCTCATTTTCCCTATAGTTGGTTGTAATTGATGATTTGCCTCATCTTTCACTAGATCATTGATCATTTGCCTTTTTTAAAATTTTGCCCTCATTTTCCTCCTCCCCCCTCTTCTTTCCTTCTTTCTTCGACTTCGACCATGGTTGTTACGATCACGGTCACTACTACTTCGACCACAACTGTTACGACTATGGCCGTTACAACCACGAACGCTACGACCATAGTTGCTACGACCACGTTCACTTCGACCATGGCTGTTATGACCATGGCCACTACGACCATTGCACAGCCATTACGACCATAGGCGCTATGACCACGGCCGCTATGATCACGTTCACTTCGATCACGACCGTTATGACCATGGCAGCTATGACTATTGCTACTACGACTATGGCCGTGGTCAAAGTGGGCGTGGTCGTAGTATCCGTGGTTGTAGCGGATAAGAGCAAAAAC
Source organism: Dendrocalamus sinicus (assembly GCA_036346575.1). Lineage (NCBI taxonomy): Eukaryota > Viridiplantae > Streptophyta > Magnoliopsida > Poales > Poaceae > Dendrocalamus > Dendrocalamus sinicus. The sequence goes on from CM070662.1 coordinate 30,995,012, forward strand.
GTTAAAAAGGACAAATGATCGGGCAAATCATCAATTACAACCAGCTATGGGGCTAAGGAGCGGTTGATAAAGACTAGCTAGGCAAAATCATGGGCACCCTACGATTACAGCGAAATTGCAACTCTAACTGGCAATTAGGGAGAGAGTACGCCGCTGCGACTAGAGATTAGGATTTAGGCCATTGCAAGAGGATAAACAGCGTGGGAGGGAGGAGCACCTCGTCGAGGAAGGACATGGCAGCGCGTTCGTCGGGGACAGGGGTGGCGATGGCGATGAACTTGCTGCGCTTGATCTCGCGCTCGCAGCGCACGCGCCCCACGAGCGTCGTGTACGGAGAGGGGGGCGAGGAGGAGGACGACGACGACATGGCGCGCGCGGAGGGGGAGTTGGCGGCCGAGTTGCCGCAGGAGCAGCCACGGTGGACGGCGGCGGCGTCTGGTCCGTGGAGCAGGAGGGGGAGGGAGCGGAGGCGTGGGGCTGCGCGCACGGCCGCCATGGTCGCGGGGCGCGTGTTCCGTGTAGCGGACGGCGTTACTCGCTTGCTGGGCCTTGCGGTCGCAGCCGCCCAGTCCATGACAGGTGGGCCTGCGTGCTTCGAGTATCGTGCTCCACTGGAATCCGGGACCACGGCCAGTCACTGCCGCATAACGAGCCAAAGTTGGGCTAGGCCGAACTCGGGCCGTGTTCATTTGCTGATATATTTTTCTTCTCTGTATTTGTGTACACAGCAATACACCAGCCAGTTGGCCAGGGCAGAAATTCAGTTGCAGAAGGTAATGGCGAGATCGCTTTTAAACTTGTATCCCACCAACGTTGAATAACGCACAGAGATCAACAAGCCATACAAGGTATAAGGAGGAAACAAGTCTGCAGAAGTCCTCTTATTCAAGTACAAAGGAGGTGAGAACAAAAAATGATCTTTGCAAGACAAAACCGACAACCCTCAAGAAAATGATGAGGTCCAACACAGCCGATTTAGTTTGAATTTCAACAAGCCCAACACAGTCTATTCAACTGGAATTTCAACAGGCCCCATCTAGATGTCATGGAAACCACCAGTGTTGGGATAGTGGATTTCCCCTATACACACTGGAACACAGGAAAATTATTGGTTCTTCAAGGAAACAGGAGTTCTTCCGCGCTTCAATATCCCCAATAATCGTTACGGATTTCATCATCGAACTTCTGCTTGAGTTCAGGATGCTTCTCAAAGTATTCATCAGCTGTCATGGTGCTAATCTTTTTCTGTGCACGAAAACAAGATGTTAAAATGAATGGAACATGCTAATACAAAATGAATGGAAATGCAATCATTTCCAGATAAATGGACTTTCCTGTAAAGATCGTCCTCACCTTCATCTCCTGGAGTTCAGCAATCTCCTTCTCTATTCTTTCCGACTCCTTCAGAGACGCTTGTTCTGCTTCTTTTAGTTCAACCAACTATACATAACATAAATAAGGGATAGAAAGTACATCAATATCTAAGATGGGTAATGACAACTTACAGAAGAAACATGTTCCTGTTGTAGCAAAATGGGAATATCAACAATACAAAACAGGAGAACATAAACAGAATATCAACAGAAAATAAAATTGGAAAGACCAAACATAACAAGAGTGATAGTTCCTCACTAGAGTGTCGAACTTTGGCTTGTACTGAGGAGTCACAGTGTCAACATACTTGGGGATCTCGATGCCTGCAATTATTTCATGCTTAGTATCTCAACAAGAGAGGAGAGAGAACAAAATTAATGATTTCTGGTCTATTTTGAGTGTGATTACATCATTTTAAGAATATTCCATACAACATATTTTCAGTGGCCCCCTCTAAAAGAGAACAGGTGAAATAAATATAGTACCTACTATCAAATTAATACATTAGCCTAACAGGCATGTATCCTATAGCCAAAAATAGGTACATATTACAATGCAACATAAAATATTACTAGTTCAGACCCGTTGTTATAATTATTGCCAGCCGAATCATTGTCAAGGCAGGGAATAAGCACTTGAGCAACATAGTAAGAAGATATTAAATTAATTAATCTCAGAAGGAGCTGAAAAGAAAATAAACACGTGGGTTTGATTTGAAAGTTTCAAAGGTCTATACGGGATGTCAAGAGTGAGTATCCTTGTCCAATAACTAGAAGAAGCACAAGAAAGTGATAGACCAGAAAAATGCCCAGACAAGTGATAGACCAGAAAAATGCCCGAATGCCAAGCCAGATAATAAACCCACGTAATCATGACTTGAGAATATCAACTAGAAAGAAGCATCACATATGCCACTTCCCACGCTTAATACCTTGAATTAGGCATTTAGGCCCATATCATTTTTAAACCAATAATAGAGTAGAAGGAAATCATTCAGAAATACGGACTAAAGCACAGCAAGACAATCAGTGTTCCCAATCAGGCAACATTGCTTGAGAGACATATTCCTTTCCCCGGAGAATCGCAACATAAAGAAAAAAATGCAAATACCCTCAATGGTACCAAAAAAAACTGTTTCAGATTTAACAACACTTGTATATAGAAATGTAAATTATGTTTGAAGCATAAGGATGGTTACTTTCATAAGCCTCTTTGTACATATCCACCACTTTAGATCCAATTCCTTTTCTGTAGTACTCCCAGTCAATCGGTTGGGGTTCCTGCAATAACAAAAAAAAAAGTACAGTTCATAGACAACACATTGATCTACCATAAAATTTACAGCGTGTGGAAACACGACTGCAAGTCGGGTGAATGCATGTCTCCAAGGCTATCTTAATACTTCTGGACATTTTCAAGATAGTAGTAGCAAAGAAACATGACTGCAACTGTACAAGTATTCAACATGACAGAAAGTGGCACTTAATCAACCTCATACCAACCCTGTTTCCCATGAAGCTTGTTGCCTACCGAGACATATACATTGGCACTATGAATAACAAACTTCGCGAGGATCCGTAAAATTTTTTGAAAAAAGAGAATGCTTGGGTTGCATCCGAAGCCAAAAACGCCATATCGTTTTCTGTCTTCAATAGATAGCTATCAGCGAGCTATCCAATAAGTCAAAATCTAACTGAATTACATCAGTACGGTCACGAGATTACTAGAAAGCACACGCATTACAGAATTCCCAACAAAGTGGATTTGTTCCACTAACACCTTATCATGAAATCCCTAACCCAATGATATAAAAAAAATGGGATCCGGTAGGAGGCGGACGAGGCGGCCCCTGAAGAGGGGTGCCAGATCTGGAAACCCTAGGTCAGATCGAGCGGGGCGAGAAGGCTCCGGCCAGGATACCTGCGAGAACTTGGTCTGGAGCTGGTGGTTGACGTCCTCGAAGGCGCGGCGGAGGGTGAAGAACTCCTTGCGCGCCTCCTCCGAGACGAGCATCTTGGCCATGCCGTCCCAGTCGATCGCCTTCCCGGCCTTCGCGGCCACCTCCGCCACCTTCTTCACGCCGTTTCCACTCATCTTCTCCGGCCTCCCGTATCCCTCCTCACGCCGTGGAGTCGCTCTCTCCTCGCTTTCGCCTCCGCCGCCGCCGCGCTGCGCTCCGACCGCACAAGAGAAACGGGAATCCGGGATGGCCTGGCGTTTTGTTGGGTTGGAATGGACCCCGAAGAACAACACCTGTGTTTTGACTGGGCCTCGTAACAACTACAAGCCCATATGGTGGAAATGGAAGACTCAGACCGGGCCTACTAGCCTGTTACACGGCCCATTGTCGTGCCTATGAAGTACAGTACTCTGCTCCTATTGCACAGTACATCTTTCCCGGATGACAGGAGTTTCTTTCAGAAATCACAAACCATCTCGAAGATATGAACTAGTAATGTTTGCATACACCCAGAATTATATTTTTTTCACAAGTTAAACCCTAATTTAGAACGTAAGAATTTCATGGGTTCAATTTTTGCAGGAGTCGAGAAAAAATGTTGCATCCTAAGCGGGACGCTCGGTTTAGCTGAAATAAAATGACTTATAGTTTATTTTGCATTATAATTACGAGAAATTTCAATATTTGACACTGAATACGTGCGTCTCTCAACTTTTAACCCCAATTCATACGCTTTTGAAATTTAACCACATCGCTGCGAATTTTTTTATTCAAGGATTCTCTTCATTTTCGCAGATGACAAGTGTCAAAATAGAAAAGGAGAGAAAATGAGGAGAATCCTTGAATCAAAAGAATTCGCAGTGACAGGGTTAAATTTCCAAAGGCGTACGAATTGAGGGTTAAAAGTTGAGAGGCGCACGTATTCAGTGTCAAATATCGAAATTTCTCTATAATTACTGGTGGCTTTTTTGGCGTAATTAAATTTAAAAAATAAAAAATATTAACTTATCACGGGCAACGTAAACAAATACAGAAAAAAAATAAAAAACCTAAAAAATAATAAAATTAAAATTAAAATATAGTGAACTAAAAGATATAAACTGAGGACGAACCGGCCCGGTCTAGTGCCGCAGCCGCGCACAGCAAAGCAAAAAAGCATACCTCGAGTGTAAACGGGACGGAACTGGTGCTCGAAAAGCAGAGAAAGCATTTCTTCAAGAAAAAGCAGAGAAAGCACGCACGAGACTCGTTGCCATCACTGCAGGTACCGCGAACTGCAGTCGCAGCATACTACATGCATGCCATCGGTCATCGGTGCCAATCGTGATGTCTCGTCGAAGACTTTCCTGCGTCCTGCGTGCCCTGACAGCCCACACACTCGACATTTACATCACGTAGCTCAATCCAACTGCGTAAGTCCTGGTCCAAAAGTTGGTGCTCCTGCAGCTTCGTCTTTCTTTGGCGCGCCTCCTCCCGGCGCTGTCGAGAGCCGCTTTCCCACTGCATGCACTGCAGCGTCGGAAGAGGCCGGAGAAAACAGGAGATGAGCAGAGAGAGATACAGTCGTCGGAGCAAAAGACAGAACTATTCACGTATTTATCACCGTAGGCATTTTTTTTAATTTTAATCTTGAACACCCATTTTTATAAAATAGTTTTTTTTTCTCCAAGCTCAGAAGACACAGCAGACGATACCTGTCACCTATCTCGCCTTGGGAGCTCGGTAGGAGCGAAGCTGCATGACAGGGCAAGGCGAGGCATGACATATGATAGTCTCAAGCATACTGTTGAGCTATTGTAGCTTGCTGGGGTAGCGGGCAAGGGACTAGAGGGCTCGGGGCCAAGGCGCTCGGTTGCAGCGTTGACTCGGAAGCGCCACATGGTAAATTTAGTTTTTTGTAACTAGATGAATACCGGTGCAAACTAGTTAAAACGCATGATTTGATACGCATTAAGAAATTCTATTATGTATACACTGTTTTGTTCCTGTATGTGTAGAGTAGAACTTTTTTAGGAAGTTGCGAGGGGTTCGAAGGTGCAGAGGAACCACCATCACCAACTTTTTGTGTTAAGTAGTAGAGATGTGTTATTGCACACAATTGTCATAATGGACCATGTATAGGCTGACAAAGCACTTTAGAATGAAGTGCGAATTACATGGCGCATAAGGTTTGGTTAGATTTGTATCTTTGCCTCACTACTCGTATGATACAAATGGCAATATACGTGAATCGTCAACCCTAACTACAGCTAAGATACACATGCACCTTCGGAAGTCATGGTTCGAATCATTCATCGTACATATTTGGGTCCATCAGTGTCTTTTCCTTCTCTTCTTTGCAGGCTTTAGCCTTGGTGACCCAGGCCCAGTACTCAGCTTCCACAACATATGTAGATTTGTCCCAATTAGAAATAACATGGTGTTCAGCGAGCTCTTCGGAGATCACCAACGTCTTACCCTTGTCCTTTGGCATCCTAGTCTTTCCGTTGTCATCCGGGGTGTAAGGTTTTCATCGTGTGAATCTCTCACCAGGTAGTTGAGCATGCATTTTTACTCGATGAATATTGTATCATACATATTCGGGTCGCAGATCTATTGGAAGAAGTAGCAATGCTCTATGGTCCGTTGGCTGTAGGATTAAGGATAACCGGCTAGAGTGGGGTGAATAGGAGGTTCTAAAATTATTACCTTCTAAAACTAACTACCACAAATTATAGCTAGACAAGATTTTAATGCAATTTAAACCCACACAATTCTAGTATATTTAGAGCACCACATGCACTAGTCTCTACAAATATATCTCTAGCACGAGTAGATAAGACAATTTTAGCAATCACAAAGCTATAAATATAAGTGTGAATGTAGAGGCAAAAAATAACCCCAAGATGACTTGAGAAGTTTTTCCCGTGGTATCGAAAACTTGCTGGTCTTTACTAGTCCATGTTGAGGACAGCCCAAGCGACTTGGACCGGCTCCGTGAATTAAGCCTCAATTCCTTAATCCATTAGTAGTTGCTCTTCGCTTGACTAGGTGCCGGCAAGTACTAAGAGTAATAAACCAAGACTTTGCTTGACAGTGATCAAATACCAAAGGATCAATCTAGATGAATGCACTTGATTTTGGCTCAATTACTTCAAATAAATGGAATGAAAGCAATTGAGGTGTGGAGCGAATACTCCATACTCAAAGATATTGCAATGAAGTGTCTAACTATGTCCTTGAACAGGTGGGGGAGAATTTATACACCCCACCTACCAAAACTAGCCGTTACAAGGTAATCCCTGAAAAATCAGGGCGAGCGGACATACCACCGTTCATTGGCTAGTACTACCGCACCTATTCTGACACAACAGTAATGACTATTTCAGAGTTTTTGAACCAGCCGCTGAAAATTGGTGTGGTACTACCGCCGTATAAGCATGGTAGTTCCGATTTTCGGTAGTTCCGAATTCTGGAGCGGTACTTCTGCTTTTCTTGGGGCCAAAACTTGGCACTCTCTGGAAAGAACATGCTGCCCAGATTTTAAGAGCTTTCAAGATCCGGTAGTACTGCACAAGGGTTGTGGTACTACCTCTCTTCGGTAGTTCCACCATTGACAGTGCATAGTTTGGCTATTAATTTTAGCTTTAAGTATATGCATGATTCTAAATTGATCCAAATAGCACAAAAACATGCTGTTAAGTTATTTGCTATGCTCCCTCTTAATAGTACGGTATTTGACCTGTAATCTGGTTTTCCATCCTTTCTCCTAAGACTAGTAAAACCAACAAGGGATCTTATACTACTTGTACATTTATCTCGGGCCACATTGATCTTCATGTTGACCATTAGTGTGCATCTCACATTTGTCGTTGGGACTAAACCTTTCAAATACTCAATAGACATGTTAGTCTCATATTCACATAATGTCATTAATTACCAAAACCATTTTTAGAGGCCTAGATGCTTTCACCGGCATGAATGTAGTGGGTTAGAGATGTGTGAAATAAAATATGCAATGTAAAATACCAATACGTGCTTATAAGAACTTCGTTGTACATGTAGTGTGCCTAGATGATGGTTGACGGGTGTGTGGACTGAATGATATGTGCTAGATTTCCGCAGTCACACTATGGCCACAGAAACTCCGACGGCATGGGTGCATCTATGCAAGAATTATGAGGGTATGATCCCTTCTTCTTGGTCACCTACTTCCACTTGTGAAGCATCTTTCTATAGTCCGACATTCCTACTAGTAGCGCAGTGATGCCCTATATCTCTCATCTCTTCTCCTAGTTTTGATATTAGCTCAATCGGAGTCTTGGATCTAGTCGTCAGGGCATTAGATTTTATAAGCTATCGATGTGCACTTTTAGGAGTAGAGTTTTGATATTAGCTCAATCAGAGTCTTGGTGTCCATGCATTAGATTTTATAAGCTATCGATGTGCACCTTCAGGAGTAGAATTTGTACATGTTGTCTTTTCTCTAGGGAAAGCTAGTACATGTTGTCAACTCATTGCGAAAAGCTGGTACATGCTATCAACTCGCTGTGAAAAGCCAGTACATGTTGTTCAACTCACTGAAAAATGCTAGCATGTGTTGTGAACTCGCTGTGAAAAGCTGGTACATGCTGTCAACTCACTATAAAAAGCTGGTACATGCTGTCAACTCGCTGCGAAAAGCTGGTATGTGTTGTCAACTTATTGCGAAAAGCCAATAGGTGCTATCAACTCACTATTGTCAATTTGCTGCGAAAAGTCGGTGCGTGCTATTAACTTGCTGCAAAAAACTGGTACATAAACTATTCACACGTATGTTATTGTAGCCATATTTTTTCCAAATTTGACACAAACACTGTGTTGCAATTAATTAGTACTAATACTAATTAATCAATACTAATTGCATTTAATTAGTGCCAATTAAAGCACTAAATTAATCATATTGCGAAGGACCAAGGGACAAAAGCGAGTTTCCTTTCCTTGGACTGTTGGATAAAAGAGGGTTTCCTTTTCTTGGATCGATGGATAAAAAAAGGTTTCCTTTTCTTTCTCTCTCCTAATGTAGGAGAACGTTCTTGTCTCAAGACCGAAATGAAAAAGGCTGTTGTGATTAAAAGCACACTAATTAAATAAATATATGATTAATTTAGTGATTTAGTTAGCACTAAAATATCATTAGTACTAATTAATTATGACAGCTACAATAAGAACAAAGCATTAATAAGTACATACTAAAGTTCGACACTTGGGGTGCAAATGCAGAGTCAGTGGAACAGATTTTCAACCAACTCGGACTGAAGAGCTAGCACCAAACATGGGACCGGGGCAAGAGTTGCCTGCCACCCGCTTCCTCTAGTGGCGAAGCTGATCCTAAGGAAAGGTCAGCCTGTTTGGGGAGTGTGTATGTCACGGAAGTTGTATTGCGTTGGTGGCCAAGTAGGAACCTATGCACCGGACAATTAACTAGGCCCAATCTCTTAAGCACTGAACATCTGCTGCACCTAGTCGTCCTCGTAATTGGTGGTGTCCTATGGAGAGAAACACGTTTTGTTAGGTTGTTGAAAGGTACAACAACAGCAATGAAACTCATAATTGTAAGCATCGGCGTCACGTGTTGCGCGGACGATGAACCTTTCAGGTACTCCGGTCCACAGTAGCTCACAGTAGCGAAGCACGTTGCCGCGTAGTCCTCACTATGATGGTGGATTGTGTAGCTATCGTATGTTCGGTTGTACCACTCGTCACATTGCTAGAGATACAGGTAATCCAAGGGTGCATACGTGTCATATTGCACCTCGTAGTCTCACTCATACAGGGGAGTCAATGTCGCTACCTGGGGTGTCAAGTTTGTCGGGCTATCTCCGTGATAAGGACAGAAATAGAGTGATCCCTCTCCTCCTCTCCCATGCGAGGGAGGTCTAGGGTTGGGCTGCCTCCACGACGAAGACAAAAGTAGCGCAATATCAACATGAATGTCCTGGATGAAGATGACCTATATCAAGAACAATGAAAAGAGGTATCTAGTAGATTGTAGCAAATATGAAATTGTCAAGCCTGAGTAGTCCACTACACGGACTGAAAATGAATGAAGCTAGGGGGTAAGCCAACATGCTAGGATGTGTGGACGAAGGTACTGATGAACAATGCTGCGGCACATCACCCGCTGGGATAAACACATCACTAGCACGAGTGCGGCTTACCAGACCAAATAGACACCAGAGGGGCGTAAATGGTGCCGTCCAAAATTTTTCCTAAGTATTCTTGATCCTTGACTCAAGTAACTACAAATTGACTAAGCATAGGATCAGTAGCCAAAACCCCAAAACAACTAGCTCAAAAAATCAAACTCTAAAAAACACCAAACCATTGGCTTGCTGCTTCCTATGTCAAAGTGCCAAAGAAGGTCCTTTGTATATTTGCTTTGATTAATAAAGATCCCTTCTTTTGGTTGCTTGATTTGAAGACCAAGGAAGAAGGTCAGCTCACCATCAAACTCCTCTCGAATTCTCTGCTCATAGAATCTAAAAATCAGGACACCAAAGTATGAGAAGAACCACCCATTATCATGTCATTCACATAAATCTGAACAAGCCAAAAGTCACCATCATGCCTAAGAGTGAACAAGGTTTTATCTACCATTCCTATTTTGAAATTATTTTTAAGCAAAAAAACTCTTAAACCTATCATACCAACTTCTAGGGGTTTGCTTCAATCCATACAAGGCTTTATAGAGCTTACTCACATGGTTTGGAAACTTGAGATTTTAAAAACCAATGGGTTGCTTCACATAGATCTCTTCTTCTATTAAATCATTAAAAAGACACTCTTCACATCTATTTGAAAAAGCTTAAATTCTTTAGACGCCACGAATGCTAGTAATATACGAATGGCTTCTAATCTAGCTACAGGTGCAAGGGTCTCTCCAAAGTTTAAGTCCTCTATTTGGAAAAAAAACCTTGAGATAGTACCAATCTATCCTCACTTTGCTTTTTTTGAAAACCCATTCCAGTAACATTATGATTAGGAAATAGTTCAACTAAGGTCTAGACTTAGTTTCTTTCAAAGTTTTCAAGCTCTTCATGCATGACATTGTCCCAAGAGGAATCAGATAAAACATAGGTGACATTTTAGGGTTCAAAAAAGCAACAAAAACAGAATATGCATGAGAGTCTAGAGAGATAAACCTAGAGCGAGTGACTTGCTTATGGAGATCCCCAATTATCTACTCTTGAGGGCGTCAACGCTGAATATGAAGAGGAGATTCTGGTGTAGACGTGGCCTTAGCCTCATGGGTTGTGGAGGTAGAAGTAGAGCCATTCGAAGCATTGATGAATGTGGAAGGAGGCTGCCCTACTGAAGTTGGAGTAACAGAAGCAGACTCTCCAACCAACTCAGGAATTACTAAAGGAAGGATTGGATCCTCATCCTCTAAATTAAAGTCATCATGGACGAAGGTACTCTCCTGATCACCTTGTACATCTATACCCGCACTGTCAGGTCTAGTACTAGGACTAGCCTCATAAAAAAAACTTCACAAGTCTCAATAATTTTGTTAGTATCCAAATTAAATACATGATAGTCACGAGAATAAACAGGATATCCAAGGAAAATACCACCATAATATTTAGATTCAAACTTATCTAAGTTGTCATTTTTAAGAATAAAGCACTTGTAACTAAATATCTTAACATGAGATACGCTAAGCCTATGACCAAATCTAAGCTCAAAAGAAGTCTTGTCTATGGATGATCTCAAGAAAACCCTATTGGACATATAACAAGCAGTAGAGATCGCCTCAACTCAAAACCTCATATGTGTGCTATGCTCATCTAGCATGGTTCTAGCCATCTCTACAATGGTTATTCTTTCTCTCTACAACCTTATTTTGTTGGGGGGGCTCTAGGTGAGAACTGGTGCTCTAATCCTCTCTCATTACAGAAAGTGGCAAAAGATGAGTTCTTGATTTCTATGCCATTGTCACTCCTAATGGACTTCAAAGCTCCAGGGAGATCAATTGCTAGTCTAAGGGCCAACTCTCTGAAGCAACTAAAGGCCTCATCCTTAGAAACTCAACTATATGGCCATCCTTAAAAACCAAAGGCACACACCCTCTCCTTCTTCTCAACCTTGACTCTACGGAAGCAGAACTCAACTATGTGGCCATCCTTCTTGCAGAAGGTATAATGGTACTTGAACTTTTAAGAGGTCAGGCCTACTAAAGAAGGAGCACCTATCTTGCTAGAAGGGGTTTGGGTAAAACCTACATATCTAAAGACAATCTTAGATAGCTTAGGGGGTTTTACCTCAAACTTGCCACTTTCAACAACTCTCACAACCTTAGGAGGTGGTTCTTAGAATATTTTAGGGAATTAAATCCTAGGTCTCTCTTCTTCACACTCACTTTAGATTGGTCAAAAATCATATTCAGCTTCTTCCTGCTAGAAAATTTCTCAAAAGTCGTTTTGAGGTAGTCATTTTCTTAAGCTAGGTTCTTACATGTGGTACACTCATTTGTTTTGACTGTACTAGCATATTTCTCTTTATGGATAGCTATCTCTAGTTTCAAAACCTCACAAGACACACAAGTAGAATTTCTAAACCTAGCCAACTGCACCTTGTACTTAACTCTAAAAGCCTCATGCATCTCATCTAAATCACTCTCAATTTCAGCATAAAATACACAAGAAATAGAATCAATAACTTTCTTAGATGCAGTCATGGCCATGGATTTTTCAGTTATATATTTCTCAAGTGTCTTGTTAAGAGTATTGATCTTAATTGTGAGCTTAGGATAATTTTCATATGATTTAGCCCTAGAATAAAAAAGCATTTTAGTAAATCACTACTTGACTTGAGAGAATCTAGTTCATTTAGAACAACCATAAGCTAAATAGCAACAGAGGAATGAACAATTTTTGGATTAACCATTTTATCATGCAAGCATAAGCAAGATTCATAATTATCAACATGGTTAATGGATTTGAGCTTAACAACCTCTAGATTTAAGTTGTCAATCATAATGTCCTCATTGCTAATCATTTTAGCTTATCTATTTAGTTTTGTTCAGCAACAACAAGAGCACATTTCATCTCTTTAGAGAAGGGGCATACCTTGTTGGGATCACTGTAACGCTCATCGGAGAAGAAATCGACGTCGTGGCTGCCCTTGGCCATGAAGCATATGCTTATGAAGTCTTAAGCCTTCTTCTTGCCATGGGAATCACCCTTGTCATTCTCTGTCCCCAAGTCCATATCACTCATGTTGACATTCTCAAGAGCGGCAAGAATCCGGTTAATGAACTTGTAGTAGTTGGGCTTCTTGGCCTTCGCGTTACGAGTTTGAGGATGTCTTCAGAGATCCTTCTCCTCCTTGCCCTTTAGCTTGGGGCACTTAGCCTGAATGTGGTTTGACCCACCACGCTCAAAACAAGTAACAGGGCTACCTCTTATCTTGTTCCTCAATTTGTTGTATGCACCCACGAGTTTTATGGATAAAAGCGCTAAGTCATCCTCAGGTAGCCGCGCTAGTTGCACATCACTCAAGGAATGCAAGGCAAACAAATAAAATCCAAAAGAGCCAGTCCAAAGGATCTGAAGAACTACTTTGAAAGGGGTCAACCATAAGTGCCATCGACTATATCTTGGAAAAACATGAGATGAAGTCAATCTGATGCGTCTTTAACCTCAGGAAGAGCTTATCCATGATAAGCTCACGCATGACAGTGCTATCATTGATAGAAGTGATGTTCATTCCTTAAGCTCTCACATCTAGTGCACCCAACAGTTGGCGTGCATTCTCAGACTCAAAAAAACATAAGGCCAACAGCACACAAACCATGAATGATCTTGGAAAATCTTCTCTACAACTCATCCAAAGATTCATCATGCTTTTACTCAATCTTTGAGTATTCTTTCTTTAATTGGTTCTATCTCACTTCCTTGATCGTGGTAGAGCCCTCATGGTAATCAGCGATGGTCTTTTAGATCTCGTGTGCAACATGATCAGACTCAGATCGACTAAGCTCTTGAATTAAAAAATTTTGGGCTTTGCTCTTTGCTTCTACATTGGGTGTAATCACATCATCGTTGGTTGGCATCGCATGAGCATTCTTTACTTTGAGTCAAATTGCGTACCCTTGAGCCTCGATGTATGAGTTGACCTGGTTGAATAATTGTCTAATGCCATGATGGGTGGAGATTGATTTCTAGAGGATATCTCCATCTCTTATTTGTCATTGGCATAGCAAGATCAAGAAGAGGGAAGAGAGAAGAAAAAAATAATCAATACAAGAGAAAATTAATCAACACAAGAGAGATTCATAGAGATGAACAAAGATTAATATATTGATACTTGAGGATAAAGATTTTATAACCACTCTACCTAGAGGACAAGAGAACACACCATAGCACTCAACTTCTCTCTATCCCCTAACCCTAGAACTCGTGGATACTTAGTCTCAAGAGAGGATGATTAGATGGTTAACAATAAATCTCCATCCCAACCCATTAAATAGATAAGTTAATCAACCCTATCTAACCCATAGTAGATATTATTCACTTAACACAATTGGGAGAAACCCGATAACCCCCACACAAGGGTTTTAACTCACAACTTCACTTATGCACACTTTTCAAAGCGTATAAGTTCGAATTTGCTAAGTCCTTAGCCTTGATCCGTTATGATCTTTTCAGCTTCTCCTTGATCTAAACTACTCTCAACTACCACAGTTTTAAACAATGTAGTTTTTGGTATTTTGGTCAAACAACCAATATACATTTTCTTGACCTAATCTTCTCCTTCTACTGTAAGCAATCATCATACTTGCTACGTGTAGATGCACCACTGGCTTGCCACATATTGGTAATTCTGTCTCATTTTGATTCCACTAGACCATACCTCACTTGGACCAACCAAGCCACATGGTGTAACCGGCTACCACTAGTGCAGAATATGTCATCACAGACGGTTCAAAAATATCATCACAAATAGTTTCATGAGCTGTCTAAGTTTATGGATCAGTAATAATATGATATCATTGTAGACGGCTTTTGAACTGTCTGTGATGCAGTATTTCATAGACGGTTTCAACTACAAACCATCTATAATAGTCTACAATCACAGACGACTTGTAGTTGAAACTATCTGTGATATAAGACTTATCACAGAAGGTTTCAATTATGAACCGTCTATGATATTTCAATACCACAGATGGTTTATTGTCGAAACCGTTTGTGATAAATCTTATATCATAAACAGTTTTAGCTACAAACCGTTTGTGATAGTAGAAATCATAGACGGTTTGTAGTTGAAACCGTCTGTGATATTCTTTTCTATTGGTTGGCTAGCCTCAGGAAATGCTAGCCATGCCTTTTGAAACAAACATATCAACACAGGATATATGTACGTCCAATTCACATTAATTCATTTTAGAAAGAAGAAATCCATTTCACAAATCAATTAACTGAAATGAAATAAATTGTCCATCCATGAACAAATACATGTACACAAGAATAATTAAGCTCAATCTTATCCCAATGAAATTTGTTATACATTGTGGAATTCTCCATCTTCTTTCATGACTTTGGACCACAAGAAGTATGCACACTGTCCTCGAATCTTTGAGAGGTCGGGCTGTTCCAGCGGAGTTGTAGCGATGGACAGCAGTAAGCAATACTGAGCAGGAGACTAAGGACTAGCTATTGACAAAGCTACTGACTGCACAGAAGTATACAACTAGCAAATGTGAATTCAAACTAGTAGAAGAATAATCCTAGATTGTCACTGAGATTTCAATCTTGACAAATTTCCTCATTGAGCAATCAAAAAGTCACAATCTATCATGCAATAGTTCTTCCACTACCAGCCAACAATCAAGAACATAAAGTAAAGCTCATTGTGTGGCTCGGGGAGGCGGCATGCTCGGTGGAGGCCGCGTGCTCGGGGGAGGAGGAGTTCTTGGGGGAGGCGGTGTGCTCGAGGAGGCAACGTGCTCGAGGGAGGAGGAGAGCTCGGGGGAGGAGGAGTGCTCGAGGAGGCAGCGCGATCGGGGCGGCGCGCTCTGGGAGATGGCGCACCTGGGGAGGCAGCATGCTCGGGGAGGCGACATGCTCGAGGAGGCGGCGTGCTAAGAGAGATAGCATGCTCGGGGGAGGAGGTGCTCTCAGGGAGGCGGCGTGCTCGGGGAGGCAGCGCACTCGGGGAGATGGCATGCTCGGGGATGCGGCGCGCTCGGGGGAGGAGGAGAGCTCGGGTGTAGCATTAGTACAATGGTGAAAACCCTAGAGTGCAATATATATAAGGGAATAATCACAGACGGTTCTACTTTAGAACCGTCTATGATAAATAAAAATTGTCTGTGATAATTAAGTATCATAGATAGTTCTAAATAAAAACCGTCTGTGATGATCATCACAGTCATCACACATTCTCATATACATAAACGCAAATTTACATATATGTCACACATTCTCATACACATATATAAATGCAAATTCACATATATATGACACATGCTCATACACATAAATACAAATTCACATATATATCACACATTCTTATATCCATATATGCAAATTCACATATATATCACATATTTTTATACACATATATAAATGCAAATACAGAACATATGACACATAAACATTTCATTCATCATTTCACTTGGTTATTTTCCTTAAAAATTAGCCTCTCATGATGATCAACGTGTATGTAGCCACTTTCATCACGCGCTTTCTCCACCCTTATGCCGTTTCTAAAAGGACGCAACTCATCAAATTGATTGTATCCTTCCTCGTCCACTACATTCTTAACTCCGACAATTCTTCTTTTTTCATAAAGAACTATGTGACGTGTCTTATTTGCCTGGTCAATTACATAGAAAACATGAACAACTTGGTTGGTTAACTAGTACGAATGGTTCATATTTGTATCCGACACGTTTTAGGTCAACGGTAATGACACCGTACTTATCGACCTTCACCTATGGGAGATGGACCCAACGGCACTGAAACAAGGAGATCTTCAAAAGCACATAGTCGAGCTTTCAAATCTCCTCTATGAACCCATAGTAAGAGTTTCTCAACCCATCGGTACTGAACGCATCTATGCAGACACCGCTGTTCTGGTTAGTGCTTTTTATATTCTGAGCCTGTGTATAGAATGTGTACCTATTTATGTCATATCCTTGCCATGTTACAACTGTAAATGTTGGTCCTTTTGCCAACTATGTCAGCATATCACTTGACGAGCTCCTAGAGAATCGCTCCTTCAACCATTGGTTGAACCAACTATTGTGTTGTCTCGTGATCTAAACATTCGGCCGCTCTAGATTCTGTTGCCGAAGCACGTCCTTGTGTTGGTCAATATATGGGGATACTTCAGTTATGTGTTGTAACACTATGAAATGGGATTGACCATACGCATCCATATCTGAAGTGATTGCTTTCCTTCTGATAGTCCCGATTCCCTTGAGCCTCCCCTCATGGTGAGATCGAGGTACACCTATCGGTTCAATCTGAGTCATGTAATCAACACAGAACTCAATGACCTCTTTAGTGGCATAGCCTTCGACGATGTTGTCCTCCGGCCGAGATCGATTCCGTACATAGGACTTGAGAATTCCCATGAACCTCTCGAATAGGTACATGTTATGTAGGAACATGGGCTCACATATTTTTTATCTCCCCCACAATGTGAACATTGAGATGGACTATGATATCGAAAAACGATGGAGGGAAATACATCTCAAGATGACATAGAGTCATCAACACCTCGTTCTACAGAGCATCTAATCCTTTGGGATCGATGAGCTTCTGAACAATTATGTTAAAAATAACACAACCTCATGATTGTCTCTTGGATCTTGATTGGCAAAATATTTTTAATTGTAATAGGAAGCATCTGTGTCATCAGTACATGACAATCATGAGACTTCATACCAACTAATTTCAAATCTTCCATCAAAACAAGTTTCTTCATGTTGACAGGGTAATCAGGCGGAACTTTCACACCATGTAAGTACTTGCACAGTTTAGTTCTCTCAGCCTTGGATAGAGTGTAATAAGTAAGGGAAGGTAAGTTTGTCCTTTATTGGTCTTTGTCGGTGCTAACTCAGGCCTAATGTCCATACAAACCAAGTCAAGTCGTGTATTGACACCATCCTTTGTTTCGTGATGAAAGTTTAGTTAGAGACTAATCAAGTTGTCACATACATTATTACCTACATGCATGACATTGATGCAGTGGCGAACTTCTAGGTGCTCCCAATAAGGTAAGTTCTAAAATATTGATCTCTTCTTCCAGACGTTCTTCTCATGGGTCATCAATTTATGCCCCTTTCTGAATACAACATCTAAATCCTTAACCATATCATAGATCTCTTTTTCGCTTAAATGCCTTGAAGCTGAACTATCCTCCTTCTCTCTATCGAATTATTTCTTCATCCTATGGTATGGGTGAGCTCTCCGAAGGAACCTACAGTGACACATGTACATGGTTTTGCGTCAGTGCTTCGGTCACACACTCTCGGTATCATTTAAGCAGTGAGTACAGGCTTTGGCCCCTTTTGTACTCTGGCCTATAGGATAGTAAGGGCAGGATAATCATTTATGGTGCAAAACAACAACGAGCATAAAGTTAAGTTCTCTCGTTTGTACGCATCCTGTACCTATACCCATTCGATCCACAATATTTTTAGATCTTCCACCAATAGTGCTATGTGCTGTTGGATTGGATGAAGTAATCCTGCGCCTGAATAAATTTTCCATGGTTAGCTGTCCTCAGTTATGGCGCGCATGGAGGATAGACATTATGGCACTTCACTGTTTTCAGTTTCTAAGTATTTGCAGTTTTCAGTTTCTAAGTGTTTGTAGTTTTCAGTTTCTATGTTCTGCAGTTTTCAGTTTCTATGTCTTTCCATTTCTTCAGTTTCTAAATTGTAATCTCCATAAATAGTTGAGTAAAAGGATCAGAAAAGCTGTGTAGTTCATGCAGCACCAAAAAAAACATCCATTGTTTCATCTTGTGTTCATCAAATCCCAATCCATCCATTCCATTTGCAGCTGGAGCTAGAAAATCAGAGAGATTCGCAAGGGTGGCTGACATGTACACATCAATATCATTCCTAGATTGCTTTGGCCCTTGGATAAGTATCGACAAAAAAATATACTTCCGCTTTATACACAACCAAGGAGAAAGGTTATACATGCAGAGAGTCACAAGCCAACTACTATATCGGCTGCTTATGTTACCGAAAGGATTCATTCCATCTGTACTCAATCGAACCTTATATTCCACGGTTCTACACCAAAGTTCGCAAACCTCCTATCGATGTTTCTCCACTGGGCGGAATCAGTAAGGTGTCTTAGCACTCCATCATTCTTACGCTCCTTCAAGTGCCAACACAGCAGTTTTGCCTTTTTGGGTTTGCAAAAAATTGCTTCAAACTAGGAATTACAGGAAGATACCATACCACCTTAGCAGGAGTCATCTCTTCATCTCTATTCCCTCGCTGTCATCTTATTGATTCTTACACTTGTATCGAGAGGCGTTGCACATTGGACATGTATGCATATTTGCATACTCTTTACGATAGAGGATACAGTCATTCGGACATGCATGTATTTTTTTCACTTCCATTCCCAATGGACAAAGAACCTTCTTGATTTTGTACATGATTTTGGACAACTCGTTTCCCTCCAGAAGCATGTCCACTAAAAGACCTAATAGTGATGTGAAACTCTTGTCAAACCAACCGTTGCTTGCCTTCAATTTCAGTAGTTCAAGCACAGCTAACAACCTCATGTATTTTGACTTGCAGCACGTGAACAAAGGTTTCTCCGAGTCCTCCATCAAACCCTGGAATTTAACATACTCTCTCTTATCATAGTTCTTTTCCACATCACGAAGCATCTGATCTAGATTATCATCATGTAGCCTATCCGAATCAGAACCATAATTGACATCATCTGGCGGCATATCATTGACTTCGATGGCGATATCATTATTACTACCTTCTTATGTAGTCAGCTCTTCACCATGACTAGTCCAACGCGCATCCCCTTTTTGAAACCCCTTCAAATCAAGTGTGCTTCAATCTGCGCTCAGTTCTTAAACATCTTTAGATTATCACAGTCAATGCATGGATAATACATATATTCCACCCCCTTATTCAACATATCTTTCTCAGCAGCTCATGTTAAAACAGACACGCCATTAATGTACTCTTCACTCACATGGTTCCCAGCGTACATCCAGCTTCAGTCCTACATTACGCATATAATTAACAGTTTAGCAAGAATAATTAATTAAATTAAGTAGAAATAAACTATGAATCAACTAAACCCTAAACCATACTAGATGTAAATAAACTTCTCTCTAGATCTAAATCTATGGTTAATAAACTTCTCTCTAGATGGAAATAAAGTTCTCTCTACATCAAGCTAGCTCGATTTAAACTATCTTCAATTCTTCTGTCACCAAAAGCTGAAGATCTAAATTATATTGCAATTAGGGACAAATTACTAACCATAGGTTGTCAAGAAATGAATGGGTCTACAATCACTTTTGCCAAATAGTCTCCTTTTACCAAATCACCACCTCAAAGCCCCTGCCTCCAGCTCAAAGTAGCAAGTAGATCTGGAATTTAAGACAGAGGGTCGACGGGTCTGTGCGCAGTTATTATAGTGGAATTATCACAGACAATTTTTAATACAAACCATCTGTGATAACTTCATTATCACATATGGTTTGCATTAAAAACCGTCTGTGATGTATCACAGACAGTTTGTATTACAAACCGTCTGTGATATTTGGCAATATCATAGATGGTTCTTGGTAAGATCCATCTGTAATACTTCACAAATGGTTCTCACCACGAATCATCTGTGATATTATCTCTTCACAGACGGTTTTTGGCACTGGCAGCAACACAGACGGTCTCTAAATTAAAACTGTCTATGCTTGTATTTAGCACTAACGGTTTTGGGAAACCGTCTGTGATGTATCGTCTAATATTAGGCTTCTTGTAGTAGTGTGATCAAACTTGCCTTCAATATTTTTCACCTTTCTCATGCTATGTTTGAGCTCAGCCATCTTATACGACATCCTTGATTATTCTAGGCTTTGGCTTCTCCATGAGCGTAGCCTCGATCCTCGCTGTTGACTATAATTGGCTCCAAACGACCCTACAGATCCAAAAACAAAGAAATAATTTTTAGACACAAATTCTTCACAACTTGACCTGCTTTAGCACTAACATGTCTGACAAGGATAGAATAATTCTCAAATTATTATGTCATTATATCTCTTTAATATACCCCTTATCGACAAGAGGTAAATATGGCAGGATGGTCGTAAGTTCTTCTATGACTATATAGTCATAAGTTGTTCTACGACCACATAGTTGTAAGACTTACTGCGACTATCCCTTGATCATAAGTCCTTCTACGACCACATAGCCATAAGTCTTACTGCAACTATCAATTGGTCATAAGTCCTTATATGACCACGTAGTTGTAAGTCCTACTGCGACTACTCCTCTGGTCGTAAGTCTTTCTAAGACCACGTAGTCGTAAGGCTTACTGTGACCACTCTTTGATTGTGGGAATTCCTATGACAAGTGTATCTCCAACCAACCTATCTACGATGATGAACTACATTGTCGGTTCATCTGACAAGGTGGTTAGAACGTGCGTTTATCTACTTACCACACACGATCTCTCTCTAACAACAACTGCTACACGATGAATGGCCTTTTACGTCTCTCTGACAGTAACTTCTATCAGGTGGTTATCATCCGAAGCGTTAAGGCGTCTTCTAGCATGGGACAATGGCCATCGCTTCACTGGCTATATAAAGGTTAACGTCAAAGGGAGAAAGGGAAGGAGAGCGCTAGCCATTCGCATGATTCTCTATTGTAATCCTTTTTCTGGTGATTAGCAGTTACATAGGACATAGGGTTATTATTCTCTTAGGAGAAGGCCCGAACTTAGATAAAGATTCACGTGTCTTTACTCTGTATGTGCATACTCTAGGTCTATTGAAAAAAATCCCCGAATTCAAACAAATCATACGTAAGATCGATATTAAAACATCAACAATATCTTATGCTACCTATATCCACAGACCTAGGTTACTCAACCTTATCCCATGGCTCAAAAACTCTAAAGCCAAAGCCCTAGCCGAGAAGCATTGCCCAGCTGATCAGACCAGTCCTTGATACCGGTCAACCCATTGACATAGACCAGTTTGATCGAAAATAGGTCTCGGTCTGACTGCTGAGGGCCCTCGGTCTGACCGTCACCCCTTGGCCAGTCAAACTGGCCTGGTTACCAGTTGATATGTAGAACTTCCAAAAAATCTGACACATTCACAAATTAGATTTATGACCTTCTAAAATTGCAATGATTTATCATAACGTAATCCAGAACCCTCTCATATGGTGCTTTACAGCTGATGGCCCCAGTGCGTATTTGGCTTCCTTGTACATATTGTGGACGGACCCTTGTAGTCGTTCAATTGTGCTCAACTGTTCATGACACAGTGTGGCTCCACCCTCAGACACGATGCGGCGTAGCCGGTCAACCTGCGATGATGAATGAGACATGTTAGGTATATACGCTTGAATTGTAGGATACAAATACAAACTTTAAGTATTTTACGACTTTGTCATACCATGCCGCACGGTGTCGGTCCGAGGCAAGTCCCAGCTTGTCGGTGTGCGTGGCCTGCATGGGGGCTGCACAGCTAGACTGGGCCGCCGTGACGAGGTGACAGCCTAAGCACAGAACATTCGGTCGGGCCGAACCAGTATGGTCCATTTACTATTTGTGTTGTGTCGTGCCATGTCTGGGCCAAATTAACAGTACCGTACCTCAGACCAAAATAGTTAGCCTAACCCATTTGACCAGGTCTATATACAAGGACGTCATACACGATCTACGTACTATGCTAACGGTGCCGGAGACATCAACCAGTGGCAGAGAGGATTTCTATCAGGACTGTCCTCACAAGTGGATGACATATGCTACACCCATTTGATGGCTGGTTGAGAATTGTCGAACGTGAAGTGCATCCTCACAAGGGGAAAATCTCTAGTAAGTTTTTTCAACGTGTGCCATGCATGTGCCCGCTTGATCCAACATTTATAATTCGGAATTGCCTTTGGATGTTCTCGCCGGAGCACCGTCGCTCGCTGCCAATGACCTGTGATGGTGTTGTAGCCAGCGCCTGCGCCTTTGTCCTGGCGTGGAAGCTAGCAACTCTGGAAGCAGCGGGGGAGGAGGGCAGAGGTCCGTTGAGCCTCACCGGCACCGGCAAGGCTCCACGTTAATGGCCCAATGTACTGTTAGGGGAGGGGAGGGGAGGAGGTTATGCAGGAGAAGCAGGGAAAGAAATGTGAAGCATCCAATTTGCATCCAACAATTAAAATAAGGGAGTGCCTATACAACTTTTGACTATTTTCTTCTCTAAAATCAGGTAAAAAATCAAGGGTCTAGATCATTTCATTCACTCCTATATAAAATCTCCTCAACCTAAATCCTAACCCTACCCTCACTCCCACCACACCCCAGCCGCCTCGCCTCCCCTGCACCGCCACCTGCCTCCTCGCCGGCATCGCTTCCGACGCCGACGAGATCCACTGATGACCACCTGCCTTCTCTTGCTCCTTCCCTCCCACGACCTTCTCCTTCGTCACCGCTCGCCTCCAACGCCCTCGTCCCGCCCTTCCTCCCCGTCTCCAGCAGCGAATGCCACCGGATCCGCCCTCCACCACCTATGACTCCACGACGTGTCGCCCCACCACCTACCTCGCCTACCGCCCTCCTCCTGCCCGCGATTGAGGTGGCGCCACCACCCCACCACCTCCGCCTCCCACCGCCGGTCCACCATCGCCCCAGTCTCCCTCTAAGCACGGGAGGCTCGGGTGAACCCTAACTCTAACACCTAAGCCATAATCCCACGGGGCAACAACGTGAAAACGATGGCGTTGCCAGAGACGAGGAAGATGCCTGCGGTGAAGACGGTGCACGTATCTCCACAAAGATCGAAAGACCATAAATTCGACAAATTTTGCCCCAAAAACCATTTAAATGTGGTATAGCACTTCCGTTAAAATAATCAAGTGAAACATATCCGATAATTTTCTCATTTGCTAAATAGCATTGGACTAAATTTGAGAAAATCAGCACAATTCTTACCCATTGGATTTGCGCCATGATTCGTGCGGCAGCCTCCCGTCTCCAGTGAACAGAGCTAGTACATGAGTGTTGTGACCGCGGCAGGTGAAGCCGCCATTGTAGCTGCATGAGCGCCGTTGCTGCTGTCGGTGTAGCCGTCTCCCCACCACCGAATGCCCTCGTGCCGCATGCCCCCTTCAACGAGCGACCACTCCGCTCTATGGCCCCCACCTCCCTTTTCCTTTGTGTTAAGGTGATGCTCTAAAGGCGCCATGTCCCATCGCCTGAGGGGATAGCAAGGAAGAGGAGGATATATGGGAAGGATGCCGGAGGTGGAGAAGAAAACACGTGTGAAGAGTAGGAGCGGCGTGGGGGAGCTCCAGGTGAGACAAGGCGGCAGCGGTGAAGAAGCTGTGGGGTGGGGGAAGGGCTTAAGGTGGTGGTGCTTAGGGTTGTGAGGGTCTGAGGGCATTGATCTGAAGGTTGCTATAGGAAAGATGAGGTAGGGCAGGGATTGGACGGCTGCGAAATCTGATTGATTTTTTCTGTCAAATCAGTTGATTGTGTGGTAGACATTCTCATAAATTTTTTTTGCTTTAGTGATAAATTGACAATACCATAATTTCATGGAATGATTTTATGCAAGGAACAGCCAGCTCTCTAGCCTAACGCTCCATGCGAGCTAAATCATAGGATAAAGAAAAAACGGGCATGCATTGTCGACCACAGGTCAAAAGTTCGGCAAAGCTAGGCATGCACACAACGTAGGATTTGACTGAATCCAATTGAAGGCAGCCGTGACCATGCCGGCCGGGCATTGCCTTTTTTTCGCGACGAATCCGCCGGAGAACAAAACCCAAGGGGCGTGCGTACGCAAGCGACATTAACCGACAGTAACTTCGAAATAGACATTTCATACTGCCTTGATTAGTTGCCTGGTCTCATCCGATCGACCATCAACCGAATGCGTGTTGTCCCAGCGCGCAGCCTGCTGGGTGCATGCACCCAGTAAGTAACACGGGCTGCGGCACTGTCATGCGATGCTGTCCCATCGCGATATCCGCACGCATACAGAGATGGGCAGGAAGGCACGTCAAGCCTGTCGCGCGCATCCATACGGTACAGAGTCCAGAACTCCAGACAGAGACGCTTTGCATAAGAACAGCATCAACAGCCTCTCCACCAGACAAGAACATACGGTATACACAGTCCAGAACTCTAGACAGACGCTTTGCATAAGAACAGCATCAACAGCCTCTCCACCAGGCAAGAACACTCGAAATTTGGATCTTCAAATCGAAGAGAGAACTGTAATGATATGTTTAGTGAATGAGTTCTACAAATGAAGTTACTGAACTACCTTTTTTTCTCCTTTTGAGAAGTTGGTGGCTGACATTTGTTAGTGTACATGAAATCCACTGGTTAACGACTTACTTACATACGAGTCTCGATTGTCCAAGCAACTAAAAAAATATTGGCATGATTCTCAGTTTTCACCATTGTCCATTATTGACACCGGAGATAATAATCTCATGAGGTGAACAGAAATGTTAAACCCTAACAACTATAGCTAGCATCAATGTAGCAACCACACGCAAGTAATAAGATGGAGTACCTTGTTAAGAAGAAGCACCACGCCTTTAACTTAACAAGAAACAGACATGTCAGGAAAGCGTGCCCCGAACTATTGATACGGCCGCCGTGGCCGTGGTGTGCTTGCCGCCGGCGCCCATGCCTCATGGGGCTGGCACGCGTATAAGGACACAGGCTGGGTCGCCGACGCCATGCTGTGCGGCTGCAACCAGCTCACGTGATGCTGCTCCTGCGGTTCCGGTTGGTGCCCGCGGTGCTCGTCAGCTTCCCCGCTGCCGGAGACGGATGCTGACGCATCGACGTCGTCCGCGGGGAGGCGGTGGAAGGTGGGGTTTGTGAACGCGGCGGCCACGACCACGACGGTGGTGGCGGCCACGAGCGGTCCGGCCACGGTCCCTCCAACGATCTGGCCGTAGGGGCCAGCGAGTGATATTGAGAGGCCCCAAAGGGCGCGGGGCACCGCCGCGGACATGGAAGGCGGAAGGAAGGTGGCCGATATGGAGAGGATCTCGTACCGGCCGTGGAAGACGATCGCAGCGGCCGTCGCGCCGCCTTCAGCGTTAGGGGAGGGGTGGCGGAGCGAGACGTTGGCGACAGCGCCTGTGCAGGCGAGCACGCAGATCCCAAGGCCGCGGAGGCGCGCAAAGCCCGCGAGCGCGCGGGCGACGTCGCCACCGCTGGGGATCTCCAGGACGTGAGGCCGCATCGCTGCCGCGGGCTCCGCCTCCCGCGTGACCACCACCGGCGGCTTCGGCTTGTTCTTGGACCCCGGCGGCCGTCCTGGCCTCCGCTTCCCCGTCTCAATGCTCCTCCCGGACCCGGAGGCCGCCGGTGTGCCACTCGCATCCTTCGTTTCCTCCGCGCCGTCACGGCTGTCCACTTCGTCAGAGAAGCAATCCAGCTGCTGCCCGTGGCCACCGTGCCCGGGCCGCGGGAAATCTAAGACGAACCTGTCGACCTCGCGGTCTTGGTAAGGCCTCTTCTCCATGCCTCCTCGGCCAAATCTTGCGCGAACTAATGGTGGCAGTAGCACTGAAGAATGGCCAACGAAACGAGAGAAATTATAACTAGCTAGCTTGGGGTGTAAGAGTAACGTTCGTGGCCGCGTAGTAATAATAGGAGGAGGGGTCCTCGGCTCTTTTCCATGGCATGTGCAGCTAACTAGCGCAGCAGCTGTGAGGAAGAAGATTTGTTTGAATTGAGTGCATAAATAGTATCGTAGCTAACTTTTCTTTTTTGTAAATCTAGCACTTATGCATATAAAATTATAAATTTAGCTTCATACTTAAACCAACCACGCTTGAGGACCATAGTAGAAAGCTACCACAGGAGCCGACCGCGACAGCAACCATATATGCATTTATATCATTAATCACTAATTAATATCACTAATCACGAATTAAATGCTAATTAATCATATGCATCGGCCCTGCCGTTGCGCCCCTGAGTGGGAGGTTGGCTAGCCTGGCCCATGCCGCGGTCGGGTGGCGCGGCATGCTTCGTGGGTCCCACCACCTGTTATGCGGGGCCATCCTGTGCTGCGTTCATCGGCAGTGCCATGGTGGCCGGATGCTGCCACATCTGGGTGGCGTGGTAGGAGCCACTCGTCCACTGCTGGTTTTTCTATGCTTGATAAGGGTCTAGATTTACAATTTTGTGCCGTATAGGGTTAATTTTGAAATTAAGGTGCATAATAGGGCCAAATAAAAAATCACTTTTTGGCTAGGCGGCAAGATATAAGGTGGATTCTTTTGGGTTTATGGATTAACTTTTTACAATAATTAATTTTCAAATAAAATGTCTGTTTAAGACGGGTTTACAAGTCGATTGTAGTAGACAATGTCCTGACTTCATCTATATTAACTAAAATCGCACGATAATATCTTTTTCTCCGTATTCTCTCTTACAAATAATTAAAATTTTAAATCAAAAACTATAACCTAAAAGAATACACTCGTAAGCAGGGGATACGGGAGGAGCACGAGGACAGGATTGGCCACCGGATCCCGGGCGAAAGTGACTGCAACAAGAGAGCTAGGCCCCTGCCTTTAATCTTTTATTTATCTTTTGTCCTCTTCACGACCGGCCTCCTCTTTCTTTTGCCCTAGCTGCGCGATCTTGACGGAGACCAGAGAGAGAGAGAGATGTGTGCCCATGCTGGTATGCACCAGTGTCCGTGTGCGTGTATCGATCGGCGAAGTCGGTGTTGCTTGTACGTGTGAAAACTGAGCAAAAGCGCGCGGGGCGCCATCGATTCGAGATAGCTATCCCACCCACCCACTGGCCGCGCGCCGCCGCACCCTTTGACGCCACGCCAAGGAACGCACGGCGGCCGCGTACGTCGTTGCATGTGCCGACCGACCCAGGCCGCGCGCTCTGCAGACTAAGTGGGCGGCGCCCGCGCGCGCTGCCGTGCGTTCCCCGTTTCCTTTCGTCGGGATCGTACGGCTCTCGGGCTCCTTTCTGTCTCCGGCTCGTGCATGAACATGGCTTCTTCAGCATGCAGATCGATTGGGGGTGCATGCATGGTGCAGGCCACCGTGTGTGGTGCACATCAGGTTTGGTGCGCGCGCGGGAATCGATGGAGATGGTGAGTCGGTCCAGCGCTGGTCGGGAACGTACGGGCTGTTTGGTTGCTAACTATATTTTGCCAATAAAAATTACCACACTTGCCTAAGTTGAGATGCTCAAATTTTTTGCCACACCTTAGCAAGCCTAAGAGAATCTTGCCACACTTTTTTGAGTCATTGACGCGTGAGACCTAGTTTGCTGGAAGGGAATCTTGTCACAACTGTGCTGCAACCAAACAGCTCCTAAAGTTGATCAAACTTGCCTAACCTTAGGCGTGGTAAATTGTGGCTGGCAACCAAACACCTCCGTACACAAACGCTGTATCATATCTACGGCTCGAGGAGCAGGCCGGTGGATTATTTTAGGATGTAGTTTTAGTTTTAATGTCTTTTAAATTCTGGTTCATAAAAAGTAGTACACAAAGAAAAATAATTGTATATGATTTTAGTTGGTATAACTGAACTCGGTATAGTGTCAACTATAATCTACCTATAAATCCCATATTGAAAAGATACATCGATTAAAAGTTAATTATTGTAGTAAAATGATAGAGCTAAAGCTAAAGAAAAAACCCAGGTGTTAAAAGGGGATTGGATCACAATAACAACGCCCACATTTGTACTTAGGGTACGGACTTAGGTCATGATGCCATGTCTGAACTCCTGAAGCATTTCAGTATTGCATAGCAAATGGATTGGTGGCGCACTCAGTCCCGATGAGCAACTTGCGTGAAATGATCCAACGACAACGCGACTAGGTTTACACAATATTTTCAATTCCTTAGTGACAACGCGACTAGGTTCACACAATATTTCGAATTCCTTAGTGAAATCAATCGGCCTGCGCGGATTCGAATAGCGATGGCAACGGGGACTTCCTCGTCAAGGCACGGAGGAACATTCTTCAATTCTCCGACCTCGACCCTACAGTGACCTCAGGAGAGCATTCTTCAGTTCTCATCCAGCCCCAGCACCCGATGGGCTACGGATACCCCTAGAGGAAGCAAGGACGCTCAGACTGATGAAAGGTGGAGAGAAGGCTCTGGTGGTAATGTCGATCTGCAAGGGCACACATTCACCAACAACAAGAATGGAGGCGGCACTAGACAGTGTGAGGTGAAGAAGCACTACTGGCGCAGCAGCAATGTGCACGAGGTGACGACTAGCAACAGGAGCTGAGGCACCGGCGGCAATACCGATCCGCAAGAGGGGCGTGCCACCTTCGACGGCAGGAGTAGTAGTTTTGAAGTCTCTTGAGGTAGAGGTGAGGGTGCAATGACCACCCGTAGCTTATCAAGTGGTCAATTGATTTGAGGAATGGTAATAAGATGGATCTTGAGTTCTCGGTATATTCAAGAGATAATGAGTACAATGCTCTACACCATGTCATATTACCGATCGGGACCCATTGGAGGTCGGGGATAACTGGACAAGGGATGCGAGAACGTTCTCGTCCCTGTTTTGGCCCATAGGGAGAGCTTCCCACCACCTAACGTCCTCCTGGGGAGAAGAAACCGCACCAATCTCCCCTAATGGCCGGAACTAGTTCGGCAAGTTGGGGCTTGCTTTTCCATGCCAATCAGGGGCCCGGCCGGCACGGCACAACACGGCACAATATGTGGCAGGCTAAGCCGGTATGGCATGAACTACCCAGCGGGGCCGAATCTGAGAATCAGGCATGTCGGATGGCACGACACACTACAATGAGCCATGCTCGGACCGGCACAGCCCAAAATCCTCGATGCCACCTAGCACACCTTGCCGATATCAACATGGCCATTGAGGAGAAGGGAGGGGAGGAAGCTCGCTGTCGTGGCTTGTTGCTGACTCACCGGCCCCAAATCCCCCCTCCTGTGCACTTGGCTCTACTCAAATTTGGGAGGGGGAAGGGGACAGCCAGACATCCATCATCGTCGTGTTGGGCTCATGGCCGCCACTGCTCAAATCTAGGAGACAAGGAGAGGGGAAGAGCACTCGCGGCCGTCGTCGTTGTGGTGGGCTTCGTGGCAGCCATCGCTCAAATCTAGAAGAGAGAGACCGTACAGGCCATGGCTATCACCAACCGACGATAGGAGAGAGAGAGTGAGCTAAGAGAGAGAGAGACTGAGCAGTGTGGCCTATGGGAGTGTGACGGTGCGCGAGAGAGAGAGCTCATGATGGAGAGAGAGAGAGAGAGAGCTGGCGGTGACCCGAGGATCTAGGGGCAGTGGGCGGCCTTCTCGCGTGGTCCAGCTCTACTCCATCTGATCCTCACCGGTGATCGGCCCCCGCTCCTCAACCGCGGTGCCGTCCATGGCAATAGCTCAATGGCGGTAGCGTCTATGGCTCCACACGTCCAATAGGGCTAGTCCTGGGCCAGAACAACATGGTAGCACCTGTTGTGCACTGGGCCATGCCTGGGCCTCGCCAAAGATGAGTCATGCCTTGGCAACACGACAGGGTGGCTATGCCAAGCTAATGGTGGCACAACAAGGTGGCTATGCCAAGCTAACACAGCCGAAGCCCATCGGGCCTATGTCGTGCCGATACGGCACAGCCCAACTCTTGCTAGAACGAGGTCATTGCCATCCCTAGGTTCAAGCATTCAACTTAGAGTCTTTAATTAAAGACTAAATTATACTATAAGTCAGCAAACTTGTTTTGTTAGTTGAAGTAGGTCACCAAACTCTAAAACTACGTATTTAAGTCATTAGAGCATGTACAATGGTGTAATTTCAACTATTTGTAAACTTTATCACATGGGACACAAGATGGTGTGGAGGAAAGAGGGGGAGCATATAGAATTGGACCGTCTCGCATGCAATAGTCGACTGTAACACGAGAAACAAAATACATTGTGTCATAGATGAGCTATCTATAGAGATATGTAACAAGGCAATTCACTGTAGAAACTATCTTTAGTGTCATTTATAAATAATATAGATAATTTTTATAGACAATAGTTACCTATATTATTGTAGATACGCGAACACACGTTTAAGTCTGGGTCACCTAATGTCGCTGGCAGCCAACTCAGGACGGACCAATGACGTTGCCCTGTGTAGGTTGGCATGAGAGGCACGTGAGGCATGTGCATGTCTATTATGCATTGAACCCCGGCTTCCATACCGGTTCATGTCCCTTGACCTCGATAGAAACTAATCTGCCCAACGACTCGACAACAACGAGTTGTTGGTTCGTGCACTGCCGTAGCCGGAGGGAGTAGAGCAAAGCTCGAAGAAGGCATGCACAAAATCAAAGTTACTTTTAGCACTATTTCGTATCGTATTTACAAAAATAGCAATATAACAACCGTATTGATAAAAATATCATTTTTGCTGTCGGAGGGTCGGGCGGCAGCACCCCGAGGCAATATGTGGTGCTGCCGCCGGCGGCAGGTGACGACCGGTCCTCACTAGACGGCAGGCAGCCTGTCACCCAGGGAGCAGGCCGCAGGCAAGCCTACCGTCTAGCCCGCAGGCGGTAGGTAATTAGGTCGGCTAATTAGCTAGCCTAATTACCTGCCTAATTTTTTCTGTTTAGTATTTGTTTAAAATTTTAAATATACCAAATAAGCTCAAAAAACTTACAAAAATTTATGTACAATCTCTCGACACAATGTTCCTCTTAGTGTAATTTTTGGGGAATTTTATCCATGGTTAATGTTGCTCAAAAATTCATATAATTTTGATATTTTTATGAGTTTTTACATATAATAAACGAGCTCCAAAAATTACAAAATTTTATGTGAAGCCTCCCGATGTAGTAATAGTTATTATATAATTTTTAAAACTTTTTGTAGTCCGAATTAGCCACATTTGTTCGGATTAACTTAACAATAAATTTAACGAATATTTCACTTTTTTTACAATTTGATACATTATGAATTTGTATAATTAAAAGTAATTACAGTACTACAAAAAATGCATCACAGGATGCGATATGGCTCACTCTTCTAAGCCACTGCTATCTTCTTGCTGCGTTTGCCTGCCCGTACGTGGTCTTGTCTTCCGTCGTGCACGAGCATGTCCCGTTGAGTACGTCAGTCGGTCTGGAGGTTGCGTATCAAGTCGGAGGAGGTATGGAGACTGTTTGTGCCTTAGTGGCGGTGGTGGTCGAGTTGTCGATCGAGTAAGGTCGAAATTGTCCAATTGAGACGTGCCGAACTACGAGCTGCCCGTAATGATATCATGTACAAAGGACTCTAGAAATCTCCCTTGTGGTGCGAGCAAGCTCTCGCCCTGGCTGTACGACGTGGCAGCGAAGCCGAAGGAGCTCTGCCCACCGAAATGTCCAAACCCTGAGTATGCCGAGAATGCTGAGCCTTGCCCTGCGTACGCTGCAAACCCTAGCGCCGTGTACTGCTCTCTAGAAGCATCTGGGAGGCCCGTGTCATCATCAGTGGACTCGTCGTCACCCCCATGTTGAATTGGAGACTGCAAGATGAAACAATATTATTCACAACAAATATTTCGGATGTACAATGCAAATCTCATACCTCCCGAATGTGCAGCAAAGATGAACAACAGGGAGCGGTAGTCTATGCAGGTGGTGCGGACGACAAAAGGAATGCATCTTGATGACGGACCTGTGGCAGGAGAATGTCATGATGTTAGTGGAACGCAAGGCGTAATAGGAAAAAACATGTAGATTCGTACGTAAGCTACCTCCTCATTGGTATAGCACATGGATGATCGGTGGCTAGTACTATGATGCCATGCAGACTCAGTACATTGCGATGGCTGGCCGGACTCGCTAGGTCACGATGACCTGGCGGGTGAGCATGGTGCCCCACTGGGTGGCTCATGTGCGTACTGTGATCCGAGGAATGGCCGCAGGTAAGATTGTGCACTAGTTTTTTGGCCTTCTTTAGGATGAACTTCATAGTCTTCTGTAGGACCAGTGGTGTCTCCAGACTA
The DNA here is from genome assembly GCA_036346575.1 of Dendrocalamus sinicus. Taxonomy (NCBI): domain Eukaryota; kingdom Viridiplantae; phylum Streptophyta; class Magnoliopsida; order Poales; family Poaceae; genus Dendrocalamus; species Dendrocalamus sinicus. The sequence goes on from CM070662.1 coordinate 31,027,563, forward strand.
CTTATGGCGGCCTCTGATGCGTATGTGATGCGCTGCGCCCACTCCAACTGAAGTGACATATGAAATATGTTCAGTAACGACCAGTACGAATTTATTGAATGCAATGATAAGATATTTGAATTGTCCTACGCTGTCATGCTGCCGCGAAGCGCACTGTGAGGATCGATGAAGCGGTCCAGATGTTCCTCGTGTGTGATGCGCTCTGGGCGATCTGGTGGAGGAATGATCAGTCTGCTGCATAACCGCGGTACGTACCACATCACGTACTCATCGTACGTCTGAACGTCGTACAGACGCTGCTCCATGATGACATCGACATGTGCCCTTTCCGCCCATGCCGTTGTCCATTGTTGCTGCATTGGCTGCCAGTCCGTACCATGCCAACCAGCCTCGATTGCCTGCATTTCCAAAATCATCAACATTACATAGAAAGACATATGAAAGTGTACACAATAGTCGGATGGAGTTTGACTCACTGATGCACGGCATGCGGTAGGAACCTGCTATCCAGAGGGGGGCACGGCCTGGTGCAAACTCAATTGTCGCATCACGTGCTGCGGCGCGTAAGCTTCCACCATGTATGAGAACACCAGATGGTGTGTCGTTGTCCATAGCTCCTCGTCCTCCAGGCAATGCAGCGACAGCCCATGCGGCGATACACAATGCACGAAATCTATCGTCTATGGAGTCCATATGACATCGCTGTCGTGCAACGACTTGAACTCGTTGTGCCACAACAAGTAGCACCTCGGCTGTTTGCCCTTCACTCACCATTGACAGGCAGCAGTCCACCGCATGCCCATAGTGGGCCCATTTATTAGGTCGTTGGCGAACTCGCCGAACGGGTGCACTGACATCACGATCGTCGAACATCCTACAGGAAAGTGCTCCTAACTCCACAGCTACAAGAGCACGTAGCCTCCTCTCGCCGCCTCTCGTCGACCGTAGGTGAGGGAAGCCAACATACCCGAAAAATACCATTTAAAATTAGAGATAATTATGTGTAACATGCCATACACCTACCCTCCTCACCCTCTTGCCTCCACGCGTTCACTCCGCAAGCTTGAATTAGATCGCCTCCTCACGCCCCCGCCTCTGCTTCCTCTCAGCCCCACTTTCACCTTCTCTCGCCTCACCTAGATCTAGCCCCCATCTCCGCCAGTCTCTCGCCCTCGCCTCTACCCCCTCTCGCCACTACCAGTTCCTTGACCCTAGATCCCTCATCATCTCCTGAATCCCTCACCGCCAACCTGAATCCCCTCACTGTTAGATCCATCACCCCCGGATCCATCGCTGCCAGATCCCCTCGCCACCTAATCAGGAGCACCTATATCCTCTCACGTCGAAACCCCTTGATGCCGCCAATCTCAAAGCTTGCCATCGCTTACCCCTGCCTTAACGCCGCCAGCCTCGAAGTTTGCTGCCGCCAACCCCTAACTGCCTTGATGCCACCCCTCTAGATCCACATCCTAAAGCATGAATTGGCAAGGCTCGTGGAATTTCATGTTCTACAAGTAATTTTTTATGTGGAATTGGTACTTGTTCATGTGGAGTTGGTACTTGTTCATGTGAGTACTAGTACTAGTTGTGATCTGCTCGCTGAATGAATGAATGCTCGTTGTTCAATTAGACAAACTTCAAGTTCGTTAATTAAATCTTTGCACAGAAAGAATGGTGCTTGCTGTGCTCTATCCATTACTTTTGCTATGCTCTGTGATATGGATCAAATCTCGAGATGATATTTTAATCTGTAGATGGCAAGGTCTTTCATGGTGGTAATTCCCAAACAGATATGTGAAGCATGAATTATAGATGCAATTTACACTAGGGTAGACAAATTCTCAACCCACATACACCATAGGCCCACAACACGTGAACGAGAGAGATAGGATTAATTAATCTAACAGATAAAAATCGACATCATAGATGAAACCCATACACATAAAGATGAACCCTAGATAGATCCTCAAGGGCTCGCACACACATGATAACAGGGTTAGACTCTCGTAGCACTCAATTCATAATCTAAACTCCAAGTTGCAATGAGTGCACCCTTTAAGCCTTTTATAGGCAACACACACTGGCACGCAAGCCAAAACATGTACCGCTCAAGTCCCATTAGAACTCACCTATACACCTTAGGCCCTGTTTGGATCAGTTTCAGATTCTTAAAAACCAGCTATTACTTCTAGTTTTTAAAAGCTGGTTTCTAAGCAAAAACTGATGGGGTGTTTGGATCCCCTAGTTTTTAAAAGCTGGTTTCATTTATGATTGATGCTAATAGACTATTATACCCTTACATTTATTACTCTTGAACAGCACATTAAACAGTCATGCGTGGTCTTTAATGAGGGTAAATGGGTATTTGTGCCAAAAAAAACTGGCAAAAGATGGATATCAACAGCTTCTTGGTTTTTAAGAATCTGGGTAGGTAGAATTTAAAAACTGCCCTAAAAACTGACCTGTTTGGATCTCACCCAGTTTCCAAAAGCCAGATTCTTAAAATCTGGGTGGATCCAAACAGGCCCTTAGGACTCTTCAGTTGACCGGTTTTCAAAAAGAACTCATGAAGAAACCAAATTAACCTCCTCTTTTGTGGCATGCATTGCGCACCCACCTCCAAGCTCCAGCATACATGCATGTCAAGCACTTCCGCGCTAGTAGTTTCTCCCCTTCGGCAAAACGGCTTCTATCTGTGAATCATAAATAGAAATTAGTGTAGTACTTGGGACCGCATCACTCTGTCCATTGCTTTTACTATGCTTTTGTCTATTGATGTGCTCTGAAATTTCTCTTGCCGCTTGCAATGCTCTCTCATGCAGTAGTTATTTTAATAGAATTTGATAGTAGTATTCACACAAGTGTTCTTTGAATTACTGAATTGGAGTACAGAGCTGTACTGTTTAATACTTTAATCCCCAATTACCGATGCTAAAATTGTTCTTGTTGCATATGATTCCCTGCAGCAATTTGTTGGTCCTCTGTACATGTGCAAGGAGGCAGAACACAAAAGATTTACAAAGCATTGTGTGAGCTAAACCAAGATGTAGCCGAGACGAACAAGCATTGGGGTGTTCCTAGTTTTGACGGTAGGAATGTTTGTTTGGCAAGATTGACAATTGAATGACAATGTAATGGTTGAATATGTACTCTATGATATGAGCCTATCAGGAACTATACTCTATGGTCAGTATTGTGCTTCATTGTTTGATCGTGGGAATTGTTGGTAATGCGTGCATGCTACAACTTGATTTTAGGTTTGTTTTGGATGATTCAAATGAGTTCTACTCTGTTGTATTCATTGCCCTCCTGTAAAATTATCTGAGATTTGGTTTGTGCATGTTGCTATAGTTTCGTTGTATGGTATCACATTCACATAGACTAGATCGGTACCAAAAAATATATAAAAATTTTGAAACTTCGTGTTTAAGTAGAAAGGAGCAAAAACCAAATAGACTTTAGTACTACAACCAGGAGTAGTATGGATTTTTTCCCATCAATCCTCTCTTTTAGGGTTTTGGGAGCCAATCTCTTGCTAAATGCTTCTCTCTGCTAGTTCTAGATTATTAAAGAAGTGAATTCATAGATAATCAAAACAGAAACTGAAAAAATAAGAATATAGAGCTCTATCAAACTAGCAGAAACTGAAATTAGAATAGTCATCTGTTTCCAAATTTTATCTACGGTATGCCATCACCGTACGGTATGCCATCACCGTCACTTTCCCATCACAGCCCCTCCGTTAGGCTCTGCTAAAAGACGATTTTGCCCTCGGTTGTCACATGAAAACACTGGTCTATTATTTACCATCTTTGCTATACATACTCCATGCCACTCTAAACAGCACGTATATGCAACAAGAAGATTTTTTTGGCCTTTAGAGAGAGAAGCACGACAAGAATTCTATGGTATACAAGTTCATAACATCACAAATCCATAATTTTCACGTGCGAGCACATGAACAAAAATAGGCCATACAAGTGCATGGAGACATTTACAAGTCCGTAACCTTTGACACTAGTATAGTGCCTGTGCTAACGCCACGGCAGCATTTTAGGGATGCACACGAAATCAACCAAACGAATTTTTGAATGGCCATACATGTTTTGTTCCCTGCTGTCAAAACCAATTTTTGAATGGCCATACATGTTTTGTTTGGATAATTGGGTTCTTCTTGGCAACAAAGTTCATCCATGAATGAAAAGCAGACATATACATCGATTATTTTGGTGATCACTACAAATAATTGAAGACATCCAAATGGCAAAAGTTCAGTTACAAGTCAATGAACGCTGAAATATAGATGACCACATGTGTATGATATGGTGCCACATAATACATGCAACTCGAGGCAGCATCCATTGAGCAATGATCTAACCCGATGACAGCCAGAAGCATATTAGTAGAAGGAAGATGGTTTGATACAAAAGACTTCATCCACTCCAATGCTCCAAATCAGGATGGGGACCTAATCCTGCAACCGAATGGATGAAGTTATTAGAACGTTGAAACCACCATTGCAAAAAGAAAATGCATCCTAAAATTTTACTTAATTGCTTTCCAAATTTATGAGATATGAGATTCCAAATTTATAAGAATAGGCAGAAGCACATTATAACTTAAAGGCATGTGTAGCTGCTACTTGATTCAGTTTAAATTTAGCTGCAGATTTATTAAGAAAAAAGAAATAGTCATTTAGGACATTATTACCACCTTTTCACTAGTCGAGGACGTCTTTATACACAATATTTTTGGTGCTCTTCCCTGTTGGATCTAATTCCTTCTTTGGTTTTGCCAAAATTCTTGTTGTTTGCCTGGACACACCCCTCGACAACGCAACATAGAGCTGCCCATGTGAGAACACTGGCTCTGGAAGATAGATCCCAACATTTGGGATGGTTTACCCCTGCGCTTTATTTATGGTCATTGCAAAACTTAGGCGAATTGGGAATTATTTCCTCTTGAACTTGAAAGGAAGTGAAATATCATCTGATGGAGACATAGGGATCCTAGGTATGAACACCCTCTTGCCTGCATGATGACCACCAACTATTTCTGCATCAATTGCATTGTCTTGGAATGCTCTAACCATTAGTCTTGTTCCATTGCACAAACCATTGTTAGGATCAAGATTGCGGAGAAGGATTACAGGGCAGTTGGTTTTTACTTTGAGCTCATGTGGGGGGAGACCATTTGGAGTGATGGAGTTCAGGAAGTCAATAGGGTAGTTATTTCTTGTATCGTCATCGGCAGAGTCGAAGCTATGATAAACCTTTTCCTCACCTGGAAACTTGTCAATCATACTTGCATTTAGCTGATCTACATGTTCATTTTTGGTAGAAAGGATGGCGCGTGTGCTCATATAAGCTGATGATCTTACATTTTTCTCAAGTGATGGGAAGACTTCTTGAATGAGTTTGATTATTGAATCTTCGTTGTCTGTATAGCCAATCAAAATATCATCTGGATGGCGTACATAATCATCTCCAATCGTCTCTTCAGTTCCATTCCCAATTCTAAGGAGGTAATCTGCAAACCATGGGTCGGATTGAGCCCTCATGTTACGTGACAACCGTATCTTTCTTATACCCTCCCACAAATAAGATCTCTGCAATGTAGCATCTATTACCTGTGCTCTTGTCCCACGTGTTACCACAGGTAGCACCTGTCTAAAATCTCCACCAAATACCATAACCTTTCCCCCAAATGGCAAACAAGAATTCATAATATCCTGCAGGGACCTATCAAGACACTCAACTGCTTGTCGCCTTGTCATTGCTACTTCATCCCAGATAATCAAGGATGTTGTACGCAGTAACTCTGCAGTGCCACTTTGCTTTGTGAAGCTGCATGTGCTATTGTCAGCAAGATTAATTGGGATTTTGAACCTTGAGTGTCTTGTCGTCCTCCGAGCAATATGGGCGCCGCAATACCGAAGTTGCGATTGCAATGGCTATTAATCCCTCCGGCGCCTTTGTACCAAGAAGTGCCTTATATAGGAATGTCTTTCCTGTTCCTCCAGGACCATCCACGAAAAACACTTGGCTCTTCTTATTCATTACACAATTTAATATTTCATCAAATCCTTCACGTTGTTCCTTGTTAAGAGATGTATATATATCCAAAGGTTCTTGGTGGACCACACACGACAAGTTCCTCCTAACCTCCTCATCATGTCATTGTTAAATTCATCCGCTTGACACAAGAAAAGGAACATGAAATAAGTAAATAAAATATTTATTAGAATTATTTTCAATGATTATTCTGCTGAAAATATTACTGTATCATTCAAATTCGGGTAGATCATAATTCTGATATCCTTCCCCATTGATTGAACTAAATCCCGTATGTCTCTAAGAACCATTTGTTCTAATGCTCTTTGTGTTAGGATTGTCTCGCTGCAATCTTCGGACAAAGATTCCTTGTGCTTGTCCCACAATCCACGAATGTTGGTGGCCTCACAAAATACAAGAATAGTCGCAAATAACCTTGCAGAGCGGCAAGCATCTCAAAAGTTGTTGCCTCACTCAAGCGGTCATCAATCGTTTGATCCTTTCTATGAGCCCTCTCTTCTCGCATGTTTCTCTGAAAGTAGGTGCGTGATTCCAGCCACTGTCCTTAAATTCTCATATGATGTTGCACCTGTACATGATTTAGAAGTACTCTCAAGAAATACATTTCCCCTTCAGTAGGGTGTGCATACAATCGCCCCACCTGTCCCCTTTGCTTTCTTGTATGCCACGCCTTCTTACCACTAATCCACCGGTAGTGTTCGGATCTCTCTATACAAAAATTTCCTTGCAAAACTATCAACACGGTTCAACGTGAAGTATTCGTGAGTGTCGTCATAGTTGCGAGATGGTGATCGACAACATCTTTGAGATTTGATTTCTTGCATAGTAATAGACTGCATATTAGGTAGATGACACTGGAGCTGCAAAACAGATGGAGAGACTCCAAAAAGGTGGAAGCCGAAAATCCTATGTACAGCCTCCGGAGGTGATATGTATCTAGCATCCCGTATTGACGGATCTCATTGATTACTCAGCGGGATCAACAGAGAATGATGCACAGTCGTGGCCTTTCGTACATATTTAAACAAGTACTTACAAGCTTTGATGCTTGAGCAAGCTTCAACATTTATGTGGCAGTTATATGTCATGAGCAGCCCAGGATTGTATGGAACCACCCACCTATTGTCCAACTCGGCACCTCTTACTTTCACACGCCGTCCATCATCCCTCCTCCTATACAAAGGATATGAATCTTTGCCTTGCTGTGTTGTTGCACAAAACTGTCTAGGATAGCGAAAGCGACATTCTCCATTAACCATACAAGCACACTTTCTATTCAAGACGCCACACGGGCCATGCAGCATATGCGTGATGACCAGGCTATGCAACACAGGGTATTTATCCTTGTCTGGTAGCTCTGCAGAAATGACTTTGTCATAAGCATCTGGGGTTGTTAACTTACTGCCTTTCTTCATAATCAATAGGATGTGTTCATGTGGAAGTCCCCTCTTCGGAATTGGTGACATGGACATATCTTGCCACCTCTCCAAAATACATTTTCTTGATCAATAAATCTTTTATGGACTGCAGCTTGGCCCTGTATACTCTTGAAACAAGGTCTGGCCTATCTTGTGGTTTTTGGCCAGACTCAAGATTTTGAGTAATCTCCTCCCAGTACGGATTGCAAGTCATGGTGATGAAGTAATCTGGTTTTCCAAAACGCTGGACTAAAGCCATTGCATTAAGAAATCTCTGCATCATGTCACGATCGCCACCAGGGAAACTACGAGGTAGCACTATTCTCTTGCCAACCTCTGAAGCTCTTGTCTCTCCAGCAGAAATTACATCAACCAAACCCTACGTGAAAAATAAAAATTTACTGCATGGATGATTAATTAGTGTATATTGATTAGGCTTGAATTGTTGTGACATAATATTTTGCAATAATAAAACATTGCATAACTTACCTGATATAGTTCCGCGTGTATGAGTTTTTGGTTATCAGGGTTAGAATACCAATCAAGCCTCATAGACTCGATCTTTATGTACATGTCAACGGCTCATTGTTGGAAAAGTCGTCCCCCAAATAGCAATATGTTAAAAAGCCCCTCTCTAACCTGCATCAAAAAACAATAGTACTCTCTTGTTGTCACAAATCTTCCAGATTGTCTTTCTTCCACCATGGTACTCATGTATTCACCTTCATGACGTCCGCATCATCCTCACCATGCTCTGTCTCAAATGGAAATTATATATTAGTATGTACCCATGCGTTTTATTAAGGCATTGGAAATTAAATCATGTTAAATTTTGTTGGATCTGCCGGATCTGTTGCATCTGTTGGATCAACAGAGGTGTGTCCTTCCATATCGATCACTATATCATTGTACGACATAAATTTATTCCAGCCAGTTTCTCCCTTAGGGTAAAATATCGGATATGCCAATGGATCATAACATCCATGATATGCTTTGATATAGCGCGGGCGATCCCCTCTGGCATACACAAGCACACTCCTATCAAAACATCTTTGGGGATCATTGCCATCTAACCAGATAGCCGCCACTTGTGCGCGTGGGTGCATTGTACCTTGTTTTCAGCAAAGAAATATATGTATAAAATCAATCATTGATTTATGAGTAAAAATAAATCAAATTTATTTGTAGAATAAAAATATTTTGCAATACATAAACATATCCTGAACATGTGTACCTTCGTTGATGCAGCGTTACATTAGTATTGAGTTCAATTACATAGTCATCAAAATTTGGAATAGCTCCAACTCTGTTAAAGGTGCATGCGTATGGGTTGCCTTCCATTATTCGCAGCACGATTCGATAAGATTGATATCTAGGTCAGCGATCTCTGTACTCTGGCGCCAAACCTGTCATCCTCCGTATCATAAAAGTAGAGTTGCAAGTGGCGAGGCCCTTTAGAACACTGGAACCAATTGGTCCAGCGATGGTACAAGGCCCCATGCACACGAAATGTATATATACCAGTCTCGCGCGGTGGCAACTCGTCGATCCAAGGTTACTCCAAGGCTCGTGAAAGAGAAATGAGCGTTGAAGTACCGAATATTTTGCCGAAATATTTTGCATCATTATCTACGACTTGTGAATAACCTTTTTAATTCAGTAGGCACTGTGGAACATGTACTTTTATCTTTCCTTTTACGCAAGCGAATCCGGTGGTTCATATTGAAACCTCATTGCTGCACAAGACAAGCGGTTAGGCACCTTTCTCAAAACATGGTGCCTATCGAGCAAATTTTAGTAGACATAATCATAAGGATCTTCATTGGTATTCAAATCAACACCATTGACACGACACGATAGGACTCGAAGGCACCATCTGTTATGAAAGCAAGCGCGGCCGTCATTACACAACATTAATAAGCGAAACACCGTGATGACACACAAAATAAAGTTACCTTCACCAACGTCTTGCCTAGTCTCATCGTCATCAAGAAGATCATCAATATCCAAGGCATGAGGTGCCTCGGATGTTCCTCGCATGATGTTTGCTCGAACATTAGGAATAGAACACACCGATCGATTGTGTTATTAAAATAAAAAAATAAACAAAGAAAAAGAACACACCTTCATCAGATTGATTGTTTATAGGTTCGAACAAGGCACTATCATATTCTATATCATTCTGTCCTATATGCAATGTTTCCTTCACCAAGACACCGACTGACTGTATTCTCATCTTTTTTTGTAGTCCCTATTTCTCTACAACATTTTTTCCTTCTTGTGCTCATCCATATTGTTGTACCTCTCTCTTTCTGCAAGGGCCCTTTACCTATTTGAGCTGCTAACTGGTCACCATTGGGTGGAAAACATTGGCATGGACAGATGATCTATTCTATTATATACATATAGTACAACATGCTACTATTGCTTGCACAAATTAAAAAAAATACAAGGATGGCACCTGGAGTTGCCGCACTTGCATTCAACAGAGTGTGGCTTGACAGGTTGTTGGGCACACAAGAAGTATCATAGATCGGTTGTCTTCTCCGGACATAATTATAATTTCTATGTAGACAATCCATGTTGTTATCCGGACAGACATTTTCCTTGTCCTCATCGTTTGATGCTCGGAGAATACTTGAACACGCTCCATATGGTGCTTGTTGACCTATCATGGAGCAGGATGAAACATTAATTTTTCATTGTCCGGACATAATTATTATTGCTTAATAAAGAGTAACATTTCAAATAACAAAGGAACCATTATTAAATAATAAATAAGCAATACCATGATCAGGTCCTATAGTATGTGTTGATGATTTTGTCCTCTTCAATACTCGTTGTTCCCAGCGCCTTTTATTCCTTTCTTCTCTTTGCTCGGTGGATTCCTCAGCCTTTATCCTTGCTCGGTATTCTCGTTGTTTTCTATTCCTCTCTTCCCTCTTTCGCTCTGCCTCATCCACAGGTGCTGCAAGTGATTTTAAAACTGAGAAGGTTATAAAAATATCGAAAGCTATTCCGTCACAGCCGAGGGAGCGCTCATACCTGTGTTGTTGTTTGTTATCTCGCCTAAAGCAGTGCGCTCTGCTTTCTGGTTTGACATGACCTTTTTTTATTTAACCAGCCAACAACATGCAAAACCAACCTGAGGAAGATGCAATCACCAATGTTTAAAATCGCAACAGTTTCCTTCTCAAATACAATCTTAAGCCATTCATATGATGCAATTCCTTTCAGACAAAAGGTAAAGGGTGACCGCGAAAACAGACACATCCAAAGTTGAGAATTTCAATTTTAGAACTTCACACTCAATTATTAATGCAACAGAAGTTATATTTAAATGAGCCATTGGACATCAGCCTGACCAGCTAATTTTCATGTTTTGTTTTCTTCCTTTTCACACTCAATGAACTGAACACCATAACAGAAAGCCGTGTGTTACAATGTTATCTATTTATCTAACACACATCTAACAATATAACTGATCATCAAAATAGAAAATCAGAGACATCACCATAATGCAGGTCTCCGTATATGTATACAAGGTATCTGTATATGTATACATGTCAAAGAAAAGGTAATGAGTATAATTGAAAAGCAAGAGGGAGGGACATACGTGCTCCACGGTCACTTGCTCAAGTTCAATGCGAGTGTAAACATCATTCTTTGCAAGAGCCATGATATCACTGTGGAAACAAGTCAAGATTGAAAATTAAATTCTTCCAAGTGAACAACAAATATGACAATTGCAAAATAATGGCATTAGCTATCTGAGTCTTTTCTCTTAAGATAGTGTTGCAAAATATCATCTCAAAGCTGCTTTGTTTGAGTAGATCAACTCAAGATTTCATGGAACACTATATAGGAAACATTTCGAAATGGACCAAATGAGATAGATAAAAAGGAGACAATAGCAGATGGACAATGAAGCTGAAGGTTCTTCGGTACAACTAACACTAAATTTACAAGAAATAAAACAAAGATTGTGCCAAATGGACCCAAAGGTTAGACTACATTTGTGTTTCAACTTTCAAGACACAGCTTGATACATGCATCCCATTATTTATCTTATTAAATGGACCGTGATGTGAAGATGAACAATAAGGAAAGCGATGTGCATTTAGAAGCTTAGGAAGATGGTCGATAAAATGGTAAAAGTAGTGTGCCTTGAGGAGCTTAGGATGATGCTCGGAAAAATGGCAAAAGTCTTGGTCGGATACCTACATGACAAACAACATAGGTCTACCAACTCCTGAAACTCGAAAACTTAAAAGGTGAGATACTAATACAACTTGTACCACCTTCGAAAACCAGATGAAACCAGTCAAACTAACGAGAGATTTAGAGTCATAACTCATAAGACAATTTTTCAATATGAAACAGTCATATGCATCATCTTTGTGTGAAGGAATAGACAGATGAGGTAGATGGAATAGGAGAAATGAGGGCGTGGGTGGCTAAATAATAGTAAAGGTCACATTTAGGATTCATGACCTTTTTACAAAACGGAAAGGTTTTATGATTTTCTAACAATACATCATTATCCCTCAAATATGAATCTATAAGGAATAGCTAATAACTATATTCTTACCAATATTAAAAGTTCACATCTCTTCCCAAAAAGTCGTAGTTGCCCAACATAAGTCTTGCTTTCAGTATTTGGGATGGCAATAAAAGACCGAGACAAGGACCGGTTTCTATGAGTAAGGTCTTATTTTAAGGTGCTTCATGTCATTGAACAAAGATCAATAGTGTGTTCGAGCCCAGTGGACAACTTCATCAAGCATAGGTCCATTGATTCTATCAATGCAACAGAATAGAACAAACATACCGGCATGGCAAAAGAAAATGGTAAGGTATGCAAACCTCGGTGAGTAGACATCAAGGAGGGACCCATTGTCATCAACTATTGGAATTGAGCTTACTCTATCCGCGGGGAAAAGAAGATGCAACATAATGGCTAGATTCAGTAGCGAGTAGAACAAACTAAACAAACTAAAGATACAACACTACCACGCGACAACACACGAGGAAAAAAGGGAAAGAAATTAACAAGCATTGCGTATGAATTGTTGAAGCAAGGGGGGGGGGGATTTTCTCACCCAGTCGTCACTTCGCTTCGCGGGAGGCGACGGCCGGGAGTCGCTTCGGAGGAGGGCTTCGCGGGAGGCGGCGGGCGCGGGAGGCGGCGGCGGCCGGGAGTCCTCGATTCGCTTCGGGGGATTACTTTCCAATTGAATTGAACATTACTTTCCAGCTGATTATAATAGAGGAATAGATGCTCAGCTGATTATAATAAAGGAATAGAACATCACCTTCGATAAAATTAAAATATAAAGCTTACAAATTTAATAAAAATGCCATTATGTCCAGGGGAACAACACAGCTAATAGACCTAACTAAGAATATGAAAGCTTAAGCTACACTGCATTATAATACATTGAAGTCAGAGCACCCAAATTGAACATTTCACATCAGCTCTGTTTATTGCAGTGCAAATGTGGACCTTAAGAATTGCACATCCCATAGCTTTCATCTTAGCCTGGTAAGATTACTTGTATTCCATGGTTCTTTCTATACAACAAATTCAGCATGCTCAATTAAAAAATGAGATGTATATTGCTTAAACAAACAGGTAGCCAAGAATATATATAGCTCATAGATTATTAATGCATAAAGTATTATAGTCTAACACCCCTCGAATTTACGAAAATCCACCAAGTTAATATGTTTGGCATGTCTCTAGATGCTTCAGAAATGTATGACAGGCCACAAATAACGTACTACATGTGAGTTTTACAATACGAGCTGCATCAGCACCAAGATATAACAGACAATGTATCAGCAGACCAATACATATAAGATGGGATGTATTTCATAAATTCTAGATAAGGATTCCCTTCACATTTTAGTGCCTAGAATCACACATATGAGCACTAGAAAAGAATCAGTGTTTAATCAAAATTTATGTATGTAAGCTTGGTATATAAGCTTTAGGTGCTAATCCAAATTATATGATACCATACATATTAGATAGGATTGATGAAACTTGGACAACTCAAATTATTGTGAAAAGATGCAGAGGACTAAAAATTGTGATGTAGCAATGAACTTTGGAACCTCTTACATACGGCGTGCAGATCCTTGATCTGATTAGGGGAATTTTCTCACCCGATCCTCGCCGTCGCGGAGGCGGCGGTCGGGAGTCCTCGCCGCCGGGAGGCGGCGGCGGGAGTAACCGGGAGGCGGCGGCGCGCGGAGGCGGCGGCGGGTCCTCGCTCGCCGCGGAGGCGCGCCGGAGTCCTCGCCGAGGCGGCGGCGGAGTCGATTCAGCGGGCGCGGCCTTCGGGAGGCGGTGGCGCCGAGGAGGCGGCGGAGTCGATTCGCAGAGGAGGCGGCGCGGAGGCGGCGGCCTACCAGAGACGATCCGCGGTCTACCGAGGGACGATCCGCCGACGCATGCATGCAAGCCGCGAGGCCGAGGATGCGGGCGGCGGCGCGCGGCGGAGGCGGCGGGAGTCGGTCGGCGAGGAGGCGCCGGCGGCGAGGCGGCGGCGCCGGGGAGGCGGCCTACCAGAGACGAAGACGATCCGCGAGTCTATACGCAGGAGACGATCCGCCGACCTGCATGCATGCAAGCCGCGAGCGTCAGGGACGCGGGAGGGGTACTGCAGATCCATTGAAGGATGACCGTCGGATATGGTTGAGTAAGCAGAGAGAATGGAGGAGAGTTAATCTGGTGCGGACGTTTTTAGGATGGTGTAATTCTGGGTGCATATTGTGGTGTGGACGTAGTTAAGGTCATGAGAGCATCTCCAAGAGATACTCTATATGGCTCTTAATATTTAAATTTTAGAGTTCAAGGGTAAGAAGTAGCTCTAACAGATTCCCAAATAGACTCCTAAAAATAGAACACACCCAAAAAATAGGCTATCGCTCTCTACTTATAGAGGATGATCTAGGCTCCCAATACTGTTTTTCTGGTTTAGGGTATCTGTTGGAGGGAATGATTATTTTGGGACCTTATATCGTGGTTAGGATCTGTAAAAAGAGATTTAGGGTGTAAATTTATTGGGCATCTCTTGGAGATGCTCTGACTGTGGAGCAGGTAATTGTTAGGTGGATGTAGGATAATTTTAACCGGTGGTTTATAGGGGTAGAGATATAGCTCTTGACACAAATAGGTCGCACAAGTCAATGTGCCTATTCTTTGCGGCTTTTAAAGATAGCTTTTGGCTTTTGATACAGTATCTAACTTTCAAACAGAGTATTTTCTTAAGACGAAATATACTAGTTAATTATAGTACACATTAAAAACTAAATATCTATATCATCCAAAATCGTAAGGGAGTATCTCTCTCCGTAGTCTCTGTCACGAACAACTCAAAATTCAAAAATTTTAGCTAAAAAACATAAATAACAACTATAAGCCAAAAAAAGAACAGGCCTAATAACATTATAAGTCCTGTGTATGCACACATCGCCGAGGTGGAAGTCAAGAAATACTACCCAAATCTTGAAGGACTGAAATACCACAAAGAAAAAGAAGCAATCAACCATTAGATCAAGCAACATACCCATCGGCCAGGTGAAAGGATGGTTACCACCGGAGGAGCCACGTTGCCAGTGGAGACCACGCCACGGGGAGAGCCGCACTGCCAGGAGTGTCAGGAGCCCAATCGAATCCGAGTGGAATCCGATTAGAATCGTAGACAAATTTGATGGATTTGGAGGTAAAATTACGAGAAGAAAGCTAGGGTTCTTAGGCTACTTTAACTAAGAGACTCTAGGAAAAAGCTTTGTTCATTCTTTCCTTTCCATTCCACACGACTTGGGTTATATATACCCCAAAGCATCCAAAGTTACATTGTTTGCTTTTACACCATCGAATTACATTAGTAAATGCTAATGAAACACAAATTAGATCAAACAAGAAGTAAATGAAGTAAACAATGCAAAACAGTAAGTATTGAAATTCAGCTTTAGATGCTCATAACTCGTGCTCTGACGCTCCCTTGGAGTACTAAGCTGAAATCGTCGGACTGCTACGCCGACTTTGCTGTCAAGCCCGTCCATTTCAGAGTTCATCCATTTCGAAGACTCCCGAGTTCCTAACAAGGAGCAGCCACACTGCCAGTGGGGACCGTGCCGTCCTCAACCATTATAGGGAGATCCGATGTCTTGGCTTCGATTTAGGGATTTAGGTTTTGCGGAATCCTGTCTCCATGGTGATTTGGCATAGAGAGGGGAGAGGAATGAGCAGGGGGTGTGGGGTTTCATCTAGGCAGGCGATTAGGGATGGATGCTGGCTGCGTCTGCCACATGGGTTAGGATGGAAAACGGTAAAGAATGATTTGTTTTATCCAATGTTTGTATCGGAGAAAATGCGAATGTGATAAGCAAAATCCGTATTCAAGAATATTCATATTCGTGTTTGAGAATGTTCATATCTGTATTTGAAAATGTTTGTATTCATTTTTATATTCGAAAATATTTGTATTCGATGCTTTTTGGTCTATCCCTGATGACATTCCTGAGGATGATTGTAGGAAGCAATTTTCGGATGAATCAAGGCTCACAAGCAAGAAGTGAAAATTACTTTGTATAATTTTCAACTCTATACGCTACACTGTTAGCTCGTGTAGAAGTGTAGTCATGTTACATAAAGTTGTTCTATCGAGATTTGTTACAAAAGTTTTAGAATATTCGCATTCGATTAAATTAAGTACATATTCGATTTGAATTCGTATTCGTTACGATATTCGATTCGTATTCATATTCAAGAATGTTTGAATTCATATTTGTATTTATTTTAAAAATATAAATTCATATTTGTATCTATATTTGTTTTAAAAAAATATAGATTTATATTTGTATTTAAAACTATTCGATTCGTATTCAATCCGTTTTATCCCTAATGTGGGCCACGGTTGGTAGTGTCTCCATGAGTGCACAGGATTTTGGGCATTTTCAAAAAAAATCCACATGCTAAATGGAGGGGCCATGACAGCGATAGTATGTTGTAGACAAAATTTGAAACCTGATAGCATATATAGAATGGATACGAACTTATTCAGTGGCAAATCGTAGAAGCAAGAGTTATTCGATAGTAAGTAACATATTTTCTCTTGATTCAATGGTAACTGCAAAGACACATACAACAACTCAAAACCTGAAACCAACAGAGATCGATCCTTTCCGACTTCCTCTTCTCACTCACGGTGGTGCCTCATGCCACAGTCAGACCACAATACCAACGTTACATGGAGGCGAGTATCCCGGTTGTTGGAGGTGGAGCTCCCTGTCGTCGTCCTTGCATGGCGATTTCCGAGGGGTCGGGCTAGGGATTCCGATTTTGGAAGATGAGGAATGAGGAGGGTCTTGAGAGGAACTGAATGGGAGAAGTGGGTTTCCGTCCGTCGCCTCGCCTTGCTGCTTGCACGCGTGGGGGATGCGAGCAGCGGAGAAGGGCGAGGCTGCCATGCGATCTGGAGATTTGCAACCCAAAAAAACAAAAAGGGCGGGTAAATTGGGGTCCATGCACCTTTGCCACGATGGCAATAGTAAAAGCGCCACGTCACTGGTCATACACGAGTAGCTGCTAATGACGTCAGGTGAGCGACTTAAACATGTTTAATGATCTAAATATGTAATTTGGAAATTCGGTGACCTACTTACTTAATCAATGCGACAGGTTTGGGATCCGCTACGCAATCGACTCTTAAACTATGCACTGCACTTCAAACAGCTTTGCCCTGTTTGGTTGGGCTGAAAAGCTACGGCTTATGATTGAAATTGCACTGTATCGATTGAAATTTCATTGTAGCTGAAGGTGACTTATTTGGCGTAATTAAATTTAAAAATAGGAAAAAATAGGATAGCCTATCACGGACAACGCAAATGAATACAGGAAAAAGAACCAGCAAAAAAGCTCAAAAAGGTTAAAAGTTCAGAAAAAATAAAATTTATAAATAGTAAAAAATAAGTCAAAAATTAAAACCGAATTGAGCGAGGTAATTCCTGTCTATCACCGTGGTTTCTTTGGTCCCGTGTGCCTAGACGTTGAGGTCAATCCAAACCCTTCACTGAAAACGACGTGCGCTATCAATAAGCCCGTGATACATTTGGCCAACCGGATAGACCCCAACGACCTCATCACCTTATCCAATCTTGGTCCTGGCCATGACTTTGGCCCATGCAATTTAATCCCTACAGGACACAGAATCCAAAGCATCGCGCTCCATCCGTTCCACACATTCTACCTACATTAAAGCCGGAGCATTTCAGTCTCTCCTTCACTGACTTTACGAAAAAGTTCTCCACTTGCTGAATTTTTTTTTACCCTGTGCGGCCATTTGATCAAACGGACCACGTGATGCATGACTTTTGGATAAGCTCTGTGCATTCTCACGAATGTTCGTATTGTTTTCATCGTGGCATATCATAGCTGTTTTTTTCATAGCTACACACACATCCTCCGTTGTATTACCCTCGCTTGCTATTCTCTACTTGCTCCTCGATTCCTTGCTCTCGCTTCCTTTTCTTCGCCAAGGGCACTCCCGCCACTCCTTTTTCCTCTTCGCTCGTGCCGCCCTCTTCCTCTTTGGACGTGCTGACCCACCGCCTTGTTCGCATCGTCCTCCTCGTTCACATCTGTTTGGCTACGGCATTGTGGTCGAAGCGGGGCGCCCACTGCTCCTTTGTCCTCTTCGCTCGCGCTGCCCTCTTCCTCTTTGGTCGCGTTGACCCCACCGCCTTCGTTCGCGCCGACTACGGTTTCGTGGTCGAAACGCCATGGTCGAAGCAGTCGTCGGGGCCGGTTGCTATAGTGCTTCGAGTGTGGTGCTTCGTCAACATCCTCTTTGGCCACGCCGACCCTATCGTCGCTTATGTTCTCTCATGGACCTGAGGTGCTATCTTTATCGAATTTTATGCTATCTTTATCGAATTTTACAGTTTATACATTTATCGATTTTTCCTCACATGGATTTAAGGTGCTAGGTGCTATCTTTATCGAATTTTATGCTATCTTTACTGAATTTGCTATGTTCCTTTATGGACCTAAGATGCTATCTTTATCCAATTTTATGCTACCTTTATCACTTTTATAGGCGCTTTGATCACATCTGTTCGACTACTCAGTCGAAGCGCCGCGGTCGAAGAAGTCGCCGGGGTCGACCACAGCATCAACGTTGACCACAGCCCTTCGATCACGGCATCGACTTCGACCTCGACCACAGCGCCCTTCGACCACGGCCTCGATTTCAACCATGGCTTCGACCTTGACAACGGTGCCCTTTGACCACGACCTCGACTTTGACCATGGAGGGCCCCTTCAACGACGCCCTCGACCTTGACCACGGCCCCTTTTGACAACGACCTCGACCTCGAGCACGGCTTTGACGTCGACCTCGACCACGGCGTCGACTTCAACCACAGCCTCGGTGTCGACCATCGACCACAGCCACGATTTTCAACCATGGAGTGGATTTCAACCACAGCCTCAACTTCGACCACAACATCGATAATGAACATGGCCCCTTTCGACTGTGCCCTTCACCTTGACCACAGCCCCCTTCGACCGCACCCTCCACCTCGACCACAGCCCTTTCAACCACGACCAGCACTTGGACCATGGTGTCGATGTCGACTCGGCCCTTTGACCATGGCTTCGACTTCGACCATGGACCACAGCCCCCTTCAACCACGACCTCGACTTCGACCATATCGATGTTGACCACGGCATGAACATCAACCACGACTCCCCCTTCAACCGCGGTCTTGACCTCGACCACGGCCCCCTTCAACCGTGCCCTCCACATCGACCATGACATCCACTTGGTCCATGCTGTTGACTTCGACCACATCATCGACTTCGACCACGACATCAAATTCGACCCCCGACCACGGCCTCGAACTCAACCATGGCCTCAACTTTGCTCACGTCGACGTCAACCATGGTGCCCTTTGACCATCGCCATGACTTCGACCATGGTGTCTGCTTGGACCACAGTGTCGACGTCAACTCGGTCCTTCGACCATGGCCCTTTGACGTCGGCATCGATTTTGACCATAGCATCGGCGTCGACCATGGCATCAGCTTCAACGATAGCACTTCGACGTTGACCACAGCTTTGACGTCGCCAACGTCAATGTCAACCACGGCTTCGACTTCACCAACATCGACATCGACCACGACCTTGACTTCGACCGCGGACCATGGCTCCCTTCGACCACATTGACGTTGACCATGGTGCCCTTCGACCAAGGCCTCAACTTCGACCACGGCTTTGACGTCGACCACGGCGTCGACTATGAACATGTCCCCCTTCAACCGTGCTCTCGACCTTGACCATGGCCCCGTTCGACCGCGACCTCGACTATGGCCCCTTCGACCATGGCAACGACCTCGACCACGGCCCTTTCGACGATGACTTCCACTTGGACCACGGCTTCGACTTCGACCTGGTCGTTCGACCAAAGCCCTTCGACTACGTAATCGATTTTGACCACGGCATCGATGTTGACCATGGCCCTTCGACCTTGACCATGGTCTCGACCTCGACCATGGCTTCAACCCCGCCCACGTCGATGTTGACCACGGCGCTGACTCGACCATGGCATCCCCTTCCACCACGGCGTCCACTTCGACCATGGCCTCGACCTTGACCACAGCACCCTTCGACCATGGCGTGGACTTCAACCACGACATTGACCTCGACCACGGTGCCCTTCGACCATGGCATCAACCTCGACCACAGCCCTTTCAACCATGACTTTCAATTGGACCACGGCGTCGACCTCGCCCACATCGACATCGACCATGGCGCTGACTTCGACCACAGCGCCCTTCGACCACGGCGTCCACTTCGACTATGGACAACGACCTTGGTGTCGACCATCGACTACACCTCGACCTTGACCACGGCGTCGACTAAGACCACTTCCCCCTTTGATTACGCCTTGACTTTGACCGCGGCCCCTTCAACCACTCCCTCCACTTCGACTACGGCTTTGACTCGGTCCTTCAACCCCGGCCTTTCGACTATGGCATCAATTTTGACCACGGCTTCGACTTCGTTAACGTCAACCATGACTTCGTCTTCGACCACGCACCACGGCCCCCTTCGACCACGGCCTCAACTTCGACCACGGCGCCCTTCGGTGTGACATCCTAGATTTTGAGAATTCAAAAATGTGGAGTTTTTAAAATTTTTCTTGCATTTTGCTAGCACACCAATTTCTTTTGAATGTTTATTTGAAATCTTTTTGAGTTTTATACCATACAAGTTAATGACCAGGATTACTCCTAAATGCAAATAATAATATTGTAAATTATAAAATGGAAAGTGTCGTTACAGATCATGGAATTAAAATGCCTACACTTTGAATTCAAATTCTAGTCAATAAGATAATATCCGAACTAAAAACTTAGGTATTACATAATAGACATTAAAATTTGAAATCCAATGAAAGAAGTAATGGCTAGAGGAATATTAACAATTCACATTTTAATTGGTTGGAAAATTTAAACCTAAATTTATGCAAGAACGGAAACTAATAATCTTGAATGTGAAATAAAAATTCAACTTCCCAATTTATCATCCATATTTCCCCTATTTTCCAAAATCATGGCTGCAGCCTTTTTTGCTCTTCCCCTTACCCTCTCTTCCTCTTACGTGCGGGCCCCACCCTTGCCTCTCTCCTCTCTTTTTCCCTGCGCGCGGGCCCGTGCCCCCGCCCGCGTCTCCCTCCGGCCGCACGGGACCGCCCCCTCCCTCTTTCCTCTCTTCTTTCCCCGAGTGCCCACGCCATTCCTCTCTGCTGCGCCCGACTCCTTTTCTCCGCGTGGCATCCATGCGCCCGCCCTGCCTCCGGTCTCCCTGAGCCGTCGCTTCGCACGGGCGGCGCGCTAGCACACCGCCCCCGGTTTTCACCACCCTGCCCCCGGTACGGCACCACCGCCCACCGATTTTTCCCCTCGCCCGTTGCGTCGACTGGCCACGCGGCACCAAAGGTCTGCCCCTGCGCTCACTCTCCTCCCTCCTCCTGCTGCAACGCACGTCACCCGTCCCCGTTCCCCTGTGCGCCAGTCGCCCCCGCGTCACCATGCGCTGCTCCATTGCTCGTCGATCGCGACGCGCGCGGGCAAGGTCCCGAGGCCGCCTCTCCCGCTGCCGCTAAGTACCGCCGAGCTCGCCAACGTCCTCCCACGCCCGCACTTCTCTCACCAAGCAATCGGGTTTAGCCTCCTCCACCGCCGCGCGCCGCCGTCCCCATTCCGCCACGAGCTTCCCACCGATTCCGCCGAAACTTCGATTCCGCCCACCGCGCCATCCCGAGTGTCGTGAGCTCACCCCGCCTTCTCGCGCCTCCCGAAGACCGTACCTCGCCGGCACCAAGGTCCCTCCCCAAGCCGCCGCCGCCGCACGCCGCCGACCCTGCTCCGGCGCCCCTTGACCCCACCGACACTCTCAGAAGCTTCCGCGTGGCGACGACGTTCCATTTTGGCCCTCCCGACTCTCTCGCCACCCGTCGGCGCGCGCCGTCCGCCACCCCGCCCGGCTTCCTCGCGCCGCCCGCCCGCACGCTCTACTCAGCTGCATCCCTTCGCGTTACTCGGTCAGGTAACACCCGAGCCGAGATGGTTAGTCGACTGCGCGTTCGCCCGTGCCGCCCGCGTTCGAATCCCCGGGCCGCAAGCACAGCTAGAGTTTCACCCATTTTTGCTAGTAGCTACAGTAGAGGGATTAGGGAATAATTAAGAAAGAGAATCCAGGATTAGCCAACAAATAACGCCAGTTAATTGGGGGTGTAAATGAGCTTAATAACTGTGTAATCATAGATCAAACAACATATGTTAGTAACTAATGTGTTTTGAACACCTATTTCAAAGCTTAACCGTAAAGGGCATATTAAGAAATTAAGTAAAATCTTGTTTAGGTTATGCTCTCATAGAATAACGATTTAGCAAATGAAAACTTTCTATAGAGCAATCATACACCCATGTATTTTAGTAAAAGAGATAGAACTAGCCATCACCTAGTTAAAACGTAAATGTTAACACTATGCCCTAGTAACGATGAGAATTCTTTTGTAGACTATAATGCTCAAATTAAATTAGAGTAATATATGATAACTATGTTATCAAGCAATATGTGTGAATACTCACGAGGAAAACGTTTAACTAATAGCCCGAGTAATTAGGGTCACATGAAATGATACATACCAAGTTTTGCCCAGATAGCTAAATTAGAAATGAGGCTAAACCTAATAGTAACCAAAGCATAGATAAAATAATAATGACAGTTGGTATTTAAATTAACATTCCACATAAAATGACTATGGTTAGATACTCAAACCTTAATAAAGATTACACTTCATTATAATGTATGCACTAGCATTTAACATACCGTCGCTAAACAAGTCTCCATAGTATATTTAATTAAGTAGCTATATTAATACATAACCCTGTACGACAAGCTTTGCCAGACAAATAAAATTTTAAAAATAAAGTTAAGCTTAATAACAACAAAGGTGCAAATAAAATGGTAATGGTACCACTAATTAAATCTTAACACTAGCTTTAGTATATAATTACATGGAGTATAACTGCATATATATAGCAAGCCGGGACCCATAAAAATTAACCCTAAATTCAAATTAAACCTTAGCCTAGCTATGAATGAAGATACATAAGATATGATAATGGGATTATTAGAGATTTAAATTCTAATTAGTTACCATATAAGAATAAATATTGAGCCCTTGCTATTCGTCTTAATCTAATTAATAAGTAAAGGCCTACATCAGAGATTATTCTAAAACATAATAAAGATATCCAAGTGTTATAATACTTTCGACTAAAAGATTTATAGAATAAGTACAGATCTCATCCATCAGTCCAGTTTGCTTTTACCATAACCTAAGTTACAAGGAATACCTACCCAGCCAGACTCGCACTTCGATACATAAGTCTAACCTAACTCATGGAACTTCCTTGATAAATAACAAAATAATAAAAAGAGATTATTAATAAAAAGATCAAGTTATCTTATGTTATTACCAGCCTTGCCTCAATTCACCGAATCACCCATTAACTCGTAACAAAACTAAATTGAGTTTATTCGGGTTTATTTGGATCTTTTTGAGTTATTTGCTTTATTTGGATTCAGTCATTTGTCACGTAATTAGAAATCGGGAGTCGTGAAGATTCAATGGATCAAGCGAGATCAAGCTCGAAGTGAAGATAGAGACCAAAAGCTCAAGAGAAAGCATTGCGTGAGCTCAAGACAGCGGTAAACCGCGCCAGGCGAGTCAATACTTTGATCATGTTGAACCTACATTTCTGCAAATTACTTTGCTTTAAATTATCAAATTGCATGCGGTTATTTATATGCAAATACATGTTAATTTTAGACTCTAGTTATATTCCATTATGTGCCTTGAATTAATATTACCCCTCCGTTGGAATATTTGAAGTCGAGAACCTTGTCGCCCTAGCAAAAATTATAATAGTACCCTTTCGAAAATAAGTCCGTAATTATATGCCATGCTTAGTAATGTTTAGGTACTCATGGGCGCGAGAGCGCCCAAGCATCACTTTTTAATCATGAGAAAAGTTGGTTGGGCAGTCATGGTGGTAATGACTGGTGTATGTTGGATATGGTTATTTTATGCTCCCAAAACTCACAATTTGCTTTAATATCTGAGCGGATGGTTTGGGGGCTGGTATGTGGTGCGAAGGAATGCGCAAAATTGTGGAGTGTGGTAGAACCGCTCAGATAATACTAAGGACCGAATCTTGTCATGTCAACCCGTGTAAAACAGTACAACCACAAGTCTGTAAAGTATAGCTTGGCTAAGTAAATTTATCGAAACCCCCGGACTCATCTCACCGGTAGTGGATAGAAGTGGATACGCAAGGGCAAGAGAAGGCCTAAAGGGACACCGAGTGGAGGGTGACGTTTCCCAGTCGTGCTAGCACAGAGGGGAGTGGAGCCCGTACGCTAGTAGCCGTGGGGAACATCCCGTGCAACGTATGGGACCCACCGCAAGTGGGAACGGCCCATAGGCTGAGATGACAAAAGGGACTAGATACTTTGAAAAGTCACTGTGATGGTCTGCTCAACCACACTTCTAAGGAATCGTGTGGGGGCAATGAGTTGATTGTCCTTGTGGTGAAAGTGTACAAACTCTGCAGAGTTAAAACTATTCGAATAGCCGTGCCCACGGTCAAGGGCAGACATGGGAACTTAACTGGATATAGTTCTGCTTTAAAAACATTGGAAACTGGGAATGGGAAACTTGAAGGGCGAAGGACTGGCCTGGTTTGGAATTGTCTGGCGTCGTCCAGTGGTAAGTTAAGCGGCTATAACGTGAAGAAATTGCTATATGGTGCAGATGCCATGTAACAGTGGATGGAATCTGAATCGATATTAATAATGCATTTCCTTGTACATTATGATTTGTTCCAAAATTGCTAAGTCATAGGACTTTTTAATTAATTGTATTCAAAAGCACTATACGCAAAATAAAATAGCCCGAGCCTCTCCTTTGTTAAGCCATGCATACTATTTATTTGCATTCTATGTATTGGCTCGCGAGCACGGGTCGAGTGCTCATGCTCGCTTTGCGACAAAAATTCAGAATCAGAAATCAAATCACCTCGCCTCAAAGAACAAGATTGGACAAGCTGGGCAAGAAGATGAAGATGTCAAGGGCTAGGTCGCGAACCTCCGGTTGGCTGCTCGTGGGCATGTCTGAAGGTCCCACCTGTGCTTCGTTCTTCATTCTTTGCAAGTTAATGATTTCGCCTAATCGCCCATGAGTAAGTTTATTATTATATTTACGCTTCCGCATGATATGAACTTTGATAATCAGAACTGTAATCTGTGTGCACTAACTACTGATCCAGGGATTAGTGCGGTGGAAGCACAGAGGATTCCGGATGTTAATATCTGGGGTCTGACATTCGGCCACAACCTCGACTTCAACTTTGACCACGGCATTGACTACAGACATGGCACCCTTCGACCGCACCTAGGGATGGCAACGGGTACATACCCGCTGGGTATAGCCACCTCATACCCGCACCCGACAGATATAACTTTACCCACTACGATACCTGTACCCGCACACGGGTATAGAAACTTACCCGTACCCGCGCGGGTATTTATACCCGACGGGTAACCCATACCCGCACGGATCATCATATGATTCATATCACAGGATGAGCAACAAAAGCAACACCAAAAGCAACATCATATCACAAGATACATATGCATACAGACCTATATTGCTAGAAACGCATGGTAGCCCCATTTCTGTCACATTGCTGTAGTCATTGGTCCATAGTACCACATATGCATACAGACCTATAGGCTATATTGCTATAAACGCATGATATGATCACTATCCACAGTACCACAAGTTTCCAAAGCTCCAGGCAAGATGCAACTCCAGTCCAGAATGTCTACATAGACCAACCATAGCAGTAGTAGACCACACTACCAAGTTCATGAGTTCATCACATATTATATTACTTGTTCTTGACTCAACCATAGCAGTAGTTGTAATACCAGCATTACAATCAAAAGGAGATACATATTGCACTTGCATTTTTGACTTGGAATAGCTGCAGCAGGTTGATGAGGCAGCAGGCAAAAATTGAGTCATCTGGCACCTCTGTCAGTCCAGCCGCCCACCAGACCAAGTTCTTGACTCATCTGGCAGCTGGTTGATGAGGCAGCAGGCAGCAACTTGGAATAGATGCAAGCGGATTGATTTAAAGGGCAAGCTCCTACATGAACAGATTTGCATGAGTAAGCATCCATGAGAAAGAGCACAGATTAAAGGCAAAAATTGAGTGATTGACAATGTTTTTTATTTACGAATATACAACACAAATATAAAACATGATTGACACAAATATAAAGCACGATAACCTACAGCCCCTCTTGTATATCTTGGAGGCAGGACCAAAAGGTAGCAACAGCTTGCTTGTTGTTCTCATCAACTATAAACATAAGTAAAGAGTTAGTTTTCAGACAGAAAGGAATTATGAAATGGACAACAAGTCAACGGCGGCTTCGGCTTGCTTCTTCTCGGTCACACCGGTCTCAAGCAGTGAAAGCAACGGAGGAGCAGCCGGTGGGTCGTTCTTGCTCGTGTCCTCCGGATCCGGATGGGGAGGGGAGGCCGGATGCAGGAGGGGAGACCGACAGAGGTGTGCGGCGGCGGCTAGCAGGGGGAGGGGGAGGCCGGATCGCCGGAGGCAGGAGGGGAGACCGTGTGCGGCGTAGATCTAGTGCGGCGGCGTCTAGCAGGGGGAGGGGAAGGCCGGATGCAGGAGGGGAGACTGGGAGAGGTGTGCGGCGGTGGCTAGCAGGGGGAGGGGGAGGCCGAATCGCTGGAGGTAGGAGGGGAGAATCGTAGATCTAGTGCGGCGGCGGCTAGCACGGGGAGGCCGGGAGGGGGACGAGGCCGCACCGCCACAAGAATGGAATGGAATGGGAGACGGGAGACCGAATGGAATGGGACTACGGGACACGGGAGACCGAATGGCTAGGGTTTCGTCGGTCGGCACAGGCGGATAGGCCGAATGGCAGGATAAAGTCACAGGCCGCAGCCCGCACTTCCGCAGTATATGGGCCATGAGCCCATGAGTGGCTGAACCATGCGGGTATTTTTTTTACCCACGGGTATGCGGGTACGGGTAATATACAGCCATACACGCACCCGCTCTACCCGATGGGTAGAGATTTTTGCCCATCAGTATACCCGCGGGTGAAGATATCTTTCCATACCCACCTTCTTATCGGGTAAAACCCATCGGGTACTCGGGTTTCGGGTACCCATTGCCACCTCTAACCGCACCCTTGACCTCCACCACAGCCCCCTTCGACCACGCCCTCCACTTCAACCATCGCTCTTTCGACCATGACTTCCATATGGACCACGGCTTCGACTTTGACCCAATCCTTCAACCACGACTCTTCAACTATGGAATTGTTTTCGACCACGGCATCGACATCGACTATGGCCCTTCAACCACGGACTTTTGACCATGGCCACAACCTCGACCTCGCCCACGTCGACTTTGACCACAACATCAACTTCGACCACAGTGCACGACCTCAGCATCGACCATCAACCACGGCCTTGACTTCTTTGACCACGGCCTTGACTACGTACACGGTCCCCTTCGACCGCACCCTTGACCTCAACCACGGCCCTTTCAACCAGGACTTACACTTTGACCACAACTTCAACTTCGACCCAGTCCTTCAACCACGACCCTTCGACCACAACATCGATTTTGACCACGGCATCGACATCGACCACGACATCAACTTTGACCATGACGCTTCGACTATGACCATAACCTTGACCTCGACCACGGCCTCAACTTCGACCACAGCGCCCGTCGACCACAGCCTCGATTTCAACCATGGACCATGACTCTTTGACCACGACCATAGCCTTAACCTCGAACACAGCCTCGACCTTGACCACAGACAACAGCCCTTCGACCACAACCACAGCCTCGACCTCGAACACGGCTTTGAATTTGACCACGGCGTCGACTTCGATCACGACCTCAACTTCGACCACGAACCACATTGTTTCAATCACGATATGTCAACTAAACCCTTCAATTTTTCAAAATTGCATGCAAACTCTTTCAAATTACATATAGATCCTCGATTTTTTTAGAAAAACCATCCTTCACATAATAAAACCACACTTTCGTAAAACACTTCGTTTTATGTAATTAAACTTAAATTTTTGTTGAAAACCTCTCTTATGAATTGTACACTTTTTCTTTGATCTAAGTAGTAGCTAGTGTGGCATGACGACGTGCTTCTGCATTTAGTATGCTTGGAAGTAGGGGTGAAAACGCTCTATCCATTCCACACATATCGGTGGGAGTAGGGGTGAAAATAGATAGGATAATTTCTGATTGAACCAGACAATTTTTGAATACGGATTTTATCGATTCAAATATTTATTAGATAGTATGGTATCAGAAATAAATACGAATTCGGTAGCTCATTATCCGTTGAATACGGATCTGGATTATCTGGATATTCAGGGCCCAATATCCGCAACATATATTATCTATTTCGGCCCAACTCATTTACATTATACTTTAGTAGTCCATTATGCATTAACATATACGATAATACATGGATTAGGGAAGAAATATTAGTTTACATGAAGAATTCATGAATGTTCTTCATGAATATTTGGATGGAATAAATTATTTATGTTTTATGTTTACTTTGTGTGTACAATTTAAAGAGTTTTTATAATCTGAGCAATATTCATAACCGTATTTGATTCGATTCGTATTTGTTCCGTATTTATATTTGATATTATGCGTATTTGCATTCGAGGTATCCATATTCGTATCCGCATTCGGTGAAAAAAATATGAAAACAAATACAATAGAATTATTATCCATTCGTATTCGATCTATTTTCATCACTACGTGGAAGGTGAGGGCGTGCGTAGGTGTCAAGGTTGTACTTGCAGCCAGTCTTACATGATGGCATGTTATCGGTCGATCTGTACGTACACAGATAGTGCCATACATTGTTCATTTACATCTCGAAAAAAATCATGCAATGTTTGCTGTCAAGTAAGTTTTAATTTGCTATTTTGGAGAGAGAGAGAGAGAGAGAGAGAGGTTTTAGTTTGCTAATTTGCCTTAGCTAGCCATGAGTCCAATAATTCCAAGGACAAATCTCCGGCCCTATGGAGTGTGTAAAGACTACAAATCCGCAATGGCATGTGTTTGTTTTCGTCGGCACATTAATATGGCATGTGCGTGTCGTTGAAAAGCTACTTAGCTAGGATGGAAAGATGCAGGGGGGTTTGCTACCTGTCTTCTCTTCGATCGCATCTAGCTATCCAGCTAGGGTAGAATCTCCAATCCTGTGATGAGTTGATCGATCGGACAGTTGAATATACTGGCGCATGGAGAAAATATTGGCCATATCGATCCATTTCCCTTTCGACCGGGCTCGACTGGTTCTGCTATGGATCTTGCATTCAGGCTAGTACATTTCCTAAATTTCCATGGTAATCTATCAAAAAACCGGGCCGTGCATGCACGTGGACTCAACACAGGTATTCTCTCTCACAAAGAAAAAAGTTGGGTTGAGTGGTCGACACTCCGGTGCTCGAGCTCGACCTCAGATGGGGTTGTTTCCAGCCACGTGCGTAGATCCAAGGTGGGTAAGGCGCCTGCGGTAGCTAATGCAAACGGAGCAATAATTTCATCCAATTGATAGACCAAAGGCTCAATAATTTCATCCAATTGATAGACCAAAGGCTCACAAAATAAATATAGAAAAAAATCAATAAATATCTAATACAATCTGTGTCCAACTTTGACTGTAAAACATACAAAATAAGATACAGCGTGAGTGATATCAATTCGTATATATTTGTATGTCAAGTGATATGAGAAAATCTATTGTGACTCCACTTAGGAACAAGATAACAGATAGGTGGATTGCCGTATCTAAACAGATGGGAAATACTAAGTGATTTTCCTTCGACATCTCGGCGATTAGTCTCCTTGTGTTCATCTTGATTGCACCTCTACTCTCTAATGTCCTGTAGGGGTGCAAAAAAGCATATAATTTTTATCTGATCGACCGTCCGAAGGCCTGTGGAACTTACAGAATAGAGAAATGAATATCTGACACTATCCACGTTTGACTCCGAGAAAAATGCGAACTAGGATACAGAATGAACGATATCCATTCGTATACGCTATAATTGCATCCTTACCTGCTAGCAGTCGAACGGTAGTGTTTATATGACGGCTCGGTTCTTTTTATCTTTTAACTTCGGTTTAATGGTTTTGGCTTCTCCGAAACCAAAGCAAACAGGGCGGCTTTTTAAAGTCGCTTCTTTAAATGGCTCCCCGAGTCTGTCAGCATGCTGTTTGCATCAGCATCTTCATCATTCGTCACCGTCTCAAAAAAACCGTAGCAAAAACTAAAAACTATCTGACACAACTCAAAAAAACAAGCCTCGCATCTTTGGCGAAGGGTGTTTAGTTTCTGGGTCCTGAAAGTAATTTCACGCTTTAGGTCCGTTTGAAACCAAAGTATTGCTTTGTTTTTGTTTCGAAAATCAAGTAGGGCACATACTGTAGCTCCATGCACAAACCACCGAACTTTATGGTGGTGGCTCATGCATCGTGCATGGCAATTACCAAGTTGAACTGATGCAAGAGAAAATTCATGGCGGAGATAGGCGATGGCGGTCCATCCTCCGTCACCATGTACGTTAGTCGTGATCAGGGGCGGGTGATCAGGGGCGGATCCACGTTATGGCATGCTATGGCAGCTGCCATAGCAAACCTTTGGCGTTAATACTCCTTATCCCCTGTTGAAATGGGCCAAATTGCATAATAGCCAGCCCATCAGCCCATGAGTAAAGAGCTTAGGGTTCA
Source organism: Dendrocalamus sinicus (assembly GCA_036346575.1). Taxonomy (NCBI): domain Eukaryota; kingdom Viridiplantae; phylum Streptophyta; class Magnoliopsida; order Poales; family Poaceae; genus Dendrocalamus; species Dendrocalamus sinicus. Next base: position 31,058,531 of record CM070662.1, read on the forward strand.
CCCTGGTGCCTGGCGGCGTGGCATCCTGCCTCCTGCCTGGATCGATCCGCGCGCGCGACCAGGGGAGAGGGGATTCGGCGGCACGGCGACCGGCAGCCGGCGGCAGGGGCTCCTCTGGCGCTCCAGCGCTCCAGCGCCTCCACCTCCACCGGCAGCTCGGCCTCGGCGACGGCTCGACCTCGGCGCCTCCACCGGCGGCTCGGCTCGACGCCTCCACCTCCACCCGCCCACCGGCGGCTCGGCCTCGGGCCCTTGGCGCCTCGGCGCGGCAGCTGGCGGCAACTCGGCGGTCGAGCGGAGCTGCGGAGGGCGGGCGCGCGGCGCGATGACAGCGGCGCGCGGCCGAACTCGAAACGCGAGGGCGACCGAAGTGCTGGCCGGTGGCGACGAGAATACAGAGGGAGAGGGGGGAGCGGCGCAGCCGGCGCTGGCGTCGCCGGCACAAGAGGTTGCCTCCGGCGCTGATCTACATTCATGAGGTATTCTTCTATTTACTACCTTCTTGTTACAATTTAGTGATTGCGGTTTGATTTGTTGTCGGTTTTGGTTGGGTTTAATAGTACAACCGTTAGTTCATTAGTTTGTCTTCAAAGACTCCGCCATAGCAAAATTTTTAGGCTAGATCCGCCACTGGTAGTGATCAATGTTGTTGGCCCGTTGCTACTTGCTAGCCACCGACCAGGCTACCAGCAAAGACCAGATTTATCCATCTGCCCAATTGAAGGCACTGGATCAAAAGTGTTCAGTCTGTACGTCCTTGTTCCACCAAGCATCAGAAACTGTTCACATAAATAGTTCTTTGACTATTTTTTTTATCAAATTTAGTCCCTAAATATATGTTTTCATAAATCTAGTCTACTCTTTGAATCTACCGAGCTAGAGAAGACCTGTGGCTCGCAAGTTGCCAGCCGATTATTGTGTATACTTTAATTAGCGCTAATTATATTTACTTAGTGCTAATTATATTTAATTAGTGATAAAATCATATTTAAGTAGTACTAATTATATTTAAATGAGCACTAATGATGATTATTATGGCTACAGGCCAAACAGTGAATAAGGGAACTAGTAGAGTGAGTATATCAAAATGAGATGTCTCTCTCCTTTCTCAAGGTTGTATATACATGGCTATAAGGTCTGATTACATTAATACCCCCACATTAGCCTACTATGCCGAGGGTGTAGGCGTCTTTGATACCGGCCTGATTACAATAATACCCCAGCCAATGGTGTCGGAGACTGTTGTCTTCGCCACGTACTTCGATGCTGGGCTCTGAATCTCTACTACAGCCTTCGTTGGTGACGTTCTTCGGCTGAAAGGACTGGAGCTTGCACAGCTGACTCCTAATGCTATCATTCGGTTGGTCATCTACAGCTAGGCTTCGCAAGCGGAGACAGTGTGGCTGAGCCCAACCCTCTTCGTCTTCCTCCATGACGCCCAGTGCCACCCAAAGAAGCTCAACGAGGGCAAATACTCCAACTTGGGGAGCGTCAACTTCTTGGTCCAGTCTGGGTGCACGAAGCTATTTTCGACAAATTCTACCGAGACAAAGTGGGAGTCAAACTAGATGCGATGGTGGTTTTACCACCAGACGGAGGCTAGCGGCAGTCATCAGTGGACGGGCCACTTGATGCACTTCAATATGTCTCTGTCCGAGACCCTCGACCGTGAGGACGAGCGTCGTGCTCAAAGGCTGTTTGGGGTTGCCATTCGATTCAACATGCAGGACCTTGTGGAGGAGTACCACATGCTTGGCGTGCCCCCCGCTGGCCCATTTGTGGCCAATCCAACCCATCCCCGTCTGTGATGACCGCCTTCGCCCCAGCATTACGTCACTACCGAAGCCGACTGAGTCAGGTAAGACTTTTGTGTTAAATGGTATGATTATTATGGTTGGTGTTATGTGTTAGTTTGCTAGTGACCCCAATGGCCACTCATGGTAGTGCTCTCTCTTAAGGATGCAGAGCGCACTGCGGCCATCTTACTCGGCCCGTACATCACAAAGGAGCATAGTCTGCGAGTGTCGGTGAAATCGAACCTCGGTCAGGTGAACCGAGTGTGCGAAGCCCTCAGCAACCCCGTGCCGAACCGTCCTGTGCCTAGCAGTAGTTGGCCACACGCAAGCGAGGAGGGCAACAGAGTGGAGACGTCCCTCTCGCATTGAGGTGGTCGATCTCTGATCGCGGCCCAGCCACTGTGCTTGGTGCCCCCTCCGCTAGAGGAGTCGGGTGGGCAGGACGAGGAGACCGCCGCTGTGAGCAAGTTGGTGTCCACAGATTATGCGAACTTTGACCTTAAGCATGAGGATCATCAGACGGGTAGCACTAGCGTGAGCCCCGTGGAGGCCCTGGGTGACAGGGCGGTTGAGGCTGGAGGCCCCAAGATCGCTTCAGCAAACGAGGTTGTGGATGCCACAAAGGTTGTGCTTCCGTCCTCACCAGTCTGCAAGGCGTCTCTAGCAGCCTGAGCAGTAAAGCACGCCCGAGTATCTTCTCCCTCGGTGATCACAGGCGCAAGTTTCCGACTGGCTATGACAACACGCATCGAGGATCCTGGCTCTGTTTCTAACACCCCCCCTTCTTGGGGCAGGCTCCGCTGCTCCTAGGAGTTTGAGCATGGGATCCACAGGCGCTACTGTGTCATGGCCAGCCTCTTTGAGTCGAGCTATAGGTATGAATAACTTTTTCTCCTCTCGCGACTTCATAAGGCTCCCTTCAATCTACTCCCTCACACTGTCACCGGTGTCACTGGGTCCTCGATCTCTGGGACACGCACAGAGTCCTAGCGATGAAGCTGGCCACGGTCTAGCTACTGCTGATGCCATGGATGTGTCATCGGGCCCGATCATCCCTGAAGTCATCAGTTCAGAGTCCCACTAACTCTCTGTGGTGGACTTCGTCCCACTCCCAGAGGCACTAAGGCTATTCCAGGGAGCTGCAGACTATGCGAATGCTGCTCTGGATCAGCCGTGCTTTCTTCTTGCAGGCCGAAGCTCCTGGAGAGCGCTCTCGAGGCAACGGAGATGAAGGTATGTTTATGACAATGTTTTACTTGTTTGGTTTGTTTCGTTGTTGACACTTAGATACCGCGCAGGCCCTTGCTCTGGCTCGTGCTCTGCAGACGGTGAGGTACCATGAATGGAGCGGTCTACAGGAGTGAGTAACCGTTGTGGAGACAGAGGTGTCATTCGCCCAGCAATCCACCATGGACATGATGGCTGTGATAGAGGCGAAGGATGAACACATCCACTTCCTAGATGCAAAAGTGCGAAGGCTATCATGGACGCATGAACTCTGGTGGAGCAGACTCGATCTACAACCGCTGAGGAGCACGAAGGCTTATTGCAGCAGATTGCCAGGCTGGAGAAGAAGACTCAGCTATCGTCCGAGCTATTGAAGAGGGAGCGCATACTGGGCAATGCCTCCCTGTCGACGTGGGGGTCGATGGAGGCCCTGGAGGCTACCCTGGTAGATCTTGGAGTTGAAGCCCCCCTCGAATGCATGGTCCAGAGGACCTCTTGAGCAGCCATAGAAGAATTGGAGAGGCCTCATCGCTTGCACTAAATGCCGCTTGGGATTATGTCAACCACTGCTCGCTTGTAATGACATAAATGATTCTAATTCTGCTTCATCTTCGGGGCTACTTACACGTGGGCGAACTAGCCATCCCCATCTAGACTTGCCTGCAGGCAACACCATGATGTGCGATGCGCTGCATGTGATACGCTGGTTTGCTCACGCGTTCCACCACCATGTATGGGAGTATATCAGTTATGGTACAGCGAAGATTGCTATGAAGTGGTATCTGGGCACGAGGATGGACCTCGGTACTTGGCTTGGCGAGGTTCCCTGATGGAACAAAGAGGGTGACCTCGCCTCCGATGTCCCCATCGATCGGCAGGTGTGATGCCAAGGCTTTTTGATCTCGCTCGTGTGAGGTGTAGCTTGCGCATGTGGGGCCATCAATGCCTTTTTGTATTAGGCATTAACTTCCTATAGGACATGTAACTTGTATTTTGCAATGAAGAATATGAGGTGTTTGCAGCCTTATCCTTATTATGTTTGCATGGCAAGTAGGTACTTGAGGAAGATCGTTTCCTCATCCTGGACCATCTTCTCTACCGACAGCTTTGACACTGGGGATGGGTAGAGGAGTCACTGCGCTTCTAGGCAGAGCAGCCCGTGGCAATTGACACCTCCCTTAAAGAGCATATAAAGATAGAGATCTCGGACGAGGAGTAGCCTTCTCCCTTTGTGATGGTGCGCTTTGAATGCTACATTGTTGTAAAGATTAATTAGAGTAATTATTTTTTGCTACCGTGACCATGCCCGCATTGGTCCATTAAGATTTACACATAGTAGTGGAGGCATCATTGCCATCATGTGCGATGAAGTATTGGAATGATGGGCAACCACGACCCATTTCCTACTGTTTGAAACGAATTTGACACACTTGGGCACTGGACTAATCCAGAAGGGCCTCGCCGAGGTCAGAGAGGATCGTAAGTATATGCAAGCGCACTAGGAAGGGGTGGGCCCCCTACAAAGGCTGGGATGAAGTTTTGAAATGCACGTGCTCTATCCCCTATCCTTCGGATGGGTGTCGACGAAGTCGGCAGTGGGATGAAGTCTTGAAACATGCACTCTATCTCCCACCCTTCGGACAAGGTGTTGATGAAGTCAGCGGTAGAACAAATTCTTAAATGCGCGCTCCATCCCACACCCTTCGGACGGGTGTTGATGAAGTCTTAAAATGCATGCTTCGTCTCCCACCCTTCAGACGGGGCATCGATGAAGTCGGTGGTGTGATGAAGTCTTGAAATGTGTGCTCTGTCCCCCACCCTTCGGACAGGCATCGACAAAGTCGACAATGGGACAATGTCTTGAAATGCGTGCTCCATCCCCCACCCTTTGGACAAGCGTCGACGAAGTCGACAATGGGATGATGTCTTGAATGTGCGCTCCATCCCCCACCCTTCGGGCGGGCATCGACAAAGTCAGCGATAGGACAAAGTCTTGAAACACGCACTCTGTCCACTTACCAAGAGGGGCAAGCATAATAGCAGCGTCTAAGTTAGGTGTCACTAGCACGGTGCGTGGTTATCCCAAACGTGACGATGCAAGATGTTGGGGCGGAGTCCTTGGATTCTGCCCCGTTATGTGCACTCTAGAGAGGTGCCTAGGTCGCCTAAGGCTCCCGATGCTTTATACTCTGCAGTGTTCGCGCGAAGGCCATGGACTCTACGCTGGTATTTATACTCTATAGAGTTGGCGCGAAGGCCTAGGCCTCCATGCTCTTACTTTATAGTCTATAGAGTTGCCCGGAACACTTAAGGATCCCGTCACTTTATACTCCGCAGAGTTCGTGCAGAGGCCATGGGCTCCACGCTATTATTTATACTATGTAGAGTTGATGCAGAGCCCTTGACCTCCACGCTATTATTTTATACTCCACAGAATTGCTCGGGACGCCTAAGGCTCCCTGCACTTTATACTCTGTAGAGTTCGTGCAGAGGCCATGGACTCCATGTGGTTATTTATACTCCATAGAGTTTCCTGGACAGCCTAAGGCAGCCGACGCTTTATACTCTACAGAGTTTGCGTGGAGGCCGTGGACTCCACGTGATTATTTATACTTTATAAAGTTGCCCGGGCCACCAAGGGTCCTGGCATTTTTACTCCCTAGAGTTCGCGTAGAGGCCGTGGGCTCCGTGCTATTATTTATACTCCGTAGAGTTGGCGCAGAGGTCTAGGCCCACGCTCTTATTTTATACTCCACAGAGTTGCCCAGGCTGCCTAAGGGTCCTGGCGCTTTATACTCCGTAGAGTTCACGCGGAGGCCGTGGACTCCGCGCTATTCACACATAGGACTCGAGGATGACAATTTGCACCTGAAAACATAGCTTTATTTATATTATCCCATTTGCACGGGTGAGCTGTTACAAATGCGCGAGCATGTAGTACAAATGGTCTACAAGTTGTATAGTATCGACGGAGACAATCCACATTCCATGTGTGCTTGAGGCCCCCCCCTCGAGGGTTGCTAGATGATGTGCCCCAGTCGGAGGGCTACCGTTACATTGTAGGGACCTTCCTATTTGGATTCTAGCTTATCAACTATCGCAGCATGCAATGCCCTCCGTAGGATGAGGTCCCCTACTTTGAGCTCCTGGTGCTGCACGTTCTTGTTGTACGACTGTGCCATCAGTCGCATGTACTTTGTGGCATGCTCTGTTGCATTAACTTGTACACCATCGAGAAGGTCCAGTGACACTGCTCATTCTTTAGTCAAAACTAGAGTCAGGACTCTCCTCGACCCAGCTTTAATTTCCTCTAGCGTCACTGCTTCATCTTCAAAGAGGAGCTTAAATGGCATGAACTCTGTATGGCACGTCGTCGTGGTGTGAATGGACCAGAGTACGCTCGGTAGGTTGTGTGGCCATCTGCCCTTCAAGAGACCCACGAGGCACTTTTTCACACCCACGGAGATGGTGTCGTTGGACCGCTTGACCACCCCATGGACTGCGGGTGTCCTACGGAGGCGTAGCAGAGCTTGATGCCCATTCATTTGCAGAGCGCCTTGAAGGTCATGGAGTCAAACTGTAGGCCATTTATTGACGGTGATTTCCCTTGGGACCCTGAAGTGGCAAATGATATTCTGCCAGAGGAACCGCTGCACTACCGCGAAGGTGACTTTGGCTAGGGAGACCACCTCGGGCCACTTGGAAAAGTACTCGTACGCAACCATGACGAATCGTAGGTCCTAAGCGCACAGTAATGGACCAACAACGTTGACTCCCCATCATACCAATGGCCAGACCGATGGGATAGGTTGAAGCTAGGTGGGAGATTTGTGAATCATCCTCCCCGTCTATTGACATCCTTGACACCTCCTAACAAGGTCTTAAGCATCGTCAGCCGAAGTGGGCCAGTAGAAGCCTTGTCTGAATGCTTTGTCAATCAGGGCTCTCGGAGCAATTTGGGAGCCACACAGTCGTACATGAATTTCGGCGAGGAGATATTGTCCCTCGTGATGTGAGAGACATTACAGACATTACAGGAGTGGGGCACACACTCCACGCTTATAAAGTATACCATCAAGCACGTCAAAGGTCCTTGTGTGTTGCTGCAACCACCGCAGCTCATGGGGGTCATCTTGTTCGGTCGTTCCTTGCAGGAACGCAAGGATAGGCTCCCTCCAGTCTCCTTTATTGGCAATTTGGTGGACAAGAGCGGGGTAACGCTGGTCCCATGAGATGGCTACGATGGTGAGGGTCTCAACAAACGCCCCCACCGGTGGCTGGAGTCACTGACTCGTGCCTTGGAGAGGGCATTAGCCTCCTCATTGTCAGCCCGTAGGATAGCCTTGACCGTGATGCCCAAGAAGTGGTGCTCCCTTGCTCTGACAATGGCTAGATACTTAGCGAGGTTAGGATCCTTGGTTTGTAGGACTTATCAACATGTTCCGCGAGCAGACGTGAGTCAGTACGCACCAACACCCTCCATGCACTAAGGGCCTTGAGCTTGTCGAGCCTGAAAAGGAGGGCCTCATATTCAATTATGTTGTTTGTCACTGGGAAATCAAGCCATGCAGAGTAGTGCAGGCGACACCCTTCGGGTGTTGTGATGACCACTCCGATACCCGCCCCAGCGGCACCATAAGCTCCGTCGGTATGAAGACTCTACACCAGCTCAGGGGGTACCTGAGTGTGCAGTTGGGTTGATGGGGTCCACTCTGCAACGAAGTCTGAGAATTTGCAATTGAATCTCCATGCGGAAGGTGTACATTAGGGAGAAGGGCGCAAGCTCGGTTGCCCACTTGCTGATGTGGCTTGTAGACTCCCTGTTCTGCAGCATTTTAGCCAAGGGATACTGGTTTGCACCACCAAGGGATCCTGGTGAGGAAAGTCTACCACCGCCACATTGGCCATCGTGAAAGTGTTGTCGACCTGTGCCCAGCTTGGGGGCATTTGGGTGGGATATGCGGTGACATGCTGTAGCCGATGGGTGTAGGCCTTCCACTGTCTTTTGGATGAGAATTCTAATGAAAAACCGCCTGTGATGACATTAATGACTTGGTGTGATCCACCGTCAAGGGCCTATATGCATAAAGTGGTGGGGCAGATTGGACTTGCGGGCCCTCAGGGGGCTGCTACACGTGTGCCACCACCAGCGCTTTTGCCTCGAGGGCTCTGTCTCTACGATGTTTTCATGAAGTGATGTGATGGTCAAGTAATGCCGAGTGAGGTGTTCGCCTGGCTGTGTACCTCGCACCGGAGCCCCTGTTGCTGTCCGTTGTCATGGCTCCATCCTCCGTCATCGCAGGCCCGTCCTCCGTCATCGTGGGCCTATCCTCCATCATCTCAGGCCCATCCTCTTCCACGATGGTGGCCTCTACAGCCACGCCCCTGGCTGGCTGAAGTGTTGTTGTCGTCTTTGTCCCCCTCGATGTTGAGGATGTACTTGGGCCATTGGCCCTTCCGCTACTTACGGCCAGAGCCATCCTTCAAAGGATCATGTGTTTGCTTTGAATCGGAAGCATCGCCCTGGTGTCGCCGCACATCTTCTTCCACCCTTGCATACTTCTCCATCTTGTCGAAGAGTTTTGCGATCATTTTTATGGGCTTGTGCATGTTATACTCAGCCAATGGCCCCGAACGAAGACCACGTATTGCTGCGTTGATGATGGTTGTCTCATTTACATCCTTGACTTGGCAGCAAACTTTGGCGAAGTACTTGAAATATGCCTGAAGCTTCTCCGAAGGCTTCTGCTTGATGGCCTGCATCCACTCGCTCGACATTGTTTCCTTGGAAGTTGTTGTATAAGCGGTCCCAGATTTGCTCCCATGCATATATGGAGTTCGGTGCGATGGTGAAGAATCAGGAGAATGCTATCCCTTGAAGGGTGAGCGGCAATCCCTTCACCTTTGTCGAGTCGTCACCCCCCGCGCTGCTTCAATGGCCGTCTCATAGACACGTACGAACTCCCGAGGGTCCATGTCGCCCTTGTACAGTTCGACCGCGGGCATCTTGAAATCTTTTGGCCACGTGGATTACTATAGGCCGGCGAATAAAGGGGACTTTGGGTCCACGTGCCAAAGTATATTGCGGGTGGTGTTAGGGGCTTCATGGCTTTCCGCCCTTTTGACAGTGACTTTGCGACCACTATCGTAGGTGTTTGTTGACTCAAGCCTCTTGCATCTTCTGCATGGCGCTCCGGAGGTCTGCTAGCTCATGTTGTAGTGTTCCGAGGGCTGCCACCAGAGTGCCCTTCACCGCACGAGCAGTGGGGTTTGCTGGCGTGGAGGCATGTGCGGCGAGGTTGTTAGCGATGATGGTTTGGGCGCTAGAGTCGCTAGGCATGTTGGTGCGGTAAGCATGGCAGTTAACAATAGGGCCAGCGCGAGCGTTGAAGTCGACAGATGTGCGGCGCGAGCTTTAGGGTCACCGCACATGCCGGCATGGCGTCGGGTCGGCATGACGTCTTTGGCGCGCGTCGGGTCGGCAGATGTGTTTGGCGTGGCGTCGGGTCGACGGATGTGCCGGCATGGGCGGTGTCATGGACGGTCATGCCGGCGTGAGCGTTGGAGCTAGCTCCTCACGTTTGCGTTGGCCGCTCGTCACCCGTGGCGCTAGGGCATCGCCGCCATGGGGGTGGAGGGCCTTGGACCACTGTCCCTTGTGTGCAAGCCTCAGCGGTTGCTGTCGTCGTACTTCTCTTTTGCTTGGTTATCGCCATTGCTTTCTTAGGCGCCATTCCTTCTCCCAAACTCGTAGCTTACTCGTCGTCCCCACGGACGACGCCAACTGTTGTGTCTACAGACCAAATGGCTTTTCACATGCTATGCTGAGAGTGTAGGTGCCTTTTCACATGCTCTATAGGCCTCTTGGCCCAGCAGGTTGAATGGGTATAGGTGAAGGTATTTAATTAGCATTAATCAACGGCATTGAATGTTGGCGTTGTGCAGCACTTGCTACCATAGAGGGGTGGCTAAGCTAGGGAAGCTCAGCAGCACCGAGCTAGGCAGGTATCTGCTGAGCTTTGTAGGTTTAAGAAAGGGGCTAGATAAAATGAATGTCCAAAAGCTAAATTTGAAAAAAAAAACTTATGATACCTACGATAAGCTCGATATGCACAGTTCACAAGCACCAGCCTATGATACCTACTTTTCCCCTACGGCAAGTGGCAACTTTTACCTCCCCTACTACAAGGGGAGATCTAGTTATTTTTGGCCCCCTGTGGCAGAGAAATTCCCTCTTTGCCTCCCCAGCGAAATTCTCCATTTAGGCCCCTCACCCTGCCACCGATCGCACGAAGCACGTGGCGCGGCCCCCGGGCGTGCCAGCACCCTGGCGTGGCTCCCAGCCGCGCGAGGTGCCTCAACTGCTTTGACCACAACACTTCGACCATGACGCTTTGATTATAACGCTTCAACCATGGCATTTTGATCATGGCACTTCGACCACGACGCTTCAACCAGGGAACTTCGACTATGACGCTTCAACTGTGCAAGAGAGGCACCTCGCGCAGCCAAGTACCATGCCAGGCGCTCACACGCTACGTGACCACGCCAGCAGGACATGGCGCGCGCGTGGGCCACGTCCCGTGCTTCGTGCAGCCGGCCATCGTGCGAGAGGGCCAACGGAGGAATTTCTCTGCCATGGGGGCCAAAAATAACCACGCTTCCTACAAGGGTGAATTTTATGGAGTACTCGAGTGTAAACTACAACACATCGTCAAGTGGCAATTTATGAAAGGTCAAATCTAGAGGCTTTTGGTTTACGCTTTTAGCTTTTGTTTGAGAAAGTCAAAAAATAATATAAATATCTAACTTCTTGAAATAGCTTTTTCCTTTCCCTTGCTCCCGTCTCATTTGGAAGAATAGACAGATAATCACAGACGTATCACACACCCCACTCCTCTCACTCCTATCTCGTGCACACATCTCATTCACTTTTCCGACCGCTCATACCCTCCTAAAAACCACTTTTTTAGCCAATAATATTTATTTTTAGCTAAAAACCATTATCAACAGCTAATATGAATGCCCCCTTAAACGTAAGCAATTAAGCACCAATCCACAGCGAAATATCCAGGCACTATGAGCCACTGCCAAAGACGAGCAGCTCATCTGGCACTTATCGGAGAAGCATCTGCCAAGATGATTCAAAGAGAAAAAAAACAGAGGGGCACGTACTAGCTGAAATTTCTACATTTTTACTAACTGCTCCCTTTTCTTCTTTTCTTTTCTTTTCTTTTCTTTTTTCATTGCAACGAGATACTGATACATGCTACATTATTATTTCTCTGCAACCCAAACCCTCCATATCAATAAAATGTTTGGGCTGTCCTTTCCCTCGCCGGTCTTCTCAATAAAACATTTCCCCTGGCTTCTCCAGGATCATGCCCAGTCCGATCTAACTGCCTAGGTTGTTCTGTTAACTTACTAAAGTGTTGCTTGCTTCGCTCTGTATACAAGGACGAGTTTTCATCCCCCTCAACCCAACCCCATCTGGCACCCTGAGACCTGTGCTCAACAAGCCTCTCAACACTACCTGCCTGATCCACCTCCCGACCCGATGAGCTGGTACCCAAGCTAGACCTCGACAGGGAATAAGTCATACTGTCGTTTTCCTCGTGTGCTACCATAGGGCCTCCCGGGTACATTTTATCTGAGATCCCAAATAAGTATTGTTCGTACTCATCGGTGCTGGTCGAATTCCTTGTGCTTTCGCTGCTATCTGTGCTCTCAGTGCTGTGGGTCCCGGCATCGGAGTTGCTGAACAGCGATGAACTCTCACTTGGACTTGGAGATTCTGCCGGTGCATATGGTGCATCTCCAAATCCGTCAAATGTTCGGGTGAGGTCATCTGCCATGTGATCTGTATGCAACTGGTCACCTTGGTGTCTCTTCAAGGAACCTCCTCCTTGCAATGCTGTCCGTCCCGAATTTAGCTTCTGCTTGGCCTTCTTTGCACGTGCCGAGTCTAGAGCCATCATCGCTTCTCTCACAGAGCTAGGAGCCCTCGGTGAACACCTGATATAGTTAATGCAGGATTTAGAATGTCCTGATAAAAATCCTGACAGGAACACACAGGATAATTGCTAGTATCTATTCAAATATGAGAATTCTGGTAATTACCTTGCATAGAGTAGCATGTACGCACACTTTGACAAGACATTTTCCAGAGATACAGGTTTGACCTGCACACAGCAAAGACCAGCCATTTAGAATAGAAGATCACCACAACTGATTCTTGTTGATGATACCCCAGGGCAGGTAGCTTTCGTGCCAGAGGAACACCAATGCAGTGATTGTTGAAGTCATTTAAATCTGTTTACTATTCTGTTACAAACATATTGATTATGCGCACTATTCCAATAAGATGCATAGTCTGATTGCTATTCCAACAAGGTTTATAGCCCATTTAAGATTGCTAAAAAAATAAATTTCGAAACATGGTAACCAAAAAGATCAAGGTATTGACATATAATCAGCTTTCTGAAAGATGACTTTTTAACACACAATGGCCAGGCATAGGCGCCTTGAGATGTCCAGAAAGAGTAAGCACACCTGACTGTCATCTGTCTTGTACCACTTCCCATATGTATCCTTGACATAACATACATAATGACCAGAAAAGGCAGCATTCATAACATCATGATGGACAACCACTGCATATAGGCTGTAAACAGGGGAATTGTCATCAGTTGTGCTCATGTAGGAAGACAAGTTCAGTGTCTCTGGGAATCTGATGGCTTTGCTGATCTTCCCAAAACTGCCAGACTGCACAAATAAAAAAAAGGGGGGATGATTAGTGGATTTCTACACAAAATTTCAAGGCTTATTGAAATTAATCCAAATTAACACACATACAACTATGAACTCCAGAAAAAGTTAACAACATTACATTGATGTCAGCATTTTTCATCACAAAAGAGGGCTAGACAAGTGCCCTCAGCGTGTAACCCTCTTTTGCTATGACAGTTCATAGGGAAAGTAAATAACTTAGTCCTCTGGGTGGTACCTGATATCTTTTCAATGCAATAGTCAGGACATTTGGTGCTTCTGATATTGTCAACTTCTTTTTAGCACGCTCATAGGATTTGCATCTGACATTACAGAATACAGAGTAGAGTTAGGAGTCATCTTAGGTAGTCATAGTAGAAATAAACAGCATAGAACGAGGCACAAAATCACCCAACCACCATTTTTCGCAGAAAACATTAATAACATGCCTACAGTACAAATTAATACTGGTATTCTCATGTCACTTGATTATTTTACTATTCAAATTTGTTTCTTCGTGCTTACTTTTGGCCAGTTTCACAAAAACTAGAACATACCTATCATTTTTTCCTTCCATTCCATTTTACTTTGGTGAATTCAGATTGTAAGGCAATGTTTTCATTTCCCCTTAAAAATCCCGATTAAATGATATGACAAAAATATTATCAACCCCTAATTCTCAGCAAGTGAAGGTGACCTAAGAGGTGTGGATGCCTATAATTCCTTTTAAAATTGTATGACAATTCTATAATTGAAGTCCTTAGTTTATTAAAATTTCAGTGACAGCTCAAGGACTGTTGTCTGGGGATAAAACACAAGCAATGTAACGAACACTAAAGGGCACAGCTTGAGCAAGTGCAGAAAGCTTAAAGATCAACAAAGTAATACAACCTGCTGCATTGATATCTATTATCACCATCCAAGACTTCTGTAGATGTAAACCGCTGAAGTGCTTCTTCGAGTGAATTGATGTCGCCGTCTATTTCAACAGTAAGATCCAACATTCTCTCATATTGCTCAGAACTAACATGACACGTTGTGCATTTTATCTATAAAAGAAAGAGGAAGAAAGGTGAAACAATCAATAGGAATGTAAAAGGTTAATTCACTAGATAACTGGTCTCTGGTAACTGAATATATAGAAAAAAAACAGATATTTAAGCTGTTCTGTGAAGAGAACCTTAGATCGCAGATAGCCCCCAAATATTAATTGCATAAGTGTTGTTTCTTCAGCTAAACGATGAGCACCACTTTTTCTGGCTTCCTTCATGCATACAGATTGCATAGCATCAATGATGTACCTGTAAACATATCAGGTAGTGTGGTCCCATGATAAATTACTCTTGGAAAAAGATGAGTTGACTAAAATTAATTAAGTTTTTCACTTAAGATATGGTCATTTGCAACATCAATACATACCCAAATAAATTATCGATAGGTTATTGCTCTATCAGGATTTCTATTAATATTCACTATTCAGAGTCTTCGAAAAAATACACTATTCAGAGCATTTCATTGATAAGAATGGCAATCAGCAACCAGTTGGGACAATGAATTCCAAACAACTATACTGCACGATTCCTTCAAATAACCTTCAGTTTAACAGGAAAATAAAAATCAAATGAAAAATTGTAGTAGTTGACTAGTTGTACAGTTGAACAAAATTTGGACACACTAATCAAATAATGCTGCACTGTTGTGTTACAAATTCAGCCCTAATAGAAAGACATATAAATAATCAATGATTGCAAAAGAGCTCATCCACCACTAGTAAAAGGAAAGTGTTAAGCAGACCAGGAGGACACTTTTTCCTTCCACCCACACATCATAATTGACCACTTAAAAGGTATAGCATCAGGCAAATTCAAATTAAGGGTTAAATCATTGTGAAAACCTCTATATTCCATGTTTTGACACTTAAGTACTTAACTATTCATAGCTTCTGTCAGTTCTGTGTATACTCATGCTTAAGCTTCTTAAAGTGTCAACTGTAAATAACCAACAATAAATAATGAATGTTGTCTTACCTAAGGAATTCATGAGCATCTTCTTGTTTACCAGGACCAAAGCGACTTCCAATGGCGCTTAAATGAGAGAGTATCCCAGTTGGTGACAAAGCAGTCTTGCCCTGTTTGCCCTCCACAATGAGTTCTTCAAATTCACACATGAAGCACCATTCCTTTTTGGAACCTAGAAAAAGTGAGATTAAATAACTACTCAAAGTGCATTATGGAGAAAAAAATGCCATAACACAGTATTGGAAAGTTACAATTTTCTGAATGAAGCCCTTCTAAAAGATATGTTGTAAGAGGTTGAGTAAACATCAAGCACTGCAGAACAGCATTTGCATAGCAACTGCAAAAGAAAAAACATGTCAGACAGGGCAAACACAGAACAACGGATTCAAATATCTCAATTCCTGCCAAAACATATCACTTATCATAAAGTGCTACATAACAGTAAGTCACCAACAAATTGGACAGCAGGAAAAAAAAAACAAATATGCAGAGCAACACAATAATCTTGTCATACAACACTCGAAGTCCAACCATTGTGAAATAACAGTAGGAACGTGAGCAAAAAGACATTCAGAACCAGATTGTACGGAAAAATGAAAAATGGTACAGTATGCCCATTTAGGTCTGCATGTTGTGCATAGTACAATGAGCACAAATTGGTTGTATGAAGTAAAGTGGAGCCATCAACACTGAAAATTTCAGGGCACGCCGGACCAATCAAGCTGACACATATTTGTCCTTTCTTCATCTATATTTGTGAGAGCAAAACCAATCCATCTTGACTAACAGGTTATTCGGTTGTGTCAAGTGTCAACAAATCAATGACCAACCCTATGAGGGAACAAAGTAAGACTTACTCATACGTCAGCCAGACTCCAATGGAAGTAGAATGCAAACAGATTAGAATGTTAGAACTTAGAAATGCCCAAAGAAAAAAAGAATGAGATAAACTTGACAGAAATAATTCAGTGTTTACTTTCCATGTTACTTTCCAGAAATAATTCAGTGTTTACATTCCAATATGTTACTTTTCAGAAATAATTCAGTGTTTACATTCCAATATGTTACTTTTCAGAAATAATTCAGTGTTTACCTATTGCCAAGGTTATGAAGACCAAAGGGGCACAATTCGACCTTGTCGTAGAGCTTGATGAAAAGTTCATATGGAAAAAGTGACTGAAAAAATAAAGAAATATTACCAAATAAAAGTGATAAAAATAAACTAACTAACCAGAGCTATTCAGTTATTTTACCAATTCGGATGGATAATGCCTCACAATTTTTGGTGCCATTTGCTGCCTGACAATTTTCTTCAGAGATGTTGCAAGGCTATTCGCTGTTGATCCTGCTCTGTCTGATAGTTTCGCATTCCTTTCAGAAAGATCATCAGCCCTTTTTGATGGATTAGAAGTTACAGAACGGCCACCATGAATGGCAGCAACTCTATCAACAGTTAAGACGGATGGCACAAATTTTGAGCTTTTGATGTTGTCTGTACCAGCAGCTTTTGTTTTGGACTGTTCAACTTCCACACGAAGAGAAGTCCTAGAACTTTTGGGTTCCAGGACAACAGTTGCTGCAGCTTGAGAACTGTTCTTATCTGCAGATTTTCTATTATGACTAGTCTGAGAGCAATCCTCACTAACATCAGCATCCTGAGCTTTATGAAGTTCCTTGGAATGAACTAACGGTTCTTCATTGATAAAACTGCTACGGCCACTTATTTTCAGAGCAGAAGCTTGAGATTTACACACCACCACCTCCTCTAAATCCTTCGTGTAAGAACCATTTTCAACCAAATTTGTAAGTTTGATATTTGATTCTGCCTTTCTACTGTCAAAAGATGCTACTTGCACAGTATTTTGAGGAAGTTTGACCTCCCAGCTGGAATGGCCACTTTCAGGAACCTCAGTGGTAGCAGATACCACTTCTAAACGCATATCTTTGCTTTTATCATTTAAACTCTTCACGATATGATTTCCGCCAGAAGCTTCAGACCTAACAGCAACTGGTATGTTGATTTCAACCACCGATTCTACACCAGCCACTGCATTTTCTTCAGAAGTTCTTTCTTGTTCAACGTTTCCTTCCTTTGCAACAGAAACTTCAGCTCCATTATCTGGCCTAGCATTAGAACTTGGTGGATGGCATTCATCTTTATGACCTTGTCTCCAGTGGGCAATCTGGCATTTAAAGGAACTGCAAAAAGGAAGGTGTCATCTAGGATGCCCCGATACGCGATACGGGTACGGCGATACGGATACGGCGATACCTCGATACGATATATTGCAAAAACAAGGATACGTCGATACGGCAAGTATATATGTATTTAAAAATTAAAAAAAATGTGGGGAGTGCTGAATAATGACCTCTTACAGCAGAATGGCTTCAGATCGAACATGTGAGTGAAGATCATGTGGTTTCTTTCCTTTTGTGTCCTCTCCTCGCCACCAAAAAAGTATCAGTGTTGTAGGCGACAATGACCTCCAGGCGGTGCGGCAAGCGACGGTAACCTCCAGGCGGTGGGAGGGTGACTTCCAAGTGGCGTGGCCGACGAGGAAGACGGCGAGTAGCGACGGCGCGAGCCATTTCCTGAGCTGGAGCCTAGAGGTCGGCGAGCCAAGCGGCGGCGGCGGCGTTGCGCCGCGCGGAGCGCGGAGGATCTCCAGGCGCTGCCGGCGGGAGAGGCTGCGGAACTCCAGGCGCTGCCGGCGGGAGAGGCGCAACGGAACTCTAGGCACTGGCGGCGGCGGCGGCACGGCGAATCTCCAGCTGGCAGACCTCCAAGTGGCAGGGCTCCAGGCGGCAGATCTCCAGGCTGCGGGGCTCCAGCCGGCGGACCTCCAAGCATCGGGGCTCCAGCCAGCGGACCTCCAGGCGGCGGGGCTCCAGGCGGCGGGGGATACGGAAGACCTCTGGGTCTCCAGGTGGTGGAGCTCCGGTGGGGGAAACGGGCGACTAGCGCGGCGAGCTACCGACGTCGACCGAGGAGGCGACGGCGGCTTCGCGCGAGGCGGAGAGGATGTGCGGGATGTTGACGGCCGATTCGGATTTAGGGTTAGGGGCGACGGAGCAACCGGACGTGGGCGGCCGACTTTTGGGCTTTATGGGCTGAAACGATCGCGAAGTATCGCAGCGACGCTAACGATCGGTGTTTTTAATTTTTGAGGCTGAAATTCTCCGATACTTCGCGATACCGTGATCGCCACGTATCGTACGTATCGCCGTATCGGATACGTATCGGACACGGGTACGGCAGTTCAATGGAGTATCGGTGCTTCCTAGGGTGTCATTGAAGTTGAACAAGTAACACAGTAAGAATCTTATGTATCATGCATAATATTACAATATTGTTTACAATTTTTGACATGTAACATGTATTGAAGGCTGAAGCTAATAACCCAAGAACTGAAAACTGAGAAGGCATCACACCTCCTCCAGCAAAACAAGTCCCCAATTATTAATATTATTTAAGTCCCCAATTATTAATATTATTTAAGTCCCCAATTATTAATATTATTTAAGTACTTTTAGTGGGGGAAGGAGAGTATAACTATTACAGTTACTTAGGTCACACATGCTATCATGCCTTGAACTATGGTTCTTTCTTTTTGGGTGGGGGGCTGTGTGTAATTCAGCGGGTTTAGTTGAAAGGTGTTGACGGCTTTTAGTGGCTCATCCAAGCTGCCAAGATCAGATCCAATGACTAGAAACTTAGTTCTCTTTCTCCTACTTTGGTGATGGTTCTCATTTAACAATTCCCAACTAATGATAACCAGTAACAGTTAACACAGTGTGCTAGAACTAGTGGTAATCAGATAAGGACATCCAAGTGTCAGTTGTTGTCTGTATTAACATATCGTTGTGGTCAGTGGTTGGGTACAGATCCGAGGACCGAGAGTGGGCGCTCGCCCTCATCTAGACACCGGCAGGGCTCTTCCCTGACATGGTAAAGAGACTCTAAGGTTTGACTTTAGAAGAAGAGGGAGACTAGAGACTTGTTTGATTGTTCATTGCTTGATGATAATAGGTACAGTGCTAGACTTGACCCCTAAGAAACCTATCACTATATTTAAAAAACCAATCCCTAATAATAAGAAACTTATCCCTAATATATGGAATAAATCTAAAAGGAAATAAACCCAAATAATAAAGAAACTAATTATTATATTTCTAAGCCACAATATACTGCCAATGCTATCAAACTATCCAAATATGTAGCATCGCTACAATACCCCCTCGTGATATTGTTCATGCATCGCTACAGTGCCCCACGAGCACTGTCCATGAGCCGCTATAGCACGAGCAATGTTGTTCACGCGTCTGCTAATCTTGACCCATAACATTACACCCTTCGTGGCGAGACAGCTCGTCCTCACACTGTCAGGTGGCGGCCATGGACTAAGACATTCACGTCCCCATGTCGACGAAAGGGCACAGTGACGACATCGCGCGGCACGGAAGATTAGTGAAGCCCCGATGCACAACATCGAGGACAATAACCCTCTAGCATTGGTTGACGTCGCAGGAGTCGCTAGCGGCAAAGGCAACCGGCGTTGGGCAATAGCATCCTTCTCACCTCAAGTTGCAGGAGTTGTGGGAGAGATGCGACGATATCGCTGACCCCCACATAACAGCCGTTGCGCTCCACATCTTCGAAGGCATGGCGTTGGTCAACCACGTGAAGAACACCGCTGCTGGACAACAGCAACCTTCCTCCTCAGCGTAGGCATCAAAGGTGAAGCTTGGAAATGAGTCATCATTGGTGAAGGCGGTAGCGGGACCAACACCGATGGAGACAATGATGACAGCACCGCCATTGCAATGGCAAACATCGCCTTTTGCCGCTCCTCCATCTTGGACATGGTCGCAACCGACGGCAATGGCGACTTAGGAACCACAGCAACATGCTACGCCTTCTTCTCCATCTTGGCCATGAACTCTTTCATCAAAACCATCAAGTTAGCGTAGATCTCAGCGAAGGATAACTCAACATTGGAAAGCATGGTAGTTGGCTCGGTGAAGGCTTGACGTGTGAGTGGAGACGGCACGATGATGGTGGCAAAACAGAGGTTGATGTGTTTAACAAAACTTAGCCATGTCTGCACCCCGAGCACACACTCCAGCTGCCGGTACCACAGAGCGGCATTCCCCGTTAGGTGGTGCGATGCCAACCACTCCTCCTACATCGTCCGCTGCTCCTTGAGGAATTGCTCAAAGCGATTCAACCAAGGTTGCAGGTCTTGCCATCGAAGGTCGGAAGCTCTAGGTAGTGAAATCATGAAGCTCGGGCCTTCATAGGATCGAAACCCCCACTGCTTGCCATTGATGGCGGAGCAACAATTGGCTCTAATACCAAATGTCGTGGTCGGTATTGGTTGGGTACAGGTCCTCGGACCAATGGTAGGGCACTGGCCATGCCACCGCTAAGGCTCTGAGAGACTGAGACTTAGATGAAGTGAAGAGACTAGAAACTCTGTTTATTCATTGTCTTACATTTCTAGTTTCAAAGAAATTTTGCAGGATGCCCGTCCTATTATCCTATAGCATCCAAACTATATGATTAAGCAACTTCAAGCTCACAAAAAAGATAAAGATATGTATAAGAAAGTTTAGAATTGAATGAAACTATACTCAACACTATTACTTCAAACAATGACAGTACCATCAGAAAAAAGGAACGGAAATGCCTAAATTCAGCCAACAGCAGTTGGATTTGGACAACCTAAGTTCTCAGGTCTACCAAAGTGACCTAAAATTGCACGGTAGTGTACATATGTACTGATGCAGACCATCCTTCCATTCCCAACGGAAGTGCCTTGGTAAATCAGCCAACACGGGGGGCTAATATGGCCACAAATCAAGCCATAAAACCTGGACTGACGATGAGAGTCAATGCATGCCAGTAAGGGCCTGTTATTTTATGCCTGCGGCTTGTGGTTTTTTGCTGCGGCTTGTAACTTTTAGCTGTTCGTGTGAGAAATTACAAAGTAACTAAAATTCACGTACGGCTTTTGCTGATATAAATGAAGTCGGTATAGTATGTGCTACAATTAACTAGTAGACCTCATCCTCAAAAACACTTCGTTTAAAAGCTAGTTACTGTAGAAAAGTCAAAAGCCGCTTAAGAACAGGGCCTTTAGCCAATATTGGACAGCTGTACTGCTTCTCTAAAAACATTAAGTGCAAAGGTAATATTGTAGCACCACTCGTTAGCTGGCGCATTTACTCACCACCATCTAACAAGCATATCATACGTGGAGGCACTGGCAATTTTTTTACATGTAATCCATAATACTAGGGTACCCCCACAAT
Source organism: Dendrocalamus sinicus (assembly GCA_036346575.1). Classification (NCBI taxonomy): domain Eukaryota; kingdom Viridiplantae; phylum Streptophyta; class Magnoliopsida; order Poales; family Poaceae; genus Dendrocalamus; species Dendrocalamus sinicus. Next base: position 31,079,655 of record CM070662.1, read on the forward strand.
CAATTCAGCATACGGTTACTTTTTAACAAAAAACTATTTTTCTGTCAATGCAAATTACTTAGCCAGAAGGAATTAATTAGTAAATAGGTTTATGCAAATGTGACCATGCACACAAAATAAATATTGTGTATTATCGTCACTGGTAACCACATGTCACAGTCACACAATTTTCTTGCACATGGTTTAATAATACATCTACAGATGCTGCCCATAAATGTTGCCACCCTTTAGAGCATCTGTGCTTTGTGATAGGATACATCTTGAAACAGATCAATGCCGTAATGTCCATGACAACAGGTAACACATTGTCCCATGAAAATGGTACCGTGCTCATCCAGAAAACATGTGAATAGCTATGTGATAGTTAATAGCCCAAGGCAGGTTGTGGCCTATGTCGGTTGATAAAAAACAACAACCTAACATAGGAGTTTAGAACCGATAGGCAGAGAACTTGAAGTCAGGGTCTCAGGGACCCAAAACAAATGTTAAATTTACGAGGAAACACACCTTTAACGAAAATAACAGAATTGAGCCATTAGGGATCCTAGTTGGTTTCAGATTACTACAATAGCTGACCAATTCACAAGCAAAGTTCTATCAAATCCGCGTTTCTATTAGCGATGCTGTACATCCACCTAAGATTCTCCGAAATTGAAATTACAGACACAAATAAAAAGACTAAATGGAGGGTTAGCAATAGCCCTCACTCACTTGGCTAGCAGTTATGTTCGCAGCACCCAAAAATTGGGGGCAAAATCCAGATATTGTCGAACTACTAGCCAATTACATGTTACCAACACCCAAATTTCTACAACAAAAAAAAACAGGGCATCCCCACTCCCAATTGTACAGATCGGAGACTATCCCCAATCAATTGCCCAATCACCCGCTGAAACTTCATGAAAATTGAAAAGGGCATTAGGAACAGGGTTTCAGCCCACTCACCAGTACTTGACGGCCTTGCACTGCTTGCACCTAAACGTCGTCGGCCTGAAGCACACAGCGCAGACCCCCTTGGCCCCCGCCGGAGGCTGCGGCGCCTCCGCCAGCTCCACCTCCCGCGCCGGAACCGCCGCGGGGGGCGCCCACATCGGCTCCTCGGGCACCTCCACCGCGTGCACCACGCCTGGGAACAGCTCCGAGTAGTACGCGAGCACCGACTCCCGCTCCGCCAGCTCGGACTCCTCCGCCGCGAGCCGCGCGAGGCGCCGCACCTCCTCCCTCCGGGCCGCGGCGCGCCGCCACCTCCGCCGCACCAGCAGCGCCAGCGCCGGCACCACGACGAGCATCACCAGCGCCACCGCGGCCGCGGACGACGACCCCGCCGCCTCCGCCATTGCCCCCGCCGCTCCCCCTCAGCCCACTCCCCTCCCCCACTCCTCCTCCCCCGCGCATAGATCTCGTCCCCACCTGCCCCAAACACCGGAGCCGCGCGCCGATTCCGCCCTCGCCGGAGCAAATCCGCCCAAATCTAGGGCCCCGGGATTTGCAAATTCCCCCCTTTCCTCCGGTACGGGTTTTGTTTGGTCTTCGGAAGTGACGGAGATGCAGCGGGCAGCAAGGAAGGAAGGAAGGAAGAAGCCGGCGGGGTCCGTTCCCGGACTGGGAACTCGAGGAATAAGACTACTTGTAAATATCTCGGTGATGTAAAAATATACGAAATGCACATAGATTTAAATATTATTGATCTGTTTGCAAAGTCTCTTCTATAGCCAAAACATGAGGCACATATAAAAGCTATGTGTATTAGATACTTGCATGATTGACTCTAGTTCAAATAGAAGATTGTTAGTGATATACCCTACAGGTGATCATAGAGATGATTATATCACTTCTATGCTTATGATTCTTTGAATAATATATTATTTTATTCCTTGAATAAATATCTTTCATATTGATCAATAAGTGTGTGACTTGTTTGTGAAACCCTTTATTCATGTTTTGATGTTATTCTAAATTATCCATGCTATTATATCATTATATGGGACAATTATGATTTATAGATCAACACATATATTATTAACAATCATATTTCATGGATCATGAATATAGTAACATCAAATCAATAGTATGGACACATGTTAAAGAATATAGTGTTGAATTGATCTACTATATGACACTACAGAAATTATTATATTCTTAAGTGCCATCAGTTGGTCTCATACATAGTGTATATAGGATGCTTAGACCTAACATCGTTATTATTTTCTACATATGTAATAGTTTACTAAAGGGTTGCCAAAAACTACTTCGTAACTAGGTGGTTATAATGATAGCTTTTAGGTTTACTATGAAATATGCGAAGGAATATGAGTGATCAAGATGAAATTAACGATCCTTGCTATATAACAGAAGAGATATCTTTGGGTCCTTCGATGTGGTTGGATTAAACAAGTGCATAGCCATACTGAATGTGGTTGAGGAGTCAATCACAATTGAATAATCCACTATATGTTCGAGTAAAGGATCGAACTATCATAGGATGACACGCTTCTCACCTTGAGTTCGATGTAGCATCGTGAGGCAAAGAGATCGATACATGAGTACTATATAGATTTGTCCGATATAATCTTTATATATATTTGGGAGTCGATATGTTTTACTAAGGATCGCTACTAAGTTGTGAATCAGAAAGGAGTTTTCGGACCATGTCTAAATATATATGAATCTATTGGTCATACACTTAATAGGTTGGAATACATTAGTTCGGATTGGATCCATTACTAATGGGCCAAGTGGACTTCGCACCTTGTCAAGCCCCTAATGTAGGGTTCTAACTAGGGGCTATATTAAGAGAGGCGTAGAGTTGAGGGATGCATCTGGTTCACACACTCCAAAACCCTAGCCCTTACCTCTCACAGGCTCTGCATGCGTACTGGTGCTAGCACACTGGTGTATACATTACATCCTTAGATGTGTGAACTTTGGTAGAGATGCTGTTGCGACTACACCGCTGATCGGGATGATCGCGAGAAGGAGATGGTTGGCTAGAGGATAATCGATTACTTCCACTACACCGATGTGTACTATGTTGAACTGGTTGCTTCAACTCTACTTTTGTTGTACTATACGTCTAATGCTAACGATTTATGATCTCTTACTCATATAGCTTCATGGTTTACCCGGTGGAAAATTTTAATCCGTCCTAGTATAGCATACCATATCCTAACAATTATGGATATAAGGGGGTGTTCGTATTGGCTACAGCTAATGACTTTTGGCTGAAACTGAATAGTAGTGGCTGAAAGAAGTAGCATTTAGAAGAAGTGGGCGGGCGATGGAAAAAGTGAGGGAGAGATACATGCGCGAGACAGGTAGGGGAGGAGTGCGATGCGTAATGTGTCCATGACCCTTGCTTTATCATCGGAGCCAGATGAGACCAAGAGGAGTGGAGAAACCATTTTAAGAAGTTAGATGTTCATATTAACTTCTGCTCGATATGAACACTGAGCCCCGTTCATTTGGACTTAAGCTTTTGGCTTTTATCTTATTTTTCACTATTCCTAAAATTTCGTCTTTTTCTGACTTTTCGTATTTTTTGAGCCTTTTGCCAGTTATTTTTTCCCATATTCGTTTGCATTATACGTGATGGGTTAACCCGCTTTTTCTATTTTTAAATTTAATTATGCCAAATAAGCCACCATCAGTTACAGTGTAATTTCAGCTAGCTACAGTGAAAATTCAGCCATAAGCCACAAAAAATCAGCCCAACCGAGCACCACGTAAATCTATGTTACTAGAGACGCGTAAAAGCGATACTTCTTGTAGGGCCTGTTCTTTTTTGCTGAAACTTATGGCTTTTGGCTACGACTTGTTGCTTTTGGGCTGTTTGTGCCCGGGGAAGGCAGTCAAGGCACTGTAGTGGCGACGGGCTGTTTAGAAAAGTCAGAGCAAAGTATAAATATTTGGTTTTTTTCAAAGCCACTTCTTCACCCTTCTCATTACCGTCTTACTCTACAAATAAACTATAAGGTCACAGGTGTATCATACACTTCACTCCTTTCGCTATCGTTACATGCACATATCTCTTCCGTATTTTTTCACCGCTCCTCCGCTTCTTCTAAAAATCATTTATTTCGGTCATTACTTATCTATTTTTAGTTATAAATCATAGCAAAAAAAATATCAGTAAAATCTAAGAGGGGGAAGGAAGACCAGAGATGGCCAAATAGGTCATGCCAAACGGACCGGCCCAAGAAACGGTACTATTGGCACGGCCCGGCACGAACGCCGATGGGTTAGGCCGGTACAACACAAGGCCATGGGGTGTGCCTGGACTGGAGGCTCGTGCCACCGTGCTAGCACGGCACGGCACGAACAGTGCCAGACCTAGCCTGGCACGGTATGGCCCATTTGGCTCATAGGCATGGTGTCTACAATTTAATATGATTTTTCTATGATTTTTATAATTTAATGTGTCATTTCTACATTTTCTACAATTTATATGATTTAATGTATATTTTTGTACTTTCTATAATTTATTTGTATTTTTTAATTCTACATATTTTCTTAACAAATCAATTTTTTATTTTTAGGCCGAACAAGCTACATAGGCCAAGTGAACGTGTCGTGCTAACTTGCCCAATGGGCTAATCATGCCTCGGATTGGGCCGACATAGCATAATACCCTTTTAGGCTATGCCTGGCTGAAGACACAGTACGATCTATTTAAACTGATGGGTTAAATGGATGGTACCTAATGGGTCCGTGCCTCGTCGGTCCGAGCCGGCTGCCCACTGGAAGACCAGGAAGGAATGGGATCCCACGAGGTACCGCGATGGCGCGCGTCTGGCCGTCCGATGGGTTGGATTGCGGCCGTTGATGGCATGCTGGCGTGGGGTGATTGCCTTGTGCGGCAGAGGAATCGCGGGAAACAGTTTTTAGCAAGCTCCTTTAAGGGTTATTCCCCGCCAATGATCCTGGGGTCCCACAAACTGACGAGTGGATCCCATGTCACGAGTGAAGAAGGTTGGACAATTTTCACGCCCAAAAAAAAGGAAATATCGCCCAGGACAATTGGAGCCTATTTTTATAAAAGTTTTCTCGTAGGTATATTTCTGTAATTTTAAATAAAATATAGATTATTTATACAAAAATTTCGAAATCAACGGAGATCCTGACCGGAATGGCAATTTCCAAACAAGGCCAAGTCAGAGAGTGCATTCGTGGGGCTAATCCCTGAACCTTTTTTACTAGTTGTAAAGAATTCCATCTCTAACCTGCGAACGTTGGGTGATGGGGACGTCTAGTTTATGTTTTTCTTTTGAGGCGACGTTTTCGTCTATGTTGATAGTATTTAAAGTTAGTTGGTTCTTTTTTTTCTTTGCTGAACGGAGAAGATAGACGAATTTGTTGCGGCTGGGTTTGAAATTGTGGGCCAAAGTAAAGCTAGTTCATACTTTTATACTTTTGTAACGTCTATGGAGTTAGGTATGTAAAAAATACGCCTCTCTCAACCTAGAGACCACTAAAAGAGAAAATTAGACTGGTGCCCTCTGAAACATCACATCTAGGGAAATACTATCACAACCGGATCCGACAGTCCAACACCAAGTCCCAAAATTATGCAAATTACTAATGGCGTTAGGGCTCTTGTGCCCAAGTGGTCCGTATCTCTATGTATATTTTGAGTTTTTGACTTTATGTAAGATGGAAAATCCTAGTTATTTTCAAAAAAGAAAAAAGAAAAACCCTACGTTAAACATGAGCCCTAGTTTTAACGGGCATTATCCTAGCCTGAGTATTTCGAAGTGTGGTGCAATCTAGTGACGAAGTCAGGAATAAAATTAAGGGTGAGGTAAATTATCTATAGGACTAAATTAAATTGACATAAATACAACCTTTTGCTCTTATAGAATTTCAAATTCATATAGAAATTACACAATTGGAGATAAACAACGAAAAACAGAGAAATACAAAGCAGGTACCTTGAGAATAGAAAACACATATCCAAAAACATATAATTATTCTGCTATGAATGCAGAGTAGCGATAAAGTCACCTATGTATGAAACATATGAAAGTTAGTGATATTATAGAAAACTATGAATGACAATGAAATTTTAGATCATATGAAACATATCACAAATAAATTTAGATCATACGGAACTACTTGAATTGCTTACGAAATAGTTACACAAAGTTCATTTATGTATTATAGCAAAATCTATAAATAAATTATTAATTTTTATCAATAAAAAGCTATAAATATATGAATAAATTATAAGGACTAAACTATGATAACTATCTATATACACTAAAAGTCTGAACTCTAGACTCTAAAATACTAAATTGAGCAGGAAGTAAAGAACTAACGAAGAACATTACTCACTCAGTGTCTTAATTTATTAGTTGAAGCTGAAATGTTGAAACTTGAAACCAGCCGACCAGACCAGACTCAAGTCCTCGCTTTGGAGTTCCCAATCAGCCTCAGGCAATCATTTCCTTAGTTCCTCTCTTTAAATTCTTTTCACTCTCTCTCCTCTCACTATTAGCTCTCTGCCTCTCTCTCGTCTCTGCGGTGCGGCCAACTGGGGACTGGCAATTGGCACCCCCGGCCCCAGCCTCACCGCGATGCTCCTGCCATTAGCGGCTCGGCCCTCACCGCCACGTGCCATGGTCAAGCTCCCCTCGTTGGCCCACCCCACTCTGGCTCCCTTCTCGCCCTCACTGCCGCACGCCGTGGTCAAGCTCCCCCTCCCCCCGACCCGACCAACTCCAACTCCCCTCAGCGACTCAATTGGTGGGCCAGCCCTCGCCGCCCCACGCCCCAGTCGCCCCTACAAGGCTACGATGTGTGCCGTCAGCTCTATCTAGAAATCAATGGCTTCTTCTAATTGATAATTTCGTACTTGGTGGTAGGGTTTGTGAGTTGGAGTTGGTGTTTTGGTAGGCCAATGAAATGGATTTGTTGGGCCTCTTTATGGCAGTGGGCTGACTACTCTTGATACCAGATGTTTTTTATTTTTGCTTTCCTTCTTTGCAACTTGGCGTCGAGCTGCCGGTCTCCCTGCCTTGATGCGGTTATGTTTGATGTGCTCGTCGGCCGGTGGGGTATGCCGTGTGCAAGGGGAGGGGAGGTTTCCTTGCCACCGGGGAAGGTAGGCTCGACCTTACCAAGCCTACCCCTTGGCTTCACCCCTGGTAACAACCTGCAATTGAAGTGGATACGGACGGATATTGCTCATCCTGTATCCTATTACACATTTTAGTGCCGGATACCTATTTCTCTATTTCGTATTCATTCCATGAGCCTTTGAACGGTTGGTCAGATGGAAATTATCCGCTTTTTTTACACCCTACACAGGACATTAGATAGCAGGGGTACAATCAGAGCGAACACGGAGAGACTAATCATCAAGATGTTAAAGGAAGAAATCAAATAGACTTTCTTGTACCACTTGACATACGGATATATATGGGCAGATATCATTTATCCCGTATCAATATTATATTTCATATTTTTTTCTCAGATTCAGAGTTAGACACGGATAATGCTGGATACCCATTTACCTTTTCAGTACTCACTCTGCAAACCTTCGATCAATCGGTCAGACAAAAATCATCCGCTTCGTTTGTACCCCACCCTTCATGAACACCAAATAGCAGGGCAGTACGGGACTAGCCCACCATGCTCGTTTCCCTCCAGTTCTCCACCTTCCCACCACTACAAGCACCACCGCCACTCTCCGCACCCAGTCGCCGTTCCTGCCACTGCAGGCGGTGACAAATAGAATGTTTGTCTTGGTCAGATCCTCCCACTCCAATGCTCCCCAATCGCAACGTAAAATTCTCGAATCCCTCCTGTTCCCATCTGGATTGACCTAGGCTGACTAATTTTAGACTCCTTCATATCTTGTCATCTCTACATCTGTTGCAAGTCAAACAATTGTTAGAATTTTCATGTGTCTTTCAATATTTACTATGATTATTATCAGTTTAACTCAATATGGAATTATTCATATTATTGATGCAAGTGATAGAGAATAATTTGACGTTTAATTTAACTCAAGAAATTAATACTTGAGGTGCCGAGGACAGCTGTGTTGGAATATGGTAGACATATTTACTGAAATCGAGTCTAATGGAATTTAATATGTATGCATATGTTTAACCGGGTATAGCACAAGGCGGAATAGTTGGATTTGTTTTGCAGGATCGGCTCTGTAGGTTGTTGACCTACATGATCAGATTAGAATTGATCTCACAAGCAATTTGATCGTAGCGCATGACTCACATATGTGTGCTAAGGACTAGTATATTTTAGACTCATAAAATTGGCTCTGTCTGATTATGGTTGATGACATAGTTCAGGAGTCTCACGGTGTACTAAAAAATAAGTGGGTCGCTTTGTAACATCTGAAAGTGGAGTCTATAAATAGATCCCTGCCTCTAGTCTCATAATGCAATTATGAGCAGCATCACAAAAAGACAGAAAAATGTAAAGCAGACCGAAAAGTCTCCAACAAATCGATCTAATGTTTGAAAAAAAAAAGACCCAACAACAATTATATATTGGATTAATCAACTCGTATGAACCATCTCAGCACAATTGTTTAATCCCCGGATCCACTAGCTTGCTAAATAGGCGCATCGATCCCTTTTCGCGCGCACGCGGGGCCGTGTAAGGACCACCAAGGCATCAAATGTTCTTAAAAACTCGGCAGTACAGGAGCAACACAACAGGTGTAAGACGACAAGGGAGGTAGTTCAGGGGCGGGAGTTACTCGGCCGCGGCCGCCGCATGTGCGGGTGGGTGGAGTTCTTGGGTGCACCCGAGGTGTTCGACGTAATGTGGCAATAAGGTAGTAGATGTTCGCTTCCTGGAGATCGTGTGTCAGCGTCAGGGAGGGGAGGGGACAGATAGTTCGTGCGGAGCTGAGTTGTGCGTTTATAAATTGGAGTGCGTGTTGTTGAAGTTACTCCAGCGTCTCATCGTCTTTCCAGCGTCTCATCGTCTTTCAAGCGTTTCATCGTTTTTCGTTTTATTGTTTCCGTTCCAGTTACTCGAGATCATGCGCGGCAAGACCGATTGCCATGCATTAAACTGTGCGTTCTTGAGGCATGATCTGGATCGCCATGCATTAGTGCAATGCATTAATCTGTGCGTTCATGCCATGCATGAAACTGCCATCTTTACTTGTTGCTTTCCTTTAAATAAGCATGCAATATACCAGAAAATGCCACCCCGTTTTAGCAGCACTAAGCATCAAGTGTTCACCTGTGTTCATCGTGTTCTTGAGTGCACGTTTGAGAGTTCGCCGGCGATGAGAGATTGCCGGTGATCCACGACACGTGTGTAGGTGTTCTTAAGGTGGGATGTGGCTTTCGGAGCTTCGGTGTCTCCGTAGGAAGAATTCATGGTGGTGGCTTGGTTGAGGTTTGAGGTCGTCATTCCTCTCTTTAGGAGGGTTATCACTTGTCACACACATATAAAAATGTAACATTGGATCGAAGGCTTAGTAGAGCTTTTGACTAGATTGAAGGTTAGTTTGGTTCGGCATGCCCTTGATGGCAAAAGAATGTCGGAGATTAAAAGTTTGTTTCCCTCTTTAGTGATCTCCACACTAGTAGCTTTTTGATTATTTTCTTCTTAGAAAAGGTTGTCGAAAATGGATAGAGCAGCTGTTCTTTTCCAGTGGTCCTTTCGTGCAGTGCAGAACTATCATTCTAAAGTTACACAAGACTAACAATTCAGTTTTGACCTGGATGATAAGAACACTTTCTCCTTTTTTTAAAAAAAACTTTTTGGAAGTCACAAGAGCTTTTTGATTGTTTATTACGAAGGTACAGCTTTGACAGAGTAGTTGTTAGATTAAATATATTCAGTTTGCACTTGAGCAAACCCCTATACGTCCTTTTGGAAGTATCCCTGACCTTTTGATTTGGCAATGAGATAGGTTTCATATGGAAACGTCAGTTCACTTGCTTTCTTCATGGTGTTCTTGTGTACGTTCACATGCTTATCCTTTCATGATACCCTTTTTGAACATGGCTATAAGGATTTACTGGAGTTATCTAATACATTCAAGATTGATTTGGTTAAAATCATGTTCTGTAAAAACAATTAAGTCTGTGTCAGCTTTCTTAGTTCTTTGCAAGTATGAGCTGCTTTCCAGTTAGGTACTACCAACGTAAGGTTGTTGCACAATAGTGCACTTCCGTTCTCAATGTGTCATACTGCTTAAATTCTCCTTTTGAATAGCAACCATGGGTGTTAGTTTGCTTCGATGATCTGATATATTTGCAAGTTGCAACCACCTTTTTGTTTTTCAAAAAACCTTGGTGAATGGAAATAAAGTTTGATAGGAAAAAATACCTTGGATTAAAAGTTTCTGAGAGTACATAATTTTGTTTCAGGATATGTTCCTCCATAGCACTGCAAAGGTCTGCATTTTGGCAAAATTCATCGAGTATCTCATTGACAAGTGGACCAAGGTCCCACCTGTTAGTGTTGCTGCCTAAGATATTTTAACAAACTGTGGCTTTTTCAGTGCTATAAGGATAATCATTAAAATATTCTGATGCTACTTTTATTATGAATGCCAAAAGGAGTTGATGGCATTAAATCTGAAATGTTCTTGGCCTGTTTAATGTATTGTTGTGTTCTAGGTGATTACGTTGAGGGGGATGTGTTTAGGACCAGGATACAGGCTAGCAATATGGTCCTAACTCGTGCTCACATTGGTGTAAAGCGTCATTCTGAAATTGCAGCATTAACACAACAGAGGAATATGAAGTCAAGCACATTCCCTTGTACTTGAAATCAGAGGTGATGTTATACAGCAATCTTGTATAGCTGAGAACTTGTGCTGTTTGATGTGCGTGTCTTCTGGAGGTCAGGTGTAGGGGTGGCAACGAGAAAGCTTGATGGAATGGAGGCTCGGCTCGGCTCGGCTCGGCTAGGATATCAAGCTTTTTTGTGGGCTCGGCTCGGCTCGTGATGCGGCTCGAGCCAGCTCGCGAGGGCTCGCGAGCCAATAATGCAGCCCACACGCCGGCCAGCACCGCCACCATGCCGACTGCTCCTCTCTCCCTCGCGCTCCTCCTCCTCCTGACCTCCTCCTCCTCGTCTCGGCGCCGCGCCCAGCTGCCCCCACCACCTCCGACCGCGCGGCACTCTCCTCCTGGCGGGGCCCGCTCTCGTCGTCCTGGCTGGGCGTCTCGCTCCACCCGCCCACCGCCGCCGCCCCGCCCTCTGTCGCCGTGCTCGCCCTCCCAGGCCTCAACCTCTCCGGCCCGCTCCCGGCACCGGCACTTGCCCTCCAGTCCTCCACCGCCTCCAAGCGCTCGACGCTGAATCGCAGCGCCGAGAGAGCCGCCTCACCTCCCGAGGTCGCCGCGGCGCCCCCGAAATCGAGCCGAATCGACGGAGGACGCAGTGAGGGCTAGGAGGCGGCGGGGGGAATAGATGGGGGTGGAGCCGAGGCGGCGCGGCATAGGAGAGAGAGAGCCGCGAGGGAGAGGAAGCAGAGGGGGAGGCCGGAGGCGTTGAGGCGTCGGTGGAAAAAGGCGAGGAGAGGAAGAGGCGTTGAGGCTGGCGGCGGAAGCCGGAAGGAGAGGAAAAGAAAAGGGGAACGGGCTGCGCCGCTGCGGGCAGAAAGAAAAAAGGAATGGGCCGAACGGCCGAATGGGGAAGTCGGGCCGAGCCAACCGAGCCGCTCGCGAGCTGGCTCGGGCTCGACTCGTTTAGACCCCGAGCTTTTTTGCTGGCTCGGCTCGGCTCGTTTCATCCACGAGCCGAGCCAAGCCTTCACGAGCCCGAACCGAGCTTGAGCTTTTTTGCCAGCCCTAGTCAGGTGCACCTGAGCCTCTTTGTTTGCAGTTTGCACCCATGGCACAAGTGTACACAGAATATCATGTATGGACTGGCCTTAAGGTTAAAATTTCAAAATGCTATTAACCTCTGTTTCTGCTTCGTAAGACCTGTTGTAACTCTTGGAAAAAGAGGTACCTTACCTACCAACCGAAAGCTGTAGCTTATGTAAATTTATTGCAACATCCCTTAAAAGTTAGAATAGTTGTTGAGTAAGTAATAGGATGGTGTAACATGGGACAACCCGATCTGTTGGCTGGACGATGACCATCTCCATGCAACCTGTCCTGATGATGGGTCTGTTCTTTTTTTACTGTGGCTTGTGGTTTTTGAGCTGTTTGTATGAGATATTACAGAATAACAAAAACTCATATGCAGTTTTTGCCGATATAAATGAAGTCAGTAAAGTATGTACTACAATTAACTAATAGACCCTATTTTGAAAAAATAATCCGTTTAAAAGTTAGTTACTGTAGAAAAGCCAAAAAATAATTTTAGAAGCTGAAAAGAACAGACCCTGAGAAACAGCTAAGTGGGCCAAGTTCAATAGGGCAACAAATTGTATAGGTCAATTGAGCCCACCAGGTGACCCTCCAAGTGTCTGCCAACTTCAGATTTCTGGCGCACTTCAAGCCTGAAGATAGTGCCAACCAATAGAGGACTTTTGGTATTTTCATTATATCATATAACGCCTTCTGATAATTCATTAGCAATTCTTTTTCGTGCTCTTCTTCACTTTTCCCATGCATTCCCGTTGAAGGTATATAATTAAACACCGCACTTCTTTTCTGCATGGTAAACTTTGATGTCTACAGTGTTCGACTTGTTAAATCCTGTATCTGTGCGTTTTGTATGTCAAGTCTGTCAATCTGAGGAATATTCCACCCTTCCGAACAGTAACTCCACCCAATGATCAACAATATGGTGGTTGAATCCTGATGATAAAATGCCAATTCTGAACTGTACCGCGATGAGTTGCATATTTGCATCCATGAGATGCAACTACGCAAGCAAGGATGCATGCTAAGAATTTGGGTGCATTGGATAACGAAAATTTCATTAGATGATTTCTGCGTTACCATGCCTACTTGGTTTGGCAACTGACAATCAACAACAACAACGAAGGCTTTTGTCCCAAACAAATTAGGTTAGACGAGAAATGAAACCTCGTTAAAGTTGAAGAAATGACAGTCTCGTAATAAAACCTACAAGACAAAAACTCTAAGCCTGCATCTTGCCATCTAACCAAAGAGCCTAAAACACCGCCCCTAAATCTTCTTCTTACGCCATGGTTTTTGTACGTAGATCACTAAATTCCATACACTCCTATTCAAAGCTAATTTTTTAGATACATTCTGATCCCTCAATTTTCTTACGTCGACCTCTGCCTCTTCTTACGTTTTCAGTATGTATTAAAATTCCACTACGTACTGGTGCCTGAGGAGGCATCCGTTGGAAATGTCCAAACCATTTCAAGCAATGTTGGACAGGTTTCTCTTCAATTTATGCTACCCGCACCCTATCACGTGTACTATCATTGTGGATTTGACCCATCTTATGTGACCACAGATCCACCGTAGCATTCACATCTTTGCTACACTCATCTTCTGTATATGTTGTCTTTTAGTCACCTAGTATTCCACTCCATATAGCATCGCAGGTCTGATTGTTGTCCTATAGAACTTATCCTTTAACTTTTAAGGAATTTTTTTATCACACAAGACACCCAATGCTTGGCACCATTTCACCCGCCTCGCTCTTATCATGTGGCTCACGTCTTCATCAATCTCGCTGACCCACTGTAGCATCGATCCCAAATATCGAAAAGTGTTCTTCCTAGGCACTATTTATCCGTCCAGACTAACAACTCCATCATTTAGTTCTACTAAGTCTAAAGTCATTCAATTCTAAGGTCTTCCCCCACAACTCTAGATTTCTATCGACACGTATCCTACTCTCATCAACTAGCACTACATCATCAACTAGCACTACATCATCAACGAAAAGCATACACCAAGAGATATCTCCTTGAATGTCCACGTGACCTCATCCATCACTAGTGCAAAAATGTATGGACTCAACGCTGACCTTTGGTGTAGTACTATCTTAATAGGGAACTCATTAGTATCACCATTACATGTTCTGATGTTAGTCACAATATCTTCGTACATATCCTTGATTAGGGTAACATACTTTATTGGGACCTTTTTTTCCTTTAGAGCACCCACCACATGACCTTTCTTGACACTTTATCATAGGTTTTCTTCAAGTTGATAAACACCATGTGAAGATTCTTCTTTTGCTCCCTATACCTCTCTATCAACTAACATGTCAAGAAAATTGTCTCCGTGGTCAACCTCCTGGGCATAAAACCAAATTGATTTGTCGTCATGCTAGTCACTCTTCTTAAACGGTGCTCAATCACTCGCTCTCAAAACTTCATTGTGTGACTCATGAGTTTAATTCCTCTATAATTAGTACAACTTTGAACATCTTCTTTATTTTTGAAAATTGGTACTAATGTGCTCGTCCGCCACTCGTTAGGCATTTTGTTCGACCTAACAATGCTGTTGAAAAAATTAGTTAACCAAACAATCGCCACTTCTTTAAGGCATTTTCATACTTTGATAGGAATGTTATCAGGTCCCAACACCTTGTCCACTTTCATCCTTTTTAAGGCATCTCTTACTTTCGACTCCTGAATTCTTCAAACAAACCATCTATCGGTGTCGTCAAAAGCATCATCCAGTTCAATCATACTATTCTCATTGTTTCGATTAAACAGCTTGTCGAAATAATCTCTCCACCTACTCTTGATCTCATCGTCTTTCAGTAAAAATCTATTAGTGTCGTCTTTGATGCATTTAACTTGGTTGAAATCTCACGTCTTTCTTTCTCAAAGTTTAGTTATCTTGTAGACATCCTTTTCGCCTTCCTTTGTACTTAGCTTCTGACAAATTTTCTCGAAAGCCTTGCCACGTGCATCATTCCTCGCTTTATTTGTATTCTTTTTTTATGCTTTATACTTCTGTACGTTGTCATCACTTCTATCATGATGCATGTGTTTGTAACATGTCTTATTCTCTTTGATAGCCTTTTGCACTAACTCATTCCACCACCAAGTGTCTCTAAGTTCGCATCTTGTCCCTCGGGTCACTCCAAACACCTTCGTAGCCACCTTCCTAATACTAGTTGCTATCTCCATCCACATACTTCTATGTCCCTTCTACGATCATCCTTTCCTTAAACTCCTGTGAGGTGTTCCCTTTGAGTTTCGATCACTTCGTTCTTGATTGGTAACTGATAGCCGATCTTGATAAAGATCTGAACAGGCCCTGATACCACTTGTTGGATTGTAAGGGTCCTCTCATCCCAAAAGCTAGCCAATGAGCTGAGGGATTCCTCCACTTTTAAGTTAGGTCTCTTGCCCTTCCTCAACCAATGTGGGACTATTCCAACAATGGATACCACCTGTTAACTTTGTTTTAGGAGAAAACAAACACATCGCAAATAAACTGAGAGAACACAGGAGAATTTCTGAATTTCTCTTATTTGCTCCCCTAATTTAACTTGTTACAAGTCTTTTCAATATATACGCTAATACTCTACTACTAGCATACGTATTAGGACTTCAAGTTGGACACAACTTCAATTTGAGTTACACACAGAGACGGACTCTATTACGTCTTGGACTCTAAATCAAGATTATTTCTAACAATCTCCCCCTTAATCTTGACTTACATACTCTAGTTTTAGTCTCAATGCATTATGAACTACCAGCCACGCCTCCACATGAAACGTTCTACATGCAAGCTACATATAGAAACTCAACTTAACTGGCACAGGTTCATCTAGATGCAAAGAATCTAAAGCATTGAGGCAGTCAGTCTCAACTATGACTTACTAAACTCATACTTAATACAGAACGGTGATGCATCTCCTCAACGTTCTAATTTCTTTTCACTTTACTTGAGTTTGGACGGCGACACATCTTCTTAGCGTCCTTGGCTCAACTCATCATCAAAGCAGTGTTGATTCATCATCGCTGAGCGCTTCAGCAAAAAACGCTTTCTTCATCCTCGGCTTGGGCATTCTGAAGCAAAGTGCCTATAATCATTACAATTACAACACATCACTTTTGCCTTATCAAACTTCCAATTATGATGGCCTTGGCCATCGCCACTAGAAGTGTTCTTGCTTTCACACTTCGGTGATTGGATCTCCCACTCAGCACGGGTCAACAAGACCTATCTATCGTCATTGTTACTATTGTTACGAATGCATTCCTCATACGCCTTAAGACGAGCGATGACCTCCTCCATGGTCATTGTCTGTAGGTCTCCAAATTGCTCTATAATCGAGGCAATTGGGAGAAACTATGAGGGAATAGCATGAAGGAATTTCTTCACTATGTACAACTCTTCCACCTTCTCACCAAAGGCCCGAAACTTGTTGACGATGACCGTCAATCAGATAGCAAAGTCATTGATCAACTTCGTTTCCTTCATACGCAGCATCTCGAACTCTGTCTTGAGAGTTTGTACCTTTGCTTCCTTCACATGATCGGCACCAAGATGCATTGTTTTCAACGCTTCCCACGCAGCTTTGGTTGTCTCCTTTTCAGCCAGTAGGAAGAGCGTCTCCTCTGAGATGCCCTGATAGATGGCCGCCAATGCCATCTGATCCTTGCGCATGTCGACGTTGCCGTTCTCGACCACATCCCACACTCCTTGGGCCCTCATGTTCACCTTCATCTTGATTGCCCAGGCTGCATAATTGCTCGTTATGAGTATTGGATAATGCAGCGAGACGACGAAACTCTCCTTCACCATCATACTGGATGATGCTTTGTCACCAGTGACACTACTTCCCGAAAAACGTGACATGATCTTGGGCGCAGATCAAGAACTCGGGCTACTTTAAAGTGGCTCTCGGATCGAGGGAACCTTGGAAAAAATGCGCTTCACAACTCTAATCACGTTTGGCTTGGGATTTTTTTCGATGACGTGATTGCCGCTTGCTGTTGCACCAACTGTAGCTTCGCCTCACGATTGCTGCTTACTCCTTGTCTCTGCGTCGACTTGGGGTAGACGACGTACACCTTTTATTAGCGCTGCTGATCTTTGGAGACGGACAAGCCTCCGCTTTGGAGACAATGCTGTTGTGCCTTTTCTTTCCGCTCGGATGGCTCCGACATGGACGCATGTTTGCTCTCAGCTTCGCCTCGGAGACGAGCAGGCATTGTCCTTCCGTTCTGCTTTTTTCTCCTTGCGACGCTAGGATTGAAAGAACCGGAAGAAGCCCCTCGAATCTACGTGACTGCTCTACTATCTTGTCTCTCTCTCTCTGCTGTACGTGTTGCACTGGAGCCTTACGCCGCCTTCTGACTTGCTGACAGAGACCTGGCTGTGCTTGCTTCCCTTGGACCAAAGAGAAAACAATGCGCTGTACTCTGCTGCCTTCGCACTACGTGAGTCCACTACTCCTGTATGCTTGAGACGCCATGCGATGGCAGCAGGCAGGTGCGCGCCAGGATGTTGCCTCGGGAGCGCCACGCAAGATGCGCCGAAATAGAAATCGTGGAGACGATTTTTTTCAGTGACTCGTGTCGCTGCACTTTGATAATTCCTTAGGCTCTGATACTATTTGTTTACTTTGTTCCAGGAGAAAACGCACACCACAAATAAACTGAGAGAAAACAGGAGAATTTCTGAATTTCTCTATTCTCTTACTTGCTCCCCATAATTTAACTGATTACAAGTCTTCTCAATATATAGGCTAATACTCTTCTACTAACATACGTATTAGGACTTCAAGTTAGATATAACTTCAACTTGAGTTACACACGGAGACGGACTCTACTACATCTTAGACTTGAAGTCAAAATTATTTCTAATAGCTATGTTATAGCATTCATGTCTTGAAGAATCACCTCTATGCATATTGCATGACATTGCATTGGCCATCTCTTAGAGTTTCCAATGTTGGAATTAATCTTGATAATTTGTACATGGTCGTGGCGCTTGTACGTAGTCGATAGTTGACAGGCGTGGTCGATAGTCAACAGGTGTGGTCAATAGTCAATAGTTGACAACCGTGGTCGAAGATGCCCGTGGTCAAATGCCTGTGGTCGAAGATGCCCGTGGTCGAAGATGCCCGTGGTCGAATGCCTATGGTCGAAGATGCCCTTGGTGGAATGCCTGTGGTCGAAGATGCCCGTGGTCGAAGATGCCCATGGTCGAGTCGCCGTGCGTGGTCGGTACGACCATGTTGAGAACGGTCGTTACGACCACGTTGAGAACAGTCGTTACGACCACATTGAGAGTGGTCGGTACAACCACGTTGAGAACGGCCATTACGACCACGTTGTCTGTGGTCGTTATGACCACGTTGAGGGTGGTTGGTAACGACCGTGTTGAGCGGTCGGTTTCGACCGCGTTGAGCGGTTGGTAACGACCACGTTGTGCGTGGTCGGTTTCGACCACATTGTAAGTGGTCGTTACGACCGCGTTGTGTGCGGTCGGTTTCGACCACGTTGTTTGTAGACGGTTCGACTACGGTGTGTGTGGTCGTAACAGGGTGCTTGTGTGTGGTCGTTTTCGACCAATGTGGTCGAAGTCAACGAGTGTGTGAGTAGTCGACTACGAGCGGTCATTGTAGCTGTCGTCGGTGCCCTGCTCGGATTGGGTGGCAGGAGCGGTGAAGCTACGACTAGTCACTATAGCTATCGACAGCTCTGCTCTGGTTGGGCAGCATTGCGGTGGAGCATTGTAGCTGTCAATAGTGATGGAACAAAGTAGTGCAGTGGAGTCACAGTGAGTCGTCTGTGTCATCTGCAGCTGAGCAGTTGTGAGTCGACTGATCAGAGTGGCTCAGTAGAGTCGCAGTTGAGTGGTCGGGCGAGCGGCGGAGCAGTTGAGTGCTCTAAGCCTCGATTGTATATATACATTCTGTAACCTTTGTAGTGAGAAAGAGTGAAGAAAAAAAGAAGAAAATTGCCCCCAAACACTCTTCACTGTGTTTTGACTTTGTCCTCTATTTCTTCGCCGTAGTCGTAGGAGCTAGTTGGAGGCTCACTGTTTGCCGTGCTGATTTTCCAATACTTGGTATTAGAGCCAGTGCATGCCCAAATTCTTGCGACCGAAGACGATGGCGACTAGCGCACAACAGGCGGTGAAGGAGAGCAGTAGCGTGCTGTTCCACTATTCGATGCTAACTTCATTGAACTACACCGCATGGACGATCAAGATGGAGGTGTTGATGCATGCTCAGGGGATCTGGGAGGCCATCTCTCCTCCGACCGGTGTGGTCATGGAGGGGAAGAAGGACAAGTTGGCACGGGCCTTTATCTTCCAAGCCATACCCGAAGACCTTCTCCAGGTGGTGAAGAAGAAGACAGCCAAGGAGGTCTGGACTCGCTGAAGACCAGATACCTCAGGGTTGACTGGGTACAGAAGGCGCGCCTGCAAACTCTGCAGAACGAGTTTGCGGCGCTGCGCATGGAGAGAGAAACCATCGACGACTTCGCCAAGAAGTTGAGCACGATAGTGAGCAAGTAAAGTGCACTCGGGTACCAAGCGCTCGTGAAAAAGCTCCTGGACTCAGCCCCATATGAGTTCCTCCCGATGGTCACCTCAATCGAGCAATACTCCGACTTGGAGATGATGCCTTTCGAGGAGGCCATAGGTCGGCTGAAGGCATATGAGGAGCGGATTCGTAATCGTGCCAACAGCAAGAACGACGGCGATGGACAACTGCTTCTCACCCAGGACGAGCGCACGAAGCGTCAGAAAGATGGCGGCAGGAAGCCGTCGACAAGCAAGGGCCCCTCCAACAGTAATAGTAGTGACCGTGGTCAAAAGAAGTTCGACAAACCAAGGTCATGTGCTATAATTGCCAAGAACTCGGACATTTTGCATACGAGTGTCCTGAGAAAAAGGAGGAGAAGGCGGTGTTACTCTGTGACACGGCTGACGATGCGCCAGCCCTTATGTGAAGAACCGAGAAGCGTGATGGTGGTGTGAAGCCGTCATCGCTGGAGGTCGGTGTGAAGCCGACAACAGAAGTTGGTGTGAAACCGACGATAGGAGTCGATGTGAAGTCGTCAAACAGCGGTCGGCGTGAAGCCGACGACCATACCTTGGTATGATGCCGCTGCAAGGGAAGGTCGGCGAGAAGCCGACGACCGCGTCGCGGCGTAAGGTCGAGCAGTAGCAGTGCGATGCCGCTACAAGGATGAAGTTGGTGTGAGACTGACAACGACCATGGCAGTGTGAAACTATCGTGCGATCACTTCGACATGTGGTCGAGACGGTGGTGCGAAGCCAACGTCGTCGGAGGTCAGTGCGAAATCGACAACAGAAGAGTCGACACGAAGTCGATGAGCATGATCGAAGCAGAGTCGGTAAGACCGATAGCGCCCACAGTAGTGCGAAGCTACTGTGTGGTCAATGGTGGTGTGAAGCTACCAAGAAGTCACTTCGACGAGTGGTCGATGGCGGTACGAGACCGTCGCAAGGAAGGCTCGGTGTGAAACCGACAATGCCACAGTAGTGAGAAACTGCTGTGTGGAGTTTTGACTATGAGGTCGGTGACGGCGTGAAACTGCCAACTAGTCGCTTCGACAGGTGTGGTTGGTCGAAGTAAAACCGCTGAGGGGGAGAAGACGGTGTGATGCCAGCGCCAACAACAGTGCGAAGTTGCTGAGCAAAGTTTCGACTTGTGGTCGAAAATGATGGTGTGAAGCCATGTCACTGGAGAAACGGTGCGAAGCCGCTGCAACGAGAAATCGGGGTGAGACCGAGAACAACGCAGACTAGAAGATGCCACGAGAAGACATTAGCGAGACGCCACAACATGCGACTAGAAGCCTCTGTGCGTGGCGAGAAGATGCGGGTGATCCGTATTGGTGAAGTACAAACCATCAAGATTAAAGTGGAGAATGTTGGAATTAATCTTGATAATTTGTACATGGTCGTGGCGCTTGTACGTGGTCGATAGTTGATAGGCGTGGTCGATAGTCGACAGTTGTGGTCGATAGTCGACAACCGTGATCAAAGATGCCCGTGGTCGAAGATGCCCATGGTCGAACGCCCGTAGTCGAAGATGCCCGTGGTCGAATGCCCATGGTCGAAGATTCCTGTGGCCAAATGCCCGTGGTCGAAGTCGCCATGCGTGGTCGGTACAACCATGTTGAGAGTGGTCATTACGACCATGTTGAGAGTGGTCGGTACGACCACGTTGAGAACGGTCGGGAACGACCACATTGAGAACGGCTGGGTACGACCACTAGGGTTGTAAACGAGCTGAGCTCGAGCGAGCTTGGGCTTCCAGACTCGAGCTCGGTAGAAGCTTGGGCTTCCAGGCTCGAGCTCGGTAGAAGCTCGAGCCGAGCTCGAGTTGGGGTCCGAGCCTGGACCTGGGCTTGAGCTCGGCTCGGCCTAAGCTCGAGTTGGCTCGAGCTCGGCTCGTTGAAGCTCGGTAACAATTAAAATAATTTATTATGCACTATTTTTCAATAATAAAAAAATTTTAAGCTCGAGCTCGGCTCTAGTAAGCTCGATAACAGTCAAAATAATTCAAATATACACTAATTTTCAACAATAAGAAAAGCTCGAGCTCGAGTTCGGCTC
Organism: Dendrocalamus sinicus; assembly: GCA_036346575.1. Lineage (NCBI taxonomy): Eukaryota > Viridiplantae > Streptophyta > Magnoliopsida > Poales > Poaceae > Dendrocalamus > Dendrocalamus sinicus. The sequence continues at coordinate 31,101,101 of CM070662.1, forward strand.
GAATAAGCTCGGTAAGAATTAATATGTATTACTATTTGAGCTCGAATTGGGGCTCACGAACTATTCGAGCTCGGCTCGGTGAAGCTCGCGAGCTCGAGATCAAGCTCGAGTTCGGCTCGTTTAAAGTTCGAATCGAGCTCGAATCGAACCTAGAACGAGCCGAACTCGAGTAGCTCGCGAGCTTCGAACTTTTTTTACAGCCCTAACGACCACGTTGAGAGCGTTCGGTAATGACCGCGTTGAGCGGTCGGTAACGATCACGTTGTGCGGTCGGTTTCGACCACGTTGTAAGTGGTCGTTATGATCACGTTGTAAGTGGTCGTTATGACCACGTTGTGCGTGGTCGATTTCAACCACGTTGTAAGAGGTCGTTACGACCGCGTTGTGTGCGGTCGGTTTCAACCACATTGTTTGTAGACGGTTCGACCACGGTGTGTGTGATCGGTTTCGACCAGTGTGGTCGAAGTCGACCAGTGTGTGAGTAGTCGACTACGAGCGGTCATTGTAGCTGTCGTCAGTGCCCTGCTTGGATTGGGCAGTAGGAGGGTGAAGCTACGACTGGTCACTGTAGTTATCGACAACTCTGCTCTGGTTAGGCAACAGTTGCGGTGGAGCACTGTAGTTGTCAACAGTGATGGAACAGAGTAGTGCAGCGGAGTCATAGTGAGTAGTCTGTGTCGTCTGCAGCTGAGCAGTCATGAGTCGACTGATCAGAGTGGCTCAGCAGAGTCGCAGTTGAGTGGTCGGGCGTGCGGCGGAGCAGCTGAGTGCTATAAGCCCCAGTTGTATATATACATTATGTAACCTTTGTAGTGAGAGAGAGTGAAGAAAAAAGAAGAAAATTGCTCCCAAACACTCTCCACCATGTTTCAACTTTGTCCTTTGTTTCTTTGCCGTAGTTGTAGGAGCTAGTCAGAGGCTCACTGTTTGCCGTCCGACAACAGCAGTCCGGTCGTAACTCTATTTGGGCATGTTGATCCGGTGCCGGTTTTCCAACATCCAATGCCTGGAAGCCTAGACTTTCCTGTTAGAATGATCCAATTGATTGAGCTCACTGCTACTAGGAGATGTGTGATCCAATTGATTGGGCTCACTACTAGGAGATGTGTGACATAGCATTGGCGAAAAAGCTTTTGCAGTAATTTCAACAGTGGGTGTTTCCGGCGAAAATTATTCTAAACCTGAAGGTTTTGGAAGAAACAACATTAATGACGCAATATGCTGGACCAGCTGATTCTCTAAATAAAAGGATTTTTGCTTTTCTCTTTTTCTTGAGATTCTTTTCCCTTGTCTGGTGATTTTTTGTAGCATGGTGGATTCAACTACTACGGGAAGGTTCTTTACCACTTTACTCTTTTATATTTGTTTATATGGCAGACCATTTAGATAGCCTTGAAGTAACCTAAAATAAAATGTTTTGAACGAAGCTTCTATGATCCAGATTTTGCAAGTTTGCTCTGACTTATTAGAAGGGCATGTGGAATACTGAAAAAAAAAACTAAACATAAAGAAATATAACTCCCAGTGTTGTCATTTACTTATATGTCGCCAAATCTATCTTCTTTAACTTCTATTGAGTAATTTGCATTTCTCATTGTAGTATGCCTCTTTGTAGCCCATATTTGTGCCTTTTGTTTTCTATGGTGGAAATATTATAGGCTAAGATGACGAATGCACTGATTTCTCTGTTGTATTGTGAAAACCTAACTATCAGGCCCTTTTGGTGTTTCCGCAAGCATACAGGTTGTGAACCTTACAGTGGTGTTTTCACCTTCTTATGAGTGTATGCATCATGTTTATTTTAATTGTGGGATGGAAAGCTGGAGCTAGTAGAGTATCATGATTGGCTCACAATAACTTGGTTGGAGTTTGCTGGGAAAGCCATCCAGCAATTGTTTAGGTATGCATCTCCTATCCTTCATCAAAACGGTAGACTGAACATGCTGTGTGAACTCTATTTTTGGCTTTCCACACCTGGAATGTCTGCCTAGTGCCTATGTGGATTAGAGTAAATACATCATATAGCCAACCTTCTCGTAATTGGATTTATTTATTGAGTCATATAGGAGATATCTTGTTAATTAACACCTTTTATTTGGCTACATCCTGCTCACATCAAATTGGCATCAATGGAACAAATTTCTTTTCTAGGCTGGTGATAGGAAGCTGTTACAGTAAGATTACTAAGATACCTACCAGGTCCAATCATGCTGCAGTCTGCAGCCCTCCCTTTTTCAGACATATAGGCTAAATTCAACCTCTTGGGCATCAACCTAGCAATATCCCTAGTTGCAGAATGCAGATATTCCAGATACATATACCTAAACGAACTTGATTCATATCAATTTGACATAGCGCTAGTTGCAGGTTCCTAGTCATCACCATTTCATCCCTGAATCACCATTTTATTGATTCTACGTTATCTACAGTATCTGCCTTATTCTTCTGTACTTGAGATTATGGAGCTCACGCCCTAAACAATGGACCTCATGCACTAAAGCAATGCAAATATATCTCTTTCTAATAAGCATCTTTTATCAATTTTCATGAAATTGCGGACTACCTTCCAAATTGAGAGCTGATTAGGGCTTGATAAATGAATATTTTCAGTGCAATTTGGTCATAACATGTCATGAAATAGTGTCATCTGTTGAATAACATGCCCATTTATTTGCTGAAGAAGCTGTTTATCAAGTTGACACTGTCATTATTGCATTTTTCAGTTTAATATATTTGCTAATGTTGACTAATGGGCTTGGCTATAATTCTAGTGGGAGGTCTATCGTGATTCAAGAATTTGGACGCGTATGTTTGATGATACGCCTTCGCATTTCACACTAATACTGTTTGTGCCTCCTAAATATGCATGACCAAGAGAGAAAACGAGAAGCTGCATTTTTCTTCTTTTATAAATAAGCAAGACAAGAAAATATTCAAATCCTAAAGAGTCTTAATAGTTCTCTCCAGGTTTTGATTTAAACGTAACTAGAAAGCCCTGGTTTTCAAGCCTCTAGAGTCTTGACTGGTCAGCCTGCCTGACCATGTCGTTGCCTTCGAAATTTCTGCGCTTGTTCTGCGGCTGCTGCGACCAAGTTGGCACCCATTCTTGAGAAACGGCATTGGTGAATCATGCTCTAATGCTTGTTGTGCTGGTAATTGACAGCGAGGTGCCACTGCCAGAGCTGCACTTACCACCATTATTATTAGCATGCGACATCGACGTTGACACCCCGTTTGCATCGTTATCTTGCACTGTCAATCGGGGAGCGCATTTTGTGTTGCGTGTGAACATGCACACTTTTATGCTGATTTAGATCCATTTGAGAGAGAAAAAAAGAAATACTTCTATACCCAGGCCCCAGCCTCCCAGTGTCAGGTAACATGCATGTTGCCGTCGTGCCGATACCAGTAGTACTAGGTTTATACTCATTTCTCTATTCTCTTTTCATTCTATAAGCTTTTGAATGATGCTCGGATAAAAATTATTTGCTTATTTTTTATCCTTACATAGGATACTGGACGTGTAATCAGAGCGAACACGAAGAGATTAATTATCAAGATGTCAAAAGAAAAGCACTCAATATTTTTCATATGTTTAGATGTGACAATCCACTTATATGCTATTTTGTTTTTAAGTGAAGTCATAACAGACTTTTTCATATCACTTGACATACGGATATCTATAGACGGATATCACTTGTCTTATATTATGTTCTATATTTTTTTATTCAAAATCAGATATTAATAATATTAGATACCTTTTATCTCTTCTATATTGAAATTATCCGCATTTGCACCTCCGATGTGCCCAGGCAGCAGCATGGAGCAGGTTTGAACCGGGGAGGGTTCACGGATACGAAATTTAAGTCTTTATTCTTTAATTGCGTTTTAGATTAGTACTACTACTAGTATTCAATTTAGAACACCCCAATAGTCCATTCAGTTGAAGGCAGCCACGTTCAAGTTCCAGCATCCGCGGAGGCTACTGATGAAGCAGTACCACAAGTTATAACAGAGGATTTAAAAATTGGGAATCCCATTGAAATTAGATCAAAATCCATCGAAATACACTCGAGTGCGGTAACTGAAGAAACGATGCTGGCTCGGGAAGGCAAGGAGCCACCAGGAGGCTCTAGCAGTAATTATTCATAGCAACAGGAGCGGTAATAATCGTGGCCGTGGTCTTAGAACTCGACGCCCTTGAAGACCTTGCGGACCTGCTCGAGCGTGACGAAGAGCACGACGGTGAAGGGCCCCTGGCGCGACACCGTGGGGATGAACCCCTTGTACAGCGCCATCACGCCCTCCGACCGAACTGTCTTGAGCGCGCAGTCCATGGCACCGGCGTACGGCGGGGGCGCGCCGGGCGCCACCTTCATGTTCATCACCCTCGTCTTCACCACGTCCACGGGGTTGGACGCCGCCGCGGCCACGAGACCCGCGGCGAAGCTGGCGGCCACGTGCGTGGCCAGCCCGTCGGCGCCCGGGCCGCGGCGCGCCAGGATGGCCTCCTTGGCCTGGTCGTACGTCGCCAGCTGCGACGCCGTGACGATCATGGCGCGGTTCACCGTCAGCGCCGACCCGCGCCACAGGCTGCGCACGCCCTCGTCGCGCGCCATCCGGCCGATGGCGTCCCCGACGCTGCGGTAGTTCCGGCGCTCGGCCAGGGGGAGCCTCCCGTCCGCCTGCATCCGCACCATGGCAACGTCGGCCGGGTTACCCACGGCCGCGCCCACGCCGCCGGCGATGAGCCCGGCGGCGATCTTGCGGTGCAGCGGCAGCACGCCGCCGTTCTCCTGGGTCCACCTCTTCTTGAGGATGTCGTACAGCCCCATCCGCGTGGTGGAGTAGAGCGTCTGCCGCAGGACGGTGGCCGACACCCCGGAGAAGAGCCCGGCAGCGCCCTCGGCGCGCAGGATCTGCGCGCCGACGGCTATCGGCCCGGGCTTCCTCGGTGGCGCGATGTTGTGGTGCGGGAGCGCCACAGTGTGCGCCCCGGCGTGGAACGCGAGCGCCGGGCGCAGCGCCGGCTGCGGCACGGGCGCCGCCGCCTCCCCCTGCAGCTGCATGCGGACCTTAATAAGGTCGAGTGGGTGGGTCGAGCACCCAGCCACGATGGACGCGATGCCGCCCTCGACGAATCCCTTCAGCCCCATTTGCTTCGGTTGCTTGCTCCTTCCTTGTCCTTCTTCCTCAAAGATGGATGTTTTCGAGACCAAAGATCCAAGAAGCGAAAACGAAAAACTCTAGAAAGCCTAAAAACGGAAAAGGAAAGAGGATTTGGGTGGCTATTGCCAATAGGAGCTGGGGCACATCTCACTGGAGACCAGCAGATGGGAATGGAGGGCGAAGGCTATGCAGGAGGAGTGTGGGACGCTGGCCCTCTGTGACATATGCTGCGCGTGCTTCCTCTTTTCCTCGGTGTTGGGGTGTGTGGGAGGAGGCGAGAAGAGGAGGCGATATTTATAGGTGGGTTGGAGACGGACGGGAGGAAGGAAAGGGCGGGGAAGGGAAGGAGACGGTGAGAGTTGGCTTCGGGTTCGGCTTTGGCTCTCGCCGTCGGACTGGGGAAGGCAGATTCTCGGGCAGAGGAGACCTGACCGCCCGCGAGAGCTTTCTTGGGGTCGCGCGGGAGGCTTGTGCTTGACGCGGGGAGGCGGGCAGCTGTGGCTGCGTCGGTGGTGGGCGGCCGTGGCCGCGCACGTTGGTCGTCGTATTATTCCGCCCCCACGGCCACGGCGGCGTGAGGGTTTCGCGTTGCGAATCTGTTCTGGGGCGCTTCGCAGCCCCCCGTCTGCTGAGCCCATCTGCGCCGTACGTTGGCGTCCGAATGGGCGGGATTGGGGATTGATGGATGGTGAGCACGCGCCTCGGGAGAAGAGCTAGGGCAAAAGAATGGGCAGGAATAGGATGCTTCGCTTGCTGGTGACGCGTGCGGTTGGACGGCGACTATCGCGGTTTCAAATATTTTGTGGCTGCAGAGGCTAGAAATTATTTGAAATGTGTCAATTTTTTAGTGTGTTTTTTTATTACTACGAAAATGTAACAATGTTTTTTATTTTTCGTTATAATGTCATTTCAGTTGAACATCGCTAAAAACTAAAAAAACCACAGTACTTTGGAGGGGACCTATATTGGCTGTGCAAACGTTGGCCGTGATTTCAACACCGTTTGAATGGACAAGGGTGCTGCGTTAATACGGGAGCGGCTCAGGTGCAAGGGTCTCTGTGCATATCTATGTGTGGGGCATCTAGATTCACAACACGTGGCAAAAAATCAAAAAAATTTTAAGTACTTAAAAATATTTTTATTAAAAGGTGTTTTTTAAGTACTTAAAAAAATACTTTTAAAAAATTTTAAGTATTTTTGGATTTTTAAGTATTTTTGTATTTTTTTGTCACGTGTCGTGAATCTAGAAGCCCTACTGTCGCGTGTCATGAATCTAGACACTCTACACATAGCTACGTGCAGGGACCCTCCATCTGAGCCGCTCCCGTTAATACCGCCCATTGCGCTTGCGCATTGGGTTTGTACGTACACGTACAGGTCTGTAGGGAGGATCAGTAGAGGTGGAGTACCCATGATTGATTAATAACGCGATGGCCCATGTTACGTGTGGTGGTCTCCCTTTCGCTCTGGATCTCGATCTCAAGGCTCTCAGCAGTATCGGAAGAGGTGTTACTTGCTACAGATGCTAAATTTTGATGCTATATGACACGCTTGTTATGTACGTAAGAACCGATGTTAGTCATCAGGTTATTTGCGGCCTTTCTAATCTTTCCTGTGGCTTGAAGCCGGTGGATTTAACAACCACATCTTTCCTCTTGCTTGAAGCCACTGGATGCCCAATGGAGCATATACCACACTGGTTACGTGATTTCCATCCTATTCATAATTTCGTATCGCTACCCTTTCCTTGGAGCTACTAGTAAGCGGAATTAGGATGCAACCTTCTACAAAAGCGCACATGTGGCGCCTTTTGCCACCACGGTTTCCGTATTAAACGCGTCCCCATGCCCAGGTCTAATTACTAGTACTAATCTAGGCTCTAAAATCATCCTCGCAGCGCAACCACCTACACTAATTGTCAACCACACACATGCCCGTTTTTCATACAAGACATCACTCCGTTCATCAGAGTTGCTAGCTCCAGTTTGAATTTACGCAGCCCTCATATTTATTTCCCGTCATTGTTTCTGCACAGATCTTCTCGTGCGATTCATATCGCTGATTGCAACACCATCTGTATCCTCGCAGACAGGCAGCATCGCCGATTGTCTCCGTACTACTATTAAACAACCAGTTCATGCACAGCCTCAATCTAGCGCGCCAGTTGTTCGCTGTTACTGCGCGCAGTGCACCACTCGATCGTATGGCCATGCATAGTTCTGGCCGCTTCAGGACCCTGATTCCCCTCGTCCTGAGGTGGCCACCGCGCCAAGCCAGCACCACCGGACACCAGTTGTGTAGCGAGCACATTGCAGTGGGGTCAATCAGACATGTTCAAAAGGACGGCACTCCAGTCCACGGATTCGTTAGGTGTAGAGGCATTCATAGGGTCTAACGATGCTACAGCCATGGTCTACTCTACCATTTAAGGTGGAGGTTAGAATTTTTGGATCAATTTTGTATTCATTCGTATAAAATTTGTCAAAAAATTTTTATAGAGAAATGTGAAAAACTACAAAATACAAATAGAAAATTACACTATTAGCTATTTTACATCACAACAAAAGAAAAGTAAGAATAACATAAGTATATGAAAATTAGCATTGTTACATCTTTTCTTGACTGTCAGATTTTGAATTTTCATATTTTTAGCAAAATTATTTTGAATTTTTCCAATTATCACAAAGTGTATCGAAATTTTCACAATAGAATTTGGAGAAGACATTGATGGTTTGAGTGTGCCTAAATGAGGGGGATATGCTGCCTATTTATATAAAAATTTTAAGATTTTTTGAATTTTTTATATTTTAAACTCCCAAACAGCCACAACACGGTTAAAAATTTCAAAAATTCAATCGTTTATCATTCTAAACGGGCTAAATAGGCCAAACGAGACGTGTCCAACATGCTGTGCCAAACCAACTGTGCCTAATGGTCATATTTTCGTGGCTAACAGGCCGTGTCAACCGGGTTAATTGTTCCCAACGAGCCACCGTGCCATGTGGGCCGTGTCATGTTAGCACGCTAGACCGGGGCGACGGCCCAGGCATGGCCCGGCACGACTCCTTCCTGAGCTGTGTCGTGCCTGGGCTGTGCCTATAATAGTAGGCTGTGGGTCGGCCCGATAGAAACGACCCATTTGCCCACCTTTAAGGTCAATTGCCACATAGGTTTTTGCAAAAAAAATATCTAATTAGTATTAATATTTACACATAAGTTCATAAAAAAATTATAATAGTTTACTCTACAGGTTATGAGACTTAGCTAGTAGGGGTGCAATTAGGAGCAGATATGGACGAATATCCCTCATCCTGTATTCTATTTCATATATTTTTCTTGGAGTCAGAGTCGAACATGAATAATACCGGAGGATACACATTTCTCTATTCCGTATTTGTTCTATAAGCTTTCAGACGATCGGACCGAAATTATCCACTTCTTTTGCACCTCTGTACAGAATATTGGGCCTGTTTGGCAACGGCTGCGGCTTATGGCTTTTGACTAAAATTTTTGAATTTTGGCTGTTTACGGTACAGATTACGGAGAGAAAGATACTCACTTGTGATTTTGGCTGGTACACATGTTGGGCTTTTAACGTGTACATCGTTTAACTTATAGACCTTGTCTTGAGAAAATACTCCGTTTGAAAGTTAGGTACTGTAGCAAAAACCAAAAGCTGTCAGCTTCGGAGGAAAAAAACAGGCTCATTGGACAATAGGGTGCAATCAAAGTAAATACGAAGAGACTAATCGCTGAGATGTCGAAGGAAGAATACTAAGTATTCCTCAACTGTTTAGATGTGGCAATCCATCTATATGCTATCTTGTTTCTAAGTAAAATTATAATAAATTTTCTCATATCATTTAACATATAGATATATACAAATAAATACCACTTGTCTCGTATTCTATTCTCTCTGTTTGTTTTTTTGGGTTCAGAACCGAAGTCGGACACTGCCGTTTGGGAACCGTCCGGGCGCCCCGCGACGCCGCCGTAGCGCCCATCGCGTTATGACTTGGTCGCGCGCGCGGGGTCCGGAGACTATGCGCGGAGCTCGCTTCGCTAGCCTCGTCGCGGCATGTGGACTGCACTCAGTGCCTCAGGGGTGCGACTAGGCTAGTGGAAGCGCGTCGTGCACGGTCGAGTCGGCCGACTGCACGGGTGGTGCTGGTCCAACGGTTCCACAAAAGCTGGCGAGGTCGCAGCTGGTGCGGGCTGGACTGGAGCAGAGGAATTCTCCACTCTCCAACCGCGCATTGAATCTGGGGTTTATTTTCCACAAATCTGGGTTTATTTTCTGCTTGCTTTTGGACTTGTGTATTAGTAGTGCTACTTTAATCTGAGCTGTAGAATTGTCCTTCATGGACTGATGGTAGATTAAAGAACATAAAAGAGCATTGAGCCGTTGCCTTTTTAGGACACCAAATCCAAGGCTAGTGGAGAACGACGACGAACACTGGCAGCATATGCACCTACGCTGTAACGCTCCAGGATGGTGCTCTCCTTCGGTTTTACTTTTACCTTTTCTTTTTCCATAGAAAGGCGTCTCCAGATGCTACAGCGTGACAGTGAGACATCGGGAGTATGAACGCACGATTGAAGTATTCTATTCTTTAAAACGGTGTTGGATTTTGAACTGTTCCAGAATTTCTAGCTGCTGTAGCGAACTGGTCGAAACCCAGCACGGCACACGGTGAAATCATACTGTTTCAACTTTGACAATTCAGAGAAAGCAGTGCTTGTAAAGCGATTTATTAGGCCAGGAAAGTTACTCCTACATACTGGTATATTTCTCGACCGTTTCGGGAACGGTGCACACGTCTGACAGGCGACACGCAAAAGTGTTAGCAACTCACTAGTCATGTTGAGAAATCGTTTCCTTTAAAAAGGGCCTTTTGCAGAATGTCGACCTGGGGACTTTCTTTTTCTTTTTCCCCCTTTTCTTCTTCTGTCTTGAGGAAGTCAACTTCGGAGCGCACCCTTTGTCGACCAATCGCATTAGCAACCAAAACATTTCACCGATGTACTACCATGTACTCTAACATTAGGACAGGTTCTATATATATATACACGGGTAAAATGAAATCGCGCTATCCTAGTGTGCGCACACCATCCACCACTGCATAGGGACGGAACATACCTCAGACATGATAGGTTTTTAGTCTAGTGCATAGAAAAATATTTAGTGTATAATCCGAGTAAATTTAACCAGTGTGATTAATATTTTTATAGTTCAATCTAAATAGTTTAAATCATTTCACCATTGAACTCAAAGCGTAACCAAAATCTGATTCTACCATAGCTGCACCCTGGCGAAACCCGAAACTACGTGCCGCCGGTGCGGGCTCTATGCACGCACGCCTAGCTAGCCCGCCGCGCGGAGCCAGCGCACCACTGTTGCCTCGACAAGCTCGCCTACGTACCGGCGCCGCGGCGCTGCTCGCGCGCACGGCCGTGCTGCTGCGCGGCTGCGCCCGTGCGGACCATCATCGGCGACCAGCATCCGACGTCGCCGTGGTTCCTGTGCACGTCTCGTACCGCGCTTACACGCATGCTCGGCACGGTCCGCGCGGCCGACGGCGCAGTGGGCCACTGCAGGGGTGCTGCCCGAGTGCTACGCAAGCGGCACGCCGGCCGGCGCGGCGAACGGTTCGTAGCATAAGGAGGTGGCTCTGTTTGGACCTTTGTGGTGTTACGGGACAGAAGACAACCCCTAATGATTTTTTTTGGCAAACAGAAGTTTGGAGGTGCAGGTAAACGACACTCTGAGATATATATGTAACCTTGCCCCGTGACTTGTATTGCCGTAGTTTATAAAAACAGATAAGGTTCATGCTCATCAGCCCATGCGCTGCGCCTAGTGATAGAAAGAGCTGAAATTGGAAACAGTCACGCTTGGCTTTTGGTCCATATGGGCATGCCCATGCCTTTAGCTGAACCGAAGGGACGTACACATTTCAAGGGAAAAAAGGGAGGGGCCGCCTTGTCTATGCCATTACAGAGTTAATACCGTTTTAGCTGTTATTATAGCACGTTTCGGCACCGCACCGGTGTACCATTTAAGAGTTATATACACACACATTAAATTACATGCGTATCAAAATTTATATGTAATATTACTTTAAATATATAATAGTAGGATGAATTATAATATATAGTACAATGAGTTTAATAGGTAGAATGATGAATTCCGCTTGTTTGATATCCAAGCTGACATTGGCTAGTACCTAAGCGGTACAAAACGAAGGACTGCTCTGTATTATTTTAGGTGATGACATCATACATACCAACCGTACTGACCGGTATTGATAATTTGGGACGTATAGATATGTTCAACCTTCGAGCTAGTTCCCCGAAACTGATGTGAGTTAAATCATTAATCATCGGCTCGTCGTTCATCGAACCAACATGCAACGCTCCTGTTTTCAGGGGCGCGTACGAACACGGTATCCTATAACTATTCACATATGAATAGTTATGAAGTATCACGTAAGAGTATACCATTGCATGCTTACAACAAAAGTCCAGCATATATTTCATATATGGAATAACATCCAGTTTTCAACAGCGGGACGTGCAAGCCTAAGTATATTTACATTACAAAAGCTCCAAGATCCGCTTGAGCGCAGCCAAAACCTAAAGCCACGGGTCCTCATCGAAGAAGCGATCCTCAGGGGCGTCCTTGACGGGGAAACCTTCACCTTCGTCTTGATCCTCTAAAGAGGGGATTAAGCAAGCCGTGAGCCAAACAACCGGCTTAGCAAGCCCCAAAGGGACTCTAACTTACTACATGCACGGATTAACAAAGGAAGGGAGTATATTTGGTTTATTAATCTTTGAGTGGATGCAGTTTTATTTGCAAACATTTTTATAAAACGGACCCAAAACTACTCCTTAAGATCTCAGGGGTTTTTCATGAGAATTTAATTATCCAACTAATCAAGTTAAAGCATGTACAAAACTACTTAAGTTTCGCTGCTGGAATCACCCAAGTGACACAGCTCCAATAACCGAGAGCATGGCGTATTCGAATACCATTTATTTGACTCTGCAGAGTTTGCTCAGCTTTACCCACACGATCCCTTAACTCCCGCGACAGAGTTAAGGAAGCCAGGTCATTTCACTGCTCAACTCTTTATATAGGCTCTACCCGATAGAATTCACTCGGGTCTGGCACAAGAAAACAAACGTCCGCTTCGAGTGAACTCTACTATTGTTAGGCATTCGTAGCACGGCCTACCTAACCTCACCTCCCAACCCCCTCCTCCTCCACACCTGTAGAGTTTCAATCGAGTTGTGCAGCTACTAGACCCGTGTTGACAAGCCAACTCCTGTGGTTGAGCGATCACTATGACATTTGCTCAGCGTAAGGGTTTAATCCTTATATTTTCACATGGTCCGCAACCTCGCCAAGCCCGTGACCCAACCTAGGGTAAGCGGTGGGCGTAGACCGTCTCACGGTTTCCCACAACACTCTTACCCTAACTTCAATCTTAGGGTAAAAGATGGGCGGAGACCGTCTCGCGGCTCTTCCCCAACCTTTACCCTACCTTGTGCACGCCAGCACTCTCCGCTCTAAGATACGGTGTCCCATACCACCCTACCTTAGAGTCGGGTTTTCCAAAATTTTATTGGCTCGCAGCCACAACCTTATTAGTGTAAAGACTTTGCATGATAATAATAACATACGATTATCTAGATTAACAGATAATTATTTCTAGGGTTACAAAGGCATGGCTACAAGTTTAACATGGCAATTGTCGGTGGTAGGTTTAACTACGTATCATATCATTCTAAATATTTTATTTTTACTTTGAACTAACATTTCAGAACTAGCTTAATGCAAATAGCATAATAACATAATTAAATAACATGGGTTGCAAAATGATCAAAGGATTTGGGACTTGCCGTCAATCCGGATGATCTCAGCTACCTTGAACGAAGAAACACCTGGATCCTGAGGCTGCACTTGAACTTCCGGACTCTCCGACACTAGCGCAAACACATAAAATAATTAAGTCCAGCTTGAGACTAATCAAGCGAGGAAAATAAACTATTTAAAAAGGAGTAAAATGCATAAATCCTTAAATTGGAATTTTAGGAATTTATCTGGGATGAAACTGGAGGAATGGAGGTCAAAAATGGGTTCAGGACATTATTTGGAGCAAGGTGGTGAAATTTGGGAATTTTTGGGATTTTCTGTGATTTTCTAGGGATTATTTAGATTTTTTGGGATTTTTGGAAAAGATAAATCACTGGAAATTCGGTTTAAACAGTGACGGGCCGGCCCGGGTGCTACAGTGCAGCTCGGCCGGGGAACGGCCCGTGCGGCCAGGAGGCCAGCGCAGCCCAGATGCGTCTTGTGCGGGAGCGAGCGGCCGGGAGAAATGGCCAGAGCGAAGCGCGCCGTCGCGGCTGGATGGCCGCCGCGTGGAGAGTGGACGGAAGTGGGGCGGCAAGTGCGGCGCCCGGTCGAGGCGAGGAGGGGATCGGACACCGGGACGAGGCGGGTGGCGGCGGCGGTATGGCTCGATCGGACGGATGGGAAGGGAGGAGTTTATGAAGATCGGATGGTCGCGGAGGGCGGTCATTTGACGGCTACGGTTAGAAGGCACAGAAGGGGAAGGAGTGGTGGAGATGCGGCCACGACAGTCGTCGTCTTCCTCCCGACGGGCGCGCGCCACAGAGAGGTGGAGATAGGGGAGCCTCCGCTCTCCGGCGACAGCAAGCGACTCCGGCGGCAAGGGGGGCATCGACGGCTAGCTCTCGACGTGGAAAACCCATTTTGGGGCTTTGGAATGGGAGGAGATCAAAGGAGAGAGCGGGAGGGAGAAGGGAGTGCCTCGGCTATTTGGCGGCGAGGGAGGTCACCGACGGCGAGATAGCCCAAATGGCTGCGGTTACACAGACAGGGGGCCAAGAGGCTCACATTGGCGATGGTGGTCGAAGCTCGGAGTTCCTGGAGTGAGCTGGCCACGGGGAGGGTGCGGCGGTCGGAAGGGAGTCTCGATGGCGACGTTCCACAGGGCTTCACCTGGCCAGAGGAGAACGGCAAAGTGATTGGGGGTGGGTGAGGGTGCTTTGGACGAATGTAATTGGGAAATGGGGGCGGAGAGGAGGAGATCCGCTTTACGGGGTCGCCGGCGCAGGGGAAGACCACGGTGGAGCTACGGGCGGCGGGACTCCAATCGACTGCACGAGGACGATCCTCGGAGTGGTGGGAAGTGAAAGGAGGTAGTGGGAGCACTTGGAGAGCAAAGGAGGAGGAAGGAGTTGGGGGCGGCTTTTATGCCCGGGCGGAGGGAGGGGAGCCTTAGGGGAGAAGGCAACGGGCGGTGGCGCGGGGTCAACAGGAATGACGGGGGCAGTTGGGGGCGTCTCCTCCGCGCAGTGGGGTGACGCCCGGCTCTGCAGTGGCTTAATGGTGAGGCGACGGGAGAGGGGAGCAGGTGAGCGGCAGCAGGGCGGGGCGTGACCGCGTGCGGGAAAGGGAGGAGGCGGCCACTGGCAGGTGGGACAAAGGGGAGGGAAAGGCGACGCGTGGCGCGAGAGCTTTGCCGGCTTCGGACCGGGAAGCGGCGCGCGCGGTGGGGCAAAACGCGGCGCGAGAGGAGCGAGGCGGGCGCGCGGCGCGCGCGCAGCGCAGCGCAGCGCAGCGCGCGGCGCCAGCGGAGAAAGGGGCGCGAGGCGCGCGGGCGCCGGGAAAGGGGCGGGGCGCCGGAGGAGAGGGGAAAATGCCCGGCCAGAAAAGGAAAGCGGCACGGGGAGACTTTCCCAAAAGGAAAAGTTTCCAAAATTCACCCAAAAACTAACAAAAAATCACGAAATTTTTGGTTTTGAATTTTTAAGTGGCTTTTCACAACAACTCATCAATCCTGATCGCAAACAGTGACCGAGCGCGCTCTCATCATTACGCAGTCGACCCGTTGTTTTTATGTGCCTAATTCATGGTATCTTCAACTATTTTTGTTTGCCGTCCTGCCGAACTTGTCATGCACACGCGATTAACCATGTCCATGTTAGTCTCTGTTCCCTCTTGCTGCTAAATTTCCACTGCACTTGATAGAAAATATACGAAGCCCTCCAGCATGGCAATTTTGACGAACCATAAAATTTCCGACTCATATATACAAATATAGGACGAAAAGATTCAAAGTTGTATGCATAGCTATGATAAAAAAAAGGTATGGAATTTTTATGGAAGTATTAAAAAGAACTGTGTATCTCTGACACTCCTGAGTATCCATTCGGCCATACACAACGTTGAGGGAATAGTGGTGCTAGAAAGTTTCTGGCACCAAGTAAACCGGTGCTAGCCAGTAGCCACTATAGGAAGCGGTGCCAGCCTGCCAGGAAGAAAAATGTTAGTATAGGTCTATCTAGTTGCTCCGATGCCAAAGCCAATAAAAAATTATGAGTCCACTTGTAAGGGAAATAAGGTGGTGATCGGTTCGGCTGAAAAGCTCGTGGCTTATGGCTGAAAACACTGTAGCTGGCTGAAAAAAACACTGTAGCTGACAGAGGCTTATTTAGCATAATTAAATTTAAAAATATAAAAAAATATGTTAGCCCATTACGTATAATACAAACGAATACGGGAAAAAAAAGAACCGGCAAAAAAGCTCAACAAAAAGCCAAAAGTTCAGAAAAAGACAAAATTAATGAATAGTGAAAAATAAGCCAGAAGCCAGAAGCTCAAGCCGAATTGATCGGGGCCTAAGGAGGGAGGAAGAGTGTGGTGAAAGAAAAAGATTTAATATTTTATTTCGTTGTGGATCCTATCTTGGAAAGAGAAAAAGGTGTTAAACACTATAGAAGAAAAGCAAATCTAGTACCGGTGTGATGTAGCAATGATATGATGATTCTGGCATCGAGTGGCCTTCTTGTTAGTGATATGCCTTAAGAGATAATTATGGAGATAATTGTATCACTTCTATGTTTATGATCTTTTGAATAATATGTTATTTTGTCCCTTAAATAAATGTCTTTCGTATTGATAAACAAGTATGTGACTTATTCGTGGAACTCTTTATTCATGTTTTAATGTTATTCTAAATTATCCCTGATCTTATATCATTATTTGGGATAATTATGATTTACAGATCAGCACATGTATTGATTGATAATCATGTTTCACGGATTATGGATATGAGATATCAAATCAATAATGTTTACACATGTTAGAGAATATGATGTTAAATTGACCCACTATGAGACATGCAGGAATTGTTATATTCTTAAGTGTCATTAGTTGGTTTCATATATTGTGTAGGATTCTTAGACCTGAGATCGCTATTGTTTTCTACATGTGTAATAGTTTACTTGGGGGTTACCAAACACTACTCCATGACTGGGTGGTCATAAAGGTAGCTTCGGGTTTACTATGAAACATACGGACGAATATGAGCGATCAAGATGGAATTTGTCCCTCCTATATAACAGGAGAGAAATCTCTGGGCACCTCGATGTGGTTGAATTAAGGAAGTGTATAGCCATGCTAAATGTAGTTGAGAAATCAATCACAACTAAGTAATCCACTACAGATTCGATGAAGGATGGAACTATCATAGGATAGCACATTTCTCACCTTGAGTTCAATCTGGTATCATGAGGCAAAATGATTGACACATAAGAACTATATAGGTTCGTTCGGTATAATCTTTATGTATGTTTGGGAGTCGTTATGTTCTGCTAGGGACCGCTACCGACTTATGGGCCTGAAAAGAGTTTTTCGGCATGAACCTACAGAGTCACACATTTAATGGGTTGGAACGATAAGGATCCAAATGATAGTTTCCGAGTGGGATTCGATCTCTACTCGTATAGAATAATGATCCGATTGAAGACTATTTAAAGAGAGGTGCAAGGTTGAGAGAGGCATTCCGAAACACACCTGTCGAAACTCTAGCCACCACCTCTCATCACACCTGCCATGCGCGCTGATGCTAACTCGCCGACACACGGTGCTCCATCCCTAGACGCGTGAACCTCTGTAGAGGCGCTGCCGCGACTACGACGTTGATCGGGATGATCGTGAGAGGAAACGATTGGTCATAGGACGATCAACTACTACGACTATACCGACGCACTATTCGTTGAATCGACTGCTTCAACTCTACTTTCGCTACACTGCTTGTCTAGTGGTAACAATCCTGATCTCTTACTCATATGGCTTCCTGATTTACACAGTAGAAAATTTTAATCTGTATTAGTGTAGCTTACCCTTATCCAACACTTCTAGCTAAAGACAGTAGTTGCCTTAATACTGCTATGACAAATGGAGTAGAAACTGTGAGCCAAAAAAAAAAGCTGAAAAAGAGATCTATAGCATTCGAATGCTGTATTAGCCATTGGCATCCATCCACTTTATTCAAAAAACCCACTCGAGTTTACAAAAAAGCAAAGGAAAAATCTTAAGAAATTATATCATCGTCCACATTGCATTCTCCAAGGTAAACCTTGATGCTTCGAGGTGACCCGCAATTGCCTTCCGCAATAAGTGCTCTATCATTTGCGGCCACGTGCTGAATTATTTTGTATATCATTTCGATCTAATGGAACACAACGAGAGTTAGTGAATCAATCTGTTGATGATTTTGCCAATGGGGCGTGCAAAACAAAACAAAACATAGCATGGCCCGTTCAGAGAAGCAAACTTTAAGGATTACGAATTACCTCTTCAGGACAGTGGCAGCGATCTGCAATTTCATCCAGTGTCAATGGCTCAACAGGGTCCTTGCAGCTGGAAAACAGCAAATCTGCGATAAGGAGGGGAATCCCGAGATTTTCTTGGACAACTTATTACACAACATTGGAGACTAATTAAAGAGCACTAGACGTACTCCATATATAATGTGCAATGGCATTAATAGCTCCAAATAGTTTTATCAGAAACAGATGCTTATAAGGTCCATTTATTTTTCTCTGGGAGAGAGTTACTGGCCACAAAATCGTGCTAAAGTTAGGACATGAGGGTTTTATACTTTTATGAGAAAGAGAAGCATATATGTTTCCATTTTTTTCATCGAGGGAATAAGATATGCTTATGGCCCTGTTTTTTTTTTCGGTTTTGGCTTCTCTCAGCAATCACTATTCATTAGACTAATAGCTTGTTTTTTTTCGGCTTTTCAGTCGGCTTTTGACTTCGGTTTTTTTCAATGATCACTATTTATTAGACTAATAAGTCACAGCCTAAAAGAACAGACCTAATAAACCACAACCCTAAAGAACATACCCTATACAAGTTAAAAAACCATGACTTCTTTATTACAACTTGGATTTTAGCCTTGCAGAGGACTATCATACATACTGTTCAAAAGTTAGTCTCATTGTCACTGGTGACTTTTCAACCATTTCGAGTAAGACCAGCCATTACCGTTCACAAATAAATTTCTCAAGTTCTAATTCCCAATGGTTGCCGTTCGTAACTAAGCCTTAAAGTAGCACTGTTAACAGCACACTAAAAGCCAAGATACTCAAAACATGTCCAGAACAATGTACATTAGCTTTATACCAGAAAACAATAACAAATCATCATAATAGTTTATTCCAAAAGGATGTGGATGCACTTCGAGTAACGTAGGGGTCAACACATCTAGGATGACCTTTTCAAGTTCTTTGAGCTATATCCGTACCTCAAATACTTTATGCAGTTAACATACTTCATGAAAGAAATCAGTAAAAGGAAAAAGAAACAATTATATTCCATGCCTGGCCTCGTTGAGAACAGTTAGGATCCTTTTTTGAAGTGCCAGCACCTCTCCTGCTGCTTTTTTCCCTGCCTCAACACCTGTACAGAGCATAATGTATATAAATCATAAGAATAAATTTAATCAACAAATTTTGAGAAACATTAACATATTGTGAGAAGCAAACCAGGCTGATGATAGGCATTGATGTTGATTAAATAGGCATATAATCCAACAGCACGTTCATAGAGTGCAACAAGTGCTCCAACAGCTCTAGGATTTACTTCTTGCACAGTGACCGTAATAGATTCACGGTCCTTTGCATAAAGAGCTGAACGGGTCCCCTTCAAGAAATTATTTTATTTTCCTCATCAATTAAATAGATTTATCGTTGCGCTGAATCTCACTTCATATATAAATACCAAGTCTGGAAAGTTACCTGCAGCATTCCAAACAAGTAGTCCCCACATGTAACTCCGGGTTCAAGCTCCCAATCATGACCAGGGGGCCTATCACGCAAAACTTCAATGAAAGTGACAAAGAAGTTGTGCACACCTTCTCTCAGCTGCTGAATGTACCTGCAACCAGAAATAAATCATTAGCCATGCTTTTCAAATTTATAGGTAAGTACTTGACGCAGAAGACCATAAACTTACGCATGCTGATCTGTGCTTCCTTTGTTACCATATACTGTTAGTCCCTGATTAACCTGAAACAAAATCTTGCATGTTAAATGAAGGAATGCTATCAAATAAAGAATTTGACTGATCGGTAATATAATGGACAAGTAGGAAAAGGACGAGCTCATACCCGATTTCCATCGAGGTCAAATTCTTTTCCAAGAGATTCCATGACAAGTTGCTGCAAATATCTACTCAAAAGAAGCAAGCTATCTTTGTATGGCAAAACAACCATATCCTGGAACAGCATTGAGACTGGTAAAGAAAAGCCAAAACACACACACACAGAGGGCACATGCATACAGATGCAGGACAGGTGTGTACACACGCACATAGACATTGAAGGAAAGGATCAGTGAATAAGTCATAACTAATCAAGTTACAAACCTTACTGCCTACTCCATCTGATGCCCAATACCAACACAATGCAAGCAGGGCCGCTGGGTTTTCCTTAATCTGGACAAGTAAAACAGCATGGTTCATATATTGTGAGGTATTATGTATGGCCTTCAGCTTGTGTTTTCTATATTCAAACAAATCATACCACAGTATTCCTAGTTTCCTCATCCATTTGTGCTGCACCAACTAGCATTTCCTTGATGTCAATACCCTGGTAACAACTCTCTTGTCAGCTCAAAAGTCCATGAAAACCATTCATCCTAAACAGCACATAATAAAATGGAAGGTGCTGACCTGTAAAGCCGCGGGCAGTAAACCAACAGCTGACATTTCTGATGTTCTACCACCGACCCAGTCAAACATGGGAAATCTAGCTAACCACCCCTCTATTCTGGCAGTGTTATCTAATAAAGAATTTTCTTGAGTAATTGCAACACCCTGCAAAATAATTGGTCTTACCCTAAATGAAATATAACTATGAATCATACATGTGCACCCACGGTAAGAAAACAAGACCTAATTTCACAGGAACCTATGACAGTACACACTAAGCAATCATTTGATCAATAAAGAAAATGTTGGTCACCATTAAAAGGAGTGTGTAATTAGCATCATGGATACATGGAAAAAAGAGCAAAGTTTTATTTGAATTATGCTGCAGATACTATAAGTGTGAATTCACAACCTCAAAAAGGGAAGAATGTGAAGGCAATATTATTTTAAGAGGACCTTAAGACAACATTTAGTAAAGCATAATGCCATCGTGACCAAAATAAGGGGCGTAGCAGGAGGATGCTTTTACAGCTGGCAGCTTGCTTTTAAGAAAGAACAGAAATATCTCTTCAAGAACCACACAGGTATTGCATGATAAATGAAAGTTCATACTAAAACTTGCGCACTCTGGTACATCCCAACATACAGTATTTGGTAGCCCAGTAGATAGAAAACATGGAAGAATAAAAAGAACCTTAGGTCAGAACCTGTTTCGAGAATTCCAGCTCAGCATCTCGGAAAGCCTTTTGTACTTCTAATAGACCATTTCGTGTTTCAGGTGTGCCTCCACTCTATAAAATACGAAAGTTCATGCAAGCTCTGGTCCTAACTGTGCAATTACAATTACAAGAGTTGAAATCACAATTACAAGAGTATATAGGAATTATGTACCTTTGAAATCACAATTACAAGAGTTGATGCAAGCTCTGGTCCTAACTGTGCAATTTGGTGATCGATTCCAGCTGGATCAGTGTTGTCAATAAATCTTATCTGACACACCCATTAGAAAGAGAGGGTAGATCACAAATTACTTTGAGCTGCAGAAGAGATTTTAGCAATACGCACATTGTAAAAGAGCTCACTTTGCTTATGGAAAATAATGACCACAAGCAAGTAAGCTAAAATGTAGTTTCAAGTTCCCCACAAAGGATCGAGTTTAAACTAGGATCAGATAAAAGTGCAATCTTATTTGAAGGCAAGAGTAATGTTATCCTAAAAAAATTTCCTAACTCAATGATACAGCCTGTATAGTAGATAGACATGAAAGTCAGGTAAGAAAGAACTGGATCAAATTTTGTTGTTGTTGTTGTTGTTGTTGTAAAACACCTTTACCATTTTATAAGAATTCATACACTCATATGTAAATCACCAGAGAATCTGAAATCTCTTTAAGAGCCATGAATACTCTCAAATTTTACTCAATGCAAGCAAAGTATTCTCGAAACTAAGATGAATAAATAAGAACAAAATACATGGCAGATGATACAGGTTACAGGAATTGGAAAATATCAAAATACCTTCAATGGAGGGTTATCTGGAGCAAGTGCCTCAGCAACAAATTGTGGCCCCAAAGATGAACCACCAATTCCTATGGAAAGAATTTGAGTAAATCGTCCAGCAGGAGATGATGGAGGTTTTATCTGCATTTACACCGCAAGTACACAACATATAAAAGCTCCAATAAGCTTATGATACAGTATGGTACTATGATCTATATATAGATGTTCTAATATTATTAAGTACAAATTGCTCTCTCCAGTTACAAAAACAAGTCATTTTGGGTTGCATGCAGTCAAACATTACAAACTTTGGCTACCAATATCCTTTTGAATATTTAGATTGGATACATTAAAATGATGTGTAGATTTGTCTCGACAAGTATGTTCACAACATTACAATTTTGTTAGTTTTCATAAATATATTATAATATAAATTAGTGGTCAAAGTTAGCATACTAACTTACCCTCGTCATCCTGAGAAATATAGGTATCTTTTCAATTCTTACTAAGATAACAACTTCCAAAACAGCTCTCAAGAGCAATAAGCCAACATAATGAAAATCCGTCTATTGTTCATTCATCATTGACCAAAAGTTATTCTTTATATGGTGACGGATCACCAAACTCTTGGGATGCCTTACCGTTCCAGAATACAAGACCACTACGCATGATCGCAATTGACAAAAATAATAGGTGAAATTAATACATAAAGAACCCCCAAGATGAAGTGCAAGCTTGGTCATATGCAAAATGCATACACATGCATTCTAGCATCCCTCTTGAATCTTGATGCAACGAATTCCTACAATCCTACATTTCAAAAGAAGTGCAACTTCTACAAATCCCCTAAATGCTTTCAACATACTATCCTACACAGTTACTTCAGATCCCCTGAATGCTTTCGACATACGACCCTAAAGAGCAAATTCAAAGTGGAGTCTCTTAAGCGAATGGAAATTTTGCAGAGCACCTTGGCGGAGATGACATCGCTAGCGAAGACGAGGATGCGCTCGAGGGTGGTCTCGATCTTGGCGCGGAGGAACGAGTTAGGGGCGAGGCCGGGGCTGCGCAGCCAGTAGTGGCCCACCATGCGGCCCTCGTCGGGGTTGGCGATGGCTCCCTTCTCCAGCTCCCGCATCGCCGCGAAGGCGCGCTGCATGGGCGGCCCCATCCGCTCCAGGAACTCCTCCGTGAACCCTATCCGGCTCACGTCCACGAACAGGCCCAGTTGCTTGTGCTGGTACAGCCAATCCAAGTAGCGGCTCCACAGCCTAATGGGGTCCTTATCCACCGCGCCGTGGGCGTGGCCCGACTGCTTCGAGGTGAGCGAGCGGGGAGAGGAGGAGCGGGAGACGTCGAGGATGGAGTTGGGACGGGCGAAGCGGAGGTGGGAGGGGCGGGGGAGGAGGCTGCGGCGCCCGAGGGGGAGGCGGCATGCCCCGGAGGAGGGCGCCGACGCGGCGCCGGAGACGGAAGCCATCGCCGGAGTCTTAGCAGAGGAGAGGAGTGCGTCTTGGAGTCCACGACCACGAGGCAGGCCAGCGAAACGGACCGAACGGAGACCGTGGGAGCCTAGCGCCGTGGTGGGACCCACCTGTCCGTGATGGAGGAGCATGGAGCCGACGAGGTTGGCGACGGCGAGCGACCTAGCCCACGATCATATTCTCAGCCCAGCCAACGGCACGCCGGCTGTACGGCCCAGTAGACCGCCCCGCCATCTCCAAAATTCCAGGTCATACTAGGCCACGATCAGCCGTCCTCCAGCCCGCTTCCGATGGTGCACGGTGGTGTACGCAGGATAGCGAAGGCGTGGGCGCCCGCGTTTTAGCATCCTTGTCCCTTTTTCCGAGAGAGATCCGTTGCAGCTGACAAATTGAACTAGCAGCAATTTTTTTAGGTCCTCTAATCCCTTTGCAATCTTCTAGAATTTTTTCTAGCATTTTCTTTTGCAAAGGGAGTAATTGGTTATCGTAGTCATCCTTAAAACTTAGCAACCGAGGGATCATGGATCAAATCCGTGAATCGATAATTAGCCCACCTAAAATACGACAAGGATACCGCATGTGTTGGACTGTTGGACTAGTCGTCAGTTGATAATACGTCTCTTTTTTTACTTTTAAAAGCTATTTTTCAGCTTTTTTATAGTACATATCTTTTAAATAGAGTATTTTTTAAGACGTAGTCTACAAGTTAATTATAGCATACACTTTAATAACTTTATTTATATCGGTCAAAACCGCATGCGAGTTTTTCTTACTCCGTACTTTCTTATAAACAACTTAAAAGTCATAAGTCACAACAAAAAAAAAAACTTATGCAGTGCAACACACACCTTGAAACGCAACACCAAAGAACAACTAAGCACCCAGGAACTATCTCTTGGTCAGTCGGTGGAGATGTAAGAGCATCTCCAACAATGTCCTCTAAATCTCGTCCCCTAAATCACTTTTTAGAGGACACAATCTAGAATATAGAAGACTAAAAATATGTAACCTCCAACAAGTCCTCTAAATATGGTCCCCTAAATTAAAATCTGGGTCCACAAAAACTACCAACCAAAGAATTTAGAGGATCGGACGGCGCAGGAGCGTTGGGACCGATTTAGGGGATGGTGTGCGTCCTCCATATATGGGGGACGAAAAATCAGGGATGGAGTCCTCTATATTTTTGGGTACCACTTAGGGGATCTGTTGGAGCCTTTTTTTTACCTTTTCTTCTAAAATATAGGGGATATGAGCACTTTAGAAGATTTGTTGGAGATGCTCTAACGATCCGGTAACACCTACTGGTGTTCAAATCATTACACACCGGTGTAGCTCAATGAGAGCCGATGCTAGATCTGCCCAAGTTGGCAATCTACATGAATTTGATCGTCTCAAATGAAGCGAAAGACGTGATCGTCCCAATAACATCGTATTAACAGGTCTCTAGGTGCTTTGTATAAGGTGATGCGAGCATTATTGCGGATCTTCAGCGCGGACGTCGGAGGCACGCAAGCTATGGCGGATGTTCTGGGTGCTTATTTATGGCGAGCAGCGACCACCAAGTCACCAGCATGTACAAGCGCCCGTGTGAGAACCGTTTACAGAAATATATATCTTTTCTAAAAAAATTTAACATCCAAACAACCATAGATCTATCGAGCTCAACAGACACCTAACGAGTTAGGGGAACTCGACGAGCATCCCATACTCGGTTGCATGCCAGCGCACTATACAGCACTGTGGTTGCACTGTGTTAGAGTGATCTCAGGGCTTTGGCCCAACGGCCAAAGCCCATCCCTTGACCGCGCTCGATCGGGGCGCCACCCGCTTGGTGGTGGGCCCTGTCGCCGCCGCTTATAAATACAGAGGTGGGGGCCGGGCGGCACGCATCACGAGGTTGACCGCGCCGCCGTCACCCCACCGACAAACCCTAAGACCCGATCGTGAGGGGGCGCTGAAGCGACGGGAAGCTCCACCGTGCCTCCAGTTCGCCGCCGCCCGGGACACGCCGCCGCCGAGGAGCCCCGCACCTCTTCCCCGACCATCGCTGCCCGTGCGCAGATCTTCACCAACGAACCCGCGATGGCCGGCTCTTCTTCCTCTACATCCGAAGGTCGGTACCCATGTCTCCCTCTCAATGTCTCCCTCAAGAACCCGTACGCAATAGAAAAGAACCCGCTAGATCTTAACCCTAGGAGACCCAAGGTATATCAATGGTATCAGAGCCATCCTAAGGGTAGATCTAGACGGGAAAAGAAAAGAAAGAGAACGGGAAAAGAAAGATAATCGCGAACCCTAGCCCCGGACCAGAAAGAATAAAAAAGGAGGGGGATTGGGACTCACAGGCGCCGCCGCCGTCCTTGCGCCGCTCCGGTTGCGCCGCCGAGCCGCCGTCGCAGGCGTCGCGCGTGCTCGCCGCCCGGCCGCCGCCGCTTGCGCTGGCGCCGCGCCGCAAGCGCGCGCGCTTGCCCTGGCCGCCGCGCCTGCTGGTGCGCCGCCGCCGCCTCGTGAGATCCGCCTCGCGCGCATGCGCGCGCGCGCGCGCGCCGCCGCCGTGCTCGGCTGGGGCCGATGAGGCCGCCGCCTCGCGGCGCTGCGTCGCGCCGTGCGCCTCGGCGGCGCCTCGCCGCTGCGCGCTGCGTCGCCCGCTGGTGCGCCGCCGCTCGCTCAGCGCGCGCGCGCGCGCCGCGCCGCGCCGTCGCGTTTTTCGGAGGCGGGTGGAATGGGGCTAGGGTTAGGGTTTTGGGGTTATCCCGCCACAAGACGCAGCGTTCGGCCGTCCGATTAGATCGGACGGTGCGGGATGGGGCGGCATGATGATGGGCTGGGCGCGTGGGAGCGGAGTGGGCCGGCTGCGTGCTTTTGGGCCGTGGCTGGGCGCGCGCCCGGCTGGGCTGATGGGCCGGTGGGAGTTTTGGGCCAAATTGGCCATATGAACAGTAAACCCCGGAAAAGAGATTTAATGTTTTTCAGAAGCATTAATGATTGAATTTGATTGAAATTTGAATTAAATTTCTGGAAAATTTTGCACCAACGTGTTAATTTTTCCCAGAGATTGATGTTTACAGTATAATGCTTCTGAATATTGAATTATTTTTTAGAATAATTACAGTTTCCGCTGCAAAAGTTAATATTGATTGTTTTTCATTATTAAATTCGAACCAACGGGAGAATTTAATTTTGGAAAAATAGATAAAAATTCCCAGAGATTTATGATACTGTTATTTTCTGACCAACGTTGTTAATATCAGTATTATAAATTTTTTAATGTTGATTTCATGCATTATTTCTATTTCTGCCCAACGGTGATGTAGATTTAATGTATGATAGAATTGTTTTTAAATTGTATGTCGTATTTTTGACCAACGTTGGAAATAAGGCATATGATTTTGATGTTACGTTCTCACTTGTATTTGAAATATTTTTCGGAGGATACAACTTGATGAGTTGTATTAGAGAAATCCCCACTCAAAGGTGATAATTATGGAGAGTGGAAGAAAAAGCTAGACTTAGCATTTATCTTAGTTGAAGTGGGTGGGTCCTCACTACAAGACGTCCCACCGAGCCTTTGGCGCGGTGAGGAACAGAATGAGGATGACATCGCATGGCGTAAAAGACAGAGGATCATGCTCCTTACGGATGTCTTATGACCTTGATCATAAGAAATGGACCTGACCAACAAGAAATGTATGGTGTGATAAAGAACACAATTGAGCCTGCTATTCAGGCTCAATTGCAGAGTGTGACACTCACATTGAATACCTTGATAAAATAAAGAGTCAGTTCACTGGTCTTCAAAGACTTATGCTACACGGTGATTAAGCATTTGTAACAGAGGTATTCTCAGCGGTGGCAATGGCATAAGAGAGCACATTCTTAGAATGAGCAACTTGGCATCTAAATCAAACCGATGGATTTGGCTCTCAAGGATGAGTTCCTTATTCATTTGGTTTTTGCTTCTTTGCCAAAAGAGTTTGACACTTTGTTGTCAACTATAATATGCAGCCCGAGAAATGGGACATGGAAAAGTGCATAGCCATGTGCGTGCAAGAGGAGGAAAGAATCAAAACCTCACATGGTGGTTCTATCAACTTTGTGAGGGAAAACAAGAAAAAGAATTATAACAAGAACCCTTCTCAAAGAACAAGGGCAAAGCCTCTGTACATCAGCCTCAACAGAACAAATTTGCTGTAGACAAAGACCAGTGCCTTCACTGCAAGAAGACGGGACACTACAAGAAGGATTGTCCTGACTATTTAAAGATGATAATGGCTAAGAAAGGTGAGAACATTATTACCTTTATTAATGAATGCCTGTATGTGAAATATTCGAAATCCACTTGGTGGATTGACTCAGGAGCAACTGTTCATGTTGCTAATTCTTTACAGGGATTCCGTTCGACGAGGACTACGCAAAGAAAAGAAAGATGCGTTAAAGTCGCAAATGGAGTCGAAGCTGAAGTTGAAGCCGTTGGCGATCTTTCTTTAGAATTAGCTAATGGCTCCACTCTTCTACTTAGAGATGTCCTTTTTGTACCCTCTTTACAGAGGAATTTGATTAGTGTGTCAAATTTGGACAAAGATGGTTCTGATTGCAATTTTGGAAATGGCAAGTGCGAAATAATGTTTAATAAAGAATGTGTTGGTATTGCCATATTACAGAATGAGCTTTATTTGTTATCATTATGTGATGATGTGAATGTCGATGCGATAATGAGAACGCTATGCGTAGAAAGTGATTGAATCCTCGTCACGAATGTAAAAGTAAAACGAAAGAGAACTCTAGATGAGTCGTCGAAAATATGGCATCGTCGTTTAGGCCATATTTCGAGGGGGAGAATAGAAAGACTAGTAAAGAATGATATTCTTCCTCCATTAGAGTTCTCAGACTTAGAACAATGCAGAGAATGCATTAAAGGAAAATATGTAAAGAAAATAAAGAAAGACGCTAAAAGAAGCACAGGAGTTCTACAAATTATTCACACAGATATTTGTGGTCCTTTTCCTGTGAAAAGCGTGGATGGATATGACTCGTTCATAACATTCACAGATGATTACTCCCGTTATGGATATATTTATCCAATCAAAGAAAGAAATGAAGCCTTAGATAAATTCAAGATATTTAAGGCTGAAATTGAAAACCAACACGATTTAAAGATTAAGATAGTCCGATCTGATCGTGGGGGGGAGTACTACGGTCGACATACCCCATATGGACAAGTTCCTGGACCTTTTGCAAGGTTTTTACAGAAAATGGTATAGTGGCCCAAGATTCTATGCCGGACGAACCTCGGCAAAATGGAGTAATGAAAGACGCAACTGCACTCGATGGATATGGTGCGAAGCATGATGAGCTATTCCACACTGCCATTGAGTTTATGGATGGAGGCGTTGAAAACCGCCATTCATATTCTCAACAGAGTGCCTAGTAAATCGGTGCCCAAAACACCGTACGAGTTGTGGACAGGGAGAGTTCCCTCACTAAACCACTTACGTGTGTGGGGAGTCTCACTTGAGGCTAAAGTATTTAACCCAAACCTTGGGAAACTTGATCCCAAAACAGTAAGTTACCATTTCATTGGCTACCCTGAAAAGTCAAAAGGTTATCGTTTCTATTGTCCAGACAGATATACAAAGTTTGTAGAAACGAGACACGCTGTCTTCTTAGAGGATGAAATGATGACGGGGAGCATGGTAGCTCGAGAGATTGACCTTGAAGAGAAGCGGGTGTATGCGCCCACTCCGATGATTCAAGAGCCATTTTTCACACTACCTGCTGTCGCTGCACCGACGGTGCAAGACACTGTGGTGCCAGCACCTGTTATTGTTCCTCCCGTGGCAACAATGAATGAGGATGAAGAACCTCTTCTTCAGGATCATATAGAACCTATTGCCACAGATGAGGGGGAGCAACAGCAGCCTCAAACAGTAGATGTACCAAATGAGGAGGCCCCGAGGAGGTCCCAAAGAGTAAGAAGATCAGCTATTTCGATGATTATCGATTTATCATACAGAGGAATTTCAAATGGAGGATGATCCCACCTCATTTGAAGAAGCCATGAGAAGCGAAAATTCCTCAAAATGGCTTGAGGCCATGGAAGAGGAGATGAGGTCCATGAAGACTAATAAAGTCTGGGATTTGCAAATTATTCCTAAAGGAGCCAAAACAGTAGGCTGTAAATGGGTCTACAAGACAAAACATGACTCCCAAGGGAATGTAGAAAGATATAAAGCGCGACTTGTGGCAAAAGGCTTTACGCAAAGAGAAGGGATTGATTACAATGAGACATTTTCTCCAGTCTCATGTAAAGATTCCTTCAGAATCATAATGGCATTAGTAGCACATTATGATTTAGAGTTACATCAGATGGATGTTAAGACGGCATTTCTTAATGGGGATTTGGAGGAAAATGTTTACATGGCACAACCGAAAGATTTTGTTGTGGAAAGAAATGAAAGAATGGGATGCCGTCTAAAGAAATCAATATATGGGTTAAAGCAAGCTTCAAGACTGTGGTACTTGAAGTTTGACAGTACAATAAGAAAATTTGGGTTTAAAGAGAATGTAGAGGACAACTGTGTTTATGCAAAGTTTAAAGATGGGAAGTTTATCTTCCTAATCCTGTATGTGGATGATATCCTACTAGCAAGTAGTGATGTTAGTCTCACATCGAAACAAAGAAGTTTTTGTCCTCAAACTTGATATGAAAGATCTTGGTGAAGATTCATTCGCTCTAGGGATCGAAATTCACCGAGATAGAAACAAAGGGTATTGGGACTGTCACAAAAGGCATACATAGAGAAAGTCTTAAAGAAATTTGGTATGCATAAAAGTAGTCCTTCACTGCACCTATAGTCAAGGGCGACAGATATGGGGATTTTCAATGCCCCAGAACCAAGATGAGATCGATCAAATGAAAGCGGTTCCATATGCTTGGTGCTTGAAGCTTACAAGATGCTCAAGTATGCACACGCCCGACTTAGCATTTGTTACCGGTTATTTGGTAGATTCAGAGCAATCTGGAATAGAACATTGAAATTGATAAAGAAAGTCTTGCGTTATTTGCAAGGAACAAAAGGCCTCATGATGACATACAGAAGATCAGACTCACTCCATATAGTGGGGTATACAGATTCTGATTTTGCGGGAGATGATAGAAAGTCTACATCCGGATATGTATTCACTCTTGCTAAAGGAGCTATATCGTGGAAAAGCTCAAAACAAACCGTCACTACATCGCCCACAATGTATGCCGAGTTTGTAGCATGTTATGAGGCTACGGGCGGTGAACTGCTAAAGAAGTTCATACCCGGTTTAAAAGTGGTTGACGACATCAATAGACCACTTAAGTTGTACTGCGATAATGAACCCGCAGTAACGTATGCCCACAACAATAAGTCAAGTGGTGCTGCCAAACACATTGACATAAAGTACTATGTTGTGAAAGATAAAGTTCGGGATCAAATTATAAGTCTTAAGCACATAAGTACCGCAAAGATGCTAGCGGATCCGCTTACTAAAGGCTTACCACCCAACGTGTTCAGAGAACATGTAGCCGGCATGGGTTTAAGGGAAAGCCTATGATTCCTGGACTAAAAGATGGCCCAAAGATTAAAGTAACTATTTCAGAACGGAGAGGTGTATTGTAACTGTTGAATCTATCGGCGATTGACCGTGACGATGAGACATGTTCTATGCACTAATCTGTGATGGAATGTGTAAAGTCAAAAGTAATTAAAGATAAAGTATAGATTGAGATCAAGGGGGAGAATGTTAGAGTGATCTCAGGGCTTTGGCCCAACTGCCAAAGCCCATCCCTTGACCACGCCCTGATCGGGGCGCCGCCGCTTGGTGGTGGGCCTCGCCGCCGCTTATAAATGCAGAGGTGGGGCGGGCGGCACGCATCACGAGGTTGACGCGCCGCCCACCCCACCGACAAACCCTAAGACCCGAGTGAGGGGCGCTGGCGACGGGAAGCTCCACCGTGCCTCCAGTTCGCCGCCGCCCGGGACACGCCGCCGCCGAGGAGCCCCGCACCTCTTCCCCGACCGTCGCTGCCCGTGCGCAGATCTTCACCAACGAACCCGCGATGGCCGGCTCTTCTTCCTCTACATCCGAAGGTCGGTACCCATGTCTCCCTCTCAATGTCTCCCTCAAGAACCCGTACGCAATAGAAAAGAACCCGCTAGATCTTAACCCTAGGAGACCCAAGGTATATCACACTGTACATACATAATTGGTGCTAATCATATTTAATTAGTATTAATCATAATTAATTAATTAAAAGTACTAAATTAACTATATTTTATTTAGTGCTTTAGTTAATGCTAATATCATTTAATTACTACTAATTATAATTAATTAATGCTAATCATGTCAGTGATAATTACGTGTACATAGCATTTTATTGCACTCGTAATTAATTAGTACTAATTAAAGTACTAAATTAATCATATTTTATTTAGCACTTTAATTTATACTAATAGCAAATAATTACTGTTAAGCATCCATAGTTTTTTATGCACTTGCAAGGTAATGCCCAATGTTGTGAACCTTTAACATCACAGTTTGCACAATGATTTTTTTTAATTAGATTTAAAAGTATTTTATAGGGATTGACCAAATGAGCATTATTTTGAGAAAATTACAGTTTAGATATGCACTTCCAATATTTCTTTTAAGAATTTACTTCTAATATTCGTAATTTACTACTGTGGTTTTTAAAAGTACATGTGAGCGTTGATATTTTATTCACATAAAACTAAAAGTCTTTCCTAGAGTAAAATTCAAGATTTAAGCCTCTTCTTATCAGTTTCTAAAAGCTTCACATGTAAACATGACTGATTTAATTTGGCTCTAGCGTGACCGTGTCGTGGAAGAGCCCTAACGCATCCGCCAATACTAAAAGCGCCGGATCTTAAATCTCTATATTTAGATGGTACTTTTGTGAGTTTTGTCCAAGCCATTCCTTAACCTCATCTTAACGTTTTTACTGAGGAAGGGCACGTCCCAAGGGTCCCATTTGGACTGGACCAACCAGCATGGATATAACCTCGGTTCGTGTGTGCTTTGAAGTTAGAGCTGTAGAGCAGGCGGAGCAATTAAAGGTCACTTAAGAAAAAGAAAGCCTAGCAGTAACAGAGTACTGATAGTACTTAGAGAGTACTTACTACACCTACGTACACGGCCAAGTCTGTCACTTCGCTTGTTTTACGTGGTTGTAGTGACCTTCCCTTTTGACTCCAGAGTAGATCCGGACCTAAGACCTATCGCATGTCTAGAACATCTTTTCGAGGATCGATGCACTGGAACATGCCCAGTTGGGTTAGATTATTGTTAGGGCATCTCCAATGATCTGAGTCAGCTAGCTATATACATGTACACATCAGTATATATCCTATGTGGAGGAAAGAGAGTATGCAAAAAAAACCGAGCCAGCTCTTCCTTAAGCACTAGTCTATAACGCCAAACGAGGCAGCCTCTATAAATTCTGTGTGTGCATGTAAGCATCAAATAGCTATCCTTATAAATAGTTCTTTAGAATGCTAGCTTTAGTGTGTACTATATAAATGATATGGATGTCTTATAGTTAGTTGCTAGCCAGAACCATTGTAGATGCTCTTACTAGTATACGTCTGAAATACAGTTATCTGAGTCAAACACGAAGCGACCAATTAGTGCCTCAGTAGTGGTACTCATACAACGTGTTCTTTTTTATTGATTTTATAGTTTTTAGCTGTGGCTTATAGTTTTTAAATTATTTATACAAGAGATTATAGAGTAATAATAACTCACATGCTATTTTTGTCGATATAAATGAAGTCGGTACAGTATGTATTATAATTAACTAGTAGAGCCCATCTTGAAAAGACACTCCGTTTAAAAGCTAGTTACTGTAAAAAGTCAAAAGCAAAAACTAAAAGCTGAAAAAGAACATGGCCATATTATTAGGATGCGTCCTTTTTGGGCGGTTTTTGATAGCCTTTTTTTTCCTAACATAACTGTTTATGCGAATGATCCGAGTGTTGATAAACTGTTTTGAAAAAATTGTTCCGATAAATCATTTTAAAATAGTGACAAACAGCTATGATCTTCATTCGTACAAAGAAAGGCATAAGACGTAAGTAAACACTACAAAAAAATCTGGGCTTTTATAACAAAATGAAAGTGTCATAGAAAGTACAGAATTTGTCACAAAATGAATGGTATGACAAAAAACCACCGTCATGAAGGTCGTCATATAACGACCGTCACAAAATGTACATTGTGATGAAAAATATGGAAAACCGTCACAAAATGTGATGACCTTTTGTGACGGTTTTGTTGTGTCGTCATATATTGTTGTCATTTAATGACGATTGTGACTGTCACATATTGGTTGGTGAACTCGTCACCTAATACGCCAACCGTCATAAATTGTGTCCTGGGAACCCTGATTTAGACAACTTATTGTGACGATACGGTAGCGTCATATATAATTATGCAGATTTTATGATATTTTCATTTTGTCTTGTTATGTAAGGTAGTTAGAGACATCTTGAGACGACTCTAGGTCGTCATAAATTTTCCTTTCATTCGATGACGAACGTGGCTCAAATATATGTATCAATTCAATGACCAATGTCAGACAGATCTTTCCAAAGATTCTCATCGAGCTCATAAAGCATACACATTTCAACCAAGCCATCATCCACATACATTCCAGAGCATAAGACACAAGTGCTTGCGTGTTCAAACACATCACACTAGTTCCAGTTCCATCACACGAGTTCAAACGGTTCCATCACACGAGTTCAAACATACACAGATGCAAATAAGTTCGACATAGGTTACGACAACACAAGGCACAAAGTTCCAACAACAGAGAAAGTTTGGTGTTCTAGTAAGGCAGCAAAAGCTTAGGCAAAGGCATCATCAACCAAAGCGCATTCGACCTACCTCAATCTTTTCGAAGTTTCAGCACTGACTCGCAGCAGTGCATTAGTCTCTTCAAACTTGGTATGCATCCCCTTCACTTCTTCTTGGTCCAGCGCAAAGAAATTTTGGTTTTCTTCAAGTGTTGCTTGGTTGGCTTCAAGTGAGGACTGCTGAGCAAGAAGTTGTGCTTCCAACTGTTCCTACTTCCTAGCAGCTTCCTCTTTTTCTGCTTGGAGTGTTGCCTCAAATCGAGCTTGCGGGCGTGTGCTCGCGGTGTCGATGTAGACCGGCAGTCTTCGACACTCGAGTGACACCAATGTTTGGAAGGAAGGTGGATGAACGGCTGATCCGCTCGGTATCAAGAACAATCTTGGAGGGAGAATTTTGTGCTTCTCCTTCTTCTGGTTCTCTTTCCTTCTCTGCAATCATATGTTCCTACATAGAATGAATCCACTTAACAAGGCCATACAATGATGTTCAACCAGGCATTTACTTGAGTACAAGACATGTATCCAATAATTATGTAACTTACATATATCTCATTTGCAAGAGGAGTACGACCATTTTGCGGACTATTCATACATTCCCAAAGAAATCAACAGATCTGGATCCATGTTGTTGTACTTAGGCCTCTGTAGCATGCAAAAATTTGGATTACAATGATATCCGTGAAGGTAAAGAGAGGGCTGGACAAACATGGGATATAAGATTAGCCATAAATTATTTTTACATGTCAACAAAGAAGATGCCAAAATATGTATGCACTACAGATCATACAAGTATCGCCTCCGCATTTTTATGCCAACAACAAATGCAATCACCGGCATAGTCAACTAATTACTACTATGATTTGCCAATCAACGCTCACATGTATTTGATTCCCGATTGGCCATCGACATAAAAAAATTGTGCATCAATGCAACTGGACAGATCAAGAAAAACAACACGAAACATGCATCAATGCAACCGGACAGATCAAGAAAAACAACACGAAACAACACCTACTATCGATGATGATCATCTCGATGACATAGCAATTCCTCTTGCAAATTTCAGTTTCAGATGGTCTCCATAAAATAATTGGAGCCTAAACACCTATTGATTATAGCTCACTAAGCACAGCGCAAATATTCGAACATGGGAGCTCATCTCGTAAATCGAGGGCCAAACTCACAATCGGCTACAAACAAGAAGTCGCCTTTCTAACACTTCAAATATTATGAGAAATCATACAAAGACGTGCTAACTTGACACTTCAAAAGCACATGCTAATTACTATGCTACAAATGTCCCATCTTTCCCGCTAATTATACAAAAGACATACTAACAAAGTTGTAATTGAACTATGAAGCACACATCTATCGACAGTTTATATGGTGAACACCATCAATGTCCACATGTCGTTGTTCTTCAAGACTTGTCGCTTCACAAGCCTAAGTAATTAATGGCACACATATTGGATCCAAACAAACATCGTGCAATCAGGTTTGTCTCCATAACATTTCACATTTTAGTGCAAGAACTAATTAATGGCACATGATTCCTTATAATTGGAATACACAGTAAAGTAATAGTATCCGCACTCAGTGATCGATGGGCAATATAGGACCTAGATCCAGTCCTTTGGTGAAGCTGCACTTGGCCTCGGTTTACCTTATTCTTAGCACATTTCTCCCGCACCACAATGCAATACAGAGGTTTCATTCACATGCACGTTTGCATTGCATATTAACAAATGCGATAATGCAGCATGGACTGATTCTTTGGGTCACACCAAGACTCAACCAGCTGGATCCATTCCTCTTTCTTCATTTTAGGTGGAGGTTCTTTGGCCAACAAATGTTCTCTTGTCGTGAGTCGTCAAGTACTTCCTTTTAAGGTGATACCTCGCCGCCTTACTCCCTCTTAATGATATCGGTGCATGCAGCCTTGCTTGGTCCTCATTCCTAACATCCACATCCAACCTTGACTGAAGCCACACAAATGAATTATTAGACACAATTTTCACATGGGAGTATTGTAATGCATGAAAATATTTGGAAGAATGAAATAGCTGTCTCACCGCCACTTTCCTAAGCACTTTGATACTTCTACCGCCCGCTCATTATCATATTCTTTCCAAGATGTGTAGATAGGCAGTTGTCTCTAAGGGCAACACCACATTCGATGCCGCCAGCGGCTTGAAGTGGGACCTCGTGTCTTTTCTTCCCTTCAACCACCTCGATAGATGCCTTCTTTCCTCTATTAATAATCTTCTCTAAGCCATGACCCATAGTTTTCTTGCGGACATTCTTTGGGGGCGCTGCATTGGCAAATAATAATAGAAATGTTTTATTATAGCAGTACCAATTGTAGATATTGAATGGAGAAACTAATGCTTGGAAACACATATTGTTTACCTAGAACTGAGTCATGGACTGGTTCTCCTTCGATTGTATGACCCTCTCAATTAGCAAGATCAAATTGCTCAGCTGACTCATTGATGTCATTGCTTTGCCTAGAGCTTTGTCCACCTGGCGAGTTGTCCGCAGAAACTGTTGGGTTCACAATGTTTATGGGAGTAGGTTGCTGAGACAGGTTAGCAATGGGTCTGGTAGGAATAGGCATTGTGTTTGCACTAGGCGAAGACATGGCTGCACTGGCCCTAGTGAATCTAGGAGGACTAGGCACTGTGTTTGGATCAGGTGAAGACATGGTTGCACTGGTCCTGGTGAATCTAGGAGAACTAGGCACTGTGTTTGTAGTTTCTGTGGTCTGCCTGGCGCTTGTAGTTAGGTGGCCTTGCAAATGGCTGCTACTGCAAATGGCATTTGTATTAGGGTTGGCTTTCAAATTGTTCCTAGTAGGCAAGTTCTCTCTGGCCTAGGTGGCGGGACGGCCTGCAGTGGTCCTAGTGTTTGCACCAGCGAAGACATGGCTGACCGCCCCGTGAATCTGGTTGGCGTGCTGTGGTCGCTACTTGGCGCCGCCATTGTAGCCGCCTTTGCTTCTTTCGTTGAGGGCGAGTTCTGGAACCATCGGTCTTACTCGGCAAGAGAAACATGCATCTTATAAATTAAGAAGACAAGAATAGATTAAATAACTACAATGAAGTATATGTTTCAAATAGACGGATATGTAAACTTGTAAATTGGCCTTGTAATCCATCTCACCTCAAGATTGACCTCGATTGAGGTCATCATCATAATCATCATCACTGTCATATTGGTTATCAATGTCGAGGATGGATCATATTCAATGTCGATTCTGGTTTGTCGACACTAGTCTCTTCCCTTTGCCCTCTTTCCTTTTGAAAAACATCCCTAATAAATGTGCTAACACCGAATACCCAAAGACTTAAAAACATCCTGAACCTTCTTAACGTTCTCGTCCCTCTCCTGCGCATACTTGTTTTTTTGGCATTTCTTCTAATACTTATTATGATGAAACGCAGAAAGAGCAGAAACTGGATTCAGTTTCTATAAAAAAAAGTTGAAGAAAGAACTAACAGATCAGTAGAGAAATTGTAAACAAAATAAAGGAGCAGTCTAATAGTCAGTCAAAAAGCACTTTCAAATGATGAACTTGATAATGCAACTTATTCTACTAAATGCTAGAAGCAAACCAACATGCTAGAGACAAAGCAAACATCAGTACTCTTCTACAACAAGAAGAAGAGGCAATACATAAGTATTATTCATAAAGGCAATATCTCTACACACCACACCTGAAAAGAAAATACTGAACAATACAATACTTATGCTCACTACACTCTTGATCAAGAACTACCAGCTCCTCATAAGTGAGACAACAGAACATTGCAATGCATTCATTTTGTTTCAGCAGATTCATATGGAACATACTATTTACAAATTGCTAATTGCCATAGCTACAAGGCAAAATCAGAAACTAGAAAGAAAAGAACTGTAATCTCAAAGAAAATTCATCATGTTCTAATCTATGCATTCAAAGTCATTAACTCGTGGATAGGAGATCACGCGTGACGCGGTTGGCCGGGACGAGTGCTACAAAGCGGCGGATGGGCCGCCCGGCCCGGCGTTGGTGTGGCGGCGGGATGGGCGGATCCGCACCGCGAGGTGTGCGGCGGGATGGGCGAGTGGCGGCACTAGGTTGAGGGGAGGGAGGAGGAGGCCATGGTCTGCAGGGAGTGGAGATTTTTCCCCTTTGTCTGACCGGCCAAGAGGATAAGGCAAGCTGCGGCCGCGAGGGGAATTTTGGCCTTCTTGAGCGGGAGGCGTGGTGGGTCCCATGTGTCGGTGAGCGACTCAGCGCGGGAGAGCTGCAAGGTGTAGCTGCTAAATTTTGGTCTGGCGTGGTGGGTCCGCTATGTCGGTGGCAGAGCCTGCGCTGGCCAATTTTTGGTCCTGGCGCGGTGGGTCCGCTATGTCAGTGACCGTATTAGTAGTATTAGGAATTCAAATAGATTTTTGTGGTAATAAATGATTTCAACTGGAAAAAATGTCAGAAACAAAGTTGTATAACGATCGAGATCTACCACTTTGATTTTGGTCATTGTTTCATATGACTTTGTTTGGATCGTTTGAATTTTGAATTTCAAAAATTAGAACTTGAACAAAATTTTGGGGTACTAAGTAATTTCAAATGAAAAGTCATGAACATAAAAGTTGCACAACTCATCAATATCTACAACTTTTATTTTGGTCATTTGTTCATCCGACAAAGTGATAGTAATATAGTTCACAAATTTTACATATCTCTCTTATAGTTTCATAAACTATAAGAGAGATACGTAAATTTGTGAATAAGGTTACTATAACTTTGTCGGATAAACAAATGACCAAAATAAAAGTTGTAGATCTAGATGAGTTCTACAACTTTTATTTTCATGACTTTTTAGTTGAAATCATTTGGAGTTTCAACATCGGTTTAAAGTTGTCATTTTTGAAATTCAAATTTTGAATTGTTCAAACTTTGTCACATGAAAAGATGACCAAAATCAACGCAATAAATTGATAGATCATGATTTTAGAAAATTTTAGAAAAAAAGCATCACATTTGGAGTTAGTATGTGGGAGAAATACTAGTTACAAGTTTTTGCCATAGATTAAAAAGAGAAATGATGTTTGCACAATGAATTCACTACAAGAGAGGCTAATTAGCATGCAGGGCCCACATGTCATTCAAACGTTGGACCCACATGGCAGTCAAGGCTAATTAGCATGCAGGGCCCACATGTCATTAAAGGGGGTACTTAGCATGCTGTGGCTAAGAAGCAAAAGGCACAGGTCGACCACGCGCGCTCTGGCCGGCCACCCCACCTGCAAGAGCCGCGACGGCGACCACACGCTATCAGGTGGCCGGCGACCCACTGCTTGCCTCGCCGCGACCCAGTGCTCCTCGCCGGCGACCCGGTGCTCCTCGCCGCCCCCACCGGCACCTCGCCGGCCTAGGCACCTGCATCCTCGACGTCCACCACCCCTGCTGGAGCCGCGCCGGCCAGACCAGCTGGTGCCTCGCCGGCCACCCCAGCTGCTGCCTCGCCGGCCCCCACCTGCTGCCTCGCCCCCCCCCCACCAGCCTCGCGCGGCCACTCCCGGTGGCGGCCGCCTCGGCCATTGTACAAGGTGAGCTGAGTCAACCATAGCTCTTCCCCTTTAGATTTGTTATTGCAGTGCCTTTAATTGAATTGAAGGATAGAAGCTCGATTTGTAACATTTTGGCACCTAAATTTATCCAGGTCGAGATGGATAGAAGCTGGATTTATAACAGTGCACCATTTAGTGATCCCTATATATCTGGTGTTGAACAATTCATGGAACATGTCAGAAGTAGATTTAGTGCAGATGAGGAAATCAAGTGCCCATGCCGTCGATGCCTGAACCAAATACGAAAAAGTCAAGATGAGGTAGAGGAGGATATCCACATCAATGGTATTTCTAGGTGCTATACAAGGTGGATTCACCATGGAGAGGGAGATAATGATGTTCAACAAGATGATGGCACACTCGCTATTGGTACTGAAGATATATCATGGGATGGAAATGACCGGGCTCCACTTGATGATGAAGGACAAGTGAAGATGTCATAGAAGATAGTGCACGGGAGTTCAGGGGTTGATTCAAGATTTGTACACCGCAGCAAGCCATGGCCGGTGGTAACTTATATGAACAAATCATGGAAGAGGCAAAGCGTGAACTTTATCCAAAGTTGCACCGAGGAGTCTAGGCTAACTTTCATTATTAAACCGCTGCATATAAAAGTGTACAATCGGATAACAAATTCTGGGTTCAATGCATTCCTTGAGTTGCTTTCAACATCGTTGAAGATTGTTATCGGTCTCCTAAGTCCTATAAAGAAACTAAAGCTCTACTTGAAGCTTGGTTTTGGTTATGTTTCTATTCATGTGTGCAAGTATGATTGTGCCTTATTTTGGAAGGACCATGCCAATGATGATCATTGCCCGGTTGTGGCGAATCAAGATGGAAAGTGAATAAGGAGGGCAGAAAGAAAGTTCCTCACAAGGTCTGCGTTACTTTCCAATAATTCCACGCCTTCAAAGGCTTTTTATCTCAAAGCAATGGCACATGATGCAAGATGGCACAAGGATAAGAGGGTACCGATCGAAAATGAAATGAGACATCCTGCGATGGAGAAGCTTGGAAAGAATTTGATGATACTTTCAAGTCTTTTGCAGATGATCCCGCATGATTTGAGGTTAGCCATTGCACCGATGGATTTAACCCATTTGGTCGATGACCAATTCATATAGCATCTCGGCGGCGATAGTGGTTCCATACAATTTTCCACCATGGATGTGTATGGACCAATCTAATTATATGCTTGCTTTAATTATTCCAGGCAAAAAATCACCAGGCAAAGATTTCCATGTGTTCATGCAGCCTTTGATAGCAGACATGCTTACCCTTTGGGAGGGTGTCTCTACTTATGATGCATATGAAGGCAAAGATTTCAGTCTGCGTGCAGCGATTCTGTGGGGAATCAATGACTACCCTGCATTAGGCACCATGTCAGGCAGAACCACTAGGGGTTACTTCGCATGTGTGCACTGTGATGAGAATCCATGCTCCGAATGTCTGAGAAACAAAATTGGGTTCATAGGCCATAGACGTTTCCTCCCAAATGACCATCCCTGGAGGAAAAACAGATCTTTCAGTGGCCACCATGAAAATAGAGAGCAGCCAAGGAAATTTAGTGCAGATGAGGTTATGGCAAGGTTGGATGAAGTTTCCTATGTTCCAGGCAAGAATCCTGATAAGCAGAAAACAAGAAAACGACGCCGTAATGGAGAACCAGTATGGCATCTCAAGGTTAGCTTGTATGATTTGCCATACTGGTCAAAATTGAAGCTACAGTACAACCTAGATGTTATGCACATAGAGAAAAACATATGTGAAAACATTTTGTCAACTCTACTTAATATTCCGAAGAAGACAAAGGACACAGTCGCTGCTAGACTAGATTTGGAAGACAGAGGTATAAGAAAAGAGCTTCATTTGCTGGAAGAAGCTGGTAATTCGTCCACAAAGCCCAAAGCTTGTTACGTTCTAACGCCAGAAGCAAAGAAGAAGTTCTTGCAGTTTGTTAGCAATGTTAAATTTCAGGATGGCTACGCCTCTAATATATCAAGATGTGTCAATATGGAGGAGGAACAATGCATGGGCTGAAAACACATGATCATCATATCTTTCTTTGCAGCGTATGTTACCCGGTGGCGTTCGCGGTTTGGTGCGCAAAGATGTATATGAAGTAATTGCTGAATTGGGTAGGTTTTTAGACAACTTTGCTCGAAAACTCTAAAGGTTCATGCACTACACCAACTGAAGAAAGATATTGTAATTATCCTTTGCAAACCGGAGAAAATTTATCCTCCCGCATTCTTCGATGTTATGGTTCACCTAGCAGTACACTTATCGACGAGGCACTCCTTAGGGACCGGTTCAGTATGGATGGATGTATCCCATTGAGAGAAGATTGGGCACCTTTAAGCGTTTCATCCGCAATAAAGCAAGACACGAAGGATCATTGCAGGCATACACCGCCTATGAGTGTACGACCCAATGCTCAACATATTTCGTTGAAATTATTACTAAGTTCACTAGGCCTGAAAGAAACTTAGATGGAGCACAGAACATCTCACCCAATGATTACTCTATTTTTGGTCATGGTATTAACCTGTTGGGTGCTTCAAAACTTCATTACCAAGATAATGACTATGACTCCATGGTTTGGTTTGTTCTAAATAATTGCGAAGAGGTTGATGAATACAAAGAGTGAGTAATTCTTTGTCATTTCATTTCTGCCAACTTTATTCAATATTAGTGTCACAATAAACTAATTAACTTCTTCCTTTGCAGCATGTATAGGGCAGAATTGGAACAACAACAGGTCAACAATATTGAAAAAATGATGTCAACACAATTCGCTGCATGGTTCGAGAAACATGTGCGTGCAACTTTTACAACCTGACTGAATCATTTATGATACAATAAATTTTCAAACTCACCAATTCTCTGTGTTTTCCTGCAGATTACCAGATTGAAATACGAAGGCACAACAAATATTGATGAAGACCTGTACTCACTCGCATGTTGGTCGGATAGGCGCGTGCGATCATACACAGCCTGTATAATCAATGGGGTACGGTACCACACTATGGCTCGTGAGGCACACAGGAAAACACAAAACTCCACCATCAAGACTGCAGGTACTCACAATGATGACACTATTGACTTCTATGGGACAATCACAGACATTATTGAGTTGAATTACACTAAGAACAGCAAAGGAGATAGATATGTTATCTTATTACGGTGTGAATGGTACAATCTTGAGGGAAGGACATACTAGATGAAAGATGATGGTTACTTCAAGAGCATTAACATCGAAGGCCGATGGTATAAGAATGATCCTTTCATTCTAGCCACAGAAGCTTCACAAGTATTTTTCTTGGAAGATACAAAGTTAGGTCCATGTTGGCGAGTGGTACAAGAATTTGGCCACCGACA
Organism: Dendrocalamus sinicus; assembly: GCA_036346575.1. Lineage (NCBI taxonomy): Eukaryota > Viridiplantae > Streptophyta > Magnoliopsida > Poales > Poaceae > Dendrocalamus > Dendrocalamus sinicus. The sequence goes on from CM070662.1 coordinate 31,144,197, forward strand.
TATATTTGATGTTGAAGAGTCCGACAGAAAACAACCAATCCATGAACAAGTACAGATGAGATGTCAGGAGGCATACCAAGAGGACAATATTTCGTCAGGAGATTGTACAGTGGAAGACATTTATCCTAATATGGATTTGTTGCACATGGATAATCAACCAGGCAGCCCTATTAGTGCAGACCTTGTCGAGAGCATCCGTCGACATCAACAAACACCTCAAGGTGATGAAACAGACGACGAAGATGAAGATGAAACCTTCCTTGAGTACCATAGTCAAGACGAAGCGAGTATATCAGAAGAAGACAGTGATGATGACTAACCTTTGCATTTCTGGAGCTATTTGTGAACCATGAACTTCTATTAGCGATTCTGTTGTATCTGAATTATGCTATTGAAATTTGTATCTGAATTATGAAATTGTAAGACCTTGTATGCAATGATTCTGTTTCAATGTTAAACTTGATTTATGAATTCTATTCTATGCACATGTAACCTATTGGAAGTTACATACAGGCTATATCTTGCCAAAATATCATAGATATGTTATATGCTGCCTGTAATTCATTGAGATGATATATACTACAAAAATTCAGGTTTTATGACAACTTTGACAAAGTGTCATGGAAATTACAGATCTGTCATGATATATATATCTTGGAAGTTACATACATGCTGCCAAAATTTCATCACACACAAGTTACACATCAAAGCAAAGGGATGTTTAATTCCAACATACATCGAAAGGCGCATATTTCATCACTGAGATAGGTTACATATCCATGCACACAAGAGATGTCCAATAAAGACAAAGGCACATATTTCATACCAACTGCAAATACATCCGGATAACAGTTCAATACAACATGTCCTAGCCTACTTCATCATCATAGCCAAAAGCATATCAAATGTGGCCAACATATCCAACCTACTTCACAACATGTCCTACTTCATCATCATTGCCTACTTCAACACTCGATTACAACCAAAAGGATGGCCAACACCAGAATGTTACATTGAGACAGACCACACACAAGACAAATGCAGCTTCCCATGCCTTCCTGTTCTTGCCAACCATTTCCTTCACCTTGTTCAGATTCTGCTCTAAGCTATCAATTTTTCCACCACTCAAGAACTTCGTTGTCGGCTACTGCAATGGTCGAGGAAGTCGACAAGAGATAACCATTATCATGAAGGAACACCACATATTCTTCCTCCAACCAATACCTAGTACATGTCTCCCCTGCATCCAAATTAAAACAACAGGCAAATTAACATCAATAGTGCAGCCACTGAATGCTAAAAACACTACCATTCTCAGGCATGCCCATTCAAACAAGAATGAAATTTGGGCAATGCAAAATGATTATAACACTGACGTTTTGATAGTTCTTCCTGGGGCACTTGAAAAATCTCCTTCCAACGTTATACTCAGACTGTGTGGTAGTGGCAGCAAACACCCTCACGTCCTTGCAATCCGGGCACATTATCCACGGCAACCCAGTCACATCATCAATCGGCGCGCGGCTCGGCGATGGCGGAGGTGCCGCGGCAACAACAAAGAAAGTGCGGGTTGCCAGGAAACCCTAGCTGCGCTTGACCGCCGAGTGCGAGCGGTAGATGACGACGCCTGCGACATGAGAACTTGAGAGAGCGGGGATTGATTAGGCCTCACACATCAACTGGAAAGGGGGAAGGTGAGCGACGGGGAAAGGCAACGGAGCGGGAACGGGGAGGGGGATGAGGGCGGCACTGCCACAATGGCGCACCTGGGGACTAGGAGCACGCCGCCGACCAACGAGATGGAGTCACCGCCGGTCACCGGATATCCGCGCTCCGCCGGGCGGGCTTGCAGCGGATCTGCGCGCTGGCTCCGCCCAGAGGCCGCCGTGCCGTCAGTTGGGGAGATGGGGAGAGCTCCGCCTGAGGCCGCCCGCCGCCGCCTCTTGATTGGGGAAATGGGAATGAAACGGTCAACAGAGAGGGTCAAGGGTCCACCTCTATTGGGGGTATATTGACGTTGGGGGTCGTCATGTTTGAAATAACAAACGATGGACGCTCCACACCGTCACATAAAACGACACATATCGTCATAAAAACGCCACCGTCAACCGGCTCCTGGCGACTTGCATTTTGTGACGACACTTGGTACCTTTATGTGACAAACAAAATAGCTTCGTCATAAATAGTTCTGGCTGTCCTGATTTTATGACGCTACAGACTTTTGCGTCATATTATGATATATTATATGACAAAAATTTGCCCCGTCATGAGGATTTTTGTCATAGAAAGAAGGATTTCTTGTAGTGAAAAAAGAACGAGGATTTAATAGTAGCAAGAGAATGGACAATGGGTAGAGCTGGGAGTTGGGCCGTGCCGTACTAGCTCGCCTTGCCTTCAACCAGGCCTAAGCATGGCCCAAAGCCTACCATGCCGACGTTCATGCCGTGCTGGCATTTGTGCCTGTCAGTCCAAGCCTAGCCCGAAGTAACTATACACGACGAAGGCGGTGGCGACGATGATGGCGGCAACCGCCATCTTCCTTTCTATCATATCCATCTCGTTAAAAACTAGTTAAAATTGAATTAGTTGCAAAAAAACATGGGCACGCAATGACGTAAATATTTTGGAAAAAAGTGGAATTTCTTTGATATTTCAAAAAACAATGTTACTGTCTCGTTAAAAATCTTACACCTCAGAGTGGGGTTCCTCGAGTAAGAAAAAGAGTACAGTAACAATATATATACATACTAACTATAACAACATGCGCACATAGCATCTACTCATCAATGTCTAGGTCATTCATGCGTTTGAGGTTAGCGTACGCCTACACGATTTCAAGATCCTCCAGTTGATGCTGTTGCCATTCTTTAGCTAATTTTCAGTCTTTAGCGCATGTGATTGCCTCCACCATCCAGGGGCATGAGGGATGATCTCACTACTACAAAATAAGCTATTCTGGATGTCTCATCACAGACGGTTCATGTGGAGCCGTCTTTGCTTTGATTATTACAAACGGTTTATGGCTAAAACCGTCTCTGAAACTATCACAGACGGTTAGAATTAAAAGTTGTCTATGATATACGCATTATCACAGACGGTTTCTAATTAGAACTGTCTATGAAACTATCACAGACGGTTCGTATAACAAACTGTCTCTGATATGTGCATTATCACAGACGGTTCATATAACAAACCATCTCTGATAATGACACACAACTGATCCATGGCGTATCCCTCAGGATTTCGATTTCACCCGTCCATTCTCTCCACATCGGATGGCAGGCACCGGTTCCTCCCACCGCTTGGCCCTTATTAATTACTCCCCATCTACCTTTCCACTGGCAGTCATGGGTGAGTTCATCCACTATGTAGCTTTCTGCATCCTTCCCTCGACGACGCCGACTACCACCGTGAGCTAGCACCTCCGTTGTGACACCACAGTCGATTGCATAACACACACTTGTCGTAAGTGTCGTAAGAGTGTCTTATACAGTCTCACCATCATGCCACAAAGGTGGCGCTACCGTCGTCTCTCCATTGTCGGTGATATCCGGCTGCCACCCGATGCATCCAGCTTGTTCCTCGATGACGCCGACTACCGCCGTGAGCTAGCGCCTCCGTTGTGACACCACGATCGACTGCACAACACATTCTTATCGTAAGTGTCGTAAGAGTGTCTTCTGCAGTCTCACCGTTGTGCCACAAAGATGGTGTTACCGCCGCTTCTCCATTGCCAGTGATATCCGACTGCATTGTGCTGGCCAGGATGGTTCGACCACACTGGTTCGCCCATGATATTTTTTACCACGTCGTGTCGAACACATTTGTTCAACCATGGCATTTCAACCACGTTGTTTCGATGACGTGTTTTGACCACGATATTTTCGACCAGGCTATTTTGACCACGTTGTTTCGATCACTTTGGGTCAACCACGTGGTGCCGACCAGGATCGTTTGACCACGTGCGTTCTACCATGTCATTTCGGCCACGTCCGTTCAGCTATAGTAGTTTCGACCATGTCGTGTCAACCATGTTCGTTCAACTATGGCATTTCGACCATATTCATTTGATCACTTTAGGTCAACCACATGGTGCTGACTAGGATCATGCGACCATGTTTGTTTGACCACTTAGTGTCCACCACGATGTTTTGACCATGTGGTGCTGACCAGGATCGTTCGACCATGTCGTTTTGACCACGTATGTTCGACCACATCGTTTCGACCATGTTTTGTCGAACACATGACTTCGACCACATCATTTTGACCACGTTTGTTGGACCACGTGGTTTTGACCATGTGCGTTCAATCAGGTTATTTCAGCCACATTGTGTCCACCACATAGGTTTGACCACGATATTTTTTACTAGGATATTTTGGCCACGTTTGTTGGACTAGGTGGTTTCGACCACATCGTTTTGATTATGATATTTTCGATCAGAATGTTTCAACCATGATGTTTCGACCACGTCGGTTCGGCCACATCGTTTCGGCCATGATAGTTTCGACCACGTCGCGTCGAACACATTTGTTCAACAACGGCATTTTGACCACGTAGTTTCGATGATGTGGTTCAACCATGATATTTTCGACCAGACTATTTCAACCACATTGAATCGACCACGTTTGCTTGACCACTCTGGGTCAACCACGTGGTGCCGATCAGGATCGTTTGACCACATGCGTTCTACCACGTCATTTCGACCACGTAAGTTCGACCATGTCGGTTTGACCACGTCCATTCAACCACGTCGGTTCGGCCATGATAGTTTCAGCCATGTCATGTCGAACACATTCGTTCGACCATGGCATTTCGACGACCGTGTTTCGACAATGTGTTTCGACCACGATATTTTCAACCAAGTTGTTCCGACCACGTTGGCTAGACCATGTTCGTTTGACCACTTTGGGTCAACCACGTGGTGCCGACCATGTTTGTTCAACCACTTGGTGTCCACCACGATGTTTCGACCATGTGGTGCCGACCAGGATCATTCGAACACATGAGTTCGACCATGTTTGCTAGACCAGGTGGTTTCAACCATATTGTGTCCATCACATGGGTTCAACCACGATATTTTCGACCATGTTTGTTCGACTAGGTGGTTTCGACCATGTTCGTTCAGTTGCATGTTTTGACCACGTTCTTTCGACTACATCGTTTCGATTATGTTGATCGACCATGTTGTTTTGATCACGTTGTTTCGACCACGTTTGTTCAATCACGATATTTTTGACCACAATGTTACAACGATGTTCATTTGACCATGTTGTGTCGACTACGTTGTTTCGATCACGATATTTTCGACCAGGATATTTTGACAGAAGACTATGTTTTAGCGACCACATTAGTCAGTCTTTCAACCACACTCTTTCAACCATGTTGTTTCAACCACACTCTTTCAACCACGTTGCTTCAACCACACTCTTTCAACCACGTTTGTCCACCGCGTTGTTTCGATCACAATGTCTTCACCACGTTTTTTCGACCACGTTGTTTCAATCACGATGTTTCAATTAAACCCTCTGATTTTTCAAAATTGCATACGAACCCTTCAAAATTACATACAGATCCTCATTTTTTTAAAGAAAAGCCCTTCTTCATGGAATAAAAGCGCACTTTTCGTAAAAAATAGTTATCTATTTACCATACAAATAAAATCACTTTAGAAATATACCATAAAAAATCGGTTCACTTTAAGACCATCTTTTTTTTTTAAGTTGAGCAAAATACTATTCTGTTTGGTTCCGTTTACATATCCGTTTGTCTCGCCGTGGTCGAAGCGTTCTCGTCGAAGTTGTAGTCGAAGTGCCATGACCAAAATTCTGTGGTCGAAATGTCATGGTCGAAGTGCTGTCGAAGTGTCATGGTCGAAGTGTCGTGATCCAAGCTCTGTGGTTGAAGTGCCATCGTCGAAGTAGTCATCGGGGTCAATCGCCAGAGGCATTTTGTGTAATTTCGAGTTGCTCCAATGGGTATTTGGGTAATTTGAGTGTCATATGTAGCTGAGGGTTGACAAAGAGTTATTTTTAAGAACTTTGTGATGTTTTGATGGTATTAAAGTGAACTCAGATTTTTTGGTGTTATATTTCAAAACTGATGATTTTTTAGTTGTATATAATCGATGGTCTCTTTCGTAAAACATCTATTTTTATATAATTAAACCTTAATTTTTACAGAAAATCACTTTATGAATTATTCACCTTTTTTAGTTTACATAGTAACTAACACGACGTGACGGCACGCTTTCACGTCTAGTACGCTGGTCATGTGTCCAAACTGAAACAAGAGTGACGGGACTCTGCTCTGATTGCGCGTGCATGCACGCATGCTCAGTTCCTCACCAGCACGACCAAACAGAGTAGCGTAATTCTATGCGTGCGTGCATCTCAGCCACAGTTATGCAACGTACGTATGTTAGAGGGATGGACTGTTGCACACATGTGACGATTTCCGCATGCTTACATCGTACGTAGATGATAGCATGTGGATGAAAGAAACCTATTTATTAATTAACTCTAACAGTATAAATAAATTTAATAAACAATACAATGAAAGCAATTTAGTTAATTACAACATAGGGAATTACAAGAATTCAAACTTGGCTTTCATAAGCAAAATAAAATTTCATTACAACACTGGGTTAATTACAAAGAATGTAGTAGGCGTTAAAACATAAATAAGTTACATTGCAGGTATTACATTAAAATTAAGAAAGAAATAACAAAATTACCATTGCATTCTTCCATGTATTGCATACTCTGTGTGCTGCTCAACAAGTAGTGGCCCTCCGAAGACCAACCAAAATCTAACCATTTTCATTTGCGATCAAAGAGCAAAGAATAAAAACATTCCAGGGGATAATAAAAGAAATGAAAGTTTTTGCCGTCAGAACCCTTCGGCTTTAGAATGCCAAATCGATTAGTGCTCATCGAGATACTTGGATCTTCTAGGGCCGGCTAGCACCTCTCACTTAAGTGGGTCTCATCATTCAGTAGAAACCTTAGCCCAACACCTACTTTTGTTTTACCGACTTATCTTCCGCAATAGAAAAACAAAAGAATAGTGCTGAAATCACCCTATGGACCAAGGTCCTAGAGTTTTACCCCAGCACACAATCGGCCAAGAGGGCCAAAGAGATAAGGTAAGGATAGCCAAGACATTACACAACCAAGGGAAAGAGAAGCCAGCCAATTCTTCTCTCTCATAAGCAAGCCAACACCAGCATCCACACACATCCATCACTCTCATTCACTTCTCAACCGATAACTCACCCAAAACCAAGTAAAGCAAAGAGCCAACCCCCATTTCATAGCTCAGCTAACCACGAAGCACTAGCCGAACACCTTCACCACTCAAACAACCAGCTATAGAGAATAAGTGAGGAAAAGGGAACCAAATGAGAGGAGCTAGAGAAGTAGGGGAAGACGAAGGAGAGAAGATGACAACCGCGGAGGTATAGAACCCTCAACAATAGTCAGGAGTACTCTAAGTGAACCAGACAAGAACCAAGACAGCAATCCAATAACCACCACAGTGACAAAAGGAGGCTTTTCGAACCACAACATAGCCATCGTGGACGTCGTCCACATGCCCTTGCCATTTTCAACTGACAATAAGTAGGCCCCCATTTCCCCACACTTTCCCCCCTTGTCCATAGCATGACACAACTGCATGACACACACCGCAAGCACACCCAGCCAAGCAAGGTGGCCTAAGGAGAAGGGACCACCCTATCTCGGTTAGCATGGCAGCTACGCCACGAACGGTGGGTCCGTAGAAGCTATCAAGTGCCCTTGGAAGGAAAAACATGCTCCCTGACGTATGCCCTCCCCTACCAAGTCCGATCATAATGGCACCTGTAGGCTTTCCCAAGCTGTGCGTAATTAAGAGTAAAGCAAGACGAAAACAACAACTAAAATAAAATGTGTAAAGTGGGGGGGGGGTTGGGTGAAAGAGTGGACCGTCTTGAGTAGAAAGAATAGGAAGAGGTGAACCGATGGAACCATATCAAGCCATTGGGGAGACCAAAACCATACTGCTCGGTTACAGTTTAGCCGGACTTTCTGACACCCAAGTCGGTGGTGACCACCATAGAACGCCGATGAAGCTGACGGCGAAACCACCAAAGGCAAGCCATGGGACGACGGAGATGCATCCCCAAATTTATTTGAGGAGCCAAACCGCACCACCATAGGGCTGGTGAGATAGAGGGGAAATCAAAGGGGAAACCTAGAGAGAAGCCCCACGGGGACTCACCAAAGGTCAACTTAGGCCGACGCGCTTGCAGCGTCAGCCCCAGGCCAAACCCTAGCCACAACTAGTGGAGGCGAGTAGGCGAAGCCAAGGGGAAATGGAAGGGCGACGTAGGAGATCCGGTGAGGGGGAGCCACTAGGGGCAAGCCAGGAGGCGGCGATGTGTAGGTCGGGAAAGGAAGAGAACCGGCCATACGAGGAGATGAGGAGGTGTGTGTAGATGCATGTGTGCATGTGTAGCCGAAGGGGTGGGGTTGTGTGCATGTGTGGGTGTGTTGTGTTTGGGATCGGATGTGGGTGTTGTGTGTTTGTAGGTGTTTGGTGTTTGGCAGTTTAGGGATCCGGTGTAGGTCAGGTGTTTGGTGTTTTGTCACATTTGGCGTTAGTGCACAGGTGTAGGGCAGCGAGAACAAGGTTTTTAGGAGAGTCAGTGAAAACACTCGTTTATTTAGAGGACCATTTGAGTAGAGCTAACAAATCAAGGAAAATAATATCGAGGAAGGCGCAAAATTCACCAAGTGGATCATTTACCTAGTTATATTAAATGATAAAAACTATATTCCTGTACAATATAATATTTATATGCATCAAACTATATTTCAAAATCAAATCTGGTGAAAAGAGGAAAGAAAAAGATATGAGAAAAGAGTTGTCTAGTTGAGAGGAGCAGTTGGGCTCTAAGAGAATATTAGGATGGTAAAATGGGCACTAGTCAAAAAAGAGAGGGAAGATGGGATCCTTTATATATGGATAGAACATAAGGATCAACAAATTCTCACTCGGAAAGTGGGGCATACTCAAGTGCCAGGCATATTCCCATTTTTGATGGGTAGAAAAAGCTACCCTGTTACATTAATAATATTCTCCATAATGGGTAAGTAGATAATGTAGTGGAGGAACCTAGGACCGGTAGAGAGTCTGAAAGTGGGGATCTAAGGCGCATATATTAGCGCATGTGAAGTGTTGTGTGAAAGGATAACTGGCCCAACCAACATCTATTTGAGGTCAGTGGGTACCAGGTGGGTGAGAAACCGCCTCAGGTCACCGATGGAGAATAGTTAGCTGGAAATTTAGTAATATAACATGGGAGATACTCTGAGCTTGGCACTGCATCAAAGGAAATGCGGAATACCTAATTTCAAGAGAGCTCACAGTAGCTATGGGTACAATGGTACAAGCCTACGCAGTGCAAAATAAAATTATAAATTCATGTCTGCCTCTTGGATTGGAGGATGCGGAAAACATTAGGGGTCTTTCTTCTCACCGAGTGACTAGCAGTCTTTTCATAAATTACAATTTGCAACTTAATTTGAAAAAAACTAGTTTCCAGAAAAGAGATGAATTAGAACTTATGATAAATAGAAAGAAAAGAGGCATACAATGCATTTTTGCTATTAATGGTGATGACTACATTAGTACTCACCTTTAGTATTACTTTTCTTTGTTAGACCCTAGTCCGACCGGAGAATACCCAGAGTGGGACACAGGATAAGTAGGCACTGATGAGGCCGTGTGGGACGAGGGTAATTATGCCGAAGACTAGGGTAAGATGGACGTCCTATACAGCAGTTGGGATGAGTAGATATCCAGCGGAGCAGAGTCGTCGAGAGATTGGGTACAAATATCTGTACCTTCTTTATATTTAAATAATTTATAATTAAGACTATAGACCTGCATGGCTAACTGCTGTAATAAAACACAACATCTAATTATAGTTCTACTACGTAACTCTGATATAATTTACTATTCGTTAGAGCGATGTTATACCGAACAAACGAACAATAATCTATTGTCTAAGTATTATTACCTATGTTAATAACACATGGCGTCCCAAGTGGACCACGGCTACGCACCTGCAGCCTACCTCACCAGCGCGGGCCACGTCGGCGAATAGGCAGGCTATGTAAGTAAAACTACCAGTCTGCCAGCTCCGGCAAAATGTGAGTATCCAGCCGGGTACTCGTACGCGAGCCCCGGTGAAAGCCGCAAAGTAAAATAGATGAGAGGAGAGGGGGAGAGAGTAGACGAGAGCGCGCGCGGTGGTGTACGTGGACGGCTGGGAGGGACAGGCACACTGCGCTGCGATGTACACACGTCGACGGACGATGGCACGGGACGGCGTTCGTTCGTTCGTTATGGAAACGCGCGAGGACGACGTGCATGTGAGCCGGACCACGGCAGGTCCGACCGCGCGCGCGCGTGCCGCGCTGGTACGGACGGGCTACCCGGCCGGACGGGTGAAAGTGTAAAGCCGTTGTGCACGGCAGTGGCAGTGGCAGACAGCGGGCGGGGAGCGCTTTTGCATGCGCATGTTTGTCTGGGCAGGGAGCCCGAATGCATCCGCCAGGACTAATTAAGGTTATTTGTCTTGACTTTTTTGATTTAAAATTAAAAAGGCTAAAGCTTAAATAAAGAAATAGACTTTTAATTGGGTTTTTTTAAAAAAAAGACTTAATCACTCTATAACTATAAGCTAAAATCCAGCTTAGAAGTGATTTTTTTATTTTTTGCGAGTTGAAATTTGCCTTTACCATTGGAATTGGAATTATTTGCTCACCTCAACCAGAGTATAAAATATCTTTCCTCCGGCCCTAACTTTCATTCCACATCTTTCTCTTCTGCTCTTCCTGTGTGAAGGAGAGGGTGGCGCCTAGTATGCCTCCTCACCATTGGTCAGCGTCGGTGGCCGCCCTTCGCCGCCCTCCTTTGCGCCCATCAATTTGAAGCTTAGGCCCCGTTTAGCACAGCTCAGCTTCACTAGTGAAGCTGTTTTTTTTGTTTCAGCTTCACGAGCAGCTTCACCGATAAAGCTAAATCTGTTTTGGAAAACTGTTTGGCAAAACAGTTTCACCAACAGCTTCATGCATGGCTGAGAGAGTGCAATTGTCCAAGATGCCCCTGTCTACCTGACTTGTTCTACCATTTGAAGTTGTATGTTTGTATATGGTTATATGAATTAAAAAATAATATATTTGAATGACTATGAATTAAAACATTAAAAATAAAAAATAATAAAAAATTAAAATCATTAGGAAGCAATATTAGTGCCTTGTTTATGTTTCATGAACGGGAGAGGTGAACGGGATGGACTAGTGGCAAATACGTGTAATTTTGGTGAATCAGAGGGGCAGTGGGTTCCTAGGACTGCTGTTTGCAAAAAGGGTGTTTGGCAAAAAAACAGTTCACAACAGCTCATGAAACTGTTGGTGAAGCTGTGCCAAACAGACTGTCAGTACGTGCAGGGCATGGAATAGAAAACAGAAATAGGAGGGCCAGCCACGCAGCAAGCTAGCACGCATGAGGAGAATTGAGAGGCTACGCAACAAGCAAACCGTGCTCACTGCTCAGACGGTACAAAGTTTTAGGGTCTGTTTGGTTGCCTGCATCAGGGTAGCTCGCATCCGCTCATGCAGGGAGATGGTGTTTGGTTGGCTGCATCGGGGTGAGAGCCTGCACGAGTGGATGCAAAAAAGTAACTGGAGCCAGGCTGAGCTCGTACGCGGCTGAGGAGCTTCCCTCCTCAGCCTAGCCACACGCATACAGGTACATGAGCTGATGCAGGCAACCAAACAGACCCTTAGTTTACTCGTGAAGCGGCAACCGCGCGATCAATCATCATCCGTGTAATGTTTCTGATCATAAGATTAACGACGGAAAGCGGTACGTACTCAGGATACAATCGAAGTGACACCATAACCACAATTACGGAACCTTATCAGCGACAGAGCAATGAATCCAATCCACTATAGCTAGTCTCGTACAGCTACTCATACTACTGGATCGGGCGGAGTTTTTGGCCGAAACAACCGTATTTTGATATAGAATTAGTAAAAACAACACTTGTCATGCTAAATTTACAAAAATAGCATCTCTACCGTATGATCATTATGCGGCATTAGTCTCAGGCTAAGATTTGACGGAATACCGTATAATTACCACACTACTACAAAAGAGGCTAAACTGGACGCTTACATCATAGACGGTTCCTAAGAATCGTCTGTGCTGCAACTATCATAGATGGTTCATACGAATAACCGTCTGTGGTATTTTCACAGACGGTTTTTAATACGAACCGTCTGTGATAACTTCATTATCATAGACGATTTTTAATACAAACCGTCTGTGAAGTATCACAAATGGTTTGTATTAAAAACCGTAAATGATAATGAAGTTAACACAGACGGTTCGTATTAAAAACCGCATGTGATGTGTTTCCCGCCTTGCAATTTCTCCAAAATTTCATAATTTCCCGCTTGAGTCCGAGTAGAATTCAGTTTTGAGACATTTTCAGTAAAACGGGCATAACTTTTTCATACGGTGTCCGTTTTCGACGTTCTTGTACTCGTTGGAAAGCTAACGATGAGCTCGATCCAAAAAAATGACCGCTTGCGCTAGTCGCCCTCTAAGACCCTCAAAATCGGCCATCTTTAGCCCTAAATTTGTGTTTTAAGTTTTTGGTTTATGTTTTTGCCAAAATTTTTGATCTTCCCTTCGGAATCTGGGTTTCGCCTCAACTGCAAAGTTGTAGATCTCGTTGAAACCTTTCAAATGAGTATATATAAGTCATATAAAACTTTGCTATTTTACCTTTTGAGACTAGCTATTTATATTGTATCGGTATATTGTCTTTGTGATATCTCCTGTTATTATAGACGATTTTTGTTATGAACTGTCTGTGATGTCTATCACAGACGGTTTGTAATTCGAACCGTCTGTGATGTCCCGCCATGTCATCGATCTGTAGCGTATCCCCAGGATCCCGATCTCACCTGTCCATTCTCTCCGCATCGAATGGCAGGCATCGTTCTCCTCCCCACTGTTCTCCTTATTAACACCTCTCCCTACACCCCGAACCAATACCACCAGTACTGCAACTCGTTTGTGCGCGACAAGGGTAGGAAGGGGTTTGGCAAGGGCGACTGGCAAGGAAGAAGGCAATGGTAATGGCAAGGATGATGGAAAGGAAGAAGGTAATGTAGTTTTTCTGCACTACTTATTTTAAATTGTAGTTTAATGTAGTGTAAGCATTTTTCTGAATTTGTAGCCGTGAAGTTTATGTTTGTAAAATTGCAAGTGTCCTCTTATGTATGCAATGCTATGAGTAACCTACTCGATGTTTTATGTTTGTGAAATGAATTGAGATGTGAATTGGATGTATACATGTACATGTTGATTTGCTTGTTTCAGAGGGCATGGCTAACATTTCCTGAGGCTAGCCAATAAATAGAAATAGATTTAGGGGTAGAAGAGAATAGCACAGACGGTTTTTAACTAAAAACTTTCTATGCTAGTTGATAATCACAGACGGTTTTTTAACTAAAACCGTTTGTGATATTTACACCACAGACGGTTCGAAAGCCGTCTGTGATGACCTAGTATCATTACTGACCCATAAATGCAAACGGCTAACAAAACCGTTTGTGATGACGTTTTTGAACCGTCTGTAATACGGTTTTCTGTAGTAGTGCCATGTGGTATTAGCTACGGCTCGACATGTGGCATGCTAATACCGCATGATGACCGTGCGGCAATCTGCCACATATTGACCCGAGATTAATGCCACACGGTGACCATATGACACTATGCCATTGTTGGGTGACTCTGCGATATTTTACCACGTGTTGACTTAAGATTAATACCGTACGATAACTGTACAAAGGAAAATGCTATTTTTACAACTACAAAAATATTATTTTTACTAATCTCGTTTTGAAATCTGCCATTTCGGCAACATACTCGATCGGGCGCCAAGCAAACTAATGTACGCTCGATCGTGTTTTCCAGTACGTGTGAAGTACCTGGACCCAAACCGCCTTGAGAATTACATAAACAGGACGTGCGTTAATTCCGGCGACAGCCAGAGTTAAATAACTGCCAATTCGTACCAACGTCCTTGTGAACAAAATCTGTGCCTGCCCGGTACAATCATTTACGTTCCGTCCGATGGCGATAATTCTGTAGAAATTGTACTGCAGTAGATTTTCGTACAACATAATCTACGCTTACTGCAGCCAAACTAGTACGTACCTAGTCCTCTGCATGTGCTCCGTAATAACTTCGTAGCTTAACAATGTTGAATTGTTGATCCTTCTCTGAAGATAGAGACGATTAATTTTACTGAAACGCTATGGATCATGCATACATTGTTTGGGGAAACAATTATGGGACGCCTAATCGTCCGTCCATTTCAAACGATCCAACGGTTCAGATTATTCGGGGATAACTTTAGCAAAAAATATTAATAAGGGACATGCGAACCTATTAATTAATATCAAATCAGATAGAACCACTATTGTCATGTCAAGCGAGTTGAGGTAGATAGTGCTACAGTAGGCGAAATAAAATGTTGTTCCAGCAACGAATATCGATTTTAAAAATATATTTTGGAGCAATATCAGGTTATTATTATCAGCTAGCCCAAGAAATCTGCCACTTAGGTCCAAGCCTGGTTCAGTATGGAGTATACTTCACTCTTCAGGTTGAGTTTTTTTTTCATTTGAATAATTAATTTATTGAGCCTGGAGCTAAGTACTTTTTTTTAAGGATGGAGCCAAGTACTTCACCAATACAGCCCGTAATACCTAGGACGCCGATGCATGATCCATGGTTGTACACACCTTGCATGTACTACTAGTGATAACGGTGCATGCATGTTTTTTCTGTACGATATTTGTAATACTATTGAGACAAATATTGCAAGACATGTATGGCTGTATGCGAAGAATAATAGGTTCTTTGTTTCTTGATGAAGCACATAACAGAGAATTAGAATGCCTGTATGTGTATAAGCACTCAAACTGGAATACTTTTCTGATTGATATATACACCTTGCAGATGCGGCCATTTGTTAACCACTTGTAGAACAATATCTTATAAGTGTATAATGGGAAATTATCTTTCATAATATTGCCATATTACATAGCACATTGTAATACTGTAAACCCAAACACAGCGCTTACTATTGAGATAATAGATAAAAGGTTCATTAAGTTCGCATACCCAAACAGAGCCCTTATTTCAGTTTGCATGCTACTGTGCTTTTCTTGATGATGAGGGGCGCTACAGGAGGACAAGTACTGTTGTCATTTTATCTCGCCAGCAAAAATTTCAGATCTCGAGGATGATTAAATAATCTATTAAGAGCAGCTTTTAAGTGTAATAAAACCGTTAAATCAGTATTATAATGGTTTATGCTATAACATGTTCCGAGTACCCTTGGTCGGAACCGTTAGATCAGTGTCATAATGGCTTATGTTATAACATGTTCCAAGTATCCCTGGTCGGAAAATTATTGTTTACCCACCCGATCAGTCACTACTCGGAAGTTCTAAAATCCGACATAGGGCACGTTCTTTTTGGCTGAAATTTATGATTTTTAGCTGCGGCTTGTGGCTTTTGGGTTGTTTGTGCGAAAGATTACAGAGTAACAGAAACTCACGTGCGGTTTTTGTCGATATAAATGAAGTCAGCACAGTATGCACTACAATTAACTAGTAGACTCTATCTTGAAAAGATACTCCGTTTAAAAGCTAGTTCCTGTAGAAAAGATGAAAATCAACTTTTAGAAGCTAAAAAGAACAGGCCTATATGGGCCTCCCATTGGACTATGCCCCATACGGTTAAAGAACAAAATATATGTGCTTCTATTCCCTTTAACGGTTTCACGTTTGGCCCTATGCAGTTGACAATAACCCCTTAGGGTAATCTCCTAAGACTTTCCTTCACTAACAATAACCGGTTGACATTTATCGGTCAGACTTCTCCCACTGGCAACAATGGCTCACTTGGGTGGATGTATGGAATCGACAAGGCGCTAGTTCGTGTAATTAACTGACACCTCTTTGGGGCTATCTAAGCCTTGCTCGAAGGATACATCGAAAAGAATAACAAGAAGACATGAAACAAGTACGAGGGGATTGGAGATCATATACTGTATAGTGCAAGTAACATACACCCCTGTAATCGTTTGTTATAGCAAATTGTAATTTCGATATAGCAATAAATATCATCTTATTTTTTTCCTCTTCATTCTTTTATAAGGCTCGGAGTACCTACTATTTGTAAGAACAACATTTGAAGTCGACAGATCTTCTCTCTACTAGAGTTCACTATCGAGTCTCTACAGAGTACATAGTACACAAGATGATCCGAACAGAGTAGTAGATGACAAAATACCTTACTCAAAGATGATTTTTTTTCTTTTTGCGAATCATATCAGATGATCACAGTTAGCCCTGGGCGTTCGGTACTACCGAACCGATCGGTTCGGTTCTTCGGTACCCATACAAATTCGGTTCCTACGAATCTCGGTACCGTTCGGTTCTGAAAAACTCGCACCAAGAAATTCGTATCGGTTCTTTCGTTCGGTTCCGTATTTACGAAATTACGAACAGTACAAAGACATGTAACATCAAGTTCAATAGCCAATTTTGACATAAATGTAACATGATTTCATATAGAATAAGTGCCAAATCATACAGAGAAAAAGCCACAAATACATAATATTTCGGTAGTTCGGTATTTCGGTAAACCGAGCCACCGAACCGAATTTCCTCGGTAAATTCAGTTCCTGAGAACCTGGAACCGAACATGGAACCGAAATTTTCGGTTTCGGTACTTTCGGTTCGGTTCTCGGTAAATTCGGTTCGGTACTCGGTTTTCGGTTTTTCGTGCCCAGGGTGAATCACAGTTTATTAAAATAGTTGTATATGAGTGCACGATTTTTTTCCCCAAATAGACCGAGCAGATTATGATTGATAAACATTTCATGATTGCAGGTGAAATTTAAGCGTTTAATTTTACGATTGTCCTTAGGTACATTCGCACTGAAGATTGAACAAGATATATTCGATTGGTTAACGGAGTACTACTAGTACTGATAGACGAGTACTCTTAGGGACATTCATAGCATGCTTCCCCTTGATCTTCGTAATTAAGTAGCTTGGTGGACCTGCGATTTACTTCGGCTAAATGAATTGCTGCTAATTGGCTAATTTTAGATGGTAATCACTACAGCCACTACACGCACATCTTCTGCTAGGCTCCGCTCATTTTGGCTTGAATTTCTGGTTTATTTTATACTATTCCTAAGTTTCATCTTTTTCTGACTTTTTGGCTTTTTTAGCTTTTTGGCGGTTCTTTTTTCCCGTATTCGTTTGTATTGTCCATAATTGGCTATCCTGTTTTTTCTATTTTTAATTTTTTTAAATTTAATTATGTCAAATAAGCCATCATCAGCTACAGTGTAATTTCAGCCATAAGCCACTTTTTTCAGCTAAAATAAGCAGACTGCAAAATAGGTCACGTTTGCTTCGTGACACCCCTCTCTCCCAAGTCCCAATCGTCTCCACCACCCATTCTCCTCCCCTCCACACCTTCTAGAGATGTGGCCACATCCTCTATTTGGGATTTGGCAATGTAACACAATAACAAATTACCTTTTGACTCAAAATAAAAAAGCTTCAACTCAAAATTTTGAACTTTCAAATAGAAAATTCCAAAACTTGCAACTCAAATTCCAAACTTTCAACAAAAAAACCCGCATATTTCAACTAGAAATTACCCAATTCCAACTCGGGATTTGGAAAACTTTCACCTAGGAACACCAACAAGGGAACAAGAGCACAATGCTTGGTTGGTGGGAGGTTAGAGTTTGAGAGGAGAGGAAGGGAACACAGGATAAGATATTGCCATAGGAGAGGATGATGAGTCGTCGAAGGATGAAGAGAAGCACAATGAGGCATGGCGGAGGATGAAGGATCATGTGAGAAAATCCAGGATAATGTTATGATGAACTATTGCAAGTTTTGTGGAGTGATTGTTTGATTTTGCAAAGATTGCATTTTGTCTGGATCACTTCTGAATTTTTTAGGAAAACGGTATGACCGCAGCTTGGTGCCGATCGTACCACTGTGCAGTAGTACCGCGGCATGTGTCGGTCATATTGCTGGGCGCTGGTTTTGACTTTTACTTGGCGGTAGCTATTTTCCAGAGAGGTCAAATTGCGAGGTGCAAGGTACGGTAGTACGGCCTGTGGGAGCGGTAGTACTGACCTAGATAAACAATTCAGGGTTTTTAGGAAATTGAGTCATAGATTGAGTTGGGTTAATCTAAGTCAGTACATTAATGTTGCGTAAACGTGTGTTAAGTTATAAAGAACTTGTGTCCGAAAATGATTTCTTTATCTTTAGATATACATGGTCGCCTGGAGTCAACCATAATCAACAGCAAGGATCGGGGCTACGCTTATGGAGGAGCCAAGGCCCGAACGATTCAGAATGCCGAGTAAGATAGTGAGCTCAAGCATGGCACGAGGGAGACGGAAAATATTGAAGAGAAGTTCGAACGACAGATTTGCACCTTGTGGCTTGGTCAATCCAAGTAAGGCATGGCCTGGTGGATCTAGAATGGGAGAGACTTGCTGGCACGTGGTAAGCCAGTGGTGCACCTACACATAGTAAGCATGATAATTGCTTGTAATAAAAGATAAAGACCGGGTCAAGAAAGGATATTTAGATAGTTTGGCCAAAATATCGGAAATTACTTTGGATCATAATTGCGGTGTTTGGGAGAATGGTTTAGATCAAAGAGAAGCTGGTTTGATCAAGATGGATCAAGGATAATAATTTAACAGATTCGGGTTTATGCACTTTGAAAAACGTGCATAAGTGTAATTTGTGAGTTAGAACCCGTATGTGTGGGGTTGTTGGTTTCCCCCATTGTACTAAGTGGATAGTATCCACTAAGTGTTAGATGTAACTAGCTAGCCTTTCTATTTAAGAGATTAGAATGAAAACTTGTGGTTAATCATCCAACTTATTTGGAATGGAAACTTGTGGTTAACCATCCAACCTATCTCTCTTGTGTTCTCTTGTTCAGGGTTAGGATTTGAGAGTTAAGTGTTTGGTGTACTCTCTGTCCTCCAAGGTAGAGTGGTTGTAATACTTTCCTTCTCAAGCAACAATACATCAATCTTTATTCATTTCTATGGATTTTTTATGTTTTGATTGATTTGCTCTTGATTTGGTTGGTTTTGATATCTTCTCTTTCCTCTTCTTGATCTTGTTATGCCATGGACATCTAAGAGATGGAGATAATATCTAAAAATCAATTTTCACTCATCTAGTCACTTTGATAGCGAGTTCACGAAGAAATGCAGTTTTGCTTAATTTTGGCCTCAACAAGTGATTTCGTGATCCAAGGTGCATGCTAAGTTTCCAGTCATTTGAATCTACGGATCAAAAGTTACGTAGATTCTTGGTTTTGAAACCATACTGATTTTACTGTTCATCGAGCTGAATTCACTGTAGTGTGGTACTACCGCCATTGTAGCATGGTAATACCGTAGTTACATTCATATCTCAGTATTTAATTTCTTGATTTGCTGAGTGTTGTGTTGGTGTTCCATCCTAATCTTCGTAGCTTCGTACTTATTAGAGGAAGGATTGAGAATGCTTGACGAAAATTTTGAGGTATCATTCACTTTTTCTATTGCCGTTTTCGATCCTATAAAGGAGAATAGAGCGTTATGGAGGAGGCAAAGAGGAGGCATTTGTGTGTATCATGAGCAATAAGGGATGCAATAAAGTAGCGAATGCACGCAGGCAATGTATCGAGCGTGTTGGATGGTTGTCGTTCAAAATTGTATGTAACAAGCCATTGGGGCTGGCAACGATAGTTTTGTTGGTTATAGTAGTAGGTTGTAGGCTAATGTGATTGCGCGAGTGCACGACTATATGAATCTATCATCACTTGTGAGTTCTCAATGGAGCACTAAGGATGGTGCAAATGGCAGTTGTGCCTTTCCGCTGGAATTTCTCATGGGCATATAGGTAACTTCACCCCCGACATTAATCACAGGTGTAAAACCAAACGATTTAGAGTCTTTTAAACCGTTTCGAGAAAGAAACAGACGTCTGAGAGTACAAAGTTATAGTGTAACTAAAATCCAACTCAAAGGTGATGTGTCCAATATTTATTGGGTGAGTTTTTTTGCTGCAGTATATGATTTATGATTTTTGGTTCTAATATGAGTGGTTGTGTGAATATATTGAACGCTAAAAATCATGTTGAAAAGATTATTCCAATAAACCGTTTAGAAACAGCGACGAAAAAACGTCTCATTTATTTATTCCAACGGGTTTACACGGCCAACGCGACCGTATTCCCGATTTAGGCAAACCCTTCGCGGAAGCGTCGCACGGGTTGTCAACCGCCGAATCTTCTGGCCGCGACAGCGGCCCGATCCAATCACAACCGCTCATCCTCAATCGGACGGCTTCAGTCGCTCCCGCCTCTCGCCAGACGACGGATCCAGCCCACCATACCTTAACACTATTCTTTTCTGTGTCCGCTGCGACCATCCGGCTCCTCCATTCCCGCTCCGGCTGTCTCAATTTCGGCGTACCACCCCTCCCCAATACAATGCGCGAGGGTAGAAGCAGAAGCAGCAGCAGCACAACAACTGCACCGCACAGCGGAAAGCGCACCGCGCCTCTTCCCCTTGTCCTTGACCACCTCTCGCGCTACTAGTCACTGCTCCTCACTACCCAAACCAAACAAAGAACGCAGAGCAGGGAGCAGGAGGAGAGGGAGAGGGAAGGGGGGAGGAGGCCAAGAAAAGCGCAGGCTTTGCCGGTGGTGGGATAGGATAGCGAGGAATGGCTCCGAGCTGCTACGACGTGCTCGCGTCCATGCTCCTCTGCGCAGAGGACAACAGCAGCATCCTGGGCTTGGAGGAGGAGGAGGAGGAGGAGGCTGTGGTGGTGGAGGAGGAGGTGGCGGGGAAGAGGAGAAGCCGGTCGCTGGACGAGGATTTCGGCGTGGATTTGTTCCCGCCGCAGTCGGAGGAATGCGTGGCGGGTTTGGTGGAGAGGGAGCCGGAGCACATGCCGAGGGCGGACTACGGCGAGCGGCTGCGCTGCGGCGGCGTGGATCTCTGCGTCCGGAGGGAGGCCATCGATTGGATTTGGAAGGTGGGTTCTTGATTGATCTGGTGCTGGCTTGGCTGGGGAAAGAAAAAAAAGAAAGAAATTTTCGCCACTTTTTCATTGTTTCTAAGAATGCATTCCATTTCCATGATTAGCTCTGTTCATTTAGAAAGATGTGTCTTTTCTTCGTTTTTAGATTCAAACACATGCTGCAACTTCTCTTCTTAGTCAGTTTTTAATGATCTGCAGCGTTATTTCACGGGCATAATGCGTGGATGTGTAGTAGGCGTGTAGCAAGTAATTTGTGACAATATTTCACTGCACCTCGAGCAATAACAATTTGTGGTAGCGATGTAAATTTTGGGGCCATCTCGGCCAAAGTAGCCCTTTCGTCAGTTTCCCGGTTCACGAGATGTCGTCGAGATGCAATGTCTGATTCTAGAGGACATGTTATTTGCCGGGTTAAAAAAAGAGTCCTTTTTGATAAAAACGTAACAGATAATTGACGTGAAGTTTGTACCCTGCTATAAAGTTTTGCTTGTTTTCCATGTGATCGCTAACTTGTTTCGTTGTGATCTCACCAAAGGTTTACAATTACTACAACTTTGGCCCTCTCACTGCCTATTTGGCTGTGAACTACCTGGACCGTTTCCTCTCACAGCACGAGCTGCCGGTAAGAATCCTAAGACCGTATTTGTAGTTATCGCAAGATGTCGCCAATGCTGTCCATTTCAGTATACTAGATGAGCTAAACATTTGGCGCCCATGCCTGCAAATGCAGGAAGGCAAGGCTTGGATGACGCAGTTGCTCTCGGTGGCGTGCCTGTCTTTGGCTG
Source organism: Dendrocalamus sinicus (assembly GCA_036346575.1). NCBI lineage: Eukaryota > Viridiplantae > Streptophyta > Magnoliopsida > Poales > Poaceae > Dendrocalamus > Dendrocalamus sinicus. Next base: position 31,166,219 of record CM070662.1, read on the forward strand.
CCAAGATGGAGGAGACTGCTGTCCCGCAATCTCTGGACCTTCAGGTGAGCAGCAAACTGTGACAGGACATTGCAATGCACCAGCCTGCACAAAAGTTCGTTTGATCTTTGTCTTGTTCTAAGCATTTTTGGGCTGCGTCGATCAGGTCGGCGAAGCGCGGTATGTGTTCGAGGCGAAGACGATCCAGAGAATGGAGCTTCTTGTTCTGAGCACCCTCAATTGGAGGATGCAAGCGGTAACTCCTTTCTCCTACGTTGACTACTTCCTACACAAGCTCAACGGGGGAAATGCGACGCCAAGAAGCTGGCTGTTTCAATCGGCGGAACTCATCTTGTGCATAGCTAGAGGTACAAATGCATGTAGAAAGATTCTTCTCTTGATTCTATCAGTGAACTTTACATGGATCAAACCATTCTGTGTTTTTGGATTAATCTGATATACGTGATAATGTGGATGCACGGCAGGAACTGGATGCCTAGGGTTCAGACCCTCGGAGATCGCCGCCGCAGTGGCCGCCGTCGTGGTCGGGGAAGTGGACGTTGTAGGCATTGCAAAGGCTGGCACCCATGTAGATAAGGTACAGTGGATAAGTCTCATGCAAACTCATCGTCGTAGGCCTGTTCTTATGATTGTGACTTATAATTTTTGGTTGAAAATTTTGAGTTCTGGACCGTTCATGACATAGATTACGGAGACAGATATTCGCTTGCGATTTTGGTTGGTACAGATATTAGATTTTTTAACATGTATTATAATTAACTTGTAGAGCTTGTTTTGAGAAAATACTCTATTTGAAAGTTAGATACTGTAGCTAATACCAAAAGTTGTTTTTAGAAGCGGTAAAGACAGTCCCGTAGTTTGTTACTAACTTATGAAAAAACGCAACGGCACTATTTGGATCCACAAATTCATAACTCATAAGTTGCAACCGTCCTTTCGTAAACAGAGTTCCAGTTAATGCGTTGCTTGACTTTTGCTGCTGTGGCTGCAGGAGAGGGTGTTGCAATGCCAGGAAGCGGTTCAGTCGGCCATCGCCTCCATTAACGCTGTGCCACCGAAATCTGCAAGCAGCCGCAGAGGCTCAGCCTCCTCTGCGCCACAGAGCCCTATTGGGGCGCTGGACGCTGGCTGCCTGAGCTACAAAAATGACAGTAAAACAACTATTGCCTCACATGGAAGTTGTTGCTATGATAGCTCCCCGGTTACTAGCAAGAGGAGGAAGATTAGCAGGTGACTGACCAGTCAAAGTGCCCAATGATAGGTTACTCCTCTGTACACCACTCATCTCAGCAAAGGAAAAGCCAAACGTTTTCGACTGCAACGACTGTGGGAGCGAGCTACGGTGCCGTGTAAAAAGAACATTGAAAGGCAAAAGAAGGGGACCAAAAAGGAGGGAGTTTTGACATGACAAGAGAGCAAGAAGTTGATGAATAAAGAGTGAGGTAGACAACACCTAATTGCTGAGCTTTTGGATGAGTAGCCAGTAGCCGTGGTGTGCCCCCAAAGAGAAAAGCAAAGCTTTGTAGCAACACAAAGCTAAATGAGATGAGATGATCAAAATAAATCAAGTGTTGAGGGGACAGTGGGCAAGAAGTCCAAGAACTAGGCATCTGAGCTGCCTGTGTTAGGAGTATCTGCTTACTTTGCACTAGTTTGTGAAGAGAGTTAGGAGAGGAAGAGTGCATTTTGTGATCAAGAATGATCATCCAAGTGAATAAAATAACAGGGCAGCGAAAAAGGAAACTGAACAAATCCAGAAAAAGATGGAGTGGGTTTCTTCATCTGTAATCTACATTATTTTCGATCATTTCCTCTTTTTTTCCTTTGTACCTTGGTCTGCCTGCCTAACGTTTGACTGCTTGTCTGCTTTAAGACCATGAGCATTGCTGTCCGTAGGAAATACAGAAGGGGACCTTGTCAGGAGGAACCTCGGAACACAAACTTACAATACCACGGATGCACTAGGTGCTCCCTTTTTTTTTTCAGTTCAAGGACTAAACGCTGCCCATCCTCTAAAAAACAGTTACAGAAGGGCTATCAAAAACACGAATAATCCCATACCGACTTGGACTGGATCCTATTAAGACGATGTACATAGTTTCGCTAATTGATCATATTCAGCTGGAAATGATGTATAATGCTACCACTAGATTTGTATTTGAACTGCTGTATAATGCTAGATGGTCTACTGCATTTGGATCGGAAAATTCTGTAGGATCAGGTACGGTAATAAGAGGGGCGTAGCAAGAACATCCTAGGCGGACTGACCACACATATGGGCTGGACCGGTCTGAAGGTTTGTAACATGGTGGTCTGATGGCTCGAGCCCCTAGGCTAATTTCTAGAGTGATTTTAAATCCACAAATCGATCTAACTTTTTATCTAAAACTTCAAATCATATGAAATTTGAAACATACCTTCTCTAAGATACTAGGAATCTATTGGAATCAATAATTTTAAGAATCGTTGTCAAAGTTCTAACAAGTTGCATCAAAACAAGCAAGAAGGGAAAACAATATCTAGGCAAGCTTATGGATTCTAGATGACTAAGTTGGCCTTAATATGGGTTCCTAGATGTCCTAGCGTGCCTTACCACAACAAGAATTGAATTCAAACATGATAGAACCAAGAACCCTAAATCCAACTCAAAGAGACAAGAAAACCAAACAAGAACATAAGAGAGATATGGAGAACATGTTTGATCTTTTATTATCACTTGGGGACAAAAGGGTTATAGTCACTTCAATCGGAGGACAAAGCTCAAAGGGCAACACCAAGCTTTCCTCTAAAAACCCTAAACTCTCAAGTTAGTTTAAGTGCATCGATACTTACCTCTCTCTCTCTAGTTCCTCTTTATATAGTAGATGCTCACAATGAAACCCTAAACTAGAATCCTTAGTAGATACTATCCACTATACACTTGGGCAAACCTAATAACCAACATATAATGGGTTTTTTTCACTCACACATGCACGCTTCTCAAAGCATGGCTTCTACTTCACTCCAATAGCTCAATTTGCCTTGCCTTATCCTCCTATTCATGACCTAAACTACTTAGGCCGCCATCGCGGTTTTACACACTATCAAGTTTTTCTGTATTAGGCAATTTATCAAAATGCCCCTCCACTGATGCAATTCCAATTCTTCACCACAACGCAATCCCAAAACCAATCCTCCACTTCGAAATATCTTCGTATGCCTTGACACATAGCCCATAGTCCCAGTGAATTGCCGTAAAGCTTCACGCATCTGGATCTTACTGGATCGTCTCTACTTGCATCGGCCTGAAGTCACTTGGCACCTCCCATGCATCAACTCGCCTCTTCATAATTCTTGCCTTTTCTGTGCCTCACGCTTTGAACATGTAGCTTCACTTGTACTTATATGACTGTATGGACCTCAACTCTTCCGCGTAGTCTCGATCTTGCCGTTGATCGCCATCGCTCTCCAAACAACCATCTCTGAGCACAAGTTCTAATGCACTTAACTCACGTCAGTTAAATTATGTATCATGTAGCTCAACACAATCAATCCATGGCTCCCAAGCTATGAATCTATCTCAAAACACCTCATTTCACCTTTCAACACCTCATTTCACCTCTTATCGCGCTCTGCACAACACACACTGGTCTGACTGCCATGGCGTGGCCGGCCAGTCTGCACCTTTACTCAGGGGTGTGGTCTGAGTTTCAGCCCCATGCCGATCAAACCATCACTCACTCCTCTTAGCCCACATACGTTATGAAAAAAAAAATCAAAACTCTCCTCTTAGCTCAAACTTCGAATTTCAACGAAACACCGAGCAAACACATACCTTTACATGTCATCACAAGTTTTTCATGTCCATTTTCCAAAAGCGCAAATAAAAAAACTCAACCATCAGTCTGACCACCATGCAACAGGCAGTCTGGCTGACATGGTCTCACAAATTCACTACTAATCCAAACTTGGAGTAGGATTGTATTATACAGCATTTCCTACTAACTGATCCTACTTAGTTTTCACTGTGTAAACTGTTTGTATTTGAATTGCTGTATAATGCTAGATGATCCTACTCCTGCATTCTCAAATTGGGAGCACCGGGTGAGTGAGGGAGGTACATTAGATATTTGCTTGTACATCACTGACGACCAGTCCATGTATGTGGCAATAGTTTTGTCAATTTCCTGAGCACATTACAGACCACTAGATCAGCTATTATACATTTCTCAGAAACAAAATGCATTGTCTATTTCAGTTGGCACTTGAAATTGGGAAAAGCTCATCGTATGAAAGTCCGTACTAGGGAGTAGGGACTGTTCCTAATCATGCCATTTCTCCGGCAGCATTCCAAGGAAAGATCGATCCCATTCAACTCTTGGCAGAGATCTACGCTCCTTTGTATATATGCAATGTTGGAAATAAGCGTGGTGGGCCCATAGCCGAGCTCGTGCAAGACGCCATGTTTTTCTCGATCCTGACGTGTTCCCGAGGCACAGATCTCAGCAGACATGTTGTGCCGAGGCGTCACGTCAAGGCAGCACCACGTCCGTGCGGCGCGTCCGTCGGTCAATGTTGGTTTTGGCATAGGAGAAAACGCACATATGAATTTCTTCTCTTATTTGCTTCTTCTCTATTTCTTTTTATAAAAGTAGTTACAAGTTTTCTTAATATATAGACTAATAATCTCTTATTAACATACGTATTCGGATTTTAAGTTGGTCACAACTTCAACTTCAATTACACACAAACACGAATTCTACTACGTCTTAAACTCTAAGTCAAGATTATTTCTAACAATTGGTATCAAAGCAAGCGACAATCTCGTCAATAACAAAGAAAATTCCCGAGTCAAACGTGATTAGAGTTGTGAAGCGTACTTTTTTCTCAAGTTCCCTCGGTCCAAGAGACACTTCAAAGTAGCCCGAGTTCTTGATCTGTATCCAAGATCATGCGTTCTCTAGGAAGTGGTGTCATTGGTGCCGAGGTATCATCCAGTATGATGGCGAAGGAGAGTTCCGCTGTCTCATTGCATTATCCGATGCTCATGATGAGCAATTATGCAGTCTGGGCAATCAAGATGAAGATGTACATGAGGGCTCAAGGAATGTGGGACTCAATTGAAAATGACAACATCGATGTGTGTAAGGATCAGATGGCATTGGGCCATCCATCAGGGCATCCCAGAGGAGACGCTCTTCCTACTGACCGAAAAGGAGATGACCAACGCTGCGTGGGAGGCATTGAAGATGATGCATCTTGGCGCTGGTCGTGTGAAGGAAGCAAATGTGCAACTCTCAAGACTGAGTTCGAGGTGCTGCGTATGAAGGAAACGAAGTCAATCAACGACTTCATGGTCGGGTTGATGATCATCGTCAACAAGATTAGGGCCTTTGGCGAGAAGGTGAAAGAGTTGTATGTAGTGAAGAAATTTCTTCGTGCTATTCCCTCAAAGTTTCTCCCGATTGCCTCGATCATAGAGCAATTTGGAGACCTGAAGACAATGATCATGGAAGAGGTCATCGGTCGTCTTAAGGCATTGCAGAACACATCCGTGACAGTAGTGACAACGGTGACAGACAGCTCTTGTTGACCCCTGCTGAGTGGGAGGTCCGATCATCGAAGAGTGAAGGTAAGAACACTTCTAGTGGTGATGGTTGAGGCCGCCAGAATTGAAAGCTTGATAAGGCAAAAATGAGGTGTTATAATTATAATGATTATGGACACCTTGCTTTTGAATGCCGCAAGATGAAAATGGAGAAAGCACTACTTGCTACAGCGCTCAGCGATGATGAGCCAGCACTGATCTGATGATAAGTTGAGTTCGGGACATTGAGAAGATGTGTCGCCGTCCAAACTCAAGTAAGGTGAGATGAGATCGGAACGTTGACGAGATGTGTCGCTGTTCTATGTCAAGTATAAGTTGAGGAAGTCGAAGTTAAGGCTGACTGTCTCAATGTTTTAGAATCTTTGCATCTGGATGAACTCGTACCAGTTGGGTTGAGTTTCTACATGTAGCTTACATGTAGAACGTTTCATGTGGAGGTGTGGCTGGTAGTTCATAATGTATTGAGACTAAGCTAGAGTATGTCGAGTCAATATTAGGAGGGAGATTGTTGTAAATAACATTGACTTAGAGTTTAAGATGTAGTAGAGTCCGTCTCCGTGTGTAACTCAAGTTGATGTTGTATCCAACTTGAAATCCGAATACATATGCTAGCAGAAGAGTATTAGCCTATATATTAAGGAGGTTTGTAACCAATTTTGTAAGAAGTAAGAAGAAGCAAGTAAGAAAATAGAGATTTATAAATTCTTTCGTATTATCTTAGTTTATTTGTGATGTGTGAGTTTTTTTTCCTAAGGCACATCTAACATGCAAACCCAATTTTGATCTATGAGTAGCACCAATGTAGGGGCAATGGACCACAGAATGTCTAGGAGACTTGGTGGTGATCATTTCGGCTTCATCTTTTAGCTTCCGGTTTATTTTTCACTATTTATAAATTTTATCTTTTTCTGAACTTTTGGCTTTTTGTTGAGTTTTTTGCGGTTCTTTTTTTCCCGTATTTGTTTGTATTATACGTAATGGGCTAACATATTTTTTTTATATTTTTTAATTTTTTAAATTTAATTATGCTAAATAAGCCTCTGTCAACTACAGTGTTTTTCAGCCAGTTACAATGTTTTTAATCATAAGCCACTCAAAATAAGCCAAAATGATCACAACTCTTATAAGGCTGTCGCATGCACATATATATCTACAACTTTCAACTTTCACAGGATTGTATATGGTCTTGATCTCTGCACACAACACCTAATATTTGCTCAAGCATGCATACCCCTGCCGAGTAGATACGTAACTCCTATAGCTCTTGGCACGCAGAAAGGTTTCAAAAGTACTGTTGTTTTTGGCTGATTATGGGAGAGATTGTGGCAGTAAAAGACACTCGTATTGAGAAGCCACTCCACTTAAAGCGAATCCTACAGTGATTCCTACAAACAACTTATAGAAACTACGTTGAGAAATCACTCTATTTTAAAACCGACTTTTAAAAGACAAAAACCAGAAGTTGTTTCGAATAGGGAGTGTTGAAGTTGATCTGAATTTGTACCTTGTTCATGTAGGACATTGTATCGTCTTATGCTAGACGTGGCATGACAGGTGTCTAGGCCATGCACATATTGTATCAGACGTGGTGTCAATCTGTAGTAACGTACTCTGATTTAGTTTCCTCTCCATGTGAAACTCTTTTTCCTCGCCCTATACACACACACACACACATATATACACATATATACATATATATATATATATATATACACACTAGTTACGTAACCGTACGTTGCAACGGAACTCATTGAATATATAGAGAATCGTGCTGTAGAAGAGAGTTGTTCTGATCGGTTGAAAAGTGAAGAATGACGAGAAGTTGAGTGAATAGAGTGGTTAGAGGAGAATGGATGTACAACTACCAACTCATTCTTTTATAATAGTAATGATATACACACACATACACCCAGTAGTCCATAGCAAGGATGAAGCGCTCCATTGTAATATCTTCTAATTATAGTGATTTGCATTTATGCGTCTGTGATTTTTCCCGCAAGGATTTTTCACGTAAAAAATCGTATCTCTCATCTTTATTTTTCTATATATTATTTGCAACAGGGAGCCATGCATAAAGATGAGTCCCCTTTGTTTACATTTGCCACACACCGTTAAATAAATTTCGTTCGATTTGTCTTCAATCTTTCTAGTAGGATTAACACACGAGATTTTTAGGGGCCGCTCTAATCAGCTTAAAAGCTCGGCTTCTGGCTTTAGCTATTGGTTTTTTACTACAAATGCACTGTAGCGGTTGTTAGTTTTTTCGGAGTCAAAATAAGGAAAATAATAAAAAAGGAAAAAAATAAAAACTGTTATATCATAGATAAATGCAAAGGAATAAAGAAAAAAAAAAAAATCAAAAGTTAAAAAATCAAAATTAGAAAGTCGATGTGTTTAAAGTAGCATGCCTAAGGCGTTTGCCGTTTGGCGCAGGTCTTAGGGCCTGTTTGGTTTGAAGCCTAAGGATGCCACATTTACCTTAGGCAAGTTTGACCAAATGAAGCTAGTGTTTGGCTCGTAGCCAAAATCATGGCATGCCATACTTTTTTAGTCACCTGACCACTTGTCATAGACTCATTTTTGTGCCAAAACTTGCCACAGTTGTGGTGAACAAATTGTTAACCACAAAAAGTTTGACATGCCACATTATGCCACAAAAAATTAGGTAAAATGAGGCTCCCAACCAAACAGGCCCTTAATCTTTTCTCCTCTCGACCAACGAATCGGCAACCCAACAATAACCAGGCATGTACGTACAAAGCCTGGTAATTCCCCAGCATGGCACGCTAAAGCGGGAGCTTCAAGACATGCGAAGACCCAATTGCCGGTTAACTTTTCCCAGTAGCCAGGGAATAAACGCATCATTTAACTAGTATTTTTTCACCGACGCCGTGCGCTGTAGTGCAGTGCAGCGCCTGCTCCAACCGTAACTAATGCTTTCCTCCCTGCAGCGGCAACAGCAGTATAGTTAAGCATCATATCCGGCTAGATCGCTCGGTGATTAACAGCCGGCCGAGATGGAACCGCGCGTCGAGACAAGGGCACGACTTGGGCCAGTGCGTTCCCGGCACGGTGCTGACCAGTCACGCGCGGAGCTCCGATGCGGTCGACTGAGTGGTCAAACAAGTATGGGGCCTACCCATTGAGAAAAGTGAGATACGGTCGTACAGCCATGCGGTGCTTCGGCCCTGATCGGAGTGTACAGGTTCTACAAAACAAGTTTTTTGAGGAGCTGATGTATTTCTTGAAAAATCAAGTGAAATTCTTATATTCCAAATAATAGAAATTTTATAGCGGGGAGGATTGGAGCGCTCCCGGCCCGTCCACATCGTCCGCGTTGCAAAATAGCCCTCCAGATTGTTTGAAATCATTCCGACGCTCTTTGTTCACTACTGTCCATCTGATCGTCCCACCAGCGAGATCCGCCCATCCTCCCAGCCCGTCCACATCACCCATCTTGCAAAAGAGCCCTCTGCCGCCGCCCTTTGTTCGCTGCTATCCATCTGGTCGCCCTACCGGCGAGATCCGGCCATCCACCTCCGCGGCGCGCAGCCGTCCCTGTCCGTGTTCTCGTGAATTTTCGTGTCGCTTTCCTCATGGCGCAGCGTAACTAGTTTTTTTGTAGCTGTGCCCGTGTCCTCCTCAGTCCCTTCCCCAGATCTACTCCTCCTGCTCTACAGCGGCGTCGTTTGCTCTGTCTCCGCCGGTCGAGCTCCTCCCGCTTCCTTCTTCGCGTGCCTTCTGGTTTCCATTGGCGATTGTTGAGAAGACCTATACAGGTTCGCGGCTTAGTCCCTCCCCTAGATCTACTCCTCTTGCTCTTCAGTTGCGTCGTTTGCTCCGTCTCCGCCGGTCGAGCTCCTCCCCCTTTCTCCTCCGCGTGCCTTTTGGTTTCCATTGGAGGTTCTCGACAAGACCTTGCTCTGCCTCCGCCGGTCGAGCTCCTCCCCCTCATTCGCATGCCTTCCAGTTTCTGTTAGAGGTTGTCGAGAAGACCTATATAGGTTCGTGGTTCAATCCCTCCCCCAGATCTACTCTTATGCTCTCCAGCGGTGTCGTTTGCTCTGCTCTCCCCTGTGCTGCTGCCATCACTACCATACAACGAGCTAACAGTGGCCTCTTCCTGTTTAGATTACATTACATAATTGGTCAAAGAGTAGTACCATTCTCATCGATTGCATGTAGACTCAGTCGTTTGCCTCCTTTCGTTGTGCTTTCTTGGTTGGGTTCTTGCTTTTTGGGTTGGATTCTTCATTTGTATTATCGGTCCATTTGTTCGATCGTGGGTTCCTCTCCATCCACGAGTCTTTATGTTGATCGTTTTGTTTTTGGGCTGTAAAATCCACAGCGGCAAAATATGTGATACAACAACTAACGATTCTCAATGCATTCTCCCATATTGCATCTGCCGTACTCAGTCATTTATTTCATAGGTGGTGGCAAATTTCAGCGCTTCCTACTGTGGGCCATGTTGCTTCCACCATGCGCTTCGACCACACCGCTTTGACCATGACCTCATTCGCCCACGGCTTTGACCATGGTGTTTCGACTATGGCTTCGAGTTCCACAACCCCTTTCCTCCTTCCCTCCGCCCCTATCTTCTTCTTCACTGACCCGCACCATCAGACCTCACCCTTGACACCCCGACACACTTGCCACTAGTCCTTGCTCGCGGCGGCCTTCTCTCTCCTTCTCGCTCCCACCCAGGCACCACTGCCCTCGCCCTGCTCAAGGCGCCACCACCCCTCCCCTCTTCCCATCGTCCTTGCCTTCCCCTTCTTCCCACGCCCCTACCTATCACTCCCCCTCGCTCTCTGAGATCCCTTGCTAACCCACATGCATGCATATATATGGCACTATCTCTCCACTAATTCATGTTCTATGTTGGTTTTGTCAATTTATGGCCTTTTGGTTAAAAACTAGATTTGAGTTTTGACACGATCATGTAAGACTATCTTAAGTAATGCTCTCTTCCGAAAAGGCCAACATAAATGCTCAACAACCTCATTGGTCTTGAAAGCAAAGCTTTGCCTTCTACTTCATTGCTGACACAAGAATGGTTTTGTGCTAACCTCCATGGTCGACCTCACGTGGTTGTTACGTACCACGGGAGGTCCACCACGGCGTGTCCACCACGATCGGCAGTACTCGACCTGCCGTGGTCAACCACGTTGTGGTGAGTACGTTGTGTCGACGTTAACCATGTTGTGCTGGCCATGTTGTTTTGACCACGTTGTGCCGGCCATGTTATTTCGATCACGTTCTGTCGGCCATGTTCTACTGGCCACGTTGTGCCGACCATGTTATGCCGATCACCTTGTGTCGACCACGGTGTTTCGACCACGGTGATCGACCACGCTGGTTCGACCACGATGGACGACTACACCGTTTTGACCATGCTATTTTGACCAAATTCTATCAACCACGGTGTGTCGACCATGATGTTTCAATCATGGTGTGTCGACAATACTGTGTCAGCCACGCTATTTCAATCATGCTATTTCGAACACGTTATGTCGACCACGTTGGTTCGATCATGGTGTTTCGATAACACATTGTTTCGATCATGATGTTTGGAACACATTGGTTCAACCATGGTGGTTTGACAACGGTGGTCAACCACGATGGCTCGACCACGTTGGATCAACCATGTTGGACGACCACATTGTTTTGACCACGTTGTGTTGGTTGCCTTGTTTTGACCACACTAGTCAACTACGATATTTCGAGCACGCTGGTTGATCACGATGTTTTGACCATGCTGGTCGACCACGATATTTTGAGCACGCTAGATCGACCACATTGGATGACCACATTGGTTCGACTAGGTTGGTCAACCATACTGGTTGAAAATGATGTTTCGACAACATTGGTCAACCACGATGTTCGACATCGCTGTTTTGACTATGTTGTTTCAACCATATTGGTCGACCATGTTGTGTCCAGTATGTTGTGTCAAGGCCAACAAGGTTTTATATTCGGCCATGTTATTTCGACCACATTAGTTCGATCACGTTATGTAGACCACATTGTTACAACGATGGCGATCGACCACGATGCTTTAACCACGATGTTTTAATGACGTTGGTTTGAGCACACTGGTCAACCATGATGTTTTGATCATGTTGCTTTGACCACACTGGATGACTATGTACGTTCATCCATGTTGGTCAACCACATTGTTTTGACCACGTTGGTTTGAAGACGTTGTGTTGACCACGTTGGTTTGACCACGTTGGTTGACCACGATGTTTTGACGATGTTGATCAACCACGATGTTTGACCACATTGGACGACCATGCTGTTTCGACCACGCTGTGTGATGGGCTTGGCGGTTGCTACCGCCGCACCTCTCTTTCACTTGATTGCCATTGCTTTCTAGTGCCTTGCGTAGCCTCTTGCACGTCCCCACGGACGACGCCAACTGTTGTGACTACAGACTAAACAATAGAGAGGGCGACTAGAAGAGGAGAGCCAACAGAGAGAGACGGTATGTGGGAAATAAGTGGTCCCCTCTCATGCCCCTCTTGGGGGCTTATACATATGAGGGGAGTAGGATGGGAAATTCCTATCCTACCCCTTAATAATTACAAAAGATAGGGGTACATTGATACATTCCTCTATACTATTGGGCCTATTACATATTAGGCCAGTTACAAGGCCCAGTCACGGGGGTTGGGCCACCCTACAACAGGTAGTGTAGCTAAAATACCGGAAACTATATTGGATCAAAACTACAGCGCATGAGTGGCGCTTGGAACAACGATTTAGGTCAAGTTGGAGCTGGTTTTATCAAGATGGATCAAGGATAAGGATTTAATAGATTCGGGCTTATGCGCTTTGAAAAATATGCATAAGTGAATATGTGTGAGTAAAACCCATGTATGTGGAGTTAATGGGTTTCTCTCATTGTGCTAAGTGGATAGTATCTGCTAAGGATTAGAGGTGGCTGGTTAGCCCAGCTATAAAAGAGGGTTGGGATTGAGACATGTAGTTAACCATCCAACATATCTCTCTGTGCTCTTATGTCTAGGGTTAGGGTTTGAGAATTAAGTGCATTATATGCTCTTTATCCTCCAAAGTGGAAAAACTTACCTCCTCAAGTAAGCAATACATCAATCATTGTGTATTTCCTTGAGTCTCTCGTATTTTGATTGATGTGCTCTTATTTCGATTGGTTTTGATCTCACATCTTCCCTCCTCTTAATCTTGTTGTTCCAAGGATATGTAAGAGATGGAGATAATATTTGAGTATCTATCTTCACCCCTCTAGGCACTTTGATAGCAAGTTCATGAGGAAACCAATTTTTGCTTGATTTTGGCCTCTTCAAACGATTTCTTGATCTAAGGGGTTTTTAGCTTGATTTCTTCGGTGTTATAACTTGCTGTAATATGTGAGAATACATCTAAACCTATCTTGATCATCATCCATCCACGAGCAAATTGTATTCACCGTTTTTTGTTTTGGCTTGGGTTCGATGCAACCTTTCTTCAAACTAAAAAAGGTCTCAACTTTGGCTATGATTTTCATGCTCATTTGTTGGAATAGGTTTATGATATCCTAGAGTAGACCCCTGCAAATTTTCATATCATTTGAATCTACGGATAAAAAATTCCATCAATTTTAGTTTTTGAAATCGTGTTGAAAATACTATTCATTCTTATTTTACTATAGCAGCGATAGTAGCGCAATTATTGTTGATTGCTGTTAGGAACTTCGGCCGATCAACATGCTTGAGCTCACACACGAACACACATGAAGTTGGAAAAATAGAATAGGAACACAAGAGTTTTGCATTGCTGGAAAACTGGGCATCATTTTCTGTTGTATTAGCCTCCTATTTAAAGGAAATCCTAGTCTAACTCTAGTGGTTAAGCTACCCTTATTATGCGCCACCACCTGTACAATTCCACAGATCCTGACCATGACACACATGATGCTAACAAAACAAAAAATGTGCTCTCGCGTGGATTGAGCATGTGTCGAGCATTTCCTATCGCTACAGAAACTCTTCGACCACGGTCGCTAAGACTATGACCACGGCCGCTACGACTGCTACAGTGACCATACGACATGGCCTATGACTGCTACAGTGATTATACAACCATGACAACTATGACTGCTATAGTGGTTCTACAACCATGACAACCATGACTGCTATAGTTGTTCTACAACCATAGCCACTATGACTGCTATAGTGTTGCCATGATTGCTACAGTGAATTTTCAACCATGATGAATGCTCTGGATTATCCAACATTCACCCCCCTAATTCATGAGGCGTTCACCTGTGATCTCAATGATGCTAATCCTCGCACGCTGGTCCTAGAACGTGACACGCCCAAGCGTCTTCATAAGAATGTTCACGAGCTGCTCCTTTGTGTGAGTATGCTTGAGGATGATCTTCCTTCCATCAATGCACTCCCAGATGAAACGAAAGCAATTTTCGATGTGCTTGCTCTGGTCGTGGAAGATAGGATTCTTGGTAAAGTAATGGCGAACTTGTTATCCACCTTCAGCACTGACACGCTAGGCTACGAGCAGAGAAGTTCATTCATCAGCCGAGCTAGCCAGATGCCTTGACATGCTACAGTCGTTGCGGCGATGTACTCCACCTCACAGGACGACAGCACCACCACCATCTACTTTTGCGACTGCCAAGTGATGGGTTGCTTTCAAGGAAGAAGAGCCCTCCAATGGTGCTTCTACGGTTGCCAATGTTGCTGGCCATGTCGCTGTCACTAAATCCTAACAGTAGTGGTCGACCATCTCTCTTCCTTGCGTAGCAGACGCTATGGTTGCATGTTCCAGCGATGTAGCACAGTATGTGCTTGACCACAGCCAGATGATCCTCATGTGGTTCTTCCATGGACCGGCTTCTATAGCCTATTACATAGGCTATGTCCGGCAGCGTGTTCACCAAATACCGAAGACTGTCGACGATACTCTGGTACTAGGTGGCATTTACCAGCAGGCAGGAACTTGATTTACTCAGCTTCAGATGGGCTTCCATCGACGCTTGACAGCTATTGCAATCCTCGCCACTCTTCTCAAGCACCTTGAGCTCATAGGCCGATTGGCACAAGGAGATGCCACTTGGCCCTTGGCTCACTACGATGCCAAGGTAATAGGAAAGCAACCCCAGGTTGCTTATCTAAAACACTTTCTTCATCTCGGCCTTGAACTCGCAAATGTCAGCGACTTTGGTGCCGGTGATGATCAGGTCATCGATGTACACTCCAACGATTAGTCGACTCGTACTGTCGCTGCGTGTGTACACAGCATGCTCAGAGACACTCTTGTGAAACCCAGCATTGACAGACTGGCATCGGGCTTGGCATTTCACACCCTAGGTGCTTAGCGGAGGCCGTAGAGCACCTTATGGAGCCAGAGTACCTTGCGCTCACTGTTGTCGATGACGAACCCAGGTGGCTGGGCCATGTAACTCTTCCATTAGGTCATTGTTGAGGAATGCAGACTTGACGTCCATGTGATGGACTTGCCACCCCTCGTGCGCCACCACAACAAGCAGCAATCAGACTGACTCCATGTGCGCCACAGGAGTAAACACTTCCTTGAAGTCGATACCAGCCGGCTGTACATAGCCCTTCGTGACCAGCCGCACCTTGTACTTGGCGATGGCACTGTGTTTGTCGTGCTTCACCTTGTAGACCCACTTGAGCCCAATGGGTCAGTGGCCAGCAGGGAGATCGATGAGCTCCCAAGTGTCGTTGTCCTCGATTGACTTCATCTCCTTGAGCATCGCCTTGCGCCAGCACTTGTGCTGTTTTGCTTCACCGAAGGATGCTGGTTCGTCGGCTTTGGTGAATAGCAGCCTACTAGAGTCAAGGTTGCATGGTACGAAACAATGGGGTGAAGCCAGGCCGATGACGTTGTTGATGGTGCGGTACTAAAGTGGTGCGTCGTCATGGTTGGCGTCGAGTACCTCTCCTAGGTTGGTTGGCGGTGAGGTGAACACTGTTCCCGACATCACGGGCGTCACCGCGAGTGTCCTTGGCATCGCTGTGTTGTCAGAGCACGCACTAGCGAGCATGCATGGCGAATCCTGGTCTGCGTCTGTGCCTCTGATCCCTACCATTCCTGTTCATACACTTCAGTATACTCCACGATGAAAGGGTCCTGTCCAACCACAATACCTTCTTCACCATGAGTTCTCTAGTTCCACTGCGCTGTTTCGTCAAAGATGACGTCACGCGTCACCTGCACGTGCTGGGTAACTAGGTCAAACACGTGGTACGCCTTGGACCCAGACTCATACCCGACGAAGATCATCGGCGTGCTACGGTTGTCCAGCTATAGGTGCGGCTTCGTGTTCCTGGCATGCGCTACACAACCAAAAGTGCGAAGGAAGTGCACCGCTGTCCGCTTGCCATGACAAGCCTCATACGACGTCTTCCCATCGACACTTTATGTCAGTGCACGGTTGAGGATGAAGACGGCGGTGGAGACAGCTTCACTCTAGAACCTCCTGGAGAGCCCCTTCGCCTTCAGCATGCTGCACATCATGGTGACCACCGTCTGGTTGCGACGCTTCACAACCCTATTTTGCTGCGGGGAATAAGGGTCGTGATCTGCCACTGCACACCGTGCTCGGTGCAATACTTGCTGAATTCCACCGACGTGAATTCCCCGCCATGGTCGTTTCAGAGTACCTTGAGCTTGCGCCCTGACTCCCACCTCCACCATGGCTTGAAAACGCTTGATCGACGTTGGAGTTGGTCCTTGCTTGCAAGGAGACTGAGCCATATGTAGCAGCCCAGGTAATCCACAAGCAACAAGAGGTAGTTATTGCCGCTTAGCGTCATTGGTGTGATTGGTCCGTGGAGATCGCCATGGACGAGGTCGAGGATGTGCCGCACGTGATCTTTACCCTGCTCTAGGAAGGAGGCCTGCTGTTGCTTCCCGGCGAGACAACCGTCGTAGACTCGATCCACCTAATCAATCCTCGATAGTCCTCGCACCATGTTGTGTTGTGCGAGCTTATGCAGGCTTGGAAGTTTAGATGACCGTACCTTGTGTGCCATTGCCATGCCTCCTCCGAGCTCCTTGCCGATAGGCACATCGGTTGCACAATTTTGAGTCAGAGTGGGTACAGCTGGCTGGGAGAACGCCTGACTCTTGCCAGCAGATGCTGCTACTCGTTGTGTATCCTCAGGATGCTGCCGTCAATCAGTACTCGACAGCCCATCTCATCAAGCTGCCCGATGCTGATGAGGTTGGTTGTGAGCCAGGGAATACAGTATACCCCCGTAAGGGTGCGATGTTCCTCAGATTTGCACGCAAAGAGATCATCTCGTGCCCCTTAATGTTGACGACAGAGTCATCGTCGAATTTCACGGTGCTGACCACCTCGAAGCTCAGCTCGGAGAAGACCTCACGCGAGCCGATCATGTGGTTGGTTGCATCGGTATCGAGGTACCAAAGTCCATCTTGCTAGCCTCCTCTCGATCTAGCTATGCGAAGACCTTCGCCTCGACTAGTCGGAGGGGTCTGCATTGCGGCGATGGAGAATTGGGGATGGTGGCTTGCCGCGTCGAGGACTCAGGGATGGTGTCCCCTTGCGTCAGGTAGGCCTCGGCCCACTTCTGCAGCTAGACAATCCTTGGCCCAATGGACTATTTTGCCATAGTTGATGCATTTGTCCTTCGATATGTCATGGCCGCCACTAGATCCAGGCCTTTCCCTGCTTTCATCTGCGCTGCTGCTATCAGCTTGTCGTTTTGGTAGCTTGCATTGCCGGTTGTCAGACTTGGAGTCGCCAAATGATCCCTCCCCCTGCTGCCACTCCCTCATCTGAGCAGACCAGTCCTACGTGAGAAGAAGTTTCCTGCTAACACTGGCGATGGGCGCTGGGTCTAGCCATTCTTTTGCCGCCTTGAGTCTCCCACTCACCTCCTCCACCGAGAGCGTCGAGAGATCAAGTAGAGTTTCAATTGAAAGAGCGATTTGGGAGAACTTGGAGGGGACAACACGTAGGTATTTCTCGACAACCTTGTACGGCGGCTTCGGGTGCTCGAGGGTTTTGAGCTGGTTTACCAGCTAGGTGAGCCGCAACGCGAAGTCATTGACCAATTCTCCATCGCAGAATGCAATGCTCTCGAACTCCTTGCGAAACTTCTGAGCATTGGCTTTACGCACTCGATCAATGTCGATGTGCATGGTCTTTAGGGTATTCTATGCCTCCTTGGCGGTTGCCTTGACGGCAAGCTTGGAGCTAATCTCTGATGGAACGGCGTGCAGGATGGCCTCCAGCACCATCTTGTCCTCCTGGAATTCGATGCCACCGGTGTCGACTTTGTCCCAGAGCCCGTGCGTTTGGAACATGACCTTCATTATCAAGGCCCAATCACCATAGTTCGTCTTCATGTCGGATACACCATCGATCCCTGACCTCCTTCACCACTCTTTGTACCACCAGAGCGCCGCTGTTGCCGTTGGTGCGGTCTCTGGGATGTGGCGATGAAGACTGGGAGCGCCGAGGTAATGCTGAATCATCTGGCTGCATCATGGATCAGCGTCCCCTAGCTCTGATACCAAATATTAGGAACTTCGGCCGATCAAAACGCCTGAGCTCACACATGAACGCGCACGAAGTTGGAAAAACATAACAAGAGCACAAGAGTTTTGCGCTGCTGGAAAACTGGGCAGCATTTTTTGTTGTATTAGCCTCCTATTTAAAGGAAATCCTAGTCTAACTCTGGTGGTTAAGATACCCTTATTATGCGCCACGACCTGCATGATCGCACGGACCCAAGCTATGACGCACACAATGCTAACAAAACGGAAAACATGCTCTCGCGTGGACTAAGCACGAGTCGAGCATTTCCGACTACTACAGAAACTCTTTGACCACGGTCGCTACGACTATGACCATAGCCGCTACGACTATGACCATGGCCGCTACGATTGCTACAGTGACCATACGACCATGAAATACGACTGCTACAGTGATCATATGACTATGACATTTACGATTGCTACGGTGATTCTATGACCATGACAACCACAATTGCTACAGTGGTTCTACAACCATGGCCACTACAACTGCTACAGTGATGCCATGACTGCTATAGTGAATCTTCGACCATGATAAACGCACCGGATTATCCAACAATTGCATTTTTTTCAGCATTTTGATTTGATAGGTTATGTGGTAGCTTTCCATCCTAATTTTCATAGTTTTGTAACTATGAGAGTGAAGGATTGGTAAATACTTTAAGAAAAATTTTGAAGCACCATTCAACCCCCTCTGTTGCCATCTTCGGTGGTACAAATATTTTTTTGCTTCATCTTGTAATCTGGAAACAACTGCAGAACCATGTAATTTCTATCTTTCTGAATAAAAGCTAGGCTACTGCCTTTTATCTAAAAAGTGCAATTAATTACCCCTAGTGGTAATTCTCATGTCTCACAACACAAGGAATTGAAATTAATCACCGATTGCCCACTTGCACCAAAACCCGGCCCATGTTCATCGCTGCACGAGCACGCCGTCGACTTGGTGCATGCATGGTCGTCACTGGCCCGCTGCTGGAGGGCTGTGCTCGTAAATACTCTCTTTTAATGTTCTTGGCTGCATGCTAAACTATAGTCTTTCGGCCTAACAAGATTATTAAGAATCACTATAGATGACCTATTCCCTGCCAGGTAATAGGTCACTTTTTTGAATCTAAGCACTTGGATCAAATAAGATGAACGATCCAAAATTAGTTTAAGCGTACTTAAAAAACAAAAACTATGGCATCTTGTACCGTTCTAACAGAATAGCTGTTCACCGTTAGATTAAACCCACCATACGGATCTTAAAATTGTCTTCCGAATCCATCACAACATTATCCACTCCACCCCTCCTACCAACTAGGGATGCAAACGGATCGAATACAGACAGATAATGTCTCTACCATATTTGTTTTCATATTTTTTTTCCTCGGATGCGGATATGAATACGGATACCTCGGATATGAATACAAATGCGAATAATATCGAATACAGATACAGAGCGAATACGAATCGAAACGAATACAGCCACGAATATTTATCGGAACATGAAAACCCCTTAAACTATACATCCAAAATCAATGAAAATACATAAATAGTTTATTTTGTCAAAACATTCATAAAATCTAAACAAGCATGAATTTTTTATCCACAATAGTCATATCATTGTACAGATTTTAAATCTTCCAATGGCAGTTAATTTTTTCTGAAGTCCTAAATAATTCTTAATGGGCTTCTACCATTTACATGCAACTAATAAATTAATTAAGTATTTAAATTTGCATCAAAATGATTTAAACAGAGTACATCAATTTAATTGGTACACGCTAAATTTTAATCTACCAACAATACTAAATTTATTTTTAATAAACATAAATATATGCTAGTGGTGTTTGTAATTTAATATGACTAAAAATTTTATCAAATAAGTCAACCACACCACGAAAATGACAGAGTACTCAGTATAAAAACTCATGAATAAAATTCATTTTCACACGCTTTTTCTTTCTCCTTTTCTCTTTTCTCTCCCTTCTCTCATTTCCCCCTCTAACCGAAGCCTTCTCCTACATACTCGTTCTTCCTCTATCTATTTCTTTCTTCCTCCCCTTCTTCTCCCTTTCTCCTCACTCTTCCTCCTCCTCCCCAAGTCCCCCCACTAGATCCAGCTGGCACTTGCGCCTCCCCTGACCTCCCGTCCCAGTGCTCCAGTCCTGCCTCTACCTAGCTCCGCCTCTGGCCTCCTGGCGCCGGTCGATGGCTTGGCCCCAGGCCGCTGCTCAGCCATGGTCTCCTCCTGGACTCTCCCCCGAGCTCAGCCCCTGGTGGGCTCAACCCCCGACCCACCTCCTACGAGCTCCACCTCCCTCCTGCAGCTCGGCGCCGCCTACCTCTATGCCGCCCTTTGGCCCAGCCCCTAGGCCACCACCCCTTCACTCCGGCTAGCCCGGCTCTAGCCACCATGCCTTCGACGTTGCCAGTCTCCCTCCTAGGTCGGTCCCCCTTGGCTCAGCTACCACCGGCGCCGCTACTCCATGCTCCTCCTGGTGCATCAGTGAGGGCGCCACCGCCTCAGTGGCGGACGTGGACGCAGCGGCGGCGGCGGCATGCCGGCACGCCTCAGCGAGCTCCATGGCAGCGCGACAGATGTCATCGGGGGTGGTGAGTGTGGTCGGGTCGACGCGGAGGCAGCCGAGCAGAGCCGGTGAAGTTGAGGCACGTAGCGCGAGTGTGGTGATGTCGTGCGTGCATGGTGGCCTCGGTGGTGGTGAAGATGCTGAGCCAGATGTAGATTTGTTGGGCCAGATATCCGGACTCCATCATCTTCGGATAGTCCGAGTTCATATTCATATTCGACGGATAGTGCGCTACCGTATTCGTATTCATTTCTGAAAAAATAATCCATATTCATTTCCAATCTAAGTCTATCCGAGAAAATCCAAGCCAAAACATTCTGTATTCGAAAATTGCCCGAATCGGTCAGAAACTATCTGATCTGTTTTTGCCCCTACTACCAACCAATCATTCCCCGTCCTCTTCCTCCTCCCCGATCACCTCTCTATGCACCTCCATGGAGGACCACGGGCAAATGCCAATACGAGCTCCTCTCTCTCTCTTTGCTCCTCTGTAAAGGACCAAGGGCGCATGACACACGGCCATATGAGCCTCTCTCTCTCTGCACGTCCATGGAGGGCTAAGGGTGAGTGGCACAAGGCTATATGAGCGTGTGAGCCCGCAGCAAGGGTGCATCCTGCCAGGGTTCTCGCTGCCGACATCCTTACCGCCGGTGAGAACCTAGATGGCTCCCCATCACCAACACCACCCTCTCCCCTCCTCCACCACCTCCCCTCTCTCCACCAACAACACCCCGTCCCCTGCCATGGCCAACGTTGCCCCTCCCTTCCTCTTCCTCCACTGTCGACACCGTCTCCCCTCTCTTCTCACGCCTAAATCTGGAGATGGTGACTGGGTAGGGACCACGTCAGCATGGCTCAGCGGGGCGTGATACGTGGTGAGCGCACGCGGCGAGGCGTGTCGGCATGAAACAGATACGAGGTGCGGGCTATGACAGCGCGGCTCAACGGGGCATGATGCGTGATAAGCGCGCACGCCTACGGTGGCAAAAACACGAAACTCGTCGAAACTGGTTGGAACTTCTCGAAACTTTTCATTAAAACTTGGTGAAACTTGTTAAAGCTCTTTGTCTGAAATTTGTTGAAACATATTGAAACATGGTGAAACCTTTTGAAACTCTTTGACTGGAACTTGATGAAATGTGAGTTCCAAAATCTAAAATACGTTGAAACTTTAGCTTGAAACTTTCTTAAAAGCTTCTGAAAACTTCTAGAAATACGTGAAACTAACTAAAACTTGAAACTTTTCAAATATTTTAGTGAAATTTCTTAAAACTTCATGACACGTATAGCTACACCGTTGTCTAGTCGCCTCCTTAAAAAAAATCCTCAGACCAATATCATATATTCCAAAGAGGGCCTTGGTGTTGACATATTGATAGGCACAATTTTGTGATTACATTGTTTTGTACGAATGCAAATGGAATACCCCATAATTGGCTATACGAGTGACTGGACCAAAGCTGCAGTATCGCTAGTTCATCGAGTGCTCTGCTCTGCTAAGCTGCTTCCGTCCGGCCAATCAAAGGAATTGCTCGAGCCATCATGACACGAGCCCTGCAAAAGAAAGGGAAAAAACAAAAAAATTGGCACGGGGACCGGCTCTACAACGCATAAAAGATCGCAATGTTTTGAGGAGGCAAAAGGCCGATGAAGCGATTGGTTCCTTTCGCCGGGACATGCACTGCGGGAGCTGACGAACACGGTAAAAAGGCGCCGTGTAATGATCATCTCGCCATGGATGGAGATCATTCGTCCTGTGGATCAGATCTATCCATTCCATCCTAGCCAAAAAGAATGGGTGTGGAGAGTGTGTCTGAAAGATTCGTGCACGCTTGTGGACTCCTTCATGCATGTGTAGAGAGTGGCATCTTTTTGGTCAGGGTGCGTGCCACATTGGATGCTTGATTTCTTCATGAGGACCAAGCGAACTGCGTAGGGATGTATAATTACACCAGAGCAAGATGCACGATAGAAGTAGGGAAGTATTAGGCTACTACTAGCAGGAACAGGAACAGGACTAGCTAGGCAGAATGGCGTATTTTCACTGGAAGGTGCAGGTTACGCCAAAGCAAACCGTGCGAGTCTGAGCTGTGCTTCTTATCATTTTTCAGAAGAGAATTACACAGTACTACTCCACTGTGCTCTTCAGCAACTCTGCTATAGACGACGAGGTTAATTTTTGACAGGCATTCTCACCATGCTCTCTGCAGGGAGCGCACGCTGGCGCTGCGGTGCAGAGAAAGGTTGTCTCTGTGCCCGCTAAGCAAGCCAGCCTGCAAAGCTGGACCTGGCTGCACAAGTTGCAGGCCACTCGCCACACGTTGCAGAACAGTTTCTTGCGTGTTCCACTGAGAGGCACGCACGCACCGATGGGAATATGCATTAGGCAAAAGAAACCAGTGACGCGCAGTGCGCACTGCACTGCAGCTGCAAGGTGGTAGAGATGAGGTGAAAAGATGGCGTGGGGAGAGACACGCCGATCTGCCGAGGACGAACAGGGTTTCGTTTTGCTCCGCGCGGTTTGCAGCGCTAGGCTGCGCCGTGCCGTGGGTGCGTGCGTTTGAGGCTGCGCCTACAAACATGGGCCAGACAAGGTGGGCGTGCGCTACCTGCGGTCTGGGCCCAACGTGTGCTCGGTAAAAGCCTGCCTGGAGTGGTAAGCCGTCGCTAGGGGTGTAAATGGATTGAGTTAATTCTAATCAATCTGGTACCAAATTCGATTGGTATCGAATCGAGAAGGAAATAAAATATCCATTCGGATTCGGTAACGGTACCGGATATTGCGTGTCGGATTCGGTAACGGAATCAGGACAGCTATTATTTGACCGAATTACTTCGATAGCCAGATAGTTGACGGATATCTAGCACCCTAACCCTAATATCACTATATCAGTATACCCCTAGCCCCCAGGCGGCCAGGCCCCAAATCCTTCCCAATCCCCCATTCCTCCGGCGGATCATTGGCCATTCCCCTCCGGTGGCTCCGGCCTCCACGGCTGCACCTCCTGACCTACATACGCCGGATTCCCCATCGGCCGCCGCATCCACTCCGGGCACACCGCATCGCACACCTCCACAGTTGTTGGCACTACTATGCTCTCCGACACTGCTCACACACGCCTTCCTTTCTCTCCCAAGCGCTGCCCCCGCCCTCGACCGACGTCGCCGCAGAGAGAAGGCAGCGCCTCCCGTCGTCGCGCCCACTACTAGGTCTTCCCTCTAGATCCCTCTCCACCCTCACCATTGGAAAATTATTGTAGGATTTTCATGTGTCAATGCGTGGATTCTTTAGCCTTTTTCTTTAGAATTTCATGTTTCGGTAGCAGTCTTTTCACTTGTGCTGATCAGATCTTGTGGAGAATAGAAATTTTACATTCTTCTATGCTACTTGTGCTCTATTTTAGAGTTTTATGATACTAGTTCTTGTATTTAGCTGCTTGAGGTATGATTTTTTTGCTTAGGGCTCGTTTAGTTCTTGACCTGTCCCACCCATCTAATGGGGAGATGAATCTAAGATCAGTTCTACTTTGTTTTGAGCTGCCTACAAACTTGAAAAATGCATAGAGAAGTATATTAATTAATATGAAACTGCTAGAAATATGTCAAATGAATTTTTTGTGTATGTTTTTCCAGAATAAAATGTAGTCCATGATAAGCTTTGGATTTTTTTTGTTGGCACATATTCTTGAGTGCTTTCTTCTTAGCAAGAATATTATACATACTACTTGCATAGAGACTTAGAAGATTATTGAAAGCGGTAATGTGGTTGAATGATAGTGAGTAGTTTCTTGAATCTTTGCTCATTTAGTCATTTGTTATTTCCATCAATCAGTTGATTGATTCTTGTACTCATACAAAACAGGAAAAATAAATACTCTGTGAATTTTGATGGCATCTAAAAGTGGAAGTGTGGGTGTGGCTGCATCTTCATTTGCAACACTACTCAAGGGCAAACTATAGGTGCACCAACCATTGGCAGTGGCACGCAAGGGCAAGGTATAGAGGGTAGTCCTTCAGCTATACAAGAGAATGTAGAAGATGAGCATACTGCAAAGAAGCAGAAGAAGAGCACATCATCGGTTTGGGATCACTACACTAGGACTACAAAGACAATTGAGGTGGATGGAAAGAAGATTGTTGAATGTTGGGCACAATGCAACCACTGTAAATACAATGCCAGATGTGAGACCATCCATGGCACAACATGCTTTTGGAACCACTTGAAAAACAAGCACCATCTCAACCCAAGTCAGTAGGTACTCAAAGTAGAAAAGAATAATGAAGACAATACAACTATTATTGAACTATATAGGTATGATCAAGAAGCTAGCTTGAGAAAATTTTATTTAGCCATAATCATGGATGAGTACCCTTTGAATATTGCTGAGCATGAATATCTTGTTGACTTCATCAAATCCTTGCATCCTAGCTTTCCAATCAAGAGCCGTACAACCATTAGAAAAGAACTAATGGACCTCTTTTTACAAGAAAAGGAAAAGTTATATGAATATTTTAAAACCATTCAATGTCGCTTTAGCACAACTATGGACATATGGACATCAAATCAAAACAAGGGTATATGTGTGTCACTATACATTGGATTGATGATAATTGGTAAATTCAGAAAAGAATTATCAAATTCATGCATGTAGAAGGACGACACACATGTGCTAACTTATCTTATGCGTTTACTACCTGTGCCATGAGGTGGAATATTGAAAAGAAGTTATTTTCCTTATGTTTGGACAATGCATATGCAAATGAAGTGTGTGTAAAAGATGTCCTTGCTGAAATTAAAAAGCAAAGTCCGCTAATATGTGATGAAATTAAAAGGCAAAGTCCATACAAAATTGATGCTGCACTATTGCCTCTTGAAATTATGGAAACATGGTAAGTTGCTATATAGATGAAGCTTGCTGTGATGTTCCTTGGGTCATAGACGTAGATGCCTAAGTGCATTTATTTTGGCATGTGCAGAGGGAAGGGAAAGATGTACCAGAGTTATTGGTTGAATCACATGAGAAGAGGATGAGAGTGGCTGAGGAGTTTGGAAAGACAGAACAAGAGGTTCAATTCTATTCTTATGATCTTATTGAATGTTTCTGTCATTTTAGATCAGCCATGTTTTGAGGATAGGTATCTCACCTTTATATTGCCTTTTGATCTTGTTCAAATTTATCGCACGTCAGCTAGCTTTTGGTTCATCATATGAATGCTTTTCATATTTTACATACCTCTATTCTCAGGGCTAGAACCTACAGGCACCACATATAGTTTCTCATAAAAATATTTCTATTACACAGTTACCTGATTGAACCTACAACATTTTCAGTAGTGTTTTTTTACATTAGCCATCCGAAAACCTCTTCAATCATAAGTCTATATTTGTTCTCTAAGCATGGACAAGCCATAAGCGTCACCTGCTACTAGACACCCTTTTAAACTGCATTTTGCGTTGGTTTGATAGTCTCTCCAAACATCTAACTGGCAACTGAAGCTTCCAATCCCTGTCACTCATATTGACTTCTTTGTCATGTAGGAACTTAACATGAACGTTGATGCTCAAGCCAACTTTGCTGCTGAACCTCCTGATATGAAATTATTCTCAAAACCTCACTTTGCTACTGCACTTTTGTTTGGAAGCAAGTTGGTCATAACTCAATATGATCTCTTCATTCTGGTAGCAAAATTGACGTGGCATATTTTTTTTTGCACATTGTTGATTAAACTTATGGTGTGCTATTGTCTTTTTTGCGATTTGAGGTTTAGCCGGAACTAATCATAATGTCGATAATCAATTTACCACTTATATTGAACTTGTATTATGCCGGAAACTTATGTTGAATGTATCATTTTGTATGCACATGCTATCCATTTATATTATCCGTTGTCCGGTTTGAATCCGTCAAGTATCCGCCCCGATATTACCGTTTCTAAAAATTTGCGTATTCTGAATTCGTATTCGTATCCAGACTGATCGTATTTGATACCAAATCCAGAAAAAAAATATGAATTAGGTTATAGTATAAACAATATTCATTCGAATCTGATCCGATTGTATCCCTAACCGCCACAAAACACACGTTCCCCATCATTGCATGCAGATTGCGTTGATGCTGCGCGGTGTGCGACCTAGCTAATATATGGGCCACATAGTGGAAACCCAGAGCTGCTAGCACCAGTAAATAAGCATAAATCGCTGATTCACTCAATCACCAATCGCATCAGTACGACAGCCGAATGGGACAAGATTACTAAGAGTTTAGTTTGGGTTGTGGGAATCGATCGATGCATCAATGGGGTGTATGGTTTTGAGAAACGGAATGGGTCACCACCTCAGCGGTGTGATCCGGCGGACGTATGGATATTTGTATCTGTAGGGAATTACACGTACCATTTCCTGCCTGTATGATTGTATTTTTTAGGAGGATGCATGATTGTCTTTGTATGGACGTGTTACGCATGCAGGCAACTTTGTTCAGTCCTTCAATTGTCAAGAGCAGCTCAAGGGGCCAAGGCATTACGATGAGATCGACTTTGTCGATCTGAAAATTGTTCCAGAAGTCCATTACAGAGCGGAGAGCCGGAGTCATTGCTGTTAGGCAGTGGCGGAATTAGGATTTGGCTACGTCCCGGGCTAAACTCTAACCACATAAAACTAACGCCAATTTATACCCACACCACGGCATAACAAAAATGCATCATTGATATGAAACTTGAGTTCAACGCTAAAACATAAGTCAATAAGGAAAACATAGTAAAACATAAACAATGTAGCATAGTGGAGATACAATTTAATTACCTAAATAACAAAGATTTGCTTTATATCCTATCCCACCATTTCTTCATTGATAGCTAGACATGAACCAAAACCTACAAACAAACATATGAGAGTAAATCAAACAGGTGTATGAATAAATACAAGAACAAGAATTTTACAATTGTAAGAAGCTAACTTACCACTAGTACAAGATAGTTGTTTACATTTATAAATACAAAAGTCTTGGTCCACTTCATTTTGTATTCACTATTAACTCCTACAGAATAATTTAAGGTAAGACATCAATAACCATTACGAAACCAACAACAACATCCAACATGCAATAAGAAATAAGCTATTATATACTTTCATAGCTTGACATGAATCAAGAATTACAGACGGAAAATTGGCTTGCATGTAAACTACTACTTCAACATATAATTTCAAAAACTACTTCAGCATATACTCCTACAAATGTGAATGACCCATCCTTCTAATTCACTAACAGACTGATTTCACACCAGATCTGGAACACATTGAAACATATATCAAGCTAACAATCCTAACTTTGATACAATTCTAGTCTCCAACCATTTCTATACTAAACAAATAGCTTCCTACTTCTAGACTGGCATCAAAATCTGATATGATTATGTCATGAGAACTAACAACTCACACCGAAAGTGCTTCCTTTGATTCCCTATCCCAGTCTTCCTAGAATAGTTCTGGATCCTAACAAACCCCTTAGTGCTAAATCAAGTGCAAGTAGATAAGAAGACGTGCTCTTTGTTCTGAAGGTTACTTCCACTACCACTATCTATAAGATTATAAGCAAGAACATTTAACACCGCCTCTTTCCTGTACCTGGGCACCTGCACACATACATGCTCCCTACCCTCTCATGCTCAACGCACGCCTTGCAAAACTCGAGCACACGCCTTTGCTCTTCATCCCAGCAAACCAGCCTGCACGACGGCACCGTGGCCACGTGCAATGCCTCCTTAATCGCCTGCATCTACGCAGGATCTGCAGGGCACAGAGAATTTTTCATCCAACCCCAAACAAAACAACGCGGCGGCTGGCTAAAACGGGAGTTCAGAGACTTGCCTCATAGGTTCCACTTCGGCTTCTTGGTGAGGGCAGCCGGAGGCACCGTGGGAAGGGGCGACACCGGCGCTGGCCGCCTGGCCTGGAGGTGGGCGGCGTAGGCCAGGAGGAGCCGAGGAGGGGCACCGCCGCGCCGGGGTGGGTCGGGAGGCCAGGTGGCGCCGGGAGGCGGGCCGGGATCTGAGACGAGGCGGAGGCGACGAGGTGGCGGAGATCTGAGACAAGGCGGAGGCGACAAGGCGGCGGAGATCTGAGACGAGGCGGAGATCTGAGACGAGGCAGAGGTGACGAGGCAGCGGAGATCTGAGACGAGGCGGAGGCGACGAGGCGGCGCTGGTGATGAGATCTGCGGCTGCTGCCTGCTGGGCTAGGGTTCTGAGCTAGCGGCGAGCGCGCGACGCGAGATGCTGAGGCGCTGAGTGGCGAGCGCGCGATGCGAAGTGGGCCGAGCGCGTGAGTGGGCCGCGCGGAGAGTGGTGGGCCGCTAGCTTAGGGCATCTTAATTCTAAAATATGTATGGGCTACCTGGGCTAAATAGTACCAATAATATCTCGGGCTGGGCTGAAAATACCTGGGCTATATACTGTGTATTTTTCACGCTCCGGGCTAGAGCCCACCTTGCCGGGAGCCCAATTCCGCCCCTGCTGTTAGGATCACATACTGTTCATGAGATCTGACATGAGATTTACAGTACAATGCTAATATGTTCAGCTGTACATGCAGGGCAACTTCTAGATTCAATTCCACATAAATACTCTTCATCCGTTCATCGTATGACTGAATATCACTTGGAAAACCTACCATCCTACATATCGATTAGTATGTTCCGAAAACCTAGATCATCACTCAGACTTCAAGTGTAAGTTAATAGAGGTATTTTGAAAAAATTCACCTTAGAATTAGGGAAGTTTCCAGTATCTGGGTAGAAAATAACACAAAGGACCCAAAAAGGGCAACCCCGCCACACCATGCCATGCACCAAGCTGAGCTAGCACGCACAGTAGCACAATTCATCACGTCGTTCCTTACTTTAAAGCCATCATTCGATCGGCCAACTTTACCCGGCCCGGAGCCATCGAGAACGTGGAGCTAACCGTAACGCAACAGTTGTTACTTGTAAAACCACGTGGTGGAAGCTTTGTGAGAGTTATAGTATTTAATATTATTTATGCTTTGCATGTGTTAATTGAGTTTGATTTTTGTGAGAATTTACATTGTAACATGTGCTTTTTGTAGCAACGGTCAAACCAGTTTGGAACGGCATGCATGGCGGTCTGACCGGCTTACTAGCCGTATTCAGACCGGCCCTCTATCAAGTTGTTGAGTGTATTCTGTGGTTTTGATTGTGAGTCATGGCAGTGTCCATGCAGTGTTAGTTATGATGTGTCCATGCAAGTATTAGTCATGGGGTTTTCATACAAGGGTTAGTCATGGTATAGGTCCATGCATATGTTTTACTAATTGAGAGTCAAGTGCATATTATTTATGTTCGGATCGATTGCTTTGTCTTTAATGTACATGTGCTTTGATGATGGATTGCGGCCAGCAACAGGACCGAGGCTTGGTGGCCATGGAGTGTCATGTAAGTCCAAGGGGAGTATCATCTCAAACCAAAAGCATGGAAGAAAGATGTGAATCATTAGGTGGCAATGCGTGCATGTGGTGTGCCAATTGGTCTTATGTGTTTTAAGTGGTGACGGTTCTTGGAGCAAACATATGATCTTGGTGGCAAGTATTGGGCACCACGACTACGATGTGATGTTGGTGTGCCCTGGGATTCGGGCATTTCAATTGGTGATAGTCCCAGCGTAAACGTACGATCTTGACGACAAATCATGAGCACCACATCATTCGTGAAGACTTGTAGATGGCAATTATGAAAATTGTCTAACTTTTCAAGTGGTGATGGCCTCGGCTCGGGCGTACAATTTTGGCGACAAGTCATAGGCATCGCATTGTTCGTGAAGGCCAGTGGGTGACAATTATGAAAAGTGTTTAATACTAGGTGGAGTGGCAATTTGCAAAACTCGATGCTGGCCTAAATGATTTAGGTCATGTTTTTATGGATAGAATGTCTTATTGGGCTATTTAGAGCCTTTGGGAAGTCGTGCTTTGAAAACATGCAAGTGTGTAATTCCAAACCCGTTTGTATGTGGGTTATCAGGTTTTCCCATATGTAAGTGGCGTGATCCACTAAAAAGTGGCTACTTGTTAGAGTTAAGTGGGAGGTGAGGAGCCTCTACTATATATGCCTTGTATTGAGTTAAGTCATGTGAGACACTAAGAATAGAGATAGGGTTTCCTTGTGTTGGAGACTTGTGTGTATGTGTCTTAAGCTTATAGCTCTTTTATCCGAAGGGATTAGCTATAATACTTTTCTCTCTAAGTGAAATGAATATCTAAAGTTTGTCCATGTGAATTGTACTATGGATCTCCTCTTATACTTTTGATTTGCTTGGCTTTCGCATTTGGATTTATCTCTTCTTGATTTGTTTTGTGCCAAGGACGTGTAAGACATGGATATATCTCCTGGAGATAAGATCATATCCATCTAGTCATGATCTAGAGAAAGTTCTTGAGTTTACTAAGTTTTCCTTAAGAGATGTGATTTTGGGATTTTTGCTCTTATGGGTATTTTGGGTTAAATTCATGCTGTAATTTAGCTTGTTATCATATGTAAGAACCCATTTAAGGTCTCTTAGATTACCTAGGACTTATGAGCAAGAGCAGATTGAGGTTTCCCTTTTTTTTTGCCTCATTTTGGTGCAACTTTTCTTCAAATGGAAAAAAGATCACAACTTTGGCAATGATTCTCTCAATCATTGGTTGGAATATGATCGTGACATCCTAGAGAAGATGCATAGTCTTTTGAATCATCGGATCAAAAGTTACATAGATTCGTGGTTTTGAAATTATGCTGATTTTACTGTTCACCAGTCTTACCGTCCCTAGCTAGAGGTCTAACCGCCCCTAGCTAGAGGTATGGTCGATGAGTCTCTGAATTTCTAGAATTTTGCCTTCTTTGGCTCAAGCCTTTAGTGAGTTTTTAAATTTATGTTTCCGCTTTATGTTGTTATTCATATTTAGGTGAAGATTTCAAAAGTTATTCACCTACTCTGACTTGTCCTACTCTGCCTCGATCCTTGTTTACAATTCGGCCAAGAGAGAAGCATGTATGTGACGCAACGTATCTCCTCATGAGGCACCACTCATGAGATCTTCTATTCTAGCTACCAGCTTCTAGCTTCTTAATTTTGTGCTTTTAGTGTTTTGGTTTTTTTTGATTATTTTTGTCTTTCCTTTTTCTTTTATTCATTTACATTGTCCGTCATGATATAACTTTTTTTAAAATTTAATTATGCTGAAAAACTATAAGTAGATGTAATGCACTTTCAACTAATACAATATAAAATAAGTTATAAGACAGAACTTATAAGCATAAATGAACACTTAAAAGACAGCCCGACGAGCCACTGTGCCCACCACCTTTCGGAAGCGAACGGAACAGCGTGTACCACCTGCTATGTACAGCCACAACATTTGCTTTGCTTTGACGTTTGTGCCTACAAGTGAAGAATCAACGGCCTTGCTACATGCACAGAGCCAAAACACTGTTCTTGCCCATGTTTGAAGTTTTTTGCGGTATACAGAAATATACTGCAGAAACCCTAATTTGGTCAAGTCGCCCAATGGGAGGCGATAGATCTGTCGCTCAATCATTAGGCGGCGCATCGATCGCCCTCCCATTCATCATACCTCATACAACAAAAATAGTGAAAATTGGTGGGACCTCACACATCAAAAGCCTTCAGAAAAAATTTGAGCAATTTCGCCACGGGGCGCAATTTCTTGCAACATGGATGGTGGGATTGAAAGCTATAACTTTTGATCCGCGAAATTGCTCAAATTTTTCTGAAGGCTTTGGATGTGAAGAATAGCCCACCAATTTTCACTATTTTTGGCGAAGGTTTGATACCTTTAGCTCAACCGTTGGCGCTGCATTAAAGTCGCCCAATGGTTGGCACCGAGCCTTCCTCGTTGGCACAAGTCCACGGGAGTATATTTCTGTATTCGAATAAATGGATTATCCGTAAAAATTCTGTTTGAACTTGGGTAGTCTGAAACCCTAATGTGGTAGGCAGGCGGCGATAGATCTGATACGGCATCATCATACCTCATACAACCCTCACACTCGCACAGCTTGGCGCATCTTGCAAGCAAAGCGGCCGCGATACGTGTTGCGCAGCGCAGCACGCGCGCGTGGTTGTCCCATTCAGCGCATAACTTGTCCCATTCACGCATAACTTTGCCCTGCCCGATACAAGTTGGGTTAAAGGAAGAATTTTTTGTTGGATTTGGCCGTTTTTAGGTCACCATGCGGTGAGATCTAAGGTACCAACGCATCAGAGGAATACATAGTCACCATATGATCAGGGTCTGTCGCATGGTCACCGTGCGACCATGGTCGCTGCCACACGGCCACCGCGCGATAGAGCTCGATGCCGCACCGTGGTAGTGTGGCAGGTGATTAGCCATCATTAGCCCATGATTAGCAGTGAATAATCCTCTATCGCATGATGGTTGTGTGGAGGAGGTTGGTGCTGCACGAGCTCGTGCAGTGGAGGTGGGCCCAGTGTGTTTTTAGTACATTTAGCATGCATGCAAACAAAGTCAATGGGCCAAAGGCCATTTTGTTGCTTTGCAAAAAAGCAGTGCTCATGGCATGCACAACGAGGAGATAAACCACCAAAAGAGAGGTGGCACCAGTGCTACCTCCAACCTGGCCATCTACTACATGCTTTTGTAGTTGTAGAGTTGGGAGCACTTCCCTGTTGAGCGTTCGGCCTTCGAGTCCAATGCACCTATACACCAAGTTCGTTGACCCGATAGATGGACCCACTATGGGTTTTCGATGGACTGGTGCTCGTCTGAG
This sequence comes from Dendrocalamus sinicus, assembly GCA_036346575.1. Taxonomy (NCBI): domain Eukaryota; kingdom Viridiplantae; phylum Streptophyta; class Magnoliopsida; order Poales; family Poaceae; genus Dendrocalamus; species Dendrocalamus sinicus. Next base: position 31,199,758 of record CM070662.1, read on the forward strand.
CTAGACTAAGGACAGACTGATGAGGTGCTACTCATTGTGGAACAAGTTCGAGTCGTTGGACGATAATGACATCATCTGGGCTTTATGGACTTTAGAATTCGTGCAGAGGGTAGCGCCACACGGGCTGTCCGTGCAATGCATCCAGGACACTGTGTTTATGGGCGATGACTTGTCATATGGTGTTCTCACACATGGTGAAGGCTTACACACTGCAGCGTGTAATACGACAGTTCAGTTTGTACCAGATCGTGCCCCCTCCAGATGGCATGTTCCTGCAGCGAGTCATACCCCTGTGAGTCAAACTCTATCCGAGTAATATTTACACTTCGTATGTCTTCTTTTGTAACATCGATCATTCCAGAAAATTTAGGCAGATGAGGGTAGGTCGCCATGCTATGGGCTGGCAGGCAGTGCAGCAGGAGTGGACGATGGCATGTATGGATAGGACGCACTTGGATATCGTAATGGAGCAGTGTCCGTACAACGAATACCTAGACTGGTACATACCACAGTCGTGTGGAAGACTCACAGCTCCTTCACCAAAGTGCCCAGAGTAGGTGACGCACAACAATAGCCTACAAGACTCGTTCGATTGACACAGCACTTCGCAGCACCATGACACCGTAAGACACTTGCAACCTCTTATCGTTTCATTGATAAAATTTGTACTACTCGTTAAAGAACCTATTTTGTATGTTACTTTAGTTAGAGTGGGCACAGCGCATCACAAGCACGTCTAAAACCGCCATCAGTAGCCTAGACACACTACTGGGCTTGCAGAAAACTTTCAAGTACATCCTATCGCAAGCCAAGAAAACAATAAACTACCTGAGCTATGACCATTCGACGAACCACGCCGTGTGTATCGGGCACCCAATGGGGCACTGTGCTCACTCACCAGGTCATCGCGACCTAGCAAGTTCGGCCAGCATCATAGTGCTACCCATCAGTCATCTATGGGCCAGATTGACGAGAAGGTAAGTTACATACAATCTAAGTTTGTTTTTTTGTTATGTCTTATATTCCGCTAACATGAACTCGTTCTCCCGCTACAGGTCCATTATCGATATGCATCACTTTTACCCTCCGCACCCATACACAGACTACCGTTCTCTGTCGGTTATCTTTGCTACACATCCAAAAGGTACGAGACTCACATTGTTCCATGTTGCAACCTTCAATTCAACATGGGGGTGACGGCCTGTCCATTGATGAGGATACGGGCCTCTTGGCTGCTTCCAGGGAAAAGTACACAGAGTTAGGGTTTGGAGCGTACGCAGGGAAGAGCTCAACGTTCGAACCATACGCAGGTTCTAGAGCATACGAAGGGTTTAGAGTGTACGCAGGGTAGATCTCCCCCGGCTTTGCTAGCACATTGTATGGTGAATGCCAGAGCTCATCCACACGACCGAGATTTCAAGAGCCCCTCATTTAGAACTTCATCTCTGGCAGCCCCCAGTTTGGCATGTCTTAGTAGGATGACATCGATGCTTACCATACCTAGGTTGCTCTAACTCAGCCTACAGGTGCACCACCGGCCACTCAACAGACTGAACGGTCTCCGTATCTCCTCCGATTCGACATGCACGCTTCAGACTAGTTGTCAGATCCCACAGGACATACTCGATGAAAGACAAGGCCACGCTCGCAGATGTAGATGCGATGAGGAGACAGTAATGGCTCAGATGAATGAGCCATATCGTATCCCGTGTTGTGTATTTTTCATACTGCTATATCTGTACAATTTTAGATAATATAAAATTTTGAAAAATTACACAATCAAGTTCACTGTGTAAGGATCCTTCAAATAAACTTTCATTATTTTTTGTGCTAATTTCCTACATTAAAAAAATTCCTACAGATAGTTTACTTAAATGATTTTTAAAGTAAAATTCAGAATGGATAAAATTACGAATAAATTATACAATGTAGTATGCATCATTGGGAAGCACCACGAAAAATTTCATAAGTTTTTAAGCTTATTTACTATATCTAAAAAATCTACATGCACTATAGATAAACAAATTTCGTAATTATGCTATTAAAGTAATTAATGCAAAGGCTAATCACCTGCCGTACAGTCATTGCTGCGGCATCAGGCTCTGCCACATGATGGATGTGCACAGTGACCTTGGCCGCACGGTGGCCATGAGGCAGGCCTTGGCCGCATAGCGGCCGTGTATTTCTTTAACATGTCGGTATCTCAGGCCTCGTCATATGATGATCAGATGGTAAAAACATTATTTTTGTCATCGCCAGGCGACAGATTCTATTACTGTAAATACGTCTCAAAAACTCGTTAAAGGATCTTTGGCTTGTTTTATTGATCGATAACGCAATCTTCTGCTGCTAATATTGGGAAGTGCTAATGAGCATTTGAGTATTTTTTTGAATTGAGGGTACTTAGATTTTGAGACGTTAGATCTCTATCTAATGGATTCGCCCTCCAAAAATTGAATCTACGCCGTTAGATCTCCATCCAATAGATTTTTCATACCATCCCTCTAAAAAAAGTATAAGTGCTCTGAATCCAGAGTGTTGAATGGAGATCCAACGTCTAAAAAAATCTGAGTGCTCTCAACCTAAAAAAACACTCGATACACAGCACCGCTAATATTTGACTACTACAGGAGTTCTGTCTCTGTCGGGTGGACCTAGCAGGTAGCGTACCAGACAGGATAGGATCCGACTCATGTCTACCGAGTCATGCGTCGGATCAACCGGCATGCCATGCACGGAAGGGTTTTTCATGGGGATGCCTCAGGTGAGGCCCTGTCCATACGATTTCTTCCCGCCATGCACTAGCCTCTCTCCCCCCTCCCGTTGAGTGCCCAAGCTAAGCTAAAGGTAGTGCATGGATACCTTTGGAGCCTTACTGCTAGCTGCTGCGGCCAGCAGACCACGGAACCGATGTCGTGGTGTCTCTTCAGGACTTTAGGCGCCAGCTACCAGCAGCACCTTTCAGGCTTCCTCCTTTGCTCGCTTTCCAGAAGTTGGGAGTCGAGGCATCTGCTACCTCTGTGTGCATTGCAAGCTAGCAGCTGGGCAAGAACATGGGCGACCCAACGCCTTGTCGACTGCAAAGGAAAGAGAGAAACGGACCCTATGCGGTGCCGATCGATCGCTGCTGCGCCGCTGCTTTCCTAGCTCCGGCCCCGGACTTGGTTCGGCCCCCCAAAAAAAAACAACACGGGCCCACGCTCTTTTGCCACTGACAAAAGGGCCGGCTCTGCATTTTGTCGCATCCGAGTATAGGGCTTCCCGAGAACTGCGTGCCTCGGTTCAGTCGTTTGCTTCAGAGTCCAGCCTGCATGCTTTAATACGTAGCAGAAATCAACTTCTCGCTGCTTTCGGAGCGACAAAAGTTTCTCAGGTGTCAACTTGAACAAGTACTGATGTTCAGCTGTTCATGATGAATCAAAGTACAAGATTGTTAAATCGGTTTAGCCAAACAGGTATAGATAGCGGTGCAACCAGCACCAGCAGTACGTATGCTATGGAATTGTGGATCATTCAACTTGTGCTGGCGCTCCATTTGGGGAGGAATATGTGCCCGAAAATGACCTCGAATGAATAACTGTCAATTATTTGGATCGTTTCAGTCTTAACCTCCCCACTCTTTGAGCGAATCTCGCAAGATAGGCATCTCAATCGGGTTAGGCCTCGCTCGGTTGGGCTAAAAAACAGTGATTTATGGCTAAAATTGTATTATAGCTGGCTGAAATTGCACTGTAACTAAAGATATCTTATTTGATGTAATTAAATTCAAAAAATTAAAATTACGAAGCCTCTGCGGTGCCGATCGATCGATCGGTGCTTGAGCAAGTCAGCAAAGGTGTTGCTTGCATGCACTTGGGCATTGCTGCAGCAAATTGACTCTCCCGGAATGCTTGCATAGTTGCATAGACCAGCGAGCACGCAACCGCGACGTAGCGCATCGAGGATCACATCTTGTGCTCGCGGTAAAAGTCGGGAGGTGACAGAAAGGACTCGGGAGTCAAAAAGTGTTCCAACCTTACAGCACACGGTGCAAGCACATCCCTGGCATATTTCACTCGCTTGTTCACACACGCGCATACATACGCACGTATGGCTAGCTTGCAAAAAAGTTAGTACAGAAAAGGCGTAGCTACGCGTGACTCGCACTACGCTGGGGCCTTCGTGAGTCGTGGCTGCGTCCGTGATCCAAGCGGCAGAAGGCAAAAGAAGTAGAGATGTTAGATTACGCGTGATTGTATATATGGCTGGGTTTCCACTTTCCAGTTGAAACTCATGAAACGTCAAATTAAAGTCTAAAACTAGATTGTTTGACCCATGAGAATTGCGCGGTGTAGCCTAATATTTCACTTGGAGCACGCCTGTGTGTCTGTAACCGCAAGAAAACATGTTAGGTGTTTCTAGGGTATATGCATCTCTTTATCTTTTGAGTTTATGTACTTTGCAAATAGCATTAATATAAGTTGTAGTTAGGGTCGACCACATTAAGATCAATTTTTTTAAAAAAAATTAAAGCATATTTTTCTTGTTTCTGAGAGCCTTTAACCCATATCATCATCTTTTATTATGTAACAGATAATTCTGTACATTGTGAAATATAAAGCCTGTAGTTTGTCAATCTTGTTGTATGCTATCCATGTTTCGTCATTGGTTCATTATGTCTCTCTCTCCCACGCTTACAATTCTTTATACTGAGGTCCTATTTGGAATGTGTGGATTTTTCAAGTTCCTATGTGAATTGAGTTGTTTCATGTGAGCAGAGTTAACTATTTTCTATTTTCTTTCGAAGCTATTCATAGAGAAGTAGTTAAAGAAAGGAGATTCCGTAATGGATGTAAGTAATCAAAGCAAGGCTTGTCGAGGGGGTACACATACAAATTTAATTGTTGTACCAAGTTTCAGGGAAGGGAAAGATCCCAAGTGCTACTGTTCACATACACCCTTGATGTCCTGTACATGCCTGTACGCACAACTATTCTCTGATTCTCTCCCAGACTATCTCCCCAGTAAGCCAGAAAAGATCGCAATGCAGCTTGGCCATTGCAACAATACCAAGTGTAACGAGATGCCCCCAAGTCAAACAAAAAAGTGTCATTTTAGACATTGCTAGAGTACTAGAAAACAATTTTTATCATTAGTTTCGATTTTAATATCTTTGTAAAATATAATAAATTTAACATTATATAAGTTCTTTTTTTTTTACTTTGGAGACAGATCTTCCTGTATTATCTTCATACAGCTAACCTGGATTATGACAAAGATGTGATAGGTCCAAATTTGAGTAATTTGACTGCATACATCCCACGGTGATTGACAATGTCCTCCAAACGTGTGTCATTAATGGGTGGATTCTTTTAGACTTAGGGCTTAAATATTTGAATTATGTCTGTTCGTGAGAGTTAGGACGTATAAAAAAATTGTCGCATGTGATTTTGGCCGATATAGCTAAACTCAATATACTTTTTACTACAATCTTCCTATTGATCCTGTCTTGAAAAACGTACCGTTCAAAAGCTAGTTACTGTAGACAGTACAAACATAAGTCACAAATAAGCATATTAGAACCCACCCATTGAAGCGGTTAGAAAACTACCTCAAAATGAACTGACACTTTTGTTATGAAACTGAAAAGCAACTAACACAATACGATTTTGCTGCTCATTTATGTGCAGATGAGCAAACCAAGCCTATGTAATTATCATGCTTACCAGTTGTTTGTAAGCCTCTGCCTATGAATAATAAACTCCTATTGATCACCAAAAAAGAAAAAAAACAACAGTAATAATACAAGATACAAGCTAGTTAAGCTTTTGACCTCGCATCAATTACCGATAGATAAACAAACTGATATATAGGAAACACATCTACAACGTAAACATACTGTAGTTTGAATGTCCTAAGAATAGCTGATGCAACATTTTTTATATACAAATAACTGTTCCAACTTGAAACACTTTCTTCTGAGAAAATATGGGCTGTAAGGGCTCTAAGAGCCATAAAATAGGACTATGAATTTGTGCTACTTGGATATACATAGCTCACAATCCAAACCGTTAAGGAACCAAATGGAGGTTTGGAAGCTTGTAGATAGAACACTAAGACCCCTTTTGGCTCCTAGGTATTGAGGCCGGAATCATGGAATTGGAATTGGATTCCAAGGTTGAGGGTGTTCATATGCCACTAGAATTAGAATAATTGATTCCACCCCTAATTCCAAGTACTCAGGCCACATGTAAGGCCAATTCTTCCCCTCCCCACATCAATTGTCCAGAATCCATCGATGCGCGAGTCACAACACCTCTCGTGATTCCTCTTTCCCCGCTGTCAACTCGAGGCAAGCCCAACCTCCCCGCTGCACTCCCTCTCCTCTCCCCTCTATTTCACTGCACCACCTACAGTCGCGCGACCCCCGCCACTCTACCTTTGGTCCATTGCATCGAGCCGCCCTCGCTCTGGTCACCAACATCGACCGTCTTCAAACTTTACCTTAGCCTTAGCATGGGCTAATTGGGCTAGTCCTCGCCGACGATGGCCATACTCTCGATGATTGAATCATCGATCTTATGAATAATAGAAAAATTCGAGCCTCGTAGAAGGATGAAAAGGGAAAATTTGGCCTTTATTACTATATAGAGATTACAACTTGCTCTAAATGAGCGATTATAGAGAAAAATACTACGTGCCGTAATGCGGAATGGTCTTATCATTGTTTTTTGTCTTCTCTCTAGGTAAGGCTTAAATAGCACCGAAGAGACGTCAATTGTTGGTATGAACATGCGCCTTGTCAATTCCTTCCTTCCGCACGTGTGAGCAATTGACGGTAGTGAGAGAGACCTAAAAATAACCATTTATCAGTTGTTGTTAGTGAGAGAGAGAGAGAGAGCCTTAGGAAACAACTACAGGGTAGTTGTTTTCAAAGATACTAGGCTAATCGTGGAACTGTTGCAGGAGTGGGAGTGCACGTGATCCGATCCTTAACCACACAAGACATCGCCTCAAGGGAGAACCAAATGTTAGATTATAAAGTTTCCAAGTAGCTGGTCGGGTATATGAACAGTGATCCTCCAACCAGGGAGTACTCAGGACTCGTAATAGCACTGGTCTAAGAGTTTTGGTTATGTATTAAATTGGCTCTTTAATGTATTATTTAATCCTCGCCACCTACCTTTGCCACTGACGTCGATGACACATATCTAGGCGTAGCCACACCCTTCTCTGATTTCCTCGTCTTCTCATGTGCGCCTCCCTCCTTCTTCCTTTTTTTCCCAAAAAAGGTGAGTGTGGGTGTAGAGTGGAGAGATGTGTAGAGTGGATGCACTATACTCAATCTTAACTTAGTTTTTTCCTCTTTAATGTTCTCTCCCTCCCCGTGGTGCCTTATAGGCCATATTTATAACCATGACTGAAGGTGTTTACATAAATGCCCCTCTTGAGGTCTTTACTAGTGGGGAGCCAGCATGTCATTTCCTTGGCATGGCCTATGTGAGCCTACCTTTTAGTTACATGCATACTTGGGCTTGTGTATGGTGGGTTGATTGGGCCAAGGTGGGGCCACTCCCCAATAGTAAGCTCTCATGAGCAAGGAATTCACAACCGATAAGCCAAAAATCATGACTTCGTGCTTTGGCCCCCTCTATCCCTTGAGCCCACTGTTGCGATCCGTCGATAGTCTATGGCCTTAACTGGACCATCCAGGTGATGGGCAAGTCCTGGGACCACTTCCGAGGGCTATCCTGATTCATCGAGGGCCTCATCCATTCGACAGATAGGCTTCACCGCAGGACCCATCCATCCGATGTGTTTGCTCCGCCCTTGAGAGTCATCAAGATGGCCAACGAGCTTCCCCCTCGTGTCCTCGAGGTGAAAGACAGCCTTCTCTGCTTAGGCCTTAGGTACAACAAGCAGCCCTTCTCCTTGAAACCATCGGAGGCCTGTAAGAACCTTCCCCTAAAGGTTTGGCCCATGCCCTGTGCTCGTGCCCCTGTATCTCATCGCTTGGGATATCGTGCTAGCCTCATTACTTGTCCCGAGTGATGGTGACCTATTGCCGATCCCATACACATGGCCATTATCCATCGGAGGGAACATGAGCGATTGTAGCAGGTATGGGGGTTGCATATCTCCTAAAAGACGCACATGCTACTATTATGAAGGCATAGGGGCGACCCGTATTCCCAAGTATCATTGCCATACCATACTCTTCCTTTCCCAACGTACTCTAGCTCTATTTGTCGTGCCTTTGGCCTTGCCTCGCCTCTTGCCGATGTACACCTTCTTGGGCGATCTTGCCGATCGCTTCCTTGCCCTCCTGTCAGCCGCCCGCGCAAGATCCCTAGGGCCACCATGACCCGTGTAGGTCAGCGTGCGCCGCGTGCAAGCCACAACGACCGTTTGGCCAACCTACAGCGCACGACAGTTTTGGTGACAGCGGTTCTATGAAATAAGGTAGGATGGACGTCATTGTCACCTCATCAAGCCGTGTTGGTACCAGTAGGTTTCCCGATGATCCACGGTTTGAGGTCCCAGCTAGGACGCGCTGGAGGGGAGCCGAGCATGTCGGGTCATTTGTCAACACTCTCGGGCGATCTCTAGTGATGGATGAGTTTTGGACACGTTGGTGCGAGACAACAAGGTCTGCAACTGGGGATCCATTCACTCCCCGGATAAGGACGAGGTGGTCCCTCGGCCGAATGACAATGAGGCCCTTGTGTTCGCTGCACACTTCAACACTGGCCTCTGCCTTCCCTACACCTCGCACGAGTGGTATCTCTAGAGGCTGCTATACGTGATCCACCACCAGTGTCCTAGCGTCTTGACCATAATACCTAGTCGTGCTCTCACGTAGTGCTATAATGGTGGCGCACTCACGTGCGGTGTGTTCCCCTTGCCTGCACCTCGCACCATGACCCCTGCAAATGTCCGTCCTCTCGGCTTTGTCCCGTTCCGCAACCGCGGCCCCTTCCTCTGTTGTGGCCCCAATCACTAGGGGTGGAGGCCTTGTGCACTTCCCCCTTTGATACTGAACAATACCTGCCTCGGGACCCTTTTCGTTATTTATGGGTTGCACCCTCCCTCTGGGTTGAGGGGTGGGCTTACCCGTCGCACTGCGCCCCATGACATTGACCTCACGCCTTACCGCATCCTCCTCGGTCCTTATGTGCTCTTCCATTTTGTCGAAGAGCTTGAACATTGTCTTTATGGGTTTTCGGGCATTGTAAACCACGAGAGGCCCCTTCTGAAGGCCTCAGATGGTGGCGTGTTGATAATTGTCGACTTGTTGATGTCTTTAACTTGGCATCTAACTTTCGCGAAGAGCTTGAAGTACTCTTGTAGCTTCTCTTCAGGGCATCTATTATTGTGAAGAGTTGGTCAACGTCAATCCGTTCTGTGTAGTTACCTTGGAGGCTATTGTGCATGAGATCGTGGACATGCACCCACACGTAGATGGAGCCAGGGCCGATCATGAAGAACCAGGATAGCATGACCCCCTGCAGGGCGAGTAGCGGCCCCTTGGCCTTCATCAAGTTGTCTCCTCCTATGGCTTCGATAGCCGTCTCATAGATGCATAGGAACTCATAGGGGTCGGTGTCACCTTGTAGGCCTCCACCGTATCTTGAAGTCCTTCAGCTAGACGTAGCACTGCAAGCCTACATTGAGGGGGACTTAGAGTCCACCAACCAGGGACGCTACGAGTGCTGGCGATGGCATCCAAACTCGCCGTCCCTTTCGCGATCGTCTCCATCGCGATGATGGCGGGGGTCTCCTGTTCCATGCCTCTTGCAGTTCTAGCATGGCCCTCCGCAGGTCCACCAGCTCCCCTTGCAACGTCCCGTAGATCGCCTCTAGCCCGCCACTGCCATACCTTGTGTTGGCACCAGGGTGGCCACAGCTCGATGTGTGTCAATGGCGAAGACGCCCGAGTCACTAGAGGTCACCATAGTGATGATGGGGGTACCAGAATTGCTTGGGGCTATCGAGGCAGGATCCTATCGTGATGCCAGACATGGCCACCCCAGTGTGTCGCTGCCACGAGGGTGGGGGCCCTCAACCACCGGCTCCATCACTGTCGCAGCCATGGTGCCTTTCCTTCATTTCGAGGTTAATGTCGCCTTCCTCTTCGGCGCCATCAAGCCTAGGTGGTTTGGTTTTGACTTGTGGCTTCTATGCCGATCTCTACGGGTGACACCAACTGTTGTGGTTATGCGCCAAAGAGTAGATACGGGAGCTTTGGGAAGCCTGAGAAGGGCACTCGGAGCCTAAAGTTCAAGAAAGGGGAGATGTGTAAAGTAGATGCACTATACTTAGTGTTAACTTAGTCTTTTCCTCCTAAATGTTCTCTCCTTCCTCACGGTGCCTTATAGGCCATATTTATAACCATAGATACAGGTGTTTACATAAACTAGTAGATTTACCCGCCTAGTTGTGCGGCTAGATATTGTGGTATAATTATCTTTGATATACAACTCTACTTTCTATAATTGAAGTAGAATTGTATTTATTATATAACTGTAATATCTATATATAATTAATCTGCACTGTTATAATCTAGTCCCACTAAAATAAGTGATGGAGATTATTCTCTTTTTCTTTCGATTAATGTGAGAATTTGTAGTATATTTTCTTTTTTAGGATTATTATGGGATTTTCATGTTCTTAAAATGAAAGAGATGTCTTGAATATTACTGGTTGTTTTTTTTACTTATATAGATGTTCCTTTTGGAGTCTTCACTAGTAGGGCCAACATATTATTTTCTTGGCATAATCTGTGTGGACTATATTTTAGTTATATGTATACTTAGGCTTACCTGTGATGGGCCGATTGGCCAAAGTAGCGACTACCCCAACAGTAGAGATGGATCAGTTGAGTTTATGTTTTTATTTTTATTTTTTTGTTTTAAGTGAGAGCAGACTAATTAATTGTTTGTTGCTTCGTTGTTTGATCTACCTTCCTCTGTGATTTGGTTCAATGTTGACACGTTCTGGAACACCGATTTGGGATGTGACAGTGTTAGGTTTAGCTTAACCTCTGTGATTGGATTTGCACTAATTTTGATTCCATTAGACAGATGAGGATTGGAGAAAGCAAGGCGGTTTGATTGATTTGATTCTTGGTGATGACTTCTTGATCTATCTCCTCAGCTGCTACAGCCTGCAGGCGCGCCACGCCGCCACGTACGAGATGGCCAAGTGCGGCATGGGCCCGAGCTCAAAATCTTCTAATTCGAATTCCAAAGGACATCTAAACGTTAAATTTTGAATTTGAAATGGTTTAAATCAAATTTGAATTCTACTAGAATAGGATTTGGAATCTATTTGAATGAATCCAATTTAATTATACGGAGGCAAACTGCGTGTAAGTGAAACTGAAAAATCTAAAATCTTCCAATTCGATTCACATTGTGCCATTGTGATCCAATGACTCACAGCACATCACCAAGACCCAGAAGCCAAAGCTTACATTCTTTTGCAAAATACTCCTTCCAGTTAAAAAGAAAAGTGATACTCCAAAATACTCTAGTTTTCAAGAGAAAAAAAGAAAAAGTAATGAGATATTCCAAAATAAGCGAAGTCAAACCGTATTAATTTAATTTTGAACGAAGATATTGGGCGGGATCGGAACGGCCGTAGCTTCAGCTTATTACTTTCATGCTATAGTAATTACCTTTTTTAAATGGTATGTCTTTTTAAAATAGGATCTTTAAACGGTGCGTCTTTTCAGAGTATGGTCTATAGGTAGATTATAGTAGATACTGTACCGAGTTCAAATATACCGGACAAAATCGCATGCGACTGTTTTTCTTTATATACAGTTTCTCACGAACAGTAAAAATTCAAAAATTATAAGCCAAAAGCCATATCCACAATCTAAAAGAACCCATTTATTATCTACCATATAAAGTTTGGATGTATGGAAAAGATGATGTGAATAGATTTATCGTAAAAAACACTTCTATAACATTACACTTTATAACTAACCTCGAATATATAGCGGTCAAAACAGAATCGTTCCAGAATCTTATCGCCTTTAAAAGTCCAAAAAGTTGTTTTTTCTTACGAGAGGGAGCTACTCCCATTGCCAACGACATGCTTTTCCTTTCCCTTCCACGATACCATGATCAACATGACAAAGCTAAATCCCCCACCATCAAATTCAAGCCAATCTTTTCTTAGCGCCGAGGCAGCTCTAGCTTTAATTCTGTCGTTTCTGCCTTGGCTTGTTTGCCTATGAATGGCTAACACGCATGCTGATAACACTAATACCACCAGTAGTTACTACTGCTACTACATGCATGTTTACACAATAGTGTCTGCAACGTCGCTCATCTGCCAGCAAAACCAACCCACGTCAAAGGCTTTTCTGATCATGCAAGGTTGCAAAACTAAAGGGTATTGATAAACATCATCCGGATATTTTATTCCTAACTAAAACACACAGACCACGGGTGCATGCATGATCGATCTCCAAAAACACCTTCAACCCTGCTGTGCAATCAGTGGCAAAACAGCAGCAGCGTTCGGCAGCTCACATCCAAACCCAGCCAAAATTGGAGCGCCGCCCACCGAGCTGTTCCTAATTTAAGGCCCGCCCGAGCCTCAGCGCGATCGCAACCGCGCCATGGACCACGGACGATGTTGTTGGATTCCATTAATACTACACGAACGCAGCATATTCTGCTCGGCAGCTCGAAGTCGGGCAGGTCCCCACCCGCGCGGCCGCGGCAGCTGCCCTCTGTACATGGCGGCTATGCGTCATCACCGCGCCTCGTCGCTAGATAGAGCTACCCATGCGCACGGCACGTCGTCGTGGTCCACGCCGATCTATCCAGCTCGCTAGCCCGGGCTCTGCCTGCTTTCCTGCACACGTAGCAGCCCCCTCCCAAGAGCTCTGCGGTAGAAAACAAAAGTTTGCACCCTTCAGCAGATTCTGCATGCCCACAGGGCACGCCTCGACCCGGCGGCCAGGCCGTGTGTACAGCAGACTCGGAGTGGCGTAAGGAGGGGCTTCAATAATGGCGGGACGGGCAAAAGTACAACACGACGAGGCGACGGGTAAACATCGCTGGTCTCAGGCTACCACCGATGGCAATGGCATTGGCTGCAGGTAGCAAGGTAAGCGCAGCCGGGAAAAGGCCACTCAGCAAGGGGATTGAGCCTGTGAGCGTCCGCATGCAACGCCAGAAACAAGAAAGGTCGGGAGGCCGCGCGGGAAAAGACCAAAAGAGAACACCAGAATTTTGATTTTTCTTTCGTTCTTTCTCCTCCCAGCTAGCCTTTCTTCCAAAAGCAAGGCTGGCTCTCGGTACCGCTTCTCCTTCCTTTCAGTGTGTGGAGCCTATATTAGATTGCAAGCCGCGTCATTGCCGATGCGATGCGTACTTCTACTCGCTTAGCTAGGATATCGTATGGTGAGGTCGTAAATGTGCATGCTAGCAAAGCTTGGAGTTGGAGCTCGCCGTGGCCAATGGCAGATCGATCGCAATGAATGCGACAGCCTCGCCTAATAAAAGCCGAAAGGTCGATGATGCCCGAAGTAAATGGCATGAACACAATGAGAGGAGACTAGACTAATAGGAGTAGTTCTCCTAAAAGAAAGGACGAGGCTTCATTCAATTCACATAGTCGAATTAAAAGTCGCCTGCCATCGCTAGCTGCCTTAGCACACATTAGCATTACTACTGTTGGAGTACTTGCAAAACGTAGAAGATGCATAATGCTGCGGCTTCGGTGAGATCACAACTAACGTAGAGCGGTCAAAAAGAAAAAAAAAACAGAGGAAAATGGAGTAAACATGTAGCAGACGTAGTGGACTGGACGGATCATGAACTTGTTAGGCGGCGTTTGGAAGCAAGGGAGAAGGGAATGCAACAGTGCTGCAGCTAGCTTGCCAGGTTTGTTGGGCTCCCCGGCCGGTTGCTGTGGGAACCGACATTTCTGAATCCCATCAGCCCTATCTGTAGCCAAGTCTGGAGGAATGGCCGGACCCATGAGGAGATCGAGTAGTAAAATTATGCGAGTCCCAACTCCCAAGCACAAGAAATATAGGGAGAAGGATGAAACAATCCATGCAACCCAAATCCCCAGGCAGGAAATTTCAATTGCAACACAGAAGTACATTTCCCAAGATCCAAATCGGCAAATGGCCATGCCCTCTTCCTTCCCAACAGCACCAACGTTCATCACCATCCCATCTAGGAAACACAGACCCAAAGAACCACAATGAAATAAAATAACGGAAAAGAAGGGGGAAAAGAAGAAGAGAAAAGCAAACAGCTAAAACCAACAAGAACTGCTGCTCGCTACGAACCTACTACTCGGCTAAAAGAAGGCAAAGAAAAGGCTAAGCCGCTAAGGAGATTATGCGAGTACCTAGCACCGGGAGCTACGGCGCGCGCGTCAAGGCTTCTTGCCGAGGGTGTGCTTGTTGTTGTGCATCCAGACCTTGAGTACGTGGCGCTTCACGCAGACCTCCTCGCAGAACTGCTGCACGGCGGCCTCGTCGTGCTTCTGGATGCGCCACCCCAGCTGCTCCGCGAAGGCCAGCATCTTGTCCTTCTGCTCCTGCGTGAACTTGGTGCGGAAGCGCTTCTTGCCGGAGCCGGAGCCGGACGGGCCGGCCGAGCCGAGGGACATGCCGACCAAGGGTCCCATCACCAAGGGGCCGACCATTCCGGACATGTCGTCGCCCTCGTCGCGGCCCGAGTGGGAGGCGGAGGGGAGAGCCAGCGGGCGCTGAGTGTGTCCGGCGGCTGCGGCGGCGGCGGCGGCAGCCGCCGCCGCCATCTGATGCTGCTGCTGGTGGAGGTACCCAGCCGGGGTCCTGTAGTACGGGGAGAACTGGTGGTGCGGCGCCGCACTGTAGGCGGTGATGGCAGCGGGAGACAAGGCCGCGGGCTCGGCCGCGCCGGCGCCGGTGGGGGAGTCGGACTCCTTGCGGTGGAAGTTGCGGTGGCAGCCGCAGGCGGCGCAGCGGAGCGCGTCGATGGAGCCCTCCTCGCCCGCGGCCATGAACTCCCCGCAGCCATCCACGGCGTGCCCGCCGATGCCGACCGCATGATTCTTGAGGCACTCGCGGTACCTCGCGCCACCTGCTCCGCCGCCGCCCGGCGTCCCGAAACACCCTCCAGAGTCCCCCGGCTTCGGCCCCCCGCCGCATCCCAGCCCCGGCTGCGGCGGCGCCTCGTAGCTGGAGCTCACCGGCATCGGCGCCATCTCTTCGTCGCCGTCGCCCTCATCGTGCTCGTCGAAGTTCATGGTTGTCGGCTCACGCGGTCGGAAGCTACCCTTTACTTCCTTTTGGATTTCTCGGGTGTTCTTGGCAAGGTTAAGGAGGGCTTAGGGAGTAATAGGAGTGTGTGAACTGCGGATGGACACTCCCCGCTAATTTTGACGCACCGCTGCGGCAGAAGCAGCGGCAGCAGGCCGCAGGCAGGCAAGCTGCTGTTGTGCCCTTGGGGTGATGATGTAACCCCCTCCCACAGACCCTCACTCTCTCTCTCTCTCTCTCTCTCTAGCCTGCTCGCTACTCTTAGGCATGACGGTGTCGCTTTGCTCCGCATCTTTGTTGTCCCGCTGTCTCTCTCTAACACTGTGTCACTGTATGTGCTGCTCTTTTCAATTTTGGCTCCAACTCGTTTTAAAATGGGTTTAGAATTCTTCATTTGATTGTGACAGCTGCTTCATGTTTGAAGCTCGTAGGACTCGGCAACCCGAGGGTCAATGATTCATAAACTTTTTTATTTCAACATATTTAAAATTTTTACTCAAATTATTATAATAGTTACTTAGCTGATATCACACTAACTAGACTAAACAAAATAAAGCTACGGATAAAAATCAACAAAAAGACCAGCCTACTGTAAGGCACAGTCAGACCGCCATTGAGGGCCAATCAGACCACTAGCTGCTTCACTGCTAGGCTACAACCAGTCTGACAGTAGGCTTAAGGATGGTCTAACCGGTTCTCTGTTTTCAGACGTAAAAATCTCTCGGATCAAAAGCTTAAAATTTAAGGACTTATTCAATTATTGTCGAAACACTTTTAAGTTTTACATGAGATTTGCTCAAGATAAAAGAAATCTAAACCAATTAAGAATCATAAGGTTCTCCAGCTCAAGTTTGCTAAATTGAGGAGAATCGAATCAACACCACAAACCCTAAATTTCAAATTACTTCTTGCTCGTCATGATCTAAGACATGAGGTCTTCTAGATCTATTCTCTTATGTCCTAATAAGATCATTTAACAAGAGATTGGATTAGAACTTTCACAAACTAGAAATAACAAATCTAACTCAAGAACAATCAATGGCAAGCAGGAACGCTAACAAGAATATGATTATGACAAAACTTTCATGTATTTCAATGAAGGATGATGTTTCCATATTCATAGATATTTACAAGGTGTAACCAAAGCACCGTCCTTTCCTCTCTCAAGTTCTCTCTCCTACACCATGAAAGGAGATATACTGAATGAGCAAAATCTAAACTCTAGAATCTTTTGATTTTCCACCTCCTCTCATCCCCTCTAAAAAACTAAGACAGCACTAATGGGTCCAACCCATTAAGCATACCGGGGAAACCTGTCAACCCCACTAACCCAGGGTTTACACAAAATGTTTACAAGACTCAACACACCAACCTTATTAATGATTGATCCGCTTACCAATTCTAGCTCTTCTTGGCCTAAACCACTTCTTCTTTGCGCCTCTCTTCGTCGCGGTTTTGATCAAGATGCTAACCTGGTATTTGACCAACTACCAAAATACCCTAAACGAAGCTTCCAACATCTTCCCTTATCTTCGTCTTCACTTCATCTCAAAACATCTCCACATAGTTTAACACGCAGCCCATAGCGCTCAATAACTAGCTGTCACGTCTCACACATTCGGACTCCCTCGAATTGTCTCTACATGTATGTCTCGTCACTTGGCGCACCACATGCACCAACTCGTCTATCCATAATTCTTATCTTCTCTGTACTCCCATTTGAGCCATGTAGCTTCACCGGACTTACATGACCGTTTCGAACCTTAGCACTCCCATCTAGTTCCAGTCTATTGCCATCGACCACTGCGTCCTCCAAGGCACCTACACATCTAAAGACCAAACAACTATATTGAGCATAAGTTCCATGCACTTGACTCACGTTAGTCAAAACATATATCATGCAACTCAACACAACCAAACACTAGCACCCATATCGTGCTCACACTCAAATCAACTAAAATCCAATGTCATCAACAACCTAGACATGTCTTAGGTATCTCAAATATGCCTTGCCCTTCCAGAAGCTCTCTAGACACCGCAGACAAGTATGGGGTACCCCTAGATATGTCTGCCCTTGACAAGTCGGTTTGACCATCGTGCCACGGTCGGTCAAACCGCCAATCACCAGTCTGACCGCACTCTCTATGACAGTTAGACCACCAATCAGTCAGACTACCATCCCCACGGTGGTTAGACCACCGGGCACAAAAACCCAAATGAACAGGTCAACGTCGGTCTGATCGTCATCCCAGGTCCGTTCAGACTGCCTGGTACCTAACAACAACTCTGAAATATGAGTTTTTTGAAATTTTTACAAAATTTAAATTTAACTTAACCAAAATATCAATTGTTCATCATAAATAAATTCTAGGCCTTCGCGTGGTCTCTCAAAGCTTTTCTTGTCGTGTAGTGTTCAAATCAAAGAAATTCAACTAGAGTAGTTGCTAACCTCGTACTTCCAAAACTATGCAACATGTTGTGTTTATATTAGCCTTTAACTCAAAGCGAGTCATGCAACAGTTTTGTGCATCTTAGAGCAAGTACAACAATGGTCTTATATTAGCCTGATTGGAGGAGAGGAGAGAAGAGAGAGAGGAGAGCTTGGCTCTCATCTGCACACGGGAGCCCAGTCTGAGACATGGTCATAATAATAAAAAAATCTTTGTAGACAAATAGAAGACATTGTATAACTGCTCTTATACTTGACTTATAGCCAAACATCTATTATTGGATGCATACCACTACAGGAAATGCCCTAAATAGCACAACATTAATTAGGTATCAGCAAAACGATAAATGCAAACAACAGAACACCTAAATCCACAAAACGGAGAATGTAGTTATCCTATCTTGATATATCCTTGCTAAGTCGCTAGCAAACCCTTCGACTGGCCAGTGTGTTAAAGAGTGATGTAAGTAACACTGGGCTTGTCTGTCACTAATTTTCAGGAGGACCGATTTCAAGCCCTAATCGATGATCCGCTTCCCCTTGACTCCGAGCATATAAATTTTCGAGAGAAGGCCACTCTAAGATGTGTCCTGTTCATATTAATTTTTGTTTCTAACTTCTATTTAGAAAAACCAAAATATAGTACGAACACCTAATTTTTCAAAACGGTTTCTCCATTCCTCTCGCTACCATCGCGCTCCGAGGATAAGGTATAGGTCACAGGTGCATTACCCACTCCACTCCTCTCGCTCCCACCATGCGCACGTATCGCTCTCTTACTTTTGCATCGCTCGCCCCTCCTTTTAAAAGCTACTTTTCAGCCACTACTATTTATTTTTAACTAAAAACCAAAAGTAAAAGCCAATACAACGCCCTGAAGTAGTCCTCTAGCTTTGGCGAGACCAAGCAAGCGTTAAGACTGAAATGTCAAACCATATATAGTGTAGTCAAAATCCAACTGCGTGCACGTAGATGTATTCAGTGGTCAAAACGTGTGCTCGTATTCCATGAGACTCTTCATTCTCCGTTTCGTCTGAAGCATATGCTTTGGACGTATCCATGTAGATGTGTGTGGTATTGTGTGTACGTGAATACGTTTTTATTATACTTTGATCTAAAAAAATCCAACTGTGAACAAACAACCTACAATTTTTTTCGATGGAACAGCCCATAAAATTCCCAAGAAGAATTTATGGTCAAGGTCCAAAATGAAAGGTTGCAAAACCGCGTGCCTTGCTCAATTGAACTGCTCAATATTTATAGTGCACGTACATGAGGCCTTGCTGTATATGTTAAGAAATACAAGAGCTATACATACTACACATATTCGGCAGGTGAAACTCAGGAGTCCGACACGGACGTGGAGTCCTATAACTTACACTACTAAAAAAAGTCATCACAGACGGTTCAAAAACATCATCACAGACGATTTTGTGAACCGTCTGAATTTATGGGTCAGTGATAATCGAAGGTTATCACAGACGGTTTTTAACTAAAAACCGTATGTGATTATCAGATATCACAGACGGTTTTTAGTTGAAAACCGTCTGTGATATTCTTTCCTACCCCTAAAACTATTCCTGTTTATTGGCTAGCCTCAGATAATGCTAGTCATGCCCTCTGAAACAAGCAGATCAAGCGATGATGTTATTACTACAAGGTCTCTAAACAAAGTTCTATGAAGCAAATGACACAAACTAGTGTATCAGGTTCATTGAACCAGATACACTAGAATGTGTTACTTGCTTCATGTCCTTTGAAGGTCTATGTGGCATATATTATTACTACAAGGTCTCTAAACAAAGTTCTATGAAGCAAATGACACAAACTAGTGTATCAGGTTCATTGAACCGGATACACTAGAATGTGTTACTTGCTTCATACTCTTTGAAGGTCTATGTGGCATATATTATTACTACAAGGTCTCTAAACAAAGTTCTACGAAGCAAATGACACAAACTAGTGTATCAAGTTCATTGAACCGGATACACTAGAATGTGTTACTTGCTTCATGCTCTTTAAATGTCTATGTGGCATATATTATTACAACAAGGTCTCTAAACAAAGTTCTATGAAGCAAATGACACAAACTAGTGTATCATGTTCATTGAACCGGATACACTAGAGTGTGTCACTTGCTTCATACCCTTTGAAGGTCTATGTGGCATATAGGGCATGTTTGGTTGGAGGCCACAATTTGCCATGCCTCAACTTAAGAATTTGCCACACTTGTGGCTAGCCAAATTTGTGGCAAAAAGGTGTTTGGTTATTGTGGCTATTGTTTGGTTCACTGCCACAAAAGTGTGGCAAAAAATTATGGTAAGTGTTTGGATTACTCCACATGTAGGCTAAACACACTTGTGTAAAAATCATTATTGGAGTAACAACACCTAAAGTGATATAATACAATAGTATACCATACATTTCACCATTATAATACCAACAGTATGAACAATCCACCATTATACCATACATTTCAATAATACCATACAGTCCACAAGCAATATAATACAATAGTTCAACAATACCATATAGTACAGTTTTGTGGCCAAAGCAAACAACAGTAATACATAAAGGCGGACAAGGGTACCTTATCGCTATGCGTTGGGAGGCGGCGGCGAGGGCTCTGGGAGGCGGCGGCGAGGGCTCGGATTTAGATGTAGAATATAATCGCAGATACGGGAAAACCCTAGCGGAGGGTATTTATAGGAGGCTTATTATAGACGGTTCTAGACGTAGAACTGTCGTGATATCAATATCACGAGCGGTTCTAAGTTTAAAATCCATCGTGATAAATCTTATCACGATTGGTTTTTATAAAAACCGCATCGTCATAAGCTTTACGCCGAACGTTTCGTGTTTCGATCGTCTAATTAACGTCTCTCGATCGTTATACGGCGTCTATATCATTAATGTTTGGGTATACGAACCGTCTGCGTGCTAAAGGTTAAATATGCGCCTAATCCGTGTCTTTTCTACGCACGTACAATATGGCTTCTACTATTCTTGTGATCATCTCCTTCCTCTCATCTGCTCATCAAGAATTGTTCGGAGCCGAACCTTACATAGGCGGCCAGCAATTTGCATCTGGAGCAGCTTCTCCGCACACGCCCTGCTCTCATTCCCCGACTTTCTTGCATCCGTCAGCTCGACTTGATCATCCGCCGTCGACGGAGGCATCTCGCTGCCGTTCAAGAAAGGGAAACAACCCTTACCCTGGTTCTTCTCCACAATATGCGCAAAGCGGAAGAAGCTCTACACGCATTGGAGAGACTGATGGATAGTCTTGCCAATCAAGCAGAAACGGCAGATTCTAATGAATCTTTTCATGCTATCCTCTACAACATTATGGGCTATGCTACTGATTCTTTGCCCAGGCTGGAGGAGGAAGTGCTGAGGACAAGGACAATCTTAACGGCGTTCGAGAAGTCAGCGGCTGATCCTCCAAGTCCCAAAGTCGAAGAAGAAGCGTACAAAGCCCAAAAGATTATAATCTGGGAAACTCTATACCTGTGCGACTTTTGTAATAAATTTGCCTCTAATTGAAATTAATAAATTTGCCTTTAATTTGTGATCTCTTGTCTCAGTAGTTCTGAAGTTAAGTTATTAGAAGCAATGTGTACTTATATATTAACCTCGATCATGAATGAATATGACAGACAAAGGGACATCACGAGGCGATTCTTGTCAAAAACCGTCGTGAACATTTACACAACACGACGGTTTTATTAAAACCGTCGTGATAATTACACATTATCACAGGCGGTTTTAATAAAAACCGTCAGGATACTAAAGTATCACGAGCGGTTCATCGGTAAGGACCGTCTGTGATACTCGACCACTAACATAAACGGTGTCCAAATTAAAACCGTCTGTGTTAGTGTCAATCACAGACGGTTTTGTCAAACCGTCTATGATTGGCCATCTAGTATTAGGCTTTCTGTAGTAGTGTTATCCGGTACGGCCACGATCCAATGCCGCGTGCCCTGGGTAATGGGAGCTCAATGAAACATGCAACACCCGAAGAGCACAACGTGTTACCTTCTCTCGAACAAGGTAGATGTCAAGCTCAATATGTTTAGTATGTCGACGATGCACTAGATTAGAAGACATATAGACTGCATTCACATCGTGGCAATAGACAACCGTAGCACGGGAGATCGATCGGCTGGTGTAGATCAAGTAATAAGCTGCGTACCCAATGTCATTCGGCAAGTGCATTTGCCACCACATGATATTCCGCCTTAACACTTGATCGAGATATCGCGAACTGATGTTTTGACAACCAAGAAATAAGAATATCATCAAGGAAAAGACAATAACCAGACATGGAGCGGCGAGCATCAGAACACTCTACCCAATCCACATCGAACTAGGCAACAGGCTTATTTGAGAAGGATGAAAATAAATGAAGACCAAAATCCAGAGTGCCTTTGAGATAACGGAGCACACGCGTAATGAGGTTAATGTGTGGCTCATGCAGATCATGCATAAAAGGACAAATCTGCTGCACAGTGTAGGATATGTCAAGCGATTGTGATGGTGAGGTATTGAAGGGCACCTGCTAAGCTGCGATAATAAGTGGGATCCGACACTAAGGGACTGACATCATAAGGAAGTTTGGAACACAAGTCAACAGGAGCAGCAATAGGATTGCAATTGCTCATGCTGACTCTGGATAGAATGTCCTCACTGTGTTGGTGTTGAGAAAGATGAAGATTGTTGGAAGGATGGGAGACGGAAATCCCAAGGAAGTGATGTTGGGCACCAAGATCCTTCATAGCAAACTCAGCACTCAGAAGATGGATAATATCTCAAAGAACAATGCAAGACGAGGCAGTAAGAATTATGTCGTCGACATATATGAGGATATAAGTGATGTTAGTACCATGCTTCTAGATAAACAAAGAAGCATCAGACTTAGAACTAACAAATCCGATGGAACCAGCAAACCTGAAAAATCATTGAAACCAAGCATGTAGGGCCTATTTCAAACCATAAAGTGACTTGGAAAATGACAACGAACCTGGGTTTGGATAGATCAACAAATCCAGACAGTTGCTAACTATATACCATCTCATCAAGGTGCCCATGCAAGAAAACGTTCTTGACATTTAGTTGATGAATAGGCCAAGGGTGAGAAACAACTAGACTAAGAACAACATTGATAGTGGTTGGTTGACGACCAAACTAAATGTTTCATCAAAATCAGTTCCAGGTTGTTGAGAAAACCACGGACTACCCAACATGCTTTGTAGCACGTAAGAGAACCATCAGGATTGAGTTTGTAACGAAAGATCCATTTGTCGGAAACAATGTGGGCACCTAGAGGAGGAGGTACAAGGGTCCATGTTTGATTGTGAAGAAGCGCCCTAAATTCTTCTTCCATGGTAGCATGGCAGTGTGGATCCTTGATAGTCGAACGATAAGTTTTTGGAATTGGGTAAGATTTTAGTGACAAGGAGATTGAGACGGCGCTCGCTGAGAGGACGAGGAAGATGTCCCGTATGTGCGCGAGTCAGATAGGGTTTGCGGATGAGGTTACCACATTAGGAGGAACCAAGCCTATGGTAGGCAAAGGCAGCACTGCAGCAGGTGTGGCAGCAGCAGCAGGTGTGTTTGTGGCAATGGTTGTAGTTGCGTGCACAATGGCTACGGCATGCGTCGGAGCATGCGTGATAGGAGGCACATGCCTTGTTCTTTTCAGCTTCTAAAAGCTGCTTTTTGCTTTTTCTATAGTAACTAGCTTTTAAAGGGAGTATCTTTTCAAGATAGGATCTACTAGTTAATTGTAGTATATACTTTACCGACTTCATTTATATCGGCAAAAGTCATATGTGAGTTGCTGTTACTCTGTAATCTCTCGCACAAACAGCCCAAAAGTCACAAGTCACAGCCAAAAGCCATAAGTCATACAAAACTTATAGTTTTATATTTAAAACCCAGTTAAATTTGTCTAAACATGCTAAAACCTTATGGAACCGTTTAAAACTCATTTGAAACATGATAAAACCCGCAAAACATAGATAATTTTTTTGAAAGCTGATGAAACGTGCATATACGGTTGAGCTCCCTCCACATATTCGGGGCATTCTCGCATCTAAGGATGCCGCGTCCAAATCTCCAGCAATCCCCTTACAGAAACAAAGCCTCACTCCCATGCTCCTGCGGTCCAAGGAAACTGTGGAAAACCCCGTGCGCGGCCGTGCCGAGCGCACGAGCCCCACCGCGTCGCGTCCGCCATGAAGCTAGCGCGAACGGCCCCGGCCGATCCAGCGAAATTAGTGAGCAGCAGGAGGGCCCCGTTCAGTGGCGGATCCAGAAAAAATTTTTGGAGGGGCTGAAGTACCTTCAGTTCGACCTCAATCCCTTCTACATTATACATCCATAACTAAAAATTTAGAGGGGTCCAAAGGTCCGATAGCGATAGGGGGGCTCGAGCCCCCGCCCCACCGCTAGATCCGCCCCTGGCCCCGTTCCGCCTGGTCTGTGGAGACTGGAGAAACACAACCATCAAGGCTAGCCACCTGCTTGTCCTCGACCAGCTAAGCGCGACCGGCCGGCCGGCCGGCTTGGTCAGGTCCGGTTGGCCGAGCGCCACCAGCTCCCGGAATTTATCCTACTCCGGGCGACGTACTGGTACGGGGTACGGCAAGTTTGTCCCTGACTGAGAGATCGATCACACGCGACGTATACGTAACGGGAGATCTATACGATCACCTTTTGCGATACGGGTCGTATCATAAGTCATGCGACTATGCGAGACACTGCAAATTTGTTCAACACTAGAGATCGTTCGCACGCAACGTATCTGTAGTGGGAGATCTATATGGTCACTTTTCGTGATACGGGTTTAATACTTCTATGAAACGTACCTACGTCCGAACGACGGCATTTGCTACTTGCAAGGAATCTACTACATTGAGAAACAATCGGGGCGCCTGTATCATCAGCCTATCAGAGATGTACGTACCCCCAGCTAGCCCACCGGATTGAGTATTAACTGATGCGACGCATTTACGAGTTACGGATGTACTTATATCTTTTTTAATTACAAACACACGTCACCATAAACCCACACCAGACACACATACGGACGTGTTTTCTTAACACTAGCTTTGAAAGATAGAGAGCAAAGACGAGCGTGTTTTCTTAACACACGTTTGAAAAACAGGGATCAAAGATAAATTTACGAATCCATAAAGTTCTTATAAAAATGCATTCATACATATGAACTCTAATAGATAAAGTTATACATCCATTAACTCCACCCATTAGAGGCTGTCCCGACGCACTTCTTTCATTGTTGCTTATACTGTTCATCAGCAATTCCGTTACCTCGAAAAAGATCTTCTTTCATTGTTGCTTATACTGTTCATCAGTAATTCCGTTACCTCGAAACAGATCTTCTTTCATTGTTGCTTACACTGTTCATCTGCAACTCCGTTACATCGAAATAGAAAGATCACCCCGTACAGTTTGACTAGAGCACCGGCCACCCTTCACCCCCAGCTCCACCCCGTCCGAGGTGGTCCCGACGTACTTCGTTCATTTTGCTTACACTGTTCATCTGTAACTCCGTTACATCGAAATAGAAAGATCAGCCCGTACAATTTGACTAGAGCCCCAGCCATCCCTTCGTTTACGCATAGAAATGATGCACCATCCAGTACGTACGAACGAACGTGTATGGTGCGATTCTAAACGGAATTTTTGACGGATTTGGCATGGTTGTATCTGTATTTAAAAAAATAGTATATATATATTATATATATATATATATATATATATATATATATATATATATATATATATATATATATATATATATATATATGAAAATGATAAAAATGACGCTTCTTCTGTTGCCTGGTCATCGGATGGCAGCACACTGCACCTACCATATGGGTCATCGGAGCCTGGACACCGGGAGGCAAGGGTCTGCTGCCCGGCCACCGGGCGGCTACCGCCCTGTCACCAGGCAACACCCAACCTGCCGCCCTACCATTAGGAGGCAGATAATTAAACCAACTAATTATTAGCTAGCTTAATTAACTATCTTAATTATTTTTGTACTGATTTGTTTGAATTTTGAAATATAACAAATGAGCTCGAAAAATTATAAAATTTTATGTCCAGCCTCTCAACACAATGTACTTGATTGTGTAATTTTTTGATAATTATATCCACTGTGGATGTTGCTCGAAAATTCATACGATTAGCACTTAATTATTTTATTGTATATTATTTGTTCGAATTTTTAATATAGCAAATGAACTCAAAAAATTACAAAATTTTGTAGCTCCCAACACAACGTACTTGATTATGTAATTTTTTGACAATTTTTATCCACTGTGAATATTGCTCAAAAATTCGTATGATTAGCAGTGATTAATATCTGTTTAGACACATTGTAATGGCATGCCCGCCTGGCAACCGGGCGGCACAATTCGAAGCTAATGGTAGGCATTGGCACCGTGCAGTAGTGTCTTATCTTCACTTATATTATTGTCTTGTCTTTACTTGCATTATTAGGCATAGGAGTGAATGGAGTGGACCAAAGGCCATTTGTCTTGTATGAAAATGGGTGCTTGTGCATACGCGACGAGGGAACAGACCACCAAAAGTGTTACTTGTGTCGCGTGTGTCTTCCCACGCGATGAGGGAATAGACCACCAGTTCGGCCTGGCTATCCTAGAGGGTGCTCATGGCATGCCCGCATTTGGCTAAAGAATTTCAGTGTGTGCTCACAGGATGAACCGTTCGAGATCGTAAGGGCGCACCTCATCGCGAACCTTATTCAACTCTTTGGTTGGAGCATGTTTCCAGCCATACACGACGATATTTGTATATACATATACATGTATATATATATGTATGTGTATATACATACCTATAGATATATGTATTTACACACACACATATACACAGATATTTATATAGGTAATATATGTATGTACATGTACATATACATATGTGTGTGTATATATGTATATGTATATACATATGTGTGTACATATATATACATATACATACATACACATATATATAGGGAGCATATCTAGTTTAAATGGCCTTTTTAGTGTAAATATGTAAACATGAATTAGGCTGTTGGATCCACCTTCTACGGCTCAGCTCCATGAGAGTGGAAGCCCCTCAAAACTTACGCATTTTTACACATAACCCCCGCCTCCCTTCTCCTCTTTACACAATAGCCTCATCGCCTCAACTCCCACCACCCACCTCCGGCCTTGCGCCGCCCTCGTCACCCTCCTTGCTGGTGACACCTCCCAGCCTTGTGCCACCCGTGTCACCTCTGTGCCCTCTGCGCTAGCCTCCCTTCGCAAGAAGCGCACGCGATGAGAAGCCACCTCGGTCGCCTCCCCCGCTGGCGATGCCCCTTCTCCCCCTCCGGTACTCCCCTTCTCCCCCGGCGTCACCCTCATTCTACGGCTCAAATTAGGATTGGCCGCCTCCCTCCTCTTCGGTGTTTTGCCCCTCCTCCCTGGCGTTTTCCCGCTGGCCTACTCCATGAGAGACCATGTGGAGGTGTCCCCATGTTTGTGATAAGTAATTGACTCGTGTTCTGAAATGTTTGAGTTTGATTTGGTTGGTTCGCGCCAAGTTGGTGCATGGCGCAGTTTGGTTCGGTTGGACCTGGTCGAACGCGGTCGGACGTGTTTAGGACGCTTGCTCTTTTTCTTGATCGGTCGTTCGGGCTATTTTGTGTTTGAGTATGTTTCATTGATGCTAATGTTGATTACGTTGTGTCGAGCGGTACTATGTGACAGTTTGCTTGTCTGTGTAGTTGCAGGACTTCGGAGCTAGGTCATGGTGAGGCGTGGGAGGACCGGGACTAGGCACAGGAGGGGTTGAGGTCCAGACAGTCAGACACGTTGAAGATGATCGAGGCTGCTGAGGTGGTTGCAAGTCGGGAGACGAGGAACTGGAGCTACCGGAGGTGGACACGACGGGTAACGATGAGGAGAACCAGGACTAGGCTCAGGGAGGAGCTGAGGTATAGACGGTCGGGATGTCGGGTGCGACCGTGTGCAGCAGAGCGGACCGGGACTAGGCTCCGGGAGGAGCTGAGGTCCAGATGGCCAGGATGCCGGGTGCGGTTGTGCGAGGACAGAAAGCTTCCAGGAAGGTGCAGCAGGGGCATTTCGGTAAAATACATAAGGCAGCAAAATGGAAGCGAATTCGGATGAAGATAACGGGGTTGGAGACCCATTAGTGGATGGCAGAAGAGAGGTTAGGGTTTGGAGGGCTCAAATCCTGGTTCCCTCTCTTTTCTCATGTGAATGGGTGTTGCCTCATTTGTGTGTGAGTATTGGAGTGGAGAGTGGCTGACTCTTGTTGATTTCCCATTTGTGGGTGTGAACTCTTCTATTTAGGTAAGGAGAGTCTGGCTACAAGGGATAAGCTTGCTATGAGTATGTGAGTCAAGCAAGTAGTAGGAGTTCCTGTAGTGTTAGCTCCTGCGTGTGTTCTTCCAGAGAAGCATGTAGTGTGCAGACATTTCTTTTCAATTGCATATGGGGCTGTAGTGTGTTGGCTGTAGAAACACTCTCTGTAATCATTCATCTCTTTGTATCCATTTGAGAAATCTTGAGATGGAAATGATCTGAGTGTTTGTTTCTCGGTGTTGGATGTCTGTTACAGTTTGTTCTCTGTTTCTCTCTGGTGTTTCTTTTGCTCTTGAGCTTGATCTTGTTTGAGAATGGGTTGCTCTGAACCGGGAGATACTCCAGAGCCATTTGGCTAGCCATTCCTGAGAGCAAACTTCTTATTCACTGATTTCTCCCTAAGATTTGAGATGAAGCATTTCCTCTGTTTTAAAGTGCCTAGGGTTTGAAGGCAGGGGCACCTTGGCTCTTCTTGATTTCAAGGGAAAAGTGCCTCTAGCTCCATTCTTTCTCTTCTGAGGATGGTTTTTGATGTATTTCAGAGTTTCTTGAGGAGAAGGCTAGAGAATCATGAGCAATCTTCACTTTGTCTCTTTTGCTGTCTAGTTTCAGCAAAAACTGAATTTGCCTTTGTGATTGAGTCTTTGTTTGCAATCTCTTCTCCCTGAGGTCTCCATGTTGTTTGATTTTTAGTCCTAATGGCTTATCCGGAGAAGAGTAGCATGCTTTAGTGAATTCCCTGATTTTCAGTTGAGTTCGATTCTTCGTTTCGCTTTTTCACTGCGCATTTGTCATTGTTTCGCTCTCTCATTGGAGGTCTACCCAGTCAAACCGACCACTCAATGGCGGTCGACCGAGCCTGTGTGGTGGTCGATCACTAACCTAGCGTCGTCGCCAGTTCGCGGTCCGACCGGCCTCGCGGTCCGACCACCGAGGTGCTGCGGTCGACCGCCCGATTCTTTGCTCTGTTTTGATTTGTGATCTTTGGCTCTTTTTCGTTTGCGATCTCTTCTGTTTCCAGTAAGCATGAATTTCTTGCTTCATAGCTTCAATAGCTATTAGAGAAGAAGATTGTGGATACTTTGGGGCAATTTTTGAAGGCACCATTCATCCCCCTCTATTGTCATTTCCGATCCTACACTCCATCCCCAGCCTTCAACCACGAGCACGATCGCCACGACCACGGCCGTCTTCGACCATGGCCACCACGACCACAGCCGCCTTCAACCATGGGCGCCTTCGATGACAGCGTCCATGACCACAACTACTTTCGACCATGGCCACCATGACAATGGCCGCTACGACCACGACCACCTCACCTTCGACCACGACTACAATGAGGAGCAGTGGCCAAGAAGCCCGGGTGGCATTGGGGGGCGGTCGCCGAGGCATGGGGGGAGGCGGCGGTCGTGGAGGGAGGTAGTGTCGCTGAGCGCCGGGGAGGGAGCCATGGGTGGCCGGGGTGGGAGCCAGGAGAGCCGCAGGGGCAGGAAGGCGGCGGCGAGGAGCCTGGGTCAGAAGGAGGCGATGGCCAGCGCAAGCCCTAGAAGCATAAGGTGATTTTTCAGCGGCGGGATTGGTGTTGGCGGCAGGATTGGTGTTGGGGGCGGGGTGATTTCACAAAGGGGTGAGGGAGCACGGGGGATTTTGTCAAAAAAAGCGCATAAGTGATTGTTTGCTTCCGTTCTCACGAATCCAAGCTGCAGAAAGTAGTTCCCACCGTCCAGGTTCACGTTTGCATGTTACCGCTAAATAGCCCATTTGCATTGATATATATATATATATATATATATATATATATATATATATATATATATATATATATATATATATATATATATATATATATATATATATATATATATATATATATATATATATATATATATATATATAACGCTAAAATGGGGTATCATGGTGTCTGGGCACCAAGCCTCCTTGCTTTTAGATGCATGCAAATGTAATGATATATAATATATCAGGCAAACCTGTTAACATTCATTAATTCAAAAAGGCATCAATTTGGAAAGGAACTTATTAATTTAGCATGCTGAATCAATCATGGATGAAAAGTCTCAATTATGAAGCTTGAACATCATGTTGCCCCCGTTATTTATACTCTCTCTGTATGTATATGTATATGTATATGTATATGTATATGTATATGTATATTAGTTCGCACTTATTACCTCCCATGCTCTCAAAATTTCCTGGTTCCCCACCCGCATGATTGCATGCGGCCCCTCTTGCGATGCAGGGAGATCTCTCTGTGTGTTTCGTCCACTTTGTAGTTAGTCTTCGGGCGCGTGCGTGCGGCATGCCTATATAGGTCCATCGTCGCGTCCATCCAAACGAAGAGATAAAAACACAGGACGGAAAAAAGTGCATGTAGCAGTAGCTTGCTAGCTACAGGTACGTGTCCAAGCAGCTAAAGAGTTGGATCAGATGTGGCTCCGCTCTAAATAGCTTTTACTTATAGTGTTTATAGCTTTCGACTTATTTAAATTAGAGATTACTTGTAACACATCGACTTCTAATTTTGTCTTTTTTGACTTTTTCCTTATTATTTTGCATTGTCTGTGGCAATATAATATTTTAATTTTTCTTTTTATTTTATTTAAATTTTTAATTAAATGACTCGAAAAAGTTAACCGTCGCTATAGTGTAATTTTAACTAAAATCTAACAGCTAAAACCATAAATTAGAAGCTTAAGCGGTATCACGGTAGGCGACAAAACCAGCGATTTTCCATTCCAGACCAGACGATGAGCACACCTACGTCCAAACTCCTAAGCTACTCCTTCCTAATTAGCAAGTTGAGCTATAGCTACCGTATAACCATGCACGATACACAGGCAGCATTGCAGCCCTTGCTCTCTGTCTCTGCCCGCTTTGCTCTGCCTATAATGGGTCTATTCGTTTAGGCTATATTTTATAGTTTATCATAAGCGGAATCAAGTAAGTGGGCCTTGTGTCACAGCACGCTGGATCCAAAATATTTTTAGCAAATATCAACACCTTCACTCTACGTATGAACCCCTAGTCTAAATATACCCAGTTCTTTCCTTGAAGCTTAACAAAGTGAGCACTAATGGCTCAAATTTCTAATAGCTAGCAGCAGTCCATGAGTAGCCTCCCTTCCCTCAAAGCCCATGAGGCAACTATAGCAGGCCGAGCTAGCCTTTGAACCAGCCTAAGAGGGGGACTGCAATAGACCACTACGTCTATTTGATCGATCCCAAAACGTGTCACCTAGCAGCAGCCCTCGACATCTGTTCATTTTGCATGGTCGGCCAGCAAATACACACCACGTCACCGCATAGTCGCACCTAGCCAGACAACGACCGGTCGCCGGAGAACAAGAGAAATCGGCGCCACCTGCCATCTCGCCGCGGCGTCGCCTGGTTCCTATTACTTCCTACCCTCACCGACCGAAAGAAGTTTAGGTCTACCTGATCATTATGTACTTTGTTCTAAATTTCTCTTGATTCTTCCAATTTATTTCAAGACTTAGTGTTTTAATTTTGATTTTTCCAATACTGGCTTGGCTCATTGCAAATCGGAGGTAAAAATTGTAGTATTTGACCACAATATCTATTAAGTAAGCCACTGGACATATTTTTCTATTATATTGTTCTTAAGTTGTTGAAAATACAAATATCTAATCAACTTTTTTAATTAATTGGTGATGATTTCATGAATAATATACTTATTTGTTATGTGGAGCAACAAGAATTGACGGAATTACCAATAATGTTGTGGTTTATCGCTTTATGAACTTGAAAGAACAAAAATACTAAAAGGTAATCTATTAACTTACATTTGATTATTTTACTATTGTTTACTTGAAAACTTTAAGTAATTTTGTTCTCTTCTAATAAGGTATTGAGGTCGGATGATATATTTTATCAATGTCGATCAACTTTGTTCTGTGGTTTCACTTTTATTTCCTTTAATTTGCTGCAACTAACTAATATTGTTATAGAACTTCTTCATTTTGGTAAGTGTTTCGATCACTACTTCTTTATCATCATACATTGCCATCAGTTATGTTGAAGTATTGATGATAAAAATTACCAGATATATTACTATTTAGCATAATATTATTTAAAAATTATATATGTTGTTTTATGTATAGTGAAATGGTGAACACCGGTCATTTTCATTCTAGTTCCGCCCCCGTGGCTTGTGACTATAGTTTATGGCTTTTGACCCTAGTGTAAATGATCATGCGAATGAACTAAAAGCCAATAAGCCACTTCTAAAAGGTTGTTCTAATAAAACATTCCAAAATGACTGCAAAGAAACAGTTATGCTTATTTGTTTGAAAAAAATCATAAACTATAAGTAATAAGCTGAAAAGAACAGACTTAATATTTTAAGTGC
The DNA here is from genome assembly GCA_036346575.1 of Dendrocalamus sinicus. NCBI lineage: Eukaryota > Viridiplantae > Streptophyta > Magnoliopsida > Poales > Poaceae > Dendrocalamus > Dendrocalamus sinicus. Next base: position 31,232,264 of record CM070662.1, read on the forward strand.
ACATATACTACTGGGACATAGTAGATGGGGAACAACAAGCCATGATATTAAGACCGAATCAGATCCAAGGATGGTACATTGTGGGGTTTGTGAGGGGGAGGCTGACCAACAGGGAGGAGTTAATGCCTGGCTTGGACAGTTGCATACATGTGCCCACACAGTGGCAGACCCAGGATTCTTAGGATGGGTGTTCGAACTTTAAAGCTAGGTTGCTCGGATACATCGATACCGATATGCCAATACCACGGTATACTATCTTCCCCAAAACAATGATACAACAATACGCGTATATAGATATAATAATACAAAAATATAGAAATTCATGATTTCTTACAAAGAAATGGGCGACATAAGGCGAATATAATGGCATAAATTAAATAGCAAATTATACAGATTAATGATAATTGCATACCTTGCTAATTTTGCTTTTTTTTACTCTTTTTCGATCAGCAAGAACCCCCTCCCTATTTAAGAGGAATTTGTATGTTCTTTTCATGAAGAAAAAGATAGCAAAAATAAGCATGTAAACATATATAACAAGGGTCCAGCTAATTGCCTATTGTCCAAGGCAAAGATTGTATTTTTGTATAGTATCCAATAGAAAAAAACAAAGAAAACATAGGCTAGATCCCAGAAAGAACAAGAGCCAAAGTAGAGTAGGGTAGGGTAGGGTACAGTAAAGTGGAGCAATGTAGAGCAAGAAAGAAAATAAGTGGACTGAGCGAAGCACACCTAGATCTGGAGAGAGGATTAGAGGAACTGCTCCCTTCCCGATGCTCTGCTCCCTCCCAGCCGCACTACTCCCTTCCCATCGCTCGCTCCCTACCTCCCTATTCACCATACCGCCCGCTTGCTCGCGTTTCTGCACGCTCGCCTTTGCGCCCCGCACTACCTCATGCATGCTTACCGTCGAGACACGGCACCACATCCACCGGCTATCACCTGCCTCTGTAATCCATGCCCACCAATCATCGCTTGCCTCCGCAACCCGCGCCTCTGTCCACTCACTACTCAGAGGCTGGAGCAACCCCCCATATAGATAGCCATAGGATGAGAGAGAGAATAGAGGTAAGGGTTTGATTTGTATCTTTACCTCTTTGGCCCTATATAAGCAGAGTTGTGGTGGAAAGGAAAATGGGTTAATGTGTTACATGGGCCGTGGGTGAGATATGGGGGGAGTACGGGCTAAATTTATTTGTGAGCACAAATATATAATTTATTTGCGGGCATGTCAGCATAGCATGACTCGCCACTTGCGAGGCCCAGGCTCGCCCTAGGGCACGATGGGTTGCTGTTGTGTCAGCTTAGGTGGGCCCTATTGACTTGGAGGTGACGACGGGTCAATAGTAGTGACGAGGACGTCGGCGCCACCATCTTCATCACCTTCGTGCTCTGCTTCTACCTTACGTAATTTACATAATTTAAGGAAAAAAGGGGAAAAGGCTGAAATTTAAATAATTGCGTAAAAATATAGACACGTAGATATTTGGGGGGATGTGAAAATTTCTTGATATTTTACAAATATAATGTTGCTATCTTGCTAAAACCTTCTGCCCTAGAGTGAGCTTCTCCTGGTAAAGAAAAGAGTACAATAACAATATACATATATACTAACTACTCGAGCCGGAGAGCGGAGAGGCCGAGAGGCCGAGAGGCGAGCCGAGGAGGCGCTGAGGAGGCGCCGCGCCGAGGGAGCCGAGAGAGGAGCGCCGCCGCCGGGAGGAGGCGAGCCGAGGAGGCCGAGAGAGCGAGAGGCCGAGAGGCCGAGAGAGGCGAGCTGAGGAGGCGAGCTGAGGAGGAGCGCCGCCGACGGAGGGAGGAGCCTGGCCGGGGAGAGCTGAGAGGCCGAGAGGCCGACCGCCGAGAAAGTCGAGGAGGAGCCGATTTAATGAGGAAATGAGGAAATGAGGAAAAGAAGCTGTGTTTGAGGGTAATTTTTTCTACTTGTTTTTTTATCAATTTAGTAATTTAGACTTTAGATTTTAGACTAATAATTTAGATTTTAGATTTTAGTCATGCCTGCAGCATTAATTTGGGCTATAGTCTTACATTGTTAGACTAAAATCTAAATATTTTACATGCTAAATGGTTAATATGATCATTTGTTTTTAGATCTACAACACACATTAGCAATCGAATTGAGAGGCTAGAGGCATGAAGAGGAAGAACGGAAGTATTGCATTGCTTTTCTAAACATGAAGCAAAAAGAATGTATCTTGTGCTCCACCACCACCAATTTCAGCTTTAGATGAACAAACTGGTCTGATCCTATTGTAGATGATAATTTCCTAATGTTGAGATTGTAGTGGTGATCAAGGATCAGTGAAGATGTAATACCACCGCAGATCCAGTGGTGGATGAAGGGCCAACTCAAAATGAAGAAGAACCACCTTTGGTGTTTAATGTTGATTGCCTTGAACATGATCCAAGGTTTAGGGTGCCTATTTCAAGATATGATGTCAATGATCAAGATGCAAGCTAGAAGAGGATACATTCTAAAAGGTCCATGATAATGTTGAGATTGTTCATGCTATTTGTTTGGCAAAGAGAGTGGAAAATTTGTAATGGATGGGTGGCATAATTGGAACATAGGAGCTAAATCACTTGACAAACATTGTTGCTCAACTATTCACAAGTTTGCTCAAGACAAATACAATTTATTTGTGAAAAAGGGTACAAAAATTGATCGTCACACCAATGTCAAGGTGTCGTAAAAGGATCGAGTTGAGTACAAGGCTAGATTGATTTATTCACTTAGATGTTTGAGGTATCTTTTGCATCAAGGATTGGCTTCTCGTGGACATGATGACATTTTGACTTCCTCGCATACGTGTTAAATTATTAGATGTTGTTCTATTGAAACCACTAGATACATAATTGAAGAACTTGGAGATGACCACTATGCAATCCTAGCTGATGAATCTAGTGATATATCATATAAAGAACAACTTGTTGTTTGCTTATGCTATGTTGATAAACTTGGGAGGGTTTGTGAGAGGTTTCTTGAGTAGTTCATGTCTCTGCACCACTTCTTTGGAACTTAAAACAGCAATTCAGTCCTTGCTTACTAGTCATCACTTGACTCTTACTCAAATTCGTGGGCAAGGATATGATGGGGCTAGTAATATGAAAGGAGAGGTTAAAGGGTGAAAACATTGATTATGAAAGAGTCTCTTCTCGCTTATTATGTGCATTGTTTTGCACATCAACTTCATTAGTTCTTGTTGTCATTGCCAAGGGAAATGTTGGTTGCCAAACCTTTTTGGTCAAGTTTCACGCTTGCTGAATATAGTTGGTGTTTCTTGCAAACGCCATGATATGCTTCGAGATGTTAGAGCTCAAAAATTGAAGAAGGCACTTGACTTGGATGAAATAGAAAGTGGAAGTGGGTTAAACTAAATATGATCTCATGGGATCCTCCTCAGTTAATGTTGTTGTCTCTCTTTTGCTAATTCCCAATCCTTGGCGCAGGTGATTGCCTCCACCATCTTAGGTGTAAGGGATGATCTCTTTTCTTTAATTATTCTCTCTACCATACTGAACGTCACTTCTGAAGAGACGATGAACACGAACTACTCCCTAATGTTGAGATTGTTCATGCGTTCAGTCAGCGTTCACTGACGATCTCGAGATCCTCCGGTTAATGTTGTTGTCTCTCTTTGCTAATTCCCAAAGTGATCCACCATCTTAGGTGTAAGGGATGATCTCTTTTCTTTAATTATTCTCTCTACGATACTGAACGTCACTTCTGAAGAGACGATGAACACCAGAACCAGTAGAATATCCCATGTGAAATAGAGTACACAAAAAATACCAGCTTGTTGTTCTTCTACCATTCAAGCAAATCTATCTTACATCCACCAGTAAGACTAGGATTAGTGTTTGCAAAATTATGCTCTAGGTAGTGGTTCAGCTCTAAGACAAAATTCCACTTAGAAGCCGCATGAGACTAAGAGGATGAAGAACCTGCTCTTTAGCTTCTTCCATAAGTGGGCTATCAAGCTTGCCTTGCTTTGTTGTTGCTTGTCATGAGGCTTTTGATCTCACACTGCTACCAAGTTCGTCAAGATATAAGTGAAAAATATGATAAGCTCCCTTTTGACATTTTAAAAGCTTCAAAGGAATCAAGATCGAGGCATTCACCTATTCCCTCCATAGCAATATGCAAACCTGCTAACTTTTTGTAGGATTGAAAAAGATAGCAAATCAATATAGGTGTGAAATAGATCCGAAATGTTTAACAAAATTTTCCTCCATTGCTATAACAACATGGCTTAAAATGCGACCCCTAGATTTAGCAAAATTGTATGCAATTATACAAATAAAATCTATAACTAAGCAAGATGTAGGATAGCAAACACCGGATAAAACCTTAATTGAATATAAAAAGGTCTTAAAAACTCTCAAAAATAACTAGCAATTTGCTAATCTGAATTAGTAACTAATAATTTATTATTCTAAGAGTTAGCATTGATTAAACCAAATATAATATGTTCACACCATTGCACCTTGTTCAACATAATATATGTTGAGTTTCACCCCCACCTGCATATCAAGACTAATTTCTTTGTGTCCTTGCCATTGGCTTTGCAGTACTCCGTGAACCTGGCTGCCACTTGAGGTGAATTTATGAGGTATCAAAGTGCATCACAGACATTATTTAAATATTCGTCAACCACTTGCATACCGTCTTGCACAACGAGGTTCAACATATGATGTACGCATCTCTGGTGGAGATACACATCCTCCAATAGATGTCTATAACCTTAGGGTGAGGATGTTCATAGACTTCGTATTTGCTGATATGTTATCAAGAGTTATAAAAATAAATATTATTATCTATCTTATAATCATCAATTACGTCTAGTGTGTGCTCGGCAATGGCCTCTCTTGTGTATGATTCTTCAATTAACTTAAACCCTACAACTATCTTGTTTAGCTTGTAATCATCATTTAAATAATGGGTTACAACACTAAAGTTGGCACTTCTCTGGTATGAAGATATCCAAATGTCTGAAGTTAAGGCAAAAGAGAACTGGACTTGTAAGAATATTTCTTTTAGTGTTGCTAGCTCTCTATGATAGATTCGTAGAATATCAGATGTGGTAGTTCTCCTACCGATATGTTGGTACTATGGGCAAAAATCACATTTATCATTCTTTCGAACGCACGACTTTCACCCATCCTAATCGATTGATCTTCAAAAACAATGTATGTAGCAATTTCCCCACGGGGTGGAAAGCGGGTTGTACACCGAAGTACTCATAGATCTATCAGCCTCAAAGTTCAACTGTTTCTATACTCCTCAATCTCACATGTGCCCCTATCTTGTTCAAGCAAGCTTTGTATTGCTAGTTCAAGTGCCCTATCTCTCTACATGTACGAGCACTTAATTGAGCTTTGTAATAATTACAAGTTACAATCTCTACCATTTGGTCATCTCGAATTTCCTGCTCTAGATCATGTGCTTCTAGCATGATACCCTTTCATCGAACGGTGCCAGTGCCAGACCCAGACCCCACCAATATTGCCATCTGTGGATAGGGGAGAGAACTCTGGTATCCCCATCATCTCTAAACTACCCTAGAACTCCTCATAGTCTTCTGTATCGTCCATATCACGGTCCTCCATGCCGTAGTCTCCCATGCTTAGTGTAAGCTGATGAGCATCAATGGGAGTCAGAGCCGGAGGACGACTAGGAGAGCAATGGTAGGATCTTCCAGCATGGTGCCCCGCTGCTACTTTCGTGCTATAACTCTTTGACAGCATACCATTACCAAGCTTAGCTACTCCTGTCGTTGCCTTCATGCTGTAACTCCTTAGTACCATACCGCTATCGAGCTTTCTATTGTACATACTATTGAGACTCCTGAGTAGAGCAAAGAGAAAAGAGAAGTTTGGTGCTTCAACGGTGAAGAAATGAGTAGAGATGGTGGGTTTCATAGCCATAGAATGAGAGAACATTACCTCTTCTTGTTGTCTCTTAGCCTCCACCACTCCTCTACCTTTTTCCTCTACTCCATCTTGTCACTCGGTCCTAGCTGTTGCCTCTCTCCCTCCTCGCCCATTGCTTCTTTGCTCTGTCTTGTCACTAGAACCATGCTAGCTACTAGGTAACAGTTGCCTAATACCCTACCGTGCGGTATCGCTACTGCCTAATTCCCTCTCCCTATCCATCTCCCCTACGGCCCACTCTACTCCACCTGCCATGCTCTCCCTCTCCGTCTCCCTGGCCACCTCTCCCCTTCTAACTCCCCACCTCCCTGGCAGCCTCTCCCACACCCTACTCGTCTCCATCTCCCTCTCCCCCACCCTACCTGCTTCCCTCTCCCTCTCTCCCACCACCCCTACTGCTCATCCTCTCCCTCTTCCTCCCTCTCCATCGCCTCTTCATGTTCCACCCCATCGCCCGCTTTCGTAGGCTCTGTCTCTCCCACCGCACCGCCGCCGCCCTACATCTACCTCTCCATGGTCCACCTCCCCCACCAATGCCTCCACCGGCCAAATCCACGGTAGATCTAAAGGAGGCCACAATTTAGAGGCGGGATTTGGTCGACGAGGTGGATCCGATGTTGGGCGGTGAGCCGTTGGCCTTGTCGATGCGGGCGACGAGTGTAGATGTGGAACGCCAAGGCTTGAGCGTGGAGGTAGGGTGCCAGAGCTTGGCGCGGATGACAAGAGTGGAGGCAAGGGTGCCGCACTCATGGCGTCCCTTGGTTGTGCGGCCGGTGGGCGCGCGTCGGTAGCTATGGTGGTCTCTTCAACTATTCCTACATTGTTAGTATGGCCATAGATATGGCACAATGATCTTGCTCCCCCTTCCCTCTCCGGCTACTCTCATGTCCCTTCGTCCCTTAATATCCACACCACAGGCTTAGCTGCACTGCGTCGCTTCCCGCTGTTGTGCTGTCCGGTCTGCCATGCCACTTTTATGCTGAACTAGTCCGAGTATGACACGATAGACCATGCTGTGTTGTGCCGCTGACTAGCCTTCTATCTAGGACAGGCATGGCCTATGTTCATACCGTGTCCATCCGACCCATCACGTATCGTAGGCGTGTTGTGTTTGGGACGTGCCGTGCTGACCTTATCTGAGGCTGACCAAGAAAAGCCGGGCCGACTCCTTTGCGACTTGCGAGTTATACAAGTGCATATATATACGACTTGTCTGAGAGACTGATGAGAGAGCAAAGTCTAGCTAGCTCGGCATGCAATGCTAAGATGCTCCTGCAGCCCTGCTCCCTAGCTTCTGCACTTTTAGAAGCGTGGATTTGTGGAACTGCCCGGTCGTACGAGGACGCACACGTACTGTTTTCAGACTGAGATTGGACGCATGGTAATCGCCTACGGGGCACTGCCGCAACAAGTTAATGAGAACTCGTACAGAAGCCTATCGCTCTCCGGGGGTAGGAGTCCACACTCCAAAGTTTGCTTGTGCGCCAGACGCTGACAGGCAGCCTACGTGGCATCCAGCGCGCCCTTCCAGTGGGCCCCATTTATAGGTCCCAAACAAGCGAGCAGCAAGGCACTGCCGTGGAATAGCCACACATCCCGGTCCACACTCCAGAGGGGAAGAGACCGAGCCGATCCATGTGGTCACTCACAGGCAGCGCCAGCATGCATGACCCGGCCGGTGACCTGACTGAGCAGACCTCGGCCCCAGCTTGTCCGTGCCGCGCTGACACGGCCATGCACCACGGCGCCACTCCACACACCCCTCCCCCGCCGTACCACGCCAGTACCGCGGCCGAATCACGCACCAGCTGGCCGGCGTCGGACCCCAGCGCGAGCTCGGTGTCCGCGCCATGCTTTCCGAACGAACACTCACCGGCCGAGACGATCGAGTGAGTAAAGAGGCCGCACGGCGCAGACAGGCAGGGGCGCGACTGTGCGCGCCGCAGCGCGCGTCACGCGTGGCAGGGCGCACTGGCCACTGTATGCGCGCACTAGATGCGCCGCACTGGCTACTGCGCGCGCTCTAGCAAGTTAGGGCTGAATTCTTTTTTGACTTATTACTTGATTTTATCTAATAACTAGATTTTAAATAGAGCGTCTTTTTAAAATAAGATCTAAAAGTTTATTGTACTAGATACTATCTCAATTTTATTTATATCGATTAAAATCGTATGTAAGTATCTCTCCCCGTACTCTCTCAAGAACATGAGAATTTAAAATTTTAAATCAAAAGTCATAGGGGATGTTTGATTGCTAGCCACACTTTGCCAACAAAAATTACCACACTTGCCTAAGTTGAGGTGCTCAAATTCTTTGCCACACCTTAGTAAGCCTAAGGGAATCTTGCCACACTTTTTTAAGTCATTGACGCGTGGGACCTAGTTTCCTGGAAGGGAATCTTGCCACAACTGTGGCTACAACCAAACAGCTTCCAAAGTTGGTCAAACTTGCCTAACCTTGGGCATGGTAAACTGTGGCTGGCAACCAAACACCCCCATAATCCACAGCCTAAAATAACTCACCCCTAGATTGCGCGCAGCTGGTGAGACCGAAAAGCATGCGAGGGTTGGTATGCATGGTAGCATGGGCGTTTGCTAATCGCTATAGGATTATTTTGTGCTTCGGTTGTAAGGGCATTGTTTGTGGTGGTATCTGTTACGAAACTTAGGAGGCGTTTGGTTCATGGTATCAAGGTGGATGGGATATCCCGTCTAGGACAGTGTGGTTCGCTCGATTTGGCCAAACTACGGGATACAACATCTAGGCAGAATATTTTCACCAAATCATCTAGATGGAACCATCTCGTTTGGAATAGAATGGATCCATCTACCGAACCAAACAAAGAGATGAGATATCATTCGAAATAAAATGATTTTATCTACCCAACTAAACAGCCTCTAAGGATGAGGTTAGGCTAGTAGCCCCGCACAGTTTTTTCCCTTGATTTCAAGTTGAGCAGAGATTTTTATTATATACACATCAATTAAAGTTAATAAAGAAAATAGCTACTGATCTTCCTCGTCTCTCGTGTCAATTATTTAACTACTTTTATATTGTTTGATTATGTTATTGTACTCACTTCCTAGCTGCGTTTATCGCGACACTAGTTTTTCAGCTGTATCTATACTACAATCACTAGTTTTTCAATTGTATCTATACTACAATGACTAGTTTTTCAGCTGTATCTATACTACTATCACTAGTTTTTCAATTGTATCTATACTACTGTGCCTGTCCTCGCTGGTTACTTCCAAGTGATTATAATTTTCAAAGTGGTCTGTCCCCTTGAGAGAGATGAGAGGGGTTTTCTGCTGGAAAAGGAGTCGGTAGATAGTGACAAGACGAGAAAAAGTACGGTCGGCCGTGATTTCTATTTCTGTTTCTCGCAGGCTTTTGTTTTTAAGATCTTTTCACTTTTAAATGTTACCAGCAATATATCTTGGGTAAAACCAAACAATTCGGCTAAAAATTTCAGAAGTTTGGATGCGTCGAAGGCTGGATGTGAGAGTGAGACCAGCATTAGGCAAGTACGGAGTGGTCTACTTTGGTCAAGTTTTCTTTACGTCAGGCCAAGTTGAGGACGTTCCACTCTGGTGTATTTCGCAGGGAAACGCAGAATTGAATTAGGATATGCATATAGAAAACGCAGAATGAGTTTCCCGATATCCTAGATACGCTCTAAGTGTAACATTATATACTATATGTAAACACTGCATGAACAAATGGATAGTACAAATGAAGAGAGGGCCTGAGAAAAAGAAAAGTCCAATGCTAAGCTTGTTTCACCGTTTATTGTCCTCCCTTGCCAATGGACACTTAAAATATATGGTTTAGCTAAAACACACTGACAAAAGCTGAAATTTTGCCGTAAGACAACGAGCCCTATATTTTATCATTTTCAGGCCAGAGGTTTGAGAAAATTTCCTAAAAGACTTAGGTGCCCCTGCCCACCCTGGAAAAACTGAGTAGGGAGGTGGCGCACGGCGGTGACGGCACTAGCTGGCGATGGGTGGTCGGAGGAGGGCTGGTGAGCAGCAAAATGGAGAGCTCATGAGACTTGGAGGCCCAAGGAGGTGGCAGGTTCGGCTAGGTGGCACCATAGGGCTCAGGCGATGGTGTTCGACGGCCAGCAGTGGGAGGCCATGTGAGGGGGGAGGGGCGACGGCTGCCGGAGAGGGAGGAGAAGAAGGCGGGAGAGGGCTACAGGGAACTTACCCGGGTGGCTGGCCGAGTTGAAGAGGAGCCATGGCGGTCCGGCGGTGCAAGCCTAGGGCGTCGCAAGTGGAGTCGCCGTGGGTGGCAAGCCGGGGTGGAGGGAGGCCTCGGCCGGCGTGGTGAAGGGTTGCCAGTACCGTGAGGGGACTTCCGGCAGGAGGAATTGGAGGGGGAGCCCACAGGGAGGAGGGATGGTTGTGGCGATGGCAGCGGCGGCCGGCAAGCTCCGGTGGGGTTGGCTTCAAATCAAACAAGGGGAGCCGCAATTAGCAATTAGAAACACGCTGTGACATGCGTAGCTATGGGAGGAACCCACCGTGGTAGCCAGGGCGGTGTGGAGAAGCCATGACCGGTGTACAAAGACGGTGACAAGCCCACTCGGGGGGAGAAGGAAGCAAGCGGGAGGATGGGGGAAGTGTAGGAGCAATGGCGCGGTTGGGGGCGACTTTATCGCACCGGGGTGGGCAGGGGCACCCGAGTCTTCTCAGAAATTTTCACTCTCCCTCCGGCCCGAAAATGATAAAATATAGGGTTCGGTGTCTTACGATAAAATTATAGCTTTTACCAATATGTTCTGGCTAAACCATATATTTTAGGTGTCTGTTGGTAAAGGAAGACAACGGACGCTGTCCTGTAGTTAATTTCCTATTCATTCAAACCATCTGACCTACGGCTACGTGGCCTAGACCAAACCTCATAGATCAATCAGACCAGCCGGAGCGCCAGGCCGTAATACATTTATCCCAATCGGCCCCAAACTCAGACCAACGGGATCCAAATAAGAAAGAAGAAAGAAAGGAATAAAGATGAAAGAAACTTGTGTAGTCCTGCTTTGTGATAGTATCATGTGGAATCCTCGTAAATTTTAAAGGCCCTTTTGGAGCGCAGATTTTTTTTTTATAAAAACCAAAAAACAATGTTCCATTTTAAAGAGGGCTTAATTAAACTTTTTTAAGGGCATATACAATAGTACATATCAGCTATCTATAAGACTATGCTATATAGTATTTTGGATGATATGGAAGAGAGGAGAGATAGATATTGTCTAGTGTTTAATAGATGGCTTTCTGTTGTCTATATTATTATATAGACAACATATTAATTATATGAGATAATTATAAATAACTATATAGATAACATATTGTAGGTATATTATAGACAGCCCTGTCTACTGGACTTTGGACGGTAATCAGAAACCACAGAAACCACCTAGGGTAAGTCGGTAAAGATAGTAGCCTGGTGGGGCCGTCGCTACGGCTAATTTCCTGACGGCCTGAATCATGGCTTAACTGCGACGCTTTCAGCGAAAATTGCGCGCAGGCCAGCGCTTCGCATGACAGCGATTTCAATTTTCACCACAGTAATCACAGAAAGCAGAGCGCAAGTACGCGAAGCAGTAACTATTTACTCGTGCACGAACAGTGCGCAGCAGATTTGGGCGCCCCACCAAGGCAAGTGCTATTTCTTTTCTCCATGGAGCCAGCGAGCTGCAGCTGCGACAGCACCCCCATCCAGGCGAGGGAGCCTAGGGCACAGGACATATTCCATTGTTGTCTCTACTCTCTCCTCATGATTGCCATAATTTCCTCTTGCCTCTCCTTCCTCCCCTGCTACCTACTGGCTGCTGCTGCTATACTACTCCACTCTCCTCTCCAAAAGAACGAATAAATACCACCCTCCCCACGACAGCATCAGACCGCTCCCCTTTTACAAATGCTCCTTTGCAATATGCATGCATGAACGAGCTGCGTGCAAAAGCATGGCGAAGTGAGGAAACCAGATGTGTGAGACATGAACATGCACCGGCCCAGTGGCTCATGGTACATTTCATGCATGCAAGCATGTGTTATGGGGCTGAAAAAATGCGAAAAGATCAGTGATTGGACAAAGAAAGGTTGCACGTAGTACAGCTAGCTAGCTGCAACATGGAAGGAGAGAGAGAGAGAAAGCTAGGGCATGGTGAGAAGTGGATGGGAGGGCGACACGTCTGCGGGTCGCTGTGCGTTCCCGGGGCTCATGATTAGTCACTTGCATGTTTCGGTTTGGCGTCGTCCCACCCGCACTGCTTGTCACTCTTGCCATCCCACCAACACACAGCCGAGTCGCAGGTGTGCTGCTGTCCCCATGTTCCTCCCTCCCGACTCGTCGTGCCTCCGCTCCAGCGATCATGCTCTCGCCAAAAGGAACCAGCTCCAAACGAGAGAGAGAGAGAGAGAGCGCCAACAAACAGCGACATGTTTCGCCTTACAATATTTCTGACGGGGTAGGCCTACACTGATCATGGAATTATCCGACCGTCACAATCGACATCTCGTCTCTTGAAGAATACATATCACCGCGCTGTACATGCATGCATACTGTAAAAGCGCGCCTAACCATTTGTCTTTTGCCATCAATTCGAATTCCTAAACTGAAGACAGAAGGACATTTTAGATTTGTTTCATTTTCATGCTACATTGTTTTACAGAAAAAAGACACTAGTTAGTAGCTAACAAAGTATAGAACACGATACTTAAGGATGAACTTTCATCTGCCTTATAGTTTGTCATCTGCCTTATCGTTTGTGCATTAAATTTTTAACCCTGAGTACTTCAGCTCCTCCAAAAATTTTGGATCCGCCACTGGTTTGTGCATTAATCCTGAACAACGAGATCCTCTTGTGCTTATAACACGGAGGCAAGTAAAATTTTCCTACCCAAACTGACCTGATCCTGCTATGCCAAACGTTCCAACGAGAGCATGCTGAACACTACGATAATTTGCTGTCTCGCAACATAGCAACACAGCACGGCGTGCACCCCCTTTTCCTCACCACCCATCATTCACAAGGTGCGTGCTGATGGCTAGCCCGGACACGGAGGCATTCGATTGCTAGGGTGAAAACAATGTCTGATGAAGACAATACAAGGGGAAGCCAGCACTTTCGGTCCAGTCTAATCCAATCCAAACATCCAATCCATCGGTTCCAACAAGCCACCTCCAAGGCAGTACTAGCACCTCTCTCTCTCTCTCTCTCTCTCTCTCTCTCTCTCTGTGTGTGTGTCTCTAGCCAGCCAGCCAGCCTTTTCCTTTTCTTTCTTTCTTCTCGCCTCATCGACCTTTCACGCACAGCACCGCGACACATCTGAGTGCGAGCCTACGGGCTAAAGCTAAAGAAACACCCCCTCCAAGTTGGCAGATCCGATGCTGCCTGCCCCCCGGCCCGGGAGAACCGGCAAAGTAGGGTCCGGGTGTGCAGGTGGTGGCGCGCGCGCGTGTGGGCGTCCAACCGGGAGCAAGAGGCCTGCTGTAGTTCAGTCCTATATTTGTTGAATTTTTTTTTACGGATAATTCATTTTTTATTCGAAATTACATAAATATACCCGCGGAAATTTTTTTACAAAAATAGGCTCCAGTCGCCTAATGGTTGGGCGATCGAGCCTTCATAACCGCATCGCGACATAATATATCTCGCCAGATGAGAGCGATCGTATTAAGTCGCTCTTCCGTTCGGCGACTTAAGTGTAGTCGCCGTCCCGTTAAGCGACTAGCATGCAGTCGCCATCCCGTTAGGCGACTGCATGTAGCCCCCGTGATTGTTTTAGATTTTGTGAATTTTGTAACGTTGAACCGGTAAAAAATACGGTGAAATTGTAATAAAAGTTTATGTTCATTGTATATTGTAGGTGTGTAAAAAGTTTTTTATTTTTTTATGAAAGATTGAGTAGAGAACGATCGATACATACACTGTTAAGTGAGATAGTTTATGTGCGGAGAGAGATGATAGACTATGTAAATTTAAATAAACTTCATAATATAACTGAGAGTAACATGCCGCATGTTTTTTCATTACATGCATAACATATATAGCATCTGCAGCACGTCTCACTCGTCACCCTGGTGTGCCCCATCACCGCGCCCGCGTCCTCCCATACGGCCTCGTTTGGCTCTCCTCCGGTGCAACGGGTTAGGACGATCCGAGAAAGTAAAACGAGCAGGAGGGTGTCTATCCCGCCCCTGCGTTGGTGGAGTCAGCTGCACCTCTGGCTGTGTGCTCTCCGGTGCACCGGGGAGGGCACTGCCAGAGAGAACCTCCGGTGCTGCGTCGGAGAACTGCCCGGGCCACTCCGCGAAAAATTGGTCCACATCCTCCGGCACGGGAGACGCCGTCTTTCTTGGTAAGTATCGCAATATTAATATCGTTAGTTCGTTGCATGTCGTCTTCGGATAAACACGATATAAGACCCTCTGCGTACCCGTAGCTGGCACCATGGAGGAGGCGTACACCCCCTGCGTAGGAGGCGTGAAGTGAACCGGTGTAGGAGGCCCTGCCCAGGCTGAACCCCCTGGCTGCTCCGGGTGAGGCGGTGGAGGACGTGTCCACGTCGGTGCACCAGAGTAGTGCCACGCTGGTCGGGTGGTATCTTGGCGGACGAGCGATCGGAGCGGTGGCGTGGAGACCGCCGGTAGCCTCGTGCGAGACGATGAGGCTAACGATACGTCTACACCCCTCGTGCATCCGACGCGCAAAGCTAACGCCCTCCTCATGGGTCAGCTGCGCACCACTGGTGAGCCTCTCGATCTTGTCGCGAGTCGGCACATAGGCGTAACCGACGTCGATCGGATACAAAGACATGAAATGTTCGATTATCGAAACGACATTACCATTTAGGAATCTTTGAAATGACATGTAACGTACCGCGAGGTGAGCGTCGCGCGCGAAGTGCTCGAGGTACGTGTCCGTCGGAGCGGCGACGTGTGTGGCAGGCGGGTCTACCACATATACGAGCCTGGTACGGGTCTGCGACTGGTACCAGTGAAGGTACCCCGCGTACTCCGTGCTGTCGTACGGGCGGACCTCCTCCACGCGGTCGTCGAGCGCACCGTACCACTGATCGACCCAGGGCTGCATCTTCACCGACCAGTCCGTGCCTCTTTTCACTCCCTTCGCGTTGTGCCTGCGTATAGAACCATTACGTAATGTGAGATACCTGCGTATAGTAGTAAGTATGTACATATTTACCACAAACGATCACTCACCCATGCACGTGCCGCGGAAGCGATGGTCCGACTGGTACAGGAACCGGCTGTCGTAGCCCGAACTGCCGCATCACCCGCTGGGGTGCGTAGTCCTCCACGTAGATGAGGTACACGAGCTTCCAGCGGGTGAGCTAGAAAGCCCGGTCACGCCAGCAAAGTGAGGACAGACCGCCAGGAGCACGGGCCTGCACTGCCGTATCAGCGTACGGCTCCCAGCGCACATCGTCGGCTGTGATGCGGTCGAGCTGCTCCACAAAGACCCGCTACGCCCGCGTGACCTGCACGTGCGCGAACTGTACATGCAAGAAAGACAAGTTGTTTAGAATGACAATCGTCAATAAGAAAGAAATAGTTGACTGTGATAATACTTACTCGACGACGGCACCAGTTAGAACCCATCGTCGGCCGGTCGACGTCTCCCCCTGGATACATCTCGGGCCCGTACGGACCCATGTCGTCGAGCACAGGTCGTCCGACACTTAAGCGCTCGAACGACCACAACTGCAGTAGCAGGGGACAGCCCGTGAGGATCGAGTTCGCCTTGATCCTCATGCACGCATCGCATAGCGCGCGGTACGTTGCGGCAAGTACGACCGATCCCCAGCTGACCTGGTGGGGCTCGCCGTCAGCGATCGCCCTCGCATAAGCGATAAGGCGCGCATCCACCGAGTTGCCGTGGTGGTGGTGAAAAGCACCCAACCAAACAGCCACAAAGACGACGCCTCCAGTGCCGCGAGACCTGGCGATCGTGCGCTGCGGAACCATGCGCTCCACGAATGCAAAAAGTTGTTATTAGTACGTAATACCACAAATAAGAGTTTCAAGACACGATCGATTTTATATACCACGCACTGCATCGCTCGAGCCACCTCGGTGTCGGCCCATGGGTCTGCGCCTCCGAACACGTGGTGGTCGGCGGCCGGTGGAACGACACTCGAATCGCGGCGGAGTCGCGCCCGATCCACCGGGCCTCGGTAGGAAAGCGGCGTCTCCACGATCGGAAGCCCAAGGAGCAGGACACATCCCGCAAGGTCGGCGTCATCTCCCGAATGTGAGGTGGAAAGTGTGCGTCTCGGGCCGCCGGTCCACCAAAGCCATCGCGAGGAACGGTCGAGCGGAAGCGTAGTGATCGCTCCCGCCCGCCTCGTCCCGCCTCGCCCGCCGGCGCTCCATCCTCATCCATGGCCTGCACCATCCGGGCAAGAGGAGTAGCCCGGCATCCCGCACCGCAAACAAAGTGAAGGTCGGCATGGAACGAACTTACGGCCGCACTAAACACCGCAGAGTGCAAAACCGGCGATCCAACGAGGGTCGAGTCCCGGGCCACGCGAGGTGTGCGTGTCCGGACCACTCCCGGTGAGGCGGCTCGTCCGTGCTCCCGGTGGCGGGACTAGACGAAGCGCGATGAGAGCGATCCATGTGCTCGTCCAACGGTATGAACCGCCACTCCGAGTCACGTCCAGCACGAGTCATACCTACAAAATTTGTACAATAATTTCTACATTACATTTTCTACATCTAAATTTGTACAATAATTTCAACATTATATTTTCTACGTCTAAATTTCAACACTAAATTTTCTACATCTAAATTTGTACAATAATTTCAACATTAAATTTTCTACATCTAAATTTCAACACTAAATTTTCTACATCTAAATTTGTACAATAATTACAACATTAAATTTTCTACATGTACATTTAAATACTATATTTTGTACAATAATGCATTATAAATGGTATACAAAATTAAAAACTATATTTCTAAACTATATTTACTAAACAAAATTTGAAAATTAAATTTCTAAATTAGATTTCTAAAATTAATTTGTAAACTAAATTTCTAAACTATATTTTCTAAACTAATTTTCTGAACTAATTTTCTAAACTAATTTTCTGAACTAATTTTCTACACTACATTTTCTAAACTAATTTTCTAAACTAATTTTCTACACTACATTTTCTAAACTAATTTTCTAAACTATATTTCTAAACTACATTTTCTAAACTAATTTTCTACACTAACAAACAATATAATGCAACAAAATTACCTGAAAATCGCGCACTCCCTCTCCTCTTCTCCTCCTCTCCCTCTCTTTCTCTCCCCTTCCTCTTCTCCTCTCCCTCCCTCTCCTTTCCCCTCTTCTCTGCGCTGGCCGAACGGAGGAATGCAAACAGTGCGGCGCGCTCGGCGCGTCGCCGAGCGCGGCTTTATATCCCACCTGCAGTCACCGAACCATTAGGCGATTGAATCTCAGTCGCCCAACGGTTTGGCGACTTCAGGGAAGTCGCCCAACGGTAGGGCGACTGCAATTAATCGCTAAACGGTTGGTAGACTTTCCAGCTGTCGCGATCTGGTTGGGCGAAAGGCTCCAGTCGCCCAACCATTAGGCGACTGGAGTCTATTTTTGTAAAAATTTTCCGCGGGTATATTTATGTAATTTCGAATAAAAAATGGATTATCCGTACAAAAAATTCTATATTTGTTCAAGTTGTAGAATGCATGAGTTTTTTTTTTGTATGATGTGTTTATCACTTTTGACTTATGGCTTTTAAATTTTGATTGCTTGTGAGAGATAGTACGAAGAGAAAAATAGTCGTATGCGATTTTGACTGGTATAGCTGAAGTCTGTATAGTATCTATTATAATCAACTTATAGACACTATCTTAAAAAGACACACCGTTTAAAAACCAATTATTCTAGCATAAACCAAGTCTTTAAGTCCATTCGAACCCAGCCCACTTGCGTTGACTGTTGTTTCTTCATCTATCTTCTGTATACGTACACACCTTGTTCGGAGGAATAAGCGAGCTCGTGTTCTTTTTTCCTTGGTTGAAAAACTCGGCAACACGACTGGTGGCCATTCAGAGAGCATAGTAGTTTGACGATTGGATGATTCAGCTGTGCTCAAAATGGTTTATGGCTGAAAAGTACTGTAGCTGACTGAAAAAACACTGTAGCTGACATAGCCTTATTTAGCATAATTAAATTTAAAAATTTTAAAAATAGAAAAAACATATTAGCCCATCACGTATAATGCAAACAAATACGGGAAAAAAGAACAGGCAAAAAAGCTCCCAAAAAAGCCAAACGTTCATAAAAGACGATATTTATAAATAGTGAAAAATAAGCTAGAAACTGAAGCCAAAACAAGTAGTGTTATCTTGGTTTCAGGATCAATCAACCAAATAACATTTCCCGTAGTCATGTGAAGGTAGTGGCAATTTCCTGCATCCTACGCTGATTTAAGCTGGCAAACTTAGCTTGTTGATTGTATCTATATCATGTGAAGCCGGCAACTTCCTGTGATTAAGTAGCTGTCCATATATATGACCATGCTGATTTTGATGGGCAGCTAATGGTGCTCGCCTTCATTGGTTGCGAAAGTTTTTGGGGTTGCAACAACTACTCCCCTACGCCCACACTGTGTCACCGGTGGGACCGGGAGAGGGATTAACTTAACCAGTTTCAAGTTTCATCACATGCTAGTTTAAGAGATAGTTGCTCCCTTGTCAACCCGAGTACCATGCGGCAAGGCGGCGGTTCCACTATTGTCGCCGACGCCGTACGTCCAGCGATTCTGCGAACGACGCGCCAGCACGGCCGCCGCCGTTCTTTGGACGCCCGCCGCCGTTCTTTGGACGCCCGCTTCACCCATCCAGCGATTCACGTGCTTGGGGAAGGGCAGATCCCACCAGCCGGCTTCGTTTGCGGATCTCGACCGTGCAGGCACTGCAGACAACGTGCCGCTTGCCCTGTTGCCTGCCTCCCCTATTCACGGCTCGGCCGCAGCCTGCCCGCCGTGCAATGCGAGACGAACGTACGCCGTCGATCCGCCCACTCCTTGCTCCCGCGGCTCCACTACTCCCGAACACCAACCAGGTAACGCGCCAAAGCCTCCTTACCGGCGCGCCTCCCCAGTCGAGCGGGCCTGCCGGCACCGCTTCACAAGGCTAGCTCTTCGGCTAGGGAAATTTCCCACGGCCCACCGGCCTATTCGCGTCCGCATTTCAAATGAAGATGGAGAGGCCGCCTCAGCCTGCTTTACGTCCTCTCATGCCACGGCCCACATGCTCAATCCAACGATTGCAGAGTCTAATCCCCGCGCCTATAGGTCTCTTATGTTGATTTTTAAAAGTTATTTTTTACAGTAAAAGATACAGTAAATAATCTTTTACAGTACATAATTTTTAAACAGAATATTTTTTTAAGAAAGAGTCTATTAGTTGATTATAGTACACACTATAGTAATTTTATTTATATCGATCAAAATCACACACAAATTTCTATCTATACAATATTTTACAAACTGTTACTATTTATAAGCTAAAGCGAAAAGTTATTAGAAAAAGCTAATATAAATGGGCTCTAAGACAGTGGCGTAGCCAGGATTTGTAGCTATGGTGGTCCATTGTCTAAAATTTATTTAACCGCTATAAATTTAACATGTCGGTACACAAGTATATGAATTACGAAATGCAATTAAGGGAAAAAGGACATACGAACTTCATAAAATAGACGAATATAGCTTTCTTAACATAGAATTGAAATATTACATACCCATAGTAGTTGAAGAACAGTACGTCACTACTTCTTCTTCTTGTCAGGATATAAAGAGAACATCACATTAATTTTATATTAGAACATTAAATACATTCTATATTTATGGACAAAGTTATTTAAAAAATACATTTTATAAAGGAGTAGATCGAAGAGTTTGCTTGCAGGTAACTTCTCGAAAGCCGCATTTGGAGCAAACGCAAGCTAAGACAACAAATACCTACCTCGGCAAATTTACGAGACCGTTTACACGACTTACATTCTGAGAAGAAAGAAGGTAATATAAATATTTAACTTTCTAAAATAATTTCTCTATTTCTCTCATCCTGAAAATAAGTTATGGGACACAGACATATCACTACCTCACTCTTCTCGCTCCTGTCTCGCACACGCATCTCTTTTTTATTTTCCCCACCACTCGTATCCTCCCACTAAAAGCTTTTTTTAGTCATTACTATTTATTTTAGCTAAAAACCATCAACTGTCGTTCAATATGAACATGCCATGCTAGTCATCGATTTTATTGTACATCTAGATGCCAAGCTAGCCAACGATTTTACTGTACATCTAGATTCCCAAGTTGCGTGTCATTAGCTTGACACATATAGAGCAAATTAAATGATTTAGCGGGAGGTAAAATGTAGCTGTGATTCAACAAGTTTTTGCATTATGGTCAAATATATGAAGGCCTTATTATCCGAGCGCAGGGTGGTCCGCGGCCCACAGGGATCACCCTGTAGCTCCGCCAGTGCTCTAAGAGTGCCGTCGAGGGAGAACGCACTGCCGGCCACGGTGCGGACGAGAATCATCGCACCTGTTGGGCTGTTTAGAGCTTTGTCTCTATTTGAAATGTCGAAAGCTTGAAATGGCAGCACATGGCAACCATGCTCATGAGCTTAACCATCGCTTGCATTGCCTTCTCCATTTCGAGTACTAGAGCAGACAGAAGGTTTACGGTAATTTCTTTCCTACACACTTATGATCTCAAATTCTTCTAGTCACATTGAACTAGTTCACAAAAACCACGCTACGCCTGCATTGCGCTCCTGCTGTTGACTCAAATGACCACAGTTGCAAACGGTTGATGCTCCAAGAGTTCCAGGCCAAAGGTTGCAAATTAAGTAGTTCCACTAGCATACAACGAACTACTACTTTGGCAAACAACTTCAGCTACAAACCGGAACCAAGTGCACCCTGACAAAGGCACCACAGATGCTAGAATTAACTACATAATATGTAATACTACTAACATGGAATCAATTCTCCTAAGATTAGCTCCCTGGCTACAGAAATGATACTATATATTTACAAAATTTACAGAAAACTTGCAAGGTCTGGCATATGAGCAAGCACTCATCTGAAGGAGCTATAGCACGATGAACGGCATCAGATCAACCTTGGTTAAGAAATTCACAATATTCAAATCAGAGGCTATACATACATGAGGTCAAGTCAGAACCCAGAATGCCGTGCATGGATTTCTCTTCAAATTAGAAGAGCATTCCTGCTCAGTAGGAATTGCTGGAGAGCAGATCATACACCTTTTGGGCTCTGATATCCTTGTGCAATTGCTGCCGTCAGTGCATCAACTATACCACATTCATCCTGCTCATCAGAGTGGTTACTTGAAGATTCTGAAGACGAACATTGACAATCTGACCTAGTTCTTTCCCAACGAATCCTGGGTGTTGCAGTTATAGTTTTGTTACTATGCCACAGATTTGAAAATTCAGCCTTCACAGGGCATTCGGTGTAGAGCAGAATCCATGGATGCCCTGTATTCCACAGCATCGAAAGATCAGAATCGTAACAAAAGAACATCTGTTATGTTAAGAAAGATGTTTGAACTTACTAAGTACTCCATCAGCATCTAATCTTGTGGAGACATCTCGATCAAGCATTCGGCTAATAAGATCACGTGCAAGAACAGATACTGATTCCCATTGACCACAGTAAAAATTAAGTTCAACTGTTTTTACAGCCTCAAAGACTGCTTGTTCAGAGCCCCCTTGAAATGGAAGACTGGTCATCAGTAACACATGCAGAAGCACCCCAGCAGCCCATATATCTACTTTTTCTGAGTATGTCAGGCCTGGGAGGTTTGGCCGAGTTTATGCTAGGAGGAACAGTGCCGTGCAGCCTTCTACGGCAGGTGCTATGCAGGCTCTTCAGGTTACGTTATTGTATCCATATTCGATTCAGTTAGGCAGTTAAGTATTGGTTTCAGATTTGGTTAAGAGATAAGAGTTGTATTAGGAGTAAGAGTTATATTCGGAAGTCTGAATCCGGATTAGCCGAGATTGTTAAGGACTCTCCTTTCTTATATAAAGGGGAAGAGGCATTTTAATGAAGGCAGAGAGATATTTACCTAATTCTTGCTTCCCCGTCTGCTTCATGCACCCTCACTGGTGCGCCTCTTCTTCTTCATCTGCTTGAAGTTATCCAGCACGGCTCCTCCGAAATCCACCAATCCCCGGCCACTTGCAGTGCACGCATACAATCTGAGATCAAGATCAAGGCGTGACAACTTGGTATTAGAGCTCATGGCTGACAAAATCAACGCGATCTTGGAACAGATGGCAACCTTGACGGCCAACATGACCAAACAGATGGATGAATTGAAGGCACGCTTTGATAAACAACAGAGCAAGGGGGATGAATGAAAAGTCCCCAAAAATTTCAAACCAAAAATTTTCTTTGTTTTTGCTGGTTTTTTTGAGTGTTTTTCGGAAACTTTCCTTTTTTGGAAAGTTCCCGGACCGCTTTTCCTTTCTGGCCGGGCGCCTCCCTTTTCTGTTGGCGCCGCTCCTTTTTCCGCCTTCCTCTTTTCCCGGCACCTCCTCCCCTCTCTTTCCTTGGCGCCCCCTCCCTCCCCGCCTTCTCCCTCGCGCACGCGCTGCGCGCTGCGCTCGCGTCCGCACCCCGGTTTTGCGTCGCTCGTGTCACGCAGACGTCGGCCGGTCCGAAGGCAGCACCGCCTCCCACGCCACGCGTCGCCGCCTCCCACCTTCGGTCCCCACCTGCCAGCCTCTCTCCCTTTTCCCTTCCCCTGCAAGCCCCGCCGTCGCCCATGTCGCCCCGGCCACCTGCTCCCGTCCGCCACTGCCCCGCCTTTACTGCCGCTCAGCGCCGGACACAGCCCCACTGCGCGGAGACGACACTCCACCAGCTCCCTGTCCTCTTGTTGACCCCGGTGCCATTGCCCATTACCCTCTCCCTCGGACCCCTTTTCCCCGCCAAGGCATAAAGCCATCTCCTTGCTTCCCTCGCGCTCCCTTGCTCTCCAAGCTCTCCCACCGCCCTTAAACACCCCCTGCCACTCTCAAGCATCTCTCAGAGCTGCCGATTGAAACCGCATCGCCCCGATCGCCATCGCCGCTCTCCCCTGCGCCGGCGACCCCCGTAAGCTGCTCTCTCCCTCCTTGCTCGTTTCTCGATTCCATTCGCCCAGAGCTTCTCTGCTACCCCCTGATCATCGTGGTATACTTGCCTGGCCAGGAGGAACTCCGAGGAGCTCCGGCACCGTCGCTCACCGCTGGCCGAAACACCCTCTCCGTGGCCAGCCTTCCAGGAAGCTTCTCCACCGAGACTAACTCCGCCAATGTGAGCCCCAGACTCCCCTGAGCGTGTAGCCGCTGCCGATTTGGCCCATTAGGCCCCGGTGACCCCCTCCACCGCCGGGAAGCCGAACTTCCCCCTTTTGTCTCCCGTCTTCTTCGTTGGTCCCCTCACCTCACAAGACCCCAAAATGGGTTTCCCGCGTCGAGATCCATCCGCCGGTACCCTCCTTGACCATCGGAGTCCCCTGTCGTCGCCGGAGGGCAGAAGCGCCGCCTCCCAGCCTCTCTGTCACGCGTGCATGGCGAGAGGAGGAAGATGACCGACGTGGCCCCATCCTGGCCGTCCTCTTCCCTCCGTGCCATCTAATTTCGACCGTCGGAAGGCACGTCTCCTCCGCCGTCCGATCTTCATAAACTCACCTCCCCGCATCCGTCCGATTTAAGCTCTCCGCCCCGCCCGCCTTCCCCACTCCGCTGCCGTCCAATCTTCGCACCGCGCAGCATCTCGTCCACCCGCCTACCCCGCATCGCTGCCGTTCGCTCCCACCATGCGTTGGCCATCCAGGCCGCGTGGGCGCACACGCGTGAGTGGGCTGAGCCTTTAGGCCTGCTTCGTCGCGTCACGCGCACGCGCACGCGTGGGCCGTGTGGACCGCATGGGCTGAATTCTTGGCCAGGCTGCACTGTAGCCCCGGGCTGGCCTTTTATTGTTCATTCCGAATTTCCAGCCTTCTATTCTTTTCTAAAATCCAGAAAAATCCAATTAAATCCTAGAAAATCATAGAAAATCCCCAAAAAATCCCAAATTTCACCACTTTGCTCCATTTAATGTCCTGAATCCATTTTTGACCTCCATTTCTCCCATTTCATCCCAGAAAAATTCTAAAAATTCCCTATTTGGTTATTTTTGCATTTTACTTCTTTTTCATAGATTATTTTTTCTCGCTTGATTAGGCTCAAGCTGGACTTATGTTATTTTATGTGTTTACGCTAGTTTCGGAGATTCCGGAAGCTTCGGTGCAGACCCAGGATCCAGGAGTTTCTACGTTTGAGATCGCCGAGATCGTCCAGATTCACGGCAAGTCACAAAACCTTGATCATGTTGTATTCCATGATATTTAAATATGTTAATATGCTATTTGCATTATGCTAGTTGTGAAATGCTAGTTTAAAGTAAAATAAAATGTTTAGAATGACATGTTATGTAGATAAAACCTACCACCGATAAATGCCATGTTAAACTTGTAGCTCCGCCCTTGTAACTCTAGAATTACCTTAAGTATAGTATAATCACATGTAGCCTATCTATATCACATGCAAAATCTCCACACTACTAAGGTTGTGGCCGTGGGCCGGTAGATTTCAAAAATCGGAGTTAGGGTAAGGTGGTATGGGACACCGTACCCTAGGGTGGCTGTGCAAGCATGCACAGGTTTAGGGCAAGGGTGTTGTGGGAAACTGCGAGACAGTCTTCGCCCACCGCTTTACCCTAGGGTGGAGGTTGCGAACCTCAAGAAAATATGAGGACTAGACCCTTGTGCCGAGCAAATGACATAGTGACTGCTCAACTACAGGTGTTGACTTGTCAACCCTGGTTTAGTACCTGCTCAACTTAAGTGAAGCCCTGCATTGGGAGTCAGTGCGGATTTTGAATCCAGACTAAGACAACGATAGGTCCCAACAACTCGGGCCCGGCGTTCTGTGGTGGCCAACGAATACCCGAGGTTGTATGGATTCCGCCCCTATCGGGTGGAGTGCATACCAAGGGTTGAGCAGCGAAAAGAACCGGTTCCTTAACTCAGTCATGAGGGTTAAGGGTGCATGTGGGTAAAATTGAGCAACTCTGCAGAGTCAATAAAATGGTATTCGAATACGCCGTGCTCCCGGTTAATGGAGTTGTGTCACTTGGGTGATTCCAGCTGCTAGGCTTAAGTAGTTTTGATAAATGCTTTAACTGGACTAGTTGGTTAATTAACTTTTATAAAAAAACCCTTAATCTTAAGGAGTAGTTGTAACTCTTTTGAGTTTTTGAAAACGTTTGCAAGAAAAACTGGATCCACTCAAAGTTAATAAACCAAGTATACATCCTTCCCTTGTTGATCCGTGCAAGTAGTTAAGATAGGTTTTCCGTTGTGACTTGTTGAGCTGGTTAGCTCACGGCTTGTTAAACCCCTCAAGAAGATCAAGATGTTGGTGAAGGTCTCCCCGTTGAGGAAGCCCCTGAGGAGCTTTTCTTCGACGAGGATCCGTGGCTCTAGGTCTCGCCGCGCTCGAGCTTTCCTTGGAATTTTTGTGATGTAAATACTTTGGGCTTGCACGCCCCTCTGCAGTAAAACTGGGTTTCTAACCCTTATCTTGTATTAAAGTTGGACTTTTGTTGTAAGCATGTGATGGTTCACTCTTGCGTGACATTCCATAACTGTTCAAGCACGAATAGTTGCGGGATGTCGTGTCCACAAGCGCCCCTGGAAACGGGGGCGTTACAATGAATTTGGGGATAGGCTCACGGCATTGGAAAATCGACCACTGGGAGATGGATTGCTACCGGTCCCGGCGGGAACCATGCCAGCAGCAAGCAGCCATGGAAACGGGGCCTGGCCGGCAATTGAGAATCCTCCTCATTTTCACAGGCTGGAATTTCCATCATACGACGGACAAGAGGACCCATTAACCTGGCTGCAACGTTGTGAACAATTTTTTCGCAGGCAGAAAACACTTGAAAGCGAGAAGGTGTGGCTTGCATCCTATCACCTGGTTGGGGCAGTGCAACAGTGGTACTTTCAGCTAGAGAGGGATGAAGGTGATCCCAATTGGCAGCGCTTCAAGGAGTACATTAATCAGTGCTTTGGTCCGTCAATCCATCACAACCCACTAGGCGAGCTTAAGGAGTTAGTGCAGACCGGCACTGTGGAAGATTATCAACAAAAGTTTCTTGCGATCCTTTGCCAGACAGACCACCTCCAGCCACGGCAACAAGTCCAGCTATTCACCCCAGGGTTGCGTGAACCAATCTGCACTGACGTGGAACTTCAAAACCCCACAAGCTTGCAGATGGCGATGGCTCTAGCAAGAGCCTATGAGCGGCGGGCGCAAGTTACAGGGCAGGATGCGGGCCTACTGCTCAAGAGGCCGACGCCGACACCAGCACTTGCAGCAGCAGCAGCACCAGCGGCAACGGCACGGCCGACGCCACCAAGTAAACCTACCCTACTTGCCCTCCCAGCCCCACTGACCAGTAACGCTGCAGGGCTCGCCCAGGGAGCAGTTCGGCCACACCAGACTATTCAACGTCGTTTCCTTACTCCAGAGAAGATGGAGCAGCGTAGGGCGGTAGGATTGTGCTTCAACTGTGATGAGAAATTCACCCCCAGCAACCGCTGCAAGCGATTGTTCCTCCTTTTCGCTCCCAACAGAGGTTTAGATGATGAGGCAGACTATGACATTGTTTCAGATGGCGTGGAGCTGAGCATCTTGTTGTATGCGGCGACTGGCATTACTCCATGAGTCAGACTATGAACTCCATGTCTTGATGGGTGGAGTGACCTTGCTCGCTCTGATGGATTCGGGATCCACGCATAACTTCATCACTTCTGTGGCTGCTCAACGCACCAACATATCTGTCCAGCCACGCCACGGCTTGCGGGTGATGGTAGCCAATGGACACAGTGTGCGCAGCACATGATTTTGTCAAGCATTGGACCTGTGGATCAATCAAGAAGACTTCACCGTGGATTGCTATTCCCTACCTCTGGATGGTTTCG
The DNA here is from genome assembly GCA_036346575.1 of Dendrocalamus sinicus. Classification (NCBI taxonomy): domain Eukaryota; kingdom Viridiplantae; phylum Streptophyta; class Magnoliopsida; order Poales; family Poaceae; genus Dendrocalamus; species Dendrocalamus sinicus. Next base: position 31,259,335 of record CM070662.1, read on the forward strand.
ACTTGGTGCTCGGGGTACAGTGGCTCCACACTCTAGGGCCCATCCTTTGGGATTTTGAAACGCTAAGCATGACCTTCTGGCGGGGAGATCACAAAGTTCAGTGGCAGGGCTTACTCGGCTGCAGTAGACTTGCTCCATCTAAAAGCTAGATCTAATATGAACTGTTCAGTTCCTGCCTGGTAGTGCGTGTACACCAGTTTTGAGCGGCCCATCTATGAATTTGCATCGAGCAGCCAACATATATTAGAACATGGCTCTAACGATGTCCGAATGTCCGTGATTGTTGCAGGCCCTATCCTAATTGTTGTATCACCAAGTTGTTATTATGCCACATTTTGTGTTAAATAAAATTGTTCAGGCTAGCTAGATTACGCGGTAGTTCCCCTAAAAAAAATCTATGTGCTGAAATATGTTCTAACAAGGTGCAAGAATACATACCAGGAAGTGTCCTCAAGGCAGAAATATGTCAAAACTCACAACTTGTTAGGCCAAGATCCATACTTTCCCCTTCTCATTTCCACATTATGAACATCTTGAAGTCCGAGATTATCAAATAGCAACTAGAAGCAAATACAGCTAGTACATGAGCCTTCAGGCAGTGGCAGAATCAGGATTTAGCTACGCCCCAGGCTGAACTCTAACAACATAAAACTAACACCAATTTGTACTCATACCACGATATAACAACAGTATATCATAATTGACTAATTACATTACTGATATAAAACTTGCAATACTAAACAAGTAAAACATAAAGCATAATAAGGAAAATATGGCATAATATCAAAATATAAAAAATGTAACATGATAGAGATACAATTTGAGTACCTAAATTACGAAGATTTGCTCTCTATCATATACTGTCATTTCTTCATTGATAGTTGGACATGAATCAGAACCTGTAAACAGGGCCGGTCCTGGGATTTTAGGGGCCCGGGGCGAAACTAGAAATAGAGGCCCTGGTATAAATATCTAAATATAAATCTACATAACACACATATATATATATATCTAATTTTACCAACAAACACTTAAAATGCGTGTATTAAAGAAAAATTCATATCAAAGAGTTTATAGATATTACCTTAAAATTTTCTTCAAACATTTCTAGATGCAAAGTCATTAATGATGGTATTGATATCAATCTCATCCAACAATTTCTTCTCAATACATAAAGTTGCCAAACCGTTTAACCTCTCTTGAGACATTGTTGACCTTAAATGATTCTTCAACAATTTCAACTTTGAAAAGCTTATTTCAGCTGATGCCACGATCCACGAGCATAGTAAATAAAATCCGATAAGCAATAGAAATATTAGGATAACAATCCGCTTCTCGACAAACTCAAAGATCTCCATAGCGGACATTGGTTTATCGATAAAGTCAATTGCATAACACTTAACTCAGAAATTAGATCATTTAACTCAACATCAGATGAACCATCTAGAGAGAAAGTTTCTGCAAATTTTGTACAACATTCTTTTAATTTAGTTCGATCCAATGACTTCAATGTTGTTGAACTCATTAAAAATCCAAATATACTTCCGAATGTTTGGAGTTCTTGAAATCTACTTTTCAATGAATTGATTGTTATATCAACCATAACAAAAAAATAATTAACTTCAAAAGGCCCAAGATAAATCTTCAAAGTATGTATATACACTACATAGTATATGGGGGCCCCTAGATTTTGGGGGCCCAGGGCGGCCGCCCCTCTTGCCCCCCCTCAGGGCCGGCCCTGCCTGTAAAGACAACATATGAGAGTAAATCAAACATGTGTATGAATAAATACAAACAACATGGAGCTTACATTTATAAGAAGCTAACTTACCACTAGCACAAGATAATTATTTCTTACGTGACCTTATCCCTTGAAAACGCTCTAAAATCTTATGATCATTAATGTTTGCAAATATGTTTCGTTCAATATAGCATACCATAGTATGATTCATCCACTCATCATTCATGTTATTCCATAAATCAGTCTTAATAATCTTCATAGCAAGATTATAACCTGACAAACCATTCTGAGTTTTTAAGGGTTAAAAAATAATCAGCATTTTATAGCTAGCATGTGACGTGTCTATTGTTAAATGACTAGAGACCAAGAAGTTCCAAACAAACCATACAAATCAGATATAAACTTCACATATAAGTAAGGCAAGCAATATGGAAAAGTTACAAAAATTTAAAACAAAACTATTAAACTAGTTTCTCCTACTTTCATATATGATTCTCCATGTCTCCAGCCCAAACAAGACATCCAGGAATTGGATGTTCCAAGCTAGCCTACCAAAAAAAAACGTGGAGCCACTTATGGCAATCAAATTAGCAAAATTAAGTAGACTCCGGTGTCCTAACTCCTACCAATTCGGCATTCTATTGTGCAAAAACTTGCATATATAGCTATTCTGACTACAAAATATCTACTTCTGAGTTCTGACTGGATGAGTAAATACTCATCTATGCATAGCCTAATCCCATAATCAAATCAAAGCAGTAATAACAGACCCCATTTGGCCATTTCCTTTCAGTTGATTGTTACAGTCAACACCAACACATAAATAGTAATTCACTCCATCCTTACATACCTTACAACATTCCCATCCTTGCATAGAGCCGGGAGGCGACACGACGCTGGATCGGCGGAGGTCCGAGATGGGGCGGGCCGGGAGGCGGGGCGGTGCCGAGACAGGGCGGCGTCAGATCGGCGGAGATCCGAGACAGGGCGGGCCGGGAAGAGGGGCGGCGCCGAGAGGAGGGGTGGGCCGGGAAGAGGGGCGGCGCCTGGAGACGGGGCTTTGCTGGATCGACGAGCTGGCGAGGCGACGAGCGGTGGCTTCGGTGTGGTGCGGCGTCGGCGTCACTTTTTTGGCTTCAGGCTTCTGTGGCAGAGTTAGGGTTCTGAGGCGAGGGCAAGTGTTGTTGCGCCTTGCGCGTGAAGTGATGGGCCAAGCGACTAGAGCGAGCGCGTGATGGGCTGCGCGGCGCGGAGACAGTGACAGACTGACGGCCTGGCGGGAATGTGAAATAGGCTATGGGCTACTGGGTTACCAGGGTTGAATGCTAACAATATTATCCCGGACTGAGCTAAAAATACCTAGACTATACACTGTATATTTTTTCACGCCCGGGCTAGAGCCCACCTTGCCATGGGCCTAATTCCGCCCCTGCCTTCAGGCACTGGGTTCAGAATGATGGTATGGATTGGTCATTAAGGAGAGGATATGTCACATAGATGCAAGTAATACAATGTTAATGTACACCACATAATTGAGCCACTTCACAAGATTGTATATGAATTCAATATTTTCTCTTCAACGAAGTACTAAAAGTATATATAATGGTCAGATCTTGGCTCATTGCAGCTTTTACCGAGTCATGTGTATCTATCAGTTTGTTAGTCCAACTCTTTTCAGTAGTTGGACTGTTTATACTTCAGGAAAATGTTGGATCTCAAAATATACTTAAAAACAAAGAAAGCATACTTAATTCATCACGTTACATGTTTGTACTCGGAAGAGTGAAGTATGATTAGCAGGAAACTCACTGCACACTGATAGAATTAACTTTGTTTCTTTGAATGAGACCACTAACAAACAATGAAAATGGGGAAGTGATGGAAAAAATATAGTATTGCCACTAACTATTTTAATGCAGTCCACAATTGCGAGATAGAGCTGTCATGTCTAATAAAAACAAATAGCACATTTCTACTACTTAAAAAGAAGAATTCGATGATTACCGAGTGATGCATTTTCCATCTCTTCCAACCTCTCCTCTTACATCCTTTTCACCTTTAAAAAAATCTCTAACAAATAAATTAACTACTAATTTTTTTCTACCACAAATTCTTTTTTATATGTGTCTCCGTCATTCCTTCTATCTCTCTACATTTTAGTCACCACCAACGAATCAGGTTGCAACAGACGTTGATGTCGCCAGGTCTTCCTATTCATTACCGTCGAATGAGGCCACCTTTGCTAGCTCCAACATGGTCCAATTTAGTTACAGGCGACACGACAATATCGATGCCTTGCTGAAAACGTGGTGTAAGCCAATCTCAGCACTAGAGCCTGGGGCATAGCTTGATGGAGTTGAGAGTGTAGCACAAGCCAGGCCCATTAACATCAACTTGACATGCTGACTTATATGATTTTTTCTATAGCAACGCATGTGCATCGAACTGATTATAAGAAATAATCGAGAGAGTTCACAAATTAAAACCAAAGTTGAAAAGAAAAAAAAACAGATTGCCTGTACGGAGTACATCCGCAAAGTCCAAGTGTACATCCTACAGACCTACAGGATGAAGAGCCCATCCACAACGCTGTTGTGTGTTCACTTCGCGCTAATTCTTATCCCAGTAATATCAATAAATTATTGGGTGTGTATAAATATCACTTGGATGTTTTCTTTGTAACTATCATCCAGTTTTGAGATCGTTGGATTAGAGATCGTTGGATTAGAGATCCAACGGCTCTTTTTTTTTGAAGGGGGGAGATTTTTTTTGGAGAGGGTGGGGGAGAATTTATGACCGTTGGATTTTAATCCAATGGTCATAAATCTGGATGATAGTTAGGAAGAAAACATCGGATGATATTTATCAACACCCTAAACTATTAACATCAGTAAACAAGACAACAAAGTATCACCCAATGAATTTACTAAATGCAAATGAATGCAATTTAAACGCAATATCTCATTTGCTAGGTTTTAGGAGGAACGATGCTCTCCTCCACCTGCAAGAAACTCACCTCCCGTCAGCAACTCAGCACCTTGCCACTACTCTCCACCCCCCTCCCGCGCACTTCCGCGTGAACAGTTGACGAGAAACAACGACGAATTCACGGATTCCGATCGCGGTACGGGGGCTGCTACATGGCGACCGCGGCTTCCTTCGCTGTGAGTCCCGGAGGAGCCCGCCGAGGCCTCGACCGAGGCACTCTATCGAACGCCTTGTGCGCATCGTCTTCGGCGCCTTCCAGTCGTCGCTCGGAGTTCGCTGGGAGGCCGGAGGCTCGGTGGTCGCGGCGGCGGGGAGCTCTGATGTTTCGGCTACCAACGTACTCCGTTGGATTAGATCTGTACGGTCTGAATTGAAACAAGCAAAGAGGTTTTTACACTAATGTTCTATACGTATATTTTATTGACGATTAGACACACACTGTTGATCGCGCAGAAGCATCGATCCATCTGCGGGGTTTCGTCGGAGCCGTTAGATCAAAATATATATGGTTATGATTCTGTATAAGCGAGCATTTACTCAAAAAAAATCCCTACAACACCTCCATATTACCATTTGACCCACCTTCGGTTGGATCGCCGTGAACTCTCAGTCAGTTTAAACGGTTCAGATTGGCGGGCAGTCAAGCACGGCGTTAGCGTACGCCCACAAGACCCTCTCCCAAGTCATCTCTTCTTCTGATCTCAATCCAATGGAGCTTCTCCTCATCCGGCTTCTCCCAGTCGATCCCAATCGCTCCATCCATGGCGGCTCTCACTATGCAACCGATTGACCCAACCTCAAGCGCTCAACAAGACTCAAGGAAAGTGATTTCTTGATTCACTCAGTATTTTCTTTGCTAGATTGAAACCGATGAACGAGATGATCAGATGAAGAACTAGAATCCGACGGTTTTCATTGTGATTTTTTGTGCTACAATCTTTGACGCAAGAGGGGGAAGAAGCTTGAAGGGGATGGTTCCGATTTGAGGGACATCGACTCGGGGGCAAGTGTTTCTGTCCCATGTAATAGTTGTATCTCGGCTTGTTCTTAGCAAATCAGCCCATGGATTTGTTGATACAATTGTGATTTTGGGCAGCTGGGTTGTTCTTGGGTAGTCGGATATCGTTTCGTCGGCGAACATGGCTGGCGTCTTTACTCTTCCTCCGATGATGCCTACCTTGTAGGAGTTAGTGATTTGGTATACCATCCTACACACGCTTGAAATTTATCAAAGGTACCTAAGACCTCACAGAGTACAGATACACTTTTTTCCATTGAAACATGCACACGTGCATATACTCTTAAAATGATGAACACTAGCATCAAGTCAACCTGATGGACTAGGTGCACACCTGCACATCTAGCAAGTTGGCCGATGTATTGGCATTTGGCAACTAGGGAATTGAAGCAGCGAAGTAGTAGCGAGAATTACGCAGAAAAGGGGCTCTGTTGCATTAAAACCGGAATGTGGGCCTGAATACTTACTGGGCTGAAGGTCTAATGGGCTGGCTGTTACGCACCTCCAATTCCATACGCCGCCTCAGTGAGGTGCACATAAAGAAGTGTCGTAGACGTGTACATCTGTTTCCCTTGACAATACATTCTTCCAATTTTGGTGATCGAATATCTGAGTCTCGTATATTTCGGTTCTGTCAACTGAACTTCAAATGGCTGTTTGCATCCTCTAGGCTCTAGGGATTAGGCAAAAGTGGAACATATGTTAGGCAACATATCCTATACATTTAAAATTAGAGTGCACTTACAGTATATTTTAACTAAAAAGTCATAAAAAATTTTGATAAAATTTTTACATATATTTCATGGTTTATTCCACCTATATATAAAATGCTAAATTCAAATTCTATGCACTTAAGATTTTGGTGCACTCACGGTGTGTTCCAAATAAAAAAGTCACAAAAAATTCTGATAAAATTTCTACATATATTATGGTTTATTCCACCTATGTATAAAATTCTAAGTTTAAATTTATTCTATGTTAAGAGCAGCAAAAAAGAGAAAATTCTAACAAATTTAAACTCTTAACATTTGTCAGATTTTCTTTTTTTTTGTTACTGCTAATATATAATAAATCTGAACTTAAAATTTTATACGTAAGTAAATTAAGTTTAAAAGTATGTATAAAAAACTTTTTAAAATTCCTTATGACTTTTTTTTGTTAAGGTATACCATGGATGCATCCCATGGATACACCCGGCTCCTACATGAGCGTAGTCCCGATCATCGTCGTTGACCATGTCTGACTCCAAGCTTTCCTGTATATCTAAAGATAAAGAAATTATTTTTGAGCATAAGTTCTTCATAATTTGATCCCATGGATGCACGAGTATAGAAATCATTTAAAATTTTTTATGGCTATTTTTTGTTAAGGTATACCATGGATGCATCTTAAGCTTGAATGCAAAGAAAATGTTACCCCGACGTGACAGGTCAGAGAAGGCGACGACGTGGTGGACAACTACATGGCATTGGATTCTTTAAAAACCTTGCTGTGTCACATGCCACTTCAGCAGAAATCCATTGCCATGATTAATTTCCCAAAATCACTCAACCTGAGAGAGATTCCAAAGGACACACAAACACTAGCTAGATCACCGAAACTCGATTGATGCCTGAGGGAAGAACAAAAGTACAATAATCATGTCTCCAAAGAAAACAAAGCATAATGATCAATACTAAGAAAGCTCGCCACGGAAATTGGTCCACACGATTTCCACAGATGATGCTCGCGGCTGGAACTCGAACAAAACAACTGCTAGTGACTCTCCAGCGGTGCGTAGCTCGAAGGAGGGGTCGACCTGACCGGTCGAATAATACCAGCATGCGCGAACAGAGCGGCTCTATCCGGAAAACCGTGTCCTTGGTAGCTCGGTGCCTCGGCCGTCGTCGGCACGTCAGGTTACGTCAAGCCTTTCTATTTCCAACATTGCATCACCACTGACGCACATGCATGCATAATTCCCTCCTATCCTATGATCGGCATGAGCGTGTGGTCGCGGCTTCCTCAGATGTACACCTCACATCGGCCCCGCCGCCTCGCTTTCTTGCCAGCTACATGTGCATCAACCATTGCAAAGGAGTAAGGGAATCAATGCTAAGGACAGGAATAAGGAAATAAAATACAAACAGTGAAAGGGGAATAGTTATAGGGCGCTTCCTCTTGTCGTTTCCCCGTAATTCCAATAGCTGACACGTACGGCACGTGTGCTACAGTACCTCTTAAGAGATCTCTAGCATCGCGGGTCAGTTATATTGGTTCGTCGCAACTTTTTTCTCCACGTGAGCAAAACTGGCCTTTTAACGCACCTTTGCTCTGTCCCACAGCTGACTCAGCTCTTGACAAATTTTGCCACGGGCAAATTGATCACCACAGAAAGCGTGGCGTACTACACTTCGCCACAATTTTTACGACAAGATGTGGAGTAATGAGCAACCAAACACCCCGACATTCGCAACAGCCGCGGGAGAAAAACATGCATGTCACTGTAGCACCAGGCTTTTCGCAGTTTTGCAATGAAAAAATTGATCACATACCCTCCATTTAGATGAAAATTGAGGATTTACCCTCCTGACCCACGTGTCAGTGATTTATAATGACCCCACGTGTCATTGAGATGTGGAGGGCAAATCCTCAATTTCCCAACTAAAGGGAGGGTATATGATCCAATCTCCCTTTTTGCAATAGGGAAAGGTCCGGCTGGGCATATTCGCAACGAGCTAGTGATGTACCAGCGTCCACCGCAACACCTTCTTTGCTCGGCGCACGGTCCAAGTCCAAATCGGTTTCGGTAGTAGTATAGCAATAGAAGGGTACGGTACATTCAAAATTTCTCTCTAAGTATTTATTAATCTTTTACTTCAGTAGCTACTGAGTTATAAAGATTAGCATTGGAAACCATGATCAAAGCAAACAACTCAACAATCCGAAAACCGAAGAACAAAGAGCTCTGGCAGTCAGACCGGCTGCCAGGAGGAGGTCTGACCACCGGCTACACGCCGGTCTAACCGTCCTTTGGCGATCTGACCAGAGAGGGATGGTCTAACCGCTCCTCGTGATCTAGAACAAAGAAATTAGCCCGAAACGAAGAAACTTTCGGTGCAACTCAAAAAATCCAAATCCAAACGAGATGAGATTTTACACACATCTTACTTGAGGTCTCAGGAACCTATTCCATCTAAGAATCATATGAGTCCTCGCCAAAGTTTCGACTTTTCTCAAAAACAAGCAAGGTTGTACTAAAACCAAGCAAAAACAAAAAAATGAGGAATACGACTTGCTTGTGGGTAAAGGATATCCATGATTTCTTTAGATATATTCTCACATATCATAACAAGCAAAAACTTCTAAAGATTTGAGACAAAAACACTTGAATCAAGAAATCTCCTGAGAAAGTCAAATCCAAGCAAAACCGGACAACTTCAAGAACTAGACAAACTTGATGCCTAGATGGATGATGATTGATTTTCATGAGACATCTCCACCACTTGTTCTCAACATCCAGCAAGATCAAGAAGGGCAGAGGAGATCAAAACCAATAAAATCAAGAACAAATCAACCAAAACAAGTGTAATTCATGGGAGATGAACGAATTTGATGTATTTCTACTTGAGAATGAAAGTTTTACATCTACTCCACCTAAAGGACAAGAGAGCATACCATAGCACTCACACTTATGAAACCCTAACCCTAGAACACTTGACTTCAATGAGAAAAGGTTGGATGGTTAACTAGCAAGTTTTCATTCCAACCAATTAAATAGATAGGTAATTAATCCCTACCTAACCATAATATATATTATCCAATAGCACATATGGAGAATCCCGTTAACCTCACACAACATGAGTTTTACTCATATACTACACTCATGCACGCTTTTCAAAGTATATGAGCCCGAATCTGTTAAGTTCTTAGCTTTTGATCCAATTTGATCTTCTTAGGTTCTTCTTGGTCTAAACCGCTTTTCCAAGCGCCACAGTTTTGATCTAAGATAGTTTCTGATATTTTTGCCAACTTACCAAAATACCCTTCATTTACTCGGTCTTCATCTTCCTTGCAAGCATTCGACATACTTGCTACGTGTAGATGCACCACTAGCCTGCCACATATTGGCAAGTCTCTCCTGTTCCAGTTTCATCAAACAATACCTCACTTGTAACAATCAAGCCATATGGTGCAACCCATCGCTTGAATGTTCTCTTCAATATTTTTTCGCTTTTCTTGTACCATACTTGAGCTCAACCATCTCACCGGATATTTTTTATCATTCTACACCCCGGCTCTTCCATGAGCGTAGCCCCGATCATCGTCGTTGACCATGCCTGACTCCAAGCTTTCCTGACTCCAAGATAAAGAAATTATTTTTGAGCATAAGTTCTTCATAATTTGATCCACGCTAGCTAAAACATACATCATGCAACATATATGCACTGACCTAGGTCAAACCAAATCAACTCGCGACCAAAAATACGCAAATCCCAAATTTCAACCGAAACAACCTGACTGGACAGTCAGACCACTGCCTCCAGCTGGTTAGACCGCTGGTGGCTACTGATCAGACCACTGGAGCCAGCCAATCGAACCGCCTCCTCTGGCTGATCCGACCACCAGGTCTGCAAGAAGTACAAAAAAAAGCAAATTTGCAAAATCCAAATTTCAGCTCCATTAATTTTACAATGCTTTATCACAACAAAATTGGACCTTCTTATATGGTCCTTCAATCTCCTCTTGATGAACCCATTGGCAGTCTCTAAAAAAATGCAAATAGGTGGCGATTTTAGAATTAAAGAGAGAAGTTTGCAAATAGAAGCTCAAAATAGTCACACAAGGATTGCAAAGACTGGAAAGGACTATATGAACCAAAAATAGAGTGAATCAACTGAAAATAACAAGTTTTCACAAAAAAGCTTTAAATACACCAAATAAATTGAGAAATCTTACTCTATGTCCATATGAAATAATAATTTTTCTATTTAACCTTGGTCATGGTGAGAAGAGATCAAAAGATCAAGAGAATCATAACAAAATATAAAAGCTCTAACTTAGCATGAATTCATATAAAAACTCTAAATCATGGTTTAGATGTGCATTTTTACTAATCTTTATCTCCATTTGATAATGGAATTATCAAAATGCATGAAAGAAGATAGAGCATGCATGAAATGAGCTGGATGTATTTTATTTATTTATAGCTTAATGAGCTATGAAAATTATCCAAAGTGACTCTATAAGTATTACACCAAGCCATATTATGAGAAGTAACTATCTAGATCATGTTAAACCAAATATAGCAAGGCTAAACCAATTGATAAAAAAATGTGAAATTAAATGGACTTTAGCATGTCAAATTGCTCAAGGTCATAGTTTAGCCAAAGATATCCAAAAATGAGCCAAGCCATATCAATAAACAAAATAGAACCAAAAGGCTACAATTAAGTCATTTTAGAGTGCTATAACTTCAATTTTTAATTATTTTGTTCAAACACTTTGCTTTGTGGCCACATAACACAATTGACAATTTTCGAAACACATTTTAGTCTTATCTTAATAGAGCAAGTCTTGGACTAGGAGCAATCCACAACTGTCTTCTAAGTTTCAACCATTTTCATATTTTTGCTTTCTTATTTATATGCTAGATCTCAAGACTTACTACGACCATTCCAAGCAAAAAACTTAACATAGTGGTCTTGGTCATCCAAACTCCCCTAAATCCATACCTAGTGCAATGGTGAAGGGACATGTGAGAAGGTCTAGGGTTTCGTTGTGATAGACCATTGATATTTTAGAGAAGTGTGAATTTGGATTATGCAAATTTACAGTTGGCAGTTTTTCTTCTTAGTTTGTAGACCGACTGGGGAATCGTCTGATCGGTTGGAGGTGTTGCTACAGTAACTAGCTTTTAAACGGTGCATTTTTTAAGATGTTGTCTATAGGTAGATTGTAGTAGATAATGTATTGAGTTCAGTTATATTGGTCAAAATTGTATATGACTATTTCCTCTGTGTACTATCTCTCGCTAATGGTTAGAATTCAAAAATCGTAAGCCAAAAGCTAAAGTCACAGCCCAAAAGAACCCACCCATAGTGTGTGAGTAAAACCTGTATTGTGTGGGGTTAACGGGTTTTCCCATTTATGCTGAGTGGATTATATCCATTATGGTTAGATGGGCCTGGTTGCCATGTATATTTAATGGGTTAAGATGGAGACTTGTTGGTTAACCATCCAAACTTTGCCTGTGGAAGCTAAGTGTTCTAGGGTTAGAGTTTGAGAAGTGTAAATGTTGTGGTGTGCTCTCTTATCCTCCAGGTGTAGTGGCCATAAAACTTTCATCCTCAAGTAGCAATATCTCAACTTTGTTCATCTATCATAGATCCCTCTTTTTTGATTGATTTGCTTTTGATTTGGTTGGTTTTAATCTTTTCTCTTCTCTTCTTGATCTTGTTGGATTCCAAGGATGAGTAAGTGATGGTGATATATCTTGAAAATTAATCCCCATCTATCTAGGCATCAGGTTTGGCAACCTTTTAAAGTTGCCAAGTTTTTGCTTGACTTAGCATCTCTGAGTGATTTCTTGATCTGAGTGTTTTTACCTCGATTCCTTTGGTATTTTTGCTTGCTGCAATATGTGAGAATATATCTAAAGCCATATTGGCCATCGTTCACCCATGAGCAAGTCATATTCACCATTTTTGGTTTTGCCCAGTTTTAGTGCAATCTACCTTCAAATAAAGAAAGATAAAATTTTAACAACGATTCTCTTGATCGTTGGTCAGAATAGGTTAATGAAATCCTAGATTAGGTTCGTGCCAAGTTTTAAGTCATTTGGATCTACGGATCAAAAGTTTCATAGATTATTGGTTTTAAAATAGTGTCGTTTTTATTAAACCTGTGTTGATTTGACTGTTCTAGTTTGACCGCTAGTGTTTATCCAGTCTGACCACCTGGGGCACGTCAAGGGTCACTTTGCGCAATTTCTCTTTGATCTTTTTCGCATGGGTGATTGGTCCTAACTTCATAACTTCTCATAGTTATCGGAGTGAAAGATTGGCGAATATTTGTAGGAAATTTTTGAAGGCATCATTTGCACCCTCCTCCCTCTATTGCCATTTCAGTCGTACGAGATTAATTTTTTCGCACAAAAAGTGATCATTTTTAAATTTCTATCTTTAGTCCAAGAACGATGAGTTACTCCTTAGTTCGTAAGTTATATTCGACCAAAGCCGCAAAAACCTAGGAGAAGTAAGTCACACTTCAATAAAGTGATCATTTTTAAATTTCTATTTTTAGTCCAAGAACGATGAGTTACTCCTTAGTCCGTAAGTTATATCCGACCCAAGCCGCAAAAGCTTAGGAGAAGTAACTCATACTTCAATAAAGAACTAGTATAGCACAATTTAGAACTCTAATTAGATTCAAGACTCAACTTAACCTATTTGATATGGTATGAATTATAAGAGGATCATTAGAGCAAAACTAGTCATAAGATTCAACAAAATAAGATTTAGTTCAAGTTTCTCATATTTAAGAAGGCTAGCATGGGAAAAACTAAGATATATATATATATATATATATATATATATATATATATATATATATATATATATATATATATATATATATATATATAAATATAAAAGACATGATAAATCTATCAAACTAGCACAATATATGGTAAGATGTAGAGCAAAGATATCATGTCGCACAAGGATAATAGTCAAAACTCCATGTAATCACAATGCAAGTTGCTGAAATTAAATATACAATATGATATAATGAATACAAAAAGAGTCAAACTCCCCCTCAAAATAGGCCAAGATGACTAATAACCACCAACTCTCCTTGTAAGGAAGCAAAACAAGAAGAATAAGAGCCTTAGTGAAAATATCTGCAACATGCTTCTCCGACTCTATAAAGTGAAACACAACATCACACTTCTCTATATGGTCTCTAAGGATATTGTAGCTAATATTAATGTGTTTGGTTTTGGAGTGCTGTAATGGGTTTTTGATAGTGTTTATGGTACTAATGTTGTTATAGAAAAGAGGAACAATATTGAAGGCCAATCTATAGTTCCACAGAGTAGATAAGATGCAGAGAACCTAAGAGTAGCTACTAGCAGCAGCTATACACTTTGCCTCAGCAGTGGATTGTGCAATAGAAGACTGCTTCCTAGATGACCAAGAAATAAGAGATATACCTAGGAAATAAAGTACCAAAGGTACTCTTCCTATCTATCCTTCACCATGCAAAATAAGCATAAAAAAGCACGAAGAGAGGGCAAAATTAGAAGAATATTAAAGTCCAAAGTCAAGAGTGTCCTGAAAATACGTGAAAAATACCATGCACTGCTTGACAATGCGAAGCACGAGGGGAAGCTCGAAATCGAGCAGACAGATGTGCAGCAAACTATATGCCCGATCTCAAAGCCGTGAGATAGAAGAGAGACCCGATTATGCTATGATACTTCTTCTGGTTCATGGGCTCTTCATCCTCATCAGGATTCAGCATGGTAGAAGTGGCTATTAAAATAGATATAGGCTTGTTGCTTCCCATATCAAAGCGTCGAAGAAGATTCTTTGTGTACTTGCTTGATGAATGAAGGTCCCTTTCATCAGTTGCTTGACTTGAATACCTAGGAAGAAAGTCAGCTTGTCCATCATACTCATTTCAAATTTTCTACGCATAGAATCTGAAAATCTGGACACCAAAATATGAGAAGAATAACAAGAAATAATGTCATCCACATAAATCTAAATAATTAAGAAGTCACTAACATTTTTGGGAGCAAATAAGGTTTTAACTACCATTCCCATTTTGAATCATTCTTAAGTAGAAAACTCATGTTTATCATACCAAGCTCTAGGACTTTCTTCAATCCAAACAAAGCTTTGGAGAGCTTACATACATGTTTTGGGGACTTCGGATTTTCAAAACTAGGAAGCTGCTTGGCATAGACCTCTCCTTCTACGAATCCTTTCAAAAAAGCACTTTTGGTATCCATTTGAAATAACTTAAAGCCCTTAGACGCCATGAATGCTAGCATAATACAAGTGGTTTCTAATCTAGCTATAGGTGCAAAGATCTCAAAGTATAAGCCCTCTACCTGAAAAAATCCTAAGCTACAAGCTAGCCTTATTGCAAACTACCAACCCATCATCACTTTATTTATTTTTAAAAATTTATTTTGTTCTAATTACATTATGATTATAAGGATGGTCAACTAAGGTCCTGGTTTCTTTCAAAATTTTCAAACTCTTAATAAATGGTATTGACTCAAGAGGAATCAGATAAAATATGGGTGATATCTCGAAGCTCAAAAGATATAACAAAAGCAGAACATGCATGAGAATCTTTGGAGCGAGTAACTCGCTCATGAAGATCCCTAGTCATTTGCTCCTGAGGGTGTTATCACTGAATGTGAAGCGGAGGTCCTAAAGCAAACGTGGCCTCTACCTCATGGACTGTGGAGGTAAGAGCAAAGCCACTCAAGGCACCGGTGAAGGTGGGAGGAGGTAGCTCTACTGAAGTTGCAATAGTAGAAACAGGCTCTCCAACCAACTCAGAAATGACTAGAGAAAGGATTAGATCCTCATCCTCTAAGTCAGGGTCATCATCAATGAAGATGCTCCCCTGATCACCATGTACCTGTGTACCTGCACTATCTGGTCTAGTATCAAGACTAACATCATCAAAAGTGACTTCACAAGTCTAAATGATTCTGCTAGTATCTAAATTAAACACATGAAAGTCACAAGGATGAGCAGGATATCTAAGAAAATGTCATCATACATCTAGATTTAAATTTATCCAAGTTGCTATGTTCAAGAATGAATCACTTGCAACCAAATATCTTGAAATGAGAGTAGACCTGTGACCAAACCTTGACTCAAACGAAGTCTTGCCTCTGGACGATCTCAAGAACATTCTATTGGACACATAGCAAGCAGTAGAAATCATCTCAACCCAAAACCTCCTAGGGGTGCTATGATCATCTAGCATAGTCCTAGCTATCTTTACAAGAGTCCTATTCTTTCTCTCTACAGTTTCATTTTGCTGGAGAACTCTAGGAGAAGAGAACGTGTGCTCTAGACCTTGCTCAACACAGAAAGTGGTAAAGGATGAGTTCTTCAATTCTACGCCATTGTCACTCCTAATGGAGCTCAAGGTTCCTAGGAGGTTAGCTGTTAATCTAAGGGCCAACTCTCTAAAGCAGTTAAATGCCTAATCCTTAGAAACTAGAAAATATACCAAAAATACCTAGAGAAGTAATCTACAATGACAAGTACATACCACCTCCCTCCTGCATATTGGGCTCTAGAGGGGCCAACTGTGTCTAAGTGCAAGAGTTGTCCAGGGCCATCAGTTATCACTAAGGTAAGAGTAAGATGAGAAGTAGAAACTATTTTATCATGTCTACAGGGTGTACACACTAGGTCTATAGAACTCTTAAGCCTAGGCAATCCTCTAATAAGGTCTTTACTACTGACTCTAGTCAACTTGTTATCGGATGCACATGTGAGGGAGGAGAACGATAGAGAATCTCCAGTCATAAATCAAAAACACTCAGAGTTAACAAACCACACATCCTCCTTCCTTGATCGTCGAACCTACAGGGCATAACCTCGCTCACCGTATTTGGCCCAAATGTAGTTTAGCTCATCAAATTCAAAGCAAGTGACAGGGCCACTCCTTCTTTGTTGCTCAATTTGTTGTATGTTCTTGTGAATTTAGTGGATAGGATGGATAAGCTATTCTCAGGAAGCTTCTTCAGCTACTCATCACTCAAGGAATGCAAAACGGACGATGAAAATCTAGAAGAATGATCAATAACAAGTGACATCGACTCTATCTTGAGGAGATATGTGATGAAGTCAATATCTTGCGTCTTTAACATCGAGTAGAGCTTATCCATGATAAGCTCACTCATGATAATGTTATCATTAATGGAAGTGATCTTTATTTCCCAAACTTTCACATCAAGTGCACCCCAACAGTTGATGTGCATTCTCAGAATCAGAAAAGGTCAAATCAATAGCACGTAGATCATAAATGATCTTTGTAAACCTTCTCCATAACTCATCCAAAAATTCACCATGTTTTTGCTCGATCATTGAGTATTCTTTCTTCAGTTGATTCTTACTTTCTTGATCGCAGTAGAGTGCTCATGGTAGTCAGTGAGGGTCTTCCAAATCTTGTGAGCAACTCACTCAAACTCATATCTGCATATGGTGTATTCACTAAATTATTGGTTGGCACAAAATATGTATTCTTGACTTTAATCCAAATTAAATGCCCTTGACTCTCGATGTAGGAGTGCATATGAGCCTTCCAATAAGAGAAATCGATTCCATCGAAAATAAGTGGCTTGGTTAAATATTTGACTGATATCATGGTTTCTAAGACCGGATAGGATCTATGAGAAGAGCTAATTGAGCTCTAATACCAATTGTAGAACCGGTGTGACAACAAAGTGGGGGACAAATGGTGCCTTCGAAATGTTCTCCTAAATATTCACTAATCCTTCGCTCCAGTAACTGCTGAGCTATGAAAATTAGGATTGGAAGCCAAGATCAAGGTAAACAACTCAACAATATGAAAAACAAAGGACACAGAGCTCTGGCGATCAGACTGGCTCCCAGGGGCAGTCGGACGCCAGTCTAACTAGCCTCTGGTGGTCTGACTGGAGAGGGATGTTTTGACCGCTCCCCTGATCAAAAACAAAGAAATCAACACAAAACGATGCAACTTTCGGTGCAACTCCAAAAATCCAAGTCTAAACGAGATGTGATTTTACACACACCTTGCTTGAGATCTCAGGAACTTATTCCATCCAAGGATAGCATGAGTCCTCCCCCAAAGTTCTGGTGTTTCTCAAGAACAAGCAAGATTGTACCAAAACTGAGCAAAAACCAAAAAACAAGAAAACCAAGAAAAAAAAATCAAAAATAAGGAATACGAGTTGCTTATGGGTAAAGGATGACCAAGATAGATATAGATATATTCTCACATGTCACAGCAAGCAAAAATTCTTGAATATTTGAGATAAAAACACTTGAATCAAGAAATCTCCCAAGAAGATCACATCTAAGCAAAACTGAGCAACCTTAAGAACTTAACAAATATGATGCATAGATGGATGAAGATTGATTTTCATAAGACATCAAGGGGAGATAGAAGATCAAAACCAACAAAATCAAGAGTAAAGCAACTAAAACAAGAGGGATTCATGAGAGATGAACAAAATTGATATATTGCTATTTGAGAATGAAGGTTTTACGGCCACTCCACATGGAGGACAAGAGACCACACCACATCATTCACACTCCTTAGACCCTAACCCTAGAACACTTGGCTTTAATGAGGAAAGATTGGATGGTTAACTACAAATCTCCATCCCAGCCTGTTAAATAGATAAGCAACTAGCGTCAACCTAACCCTAATGGATACCATCCAATAGTATATTTGGGAAAACCAGTTAACCTTACACAATACAGATTTTACGTACACACTACACTCATGCACTCTTTTCAAAGTACATAAGTACGAATCCGCTAAGTTTTTAGTCTTTGATCCAACTTAATCTTATCAACTTCTCATTGACCTAAACCACTTTCCCATGTGCCCCTCAAGCGTCGCGGTTATGATGCAAGTTAGTTTTCGGTATTTTCGCCAACTTACCAAAATATCCATCCTTGATCTGGTCTTCATCTTTTTTGCAAGCAATCGCCATGCTTGCCATGTGTAGGTGCACTACTGGTTTGTTACGCGTCGGCAAGTATCTCTTATTTCGGTTCCATCGAACCATGTCTCACTTGGACCGACCAAGCTATATGGTGCAACTCGTCGCTTGAATCTTCTCTTCAACATTTTTCTGTCTTTCTCATACCATACTTGATCTCAACCATCTCACCTGGCATCCTTGATCATTCTTTACCTCGGCTCCTCTATAAGCGTAACCCTGACCCTTGCAGTTGACCATGGCTGACTACCTCCCTGCACATCCAAAAACAAATAAATCATTTCCAGGAACAAGTTCTTAATAACTTGACTCATGATAGCTAAAAATACATCATGCAGTATATATGCACTAACCTAGGTCAAACCAAATCAACCTATGCCCAAAAAATCCCAAATTTCAGCTGAAACAACCTGCCTGACCGGTCAGACCACTGGTGGCTACAGGTCCGACCGCTAGAGCTGACTGTTTTGATAGTCAGGTCTACAAAAAGTCTAGAAAAGCTACAAATTTATAAAATCTAAATTCCAGCTTCACTAATTTAATAATAATTCATCATAATAAAATCTTATTCCTTTGGCTTCGCCTTCTGCATTCCCTAGTAGTTGTGCTTCGCTTACCGACGTCATTAACTAATTAATTCTTAGCTGATGCTTCAACACGCCCAGTACTAGTGAACGAACGCTAGGTAACAACGGGGAGAGGTTCCACTACTACAAAAGAGACTATACTAGACGCTTACATCATAGACGGTTCTCAGGAACTGTCTGTGCTGTAATTATCACAGATGGTTCATACGAATAACCGTCTGTAGTATTTTCACAGACGATTATTCATACAAGCCGTCTATGATAATGCAATACATCACAAACGGTTCTTACTAATACCCGTCTATGAGAATTCGCAGACAATTATTGATAAAAATCGTCTGTGATAATGGCAGATATCACAGATAGTTATTTATTTAAACCGTCTGTGATACTTTACAGAAGGTTTGTATTAAAAATAGTCTATGATATGTTTCCCGCCTCGCAATTCCCTGAAATTTCATAAACTCCCACCTGAGTCTAAGTAGGATTTTGTTCCGAGACACCTTTAGTAAAACGGGTATAACTTTTGCATACGATGTCCGTTTTCAACGTTCTTGTACTCGTTGGAAAGCTAACGACGAGTCCGATCCAAAAACGTTGACCTGCTTGCACTAGTCCCCTCTAAGACCCCCAAAATCAGTCATTTTTGGCTCTAAATGTGCATCATAAATTTTTGATTTCTGTTTTGCCCTTTTTCTTGGTTTTCCCTTTGGAATTTGGGTTTTGTCTCAACTGCAAAGTTATAGATCTCATCAAAACCTTTCACACGAGCATATATAAGCTATATAAAATTTTGTTATCTTATCTTTTAAAACTAGCTATTTATATTGCACCAATATATTATCTTTGTGATCTATCGTTTGGCCATGATCACCGACAGTTTTTAATAAGAACCGTCTATGATATCTTCTGTTATCATAGACGGTTTTTGTTATAAATCGTATGTGTTGTCTCTATCATAGACATTTTGTAAATCGAACCATCTGTGATGCCCCGCCACGTCACCGATCCATGGCATATCCCCAGGATCCCGATCTTACCCGTCCATTCTCTCCGCATCAAATGGCAGGTACCAGTCTCCTCCCCACCTCTCACCCCTTATTACCCTCTCTCCTTACTTGAAGAACCAACACCACCAGTACTATTCCAACTCGTTTGTGCGCGGCAAGGGTGAGAAGGGGTTTGGCAAGGACGGCTGAAATTTTACTTGAAGCAAGATGGAAAGGAAGAAGGCAATGTCAAATCTGTACTATTCCAAATCGCTGGTATAGAAGCTATTGATTTTGACATAGAATATGAAAATAGTGTTCGTTGCCTTTTTGTTTCTGCTACATGAAAAATTTCCCACACCACTTGTTCTAGATTGTAGTTTAATGAAGGATGTGTAAGTCTAACTTGTATTAGACTAAAATTTCTTGTAGTGTAAGCATCTTTCTGAATTTGTAACCATGAAGCTTATATTTATAAAATTGTAAGTGTCCTCTTGTATATGCAGTGCTATATGTAACCTACTCGTAATGTTGTGATATTATAATGGTGGATTCTAATTTTAATGGAAATGGAATGTGTTGCTGTATTTGCATATTCTTAGATGACATAGTTAATATTTCCTGAGGCTAGCCAAAAATAGAAAAAAAATTAGACATAGAATGAACTATCACATAGTTTTGTGATATAAACTGTCTGTTAAGGATTATCATAGACGGTTCGAACCAAATACCATCTATGATACTCGCACATCACAGACGATTCTAACTACCAACCGTCTGTGATGCTCATCACAGACGGTTGGTAGTTAGAACCGTCTGTGATGTGCGAGTATCACAGACGGTTCTAGTTACAAACCGAACAAACCGTCCGTGTTGTATTTATAACAGATGGCTCATGAACCATTTGTGATAACCTCCGATTATCATTGACGCATAAATTCAGACAGCTCAAAAAATCATTTGTGATGATAGTTCAAAACTATCAATAATAACTCTTTTTATAGTAGTGTTCACTGGTTTAATCTTGGCAATCTAAGCACAAAACCTTTTGTCTTTTGCTTGTCGTCGATCACGACGCGATCAACTACCAGATCTTGTGAAAATCCACCGGAAACAGTTGCGAGAGAGAGCACGTAATTGCCGCAAATGATCTCGTGACAGCATCCAATTAGCTCGATGCGTGCTAGATGCACAACGAGGACATGGATTCGTCAGAACTCAGACCGGACCAGTTCACTAGCTAGCATCACGTTCTAATCCCTTGATTAATTATTCACTATTGGTTAATTTGGATACACCCAACAGCATGGTAGCCAAAAAGACTAGCTTCCACGTGAGAGGAGCAGAAGTGGCAAATTTGACAATGCCACCAATGATTTGTTGGACTTGTGGCCTAGCGCATATCCACCACTTCTAGGGGTATAATCGAAGCGGATACGAACGGCTATCGTTTATTCTATATTCTATTTTGTATTTTTTTAGAGTTGAAATTAGACACAGATAATATCGGATACTTATTTCTCTATTCCATATTCATTATAAGTCTTTGAATGGACAACTAGATGAAAATTATCCGCTTCTTTACACAGGACATTAGATAATAGGATGCAATTAGAGCAAACACTGAGAGACTAGTCGTCGAGATATTGAAGGAAGAACACTCAGTATTCCCCGACTGTTTAGATGTGACAATTCGCCTATATATTATCTTGTTCCTAAATGAAGTTATGGTAGACTTCCTCGTATTATTTTGACATTGATATACAGATATATGCGGATAGATATTACTCATCTCATATTCTATTCTGTGTTTTTTCTTTGGAGTTAGAGTCGAATACGAATAGTAGCGGATATTTATTTAGCTCTTTCATATTCGCTTGGTGAGTATTTGATTGGACAGTAATTATATGCGCTGTTTACACTGTATAACTAGCGCATCGTGCACCGCGAACTGATCATCACTAAATTCCCGGTACCCCGCCACGCCGTGACAGACAGCTAGCGGAATCTCATAAATGCTCATGCACCGGGCCTGCCTCTGTACAGAGCACCACCCGATCGCACATAACTCACCAGCCCGCAGAGGAATAAGCAGTCACCACTACGTGCTGCTGCAAAGCGTAGCTAGCTAGTGGTATCATGGAGGAGGGGGCGCCCGCGGCGGCGCCGCTGCTGCAGCCGCGCTGGCAAGGAGCGGACGCGAGGGCGAAGGCGTGCCCCGGCGCGAGGGTGGCGGGGGATTGGTGGGTTGAGTCGAAGAAGCTGTGGCGCATCGTGGGGCCGGCCATCATCCAGCGGATCGCGCTGTACGGGATCAACGTCGTGTCGCAGGCCTTCATCGGCCACATCGGCGACCTCGAGCTTGCGGCCTTCTCCATCGCCTCCAACGTCGTCGCCGGCTTCAACTTCGGCTTCTTGGTACACAACCATTCTCTATACGTCTCTCGAGCACAGTGACGAAATCAGGATTTGGCTATCCTCTAAACTAAACTCTAATAACCTAAAACTAATATCAGTTTGTACATATACCACGATATAACAAAAGTATATCACAAATACATTATTAGTATAAAACTTGAGTTCAGTAGTAAAACATAAAAGATAATAAGGATTGTTTGAATTAAGACAAGCAATACACATTAATAACTGAGTCAATTTTTCAGCAAAACAATTATTCATCTTAACAATAATTTGGTCATACTGCCTTCATAGAAACGAACTAGCAGCAGCACCACTAATAACAATAGTAGATTTGAGATTAAGGCGTTAAGCCAATTAGCTCGATAAAACCACAATTAATTACAAGTATAATTGATTCAAGTGTATAAAATTCAGCTCCCCTCGATACCACACATTTTCATGTTAATTTTTACTAAACACTGATATCAAAATCCTTAATATGGAAGATTTAATCTTTTAACACCTTTCTAACCAAAACCAAGGATTCCCATGGTAACTAAGGGAAAAGATGGATAACCAAGAATTCACTAATTACAGCTCAAGCCTCCTAGTGAGCACATATAATTAATCGGATGCTAAGCTCATTGAGTTGCCCTTTGATCAAAACAAGCTATATATGTTGAGCAGTGGACATATCCTTGTGAACTTGCATTCACGTTTTGAGGTAAAAGCAAAGTCCAATATATGGAGCTGGTCCTAGTCTCCTGGATATAATCTTGGTTATAAAAATTCCCAAGGTCAAGAACTCAACATCAGAGCATACCAGCTATAGAGTTGCTTTTCCCTTTGCTTTGATCTTGCCTAGAACTAGAACCCCGTGAGACGTATCGATCCCTCCTTCTCCACCCACTACAAGTCAGAGTCTACAACAAAAAACCAAGCAAGCTAAATAAGCTAGAGCAAGAAACAAGTAAATCTTAAGAAATAACTAGCAGATCAGCTCCTGAAATCCATGCCTCACCGGTAGCCGACGAGCTCAAGCTGCTCAAGCTTGAGGAGAGGGCGAAGAAGACAATGAGTCGATGATGATGCTAGGAGGGGGGACGATGCAGGCAGTGGCCCGCCGGGCCGAGAGGGGGCGGTGTGTCGTGGGAGGGACGGCGGCCGCAGCCACGCAGGGAGAGGGGCCGTCGCGCTGGGACTGGAGGAGAGCGCCACCTCGCTGGAGCAGGCTAGGTTGCCAGGAGGGAGGCGCTGGCCGCTGGGAGTGGGCGGAAGGAGGCGGCGACGCGGCGTGCAGGGAGGGGGAGCGCTGGAGGCGATGTCGACACCAATGGTGCTGGAGGCAAGGAGCTAGTGCTGGAGCCGCTGAATGGGCTAGCATGGACATCTCGACCGCAACACGTGGCGGCCATCCGGCAGACGAAGCAGCGGGCGGATGCCTGACACCTGGCACGGCAGGGAAGAGAGCGGGCTAGGCCAGCGGCGATTTGGGCTGGAGGAGATGGATTTCGGCCCAAAAGGTTTTAGGGTCTTCTAAAGGTTTTCCATTTTCAGAAATTCAAATAAATTCATTTAAGCTTTAGAAAATAGCAAATAAATCTGAATAAAATCAAAAAAAGTTCATAATAATTTCCTTGTAACACAAGGAACCCAAATAAAATACTTCCAGCAAATGTTAAAGTTTCATTTGTCATGTTAAATCCTTTCAATTAATAAAAATCCAATTTAAGCTTTAATTAATTATAGAAAATCCAAATCTTGAATTTTATTTTAAAAGCTTCAAAAAGGCTCTGAAAATTAGGATGTTACATTAGTACTATTAGGATTGCTAGGCCTCGAGGTATAGCCTACCTAGCCCAAGACCCAGTTTCGCCCCTAGGTATAGTTGAAGTTAGTAGAGTGTCTACTACAATCGACTTGTAGATTTCGCTTTTAAAAGACATATCATTTGAAATATAATTATTATAGCAAAAAATCAAAAGCAGCAAGCCCAAAAGAACTCAGTCATATTTAGTGATTTGAAAATGTGTGCCATAAGAAATCATAGATGAATCATAATTTTAGAGTTGGATTTCTACTCCACTTTGCAAAAAACTAATAAACTATATAAATCTATTAGGAGTGGTCATAGAGAACCTAAGCAACAAATCAATAAAATAAAGAAGCCACTCATCCAAAGAAAGAGGTACACGAGAGGATGAGAGGCTAGGTTATTCTTTAGCACTAGATTCTTATATAGAGAAATAATCTGAGGTCCTAACAGATTTGAAAGGGTTGTGAGAGAGCGATAATCTCTTATACTCTTTTGAGGTTGTGCTTAAGGATTTTGTGGTTGCCTTCACTAAATATTTTCTCTCTTGTTGTGGTTGTTTTAGCGTCGTTGTTTTGGTTCTCTCTGTGAGATTCATATTCTTCATTCTTGATGTCATACACGCTTGTCCCGTATCTCATAAACTCTGATCTAATCTGAGTACTACTGCGTATAAAAAGGGGTATCAAAGTGTAACAAATGGTATCAGAGCCAGAGATGGATTAATTTGATTTTTGATAAGGTCGATAAAGCGTTAGGTGACAAAATCATGATCGATGTCAACGATGTAGAATCGAGTAGAGAAATTTGCCGGCAGAGAAAATGTCAGTGTGTGGCAATACGTGGTAAAGGATGTCCTTGTCCAGCAAGAGCTAATCAATGATCTTGAAGGGGACAAACTGGAAAAGACATCTGCTAAAGACTGAAAGGTGATGGAGATGAAGATTGTCGGTACAATCCGTCTGTCTCTCCAATAAGGTAGAGTACTCAGTGATCAAGAAGAATTCGCCAAAGAAAGTATACGAAGACTTAGAAGAATTGTATATGGCAAAGTTGCTAACAAACTCGTGGGTGCTGAAGTGACAACTATCTGGTTCGTTGACCACCTCATTATCTTTAATAAGATTATCACATAGCTGACTAGTGTGGATGAGAAAATTGAGTAGAACGATAAGGTTGTCATAGTGGAATTATTTTTATTACCATTATGGGAGTAATTGATGATGAATATTCTCATCGAAAACCACTCTCAATTTTAAGGAGGTAGTTGCATATTTATTAGAGGCAGAGTCCTTGAAAAATCTATCGGAATCTTCAAATTTAGGTGATCAAACATTGGCTATATTAGGTGTTGTAGGCATAAGCAAAAGCCATAGGAAGAAGAAGAGCAAGTGCACACGTATATGTTATCTATGTGACGAGGAAGATCACATGATAAAAGATTGCTTGGTTTGAAGCAAATAAAAGGCGCATGCTCAGTGGCAGTAGCAAAAGATGATTTAGACATACTAGTCGTTAGTCAATCAGGTATTTCTCATGAATGGATATTAGGTTGAGGTTGTTGTTTCATATATGTTCACCGAGGGAGATATTTGACGAATGATCTCTACGCTTGCGCATGAAATTGTTCACTTAGCGGATTGCAAGGAATGTGCAATTAGTGAGGCGAAAACGGTTACATTAGAGATGTATGATAGAGTACATCATACATTGATAGGAGTTCGGTATGTTCCCGGCTTAAAGAAGAATCTAATATCTATGAGGTCACTTCAACTCGAAAGTTGTGAGGCATCTCTTAGAGGTAGAGTCATGCGGGTTACATGCAAATGGCAAGTGATCATAAAAATATCTGAAGCAGTGGGAAGTCTAATAAAAATCTTCGCTAGCAGAGGGAAATCGTATCGTCAACGGTAGGTACTCAGATCTCATTTGCAGTTAAGTGCGAAACTTGAAAGATGGTTGTAAAATCAAGCAGACACAAAGGCGAATACACGAGTAGTTGGAAGAAGAAAGATATGGTGGGACCAAGCATGCGGTACTGGTGAGGAGATAGACTTGAGGCGGTACAAACCTATGGTATGAAAAGCTATAGTAACAGGAGATGTAATTAATCAAACTACAAAATAAAGGAGTTCTCAAGTGGAGGGTTTAGGCAGAATAGCCTGGACACTGACACACACATTATGGTGATGGGGATAAGCCCTGTGGTGGGGGTGCTCCTAAAAGTGGGAGGAAAAAAATATGGAGCCAAGTTAGAGCATGTTCTTAGAGAAACATAGTGACTTCAAATGGATAAGAGTTATGTTGAATATTGTTGAGTATAGTGATTCATATGCTAGTCTTTTAGGATTTAGAAATGTGTTCTATAAAGAGGCCTAGATGAATTCTAATAGGATTATGGCTCCTACTCCACTTTGGATGTGGGCTATGGGAGACTATGGGCCTGTTTGGCAGAGCTCCACCAACTCCAGATCCACCAAAAATAGCTCCACTCCACGAATTTTTACCCAAACGCTCCAGCTCCACGAAATCTGGATCCACCAAAATACTGAATCTAGCTTCAGATTCATGAAATCCATGGAGTACCTCAAGGGGTGCTCCACGAAATCTTGTTTCGTACCTACTCGTGGAGTTGGGTGGTAATTACCCACCTTTTGCCACTGGTTACACACCCCATCCCATACCACCATAAAACCCATGGGCAAAACAGGCCATTCCCACCAAAAACTCAGTTTCGTGGATCTGGAGCTGCTGTGCAAGCCAAACAGTTTTGTCTAGCTCCATGGTGGGATCCCAGATTCACGGTGGAGTTGTTTTTGGTAGATCTGCTGCTCCAGATTCATTTTTTCAGTGGTGGAGCTCTACCAAACATGCCCTATATAAAGTCATTAGAGGTTGTCATAGAGAACTCAACAACTAAATAACAAAGCAAAAAAAATCACTCATCCAAATATAGAGGTACACAAAAAAAAAGATATTATGTTATTTTTTAGCACTAAATTTTTGTATAGAGTAAGGACTAAGGCCTTAAAAAATTAGCGAAGATCGTGTTGGTTTCGCTGGCCGCTGCCGCTGTGAAAAATTATCCCAAGTTATGATTGTTCATTACTAATTGACAACTGCTACTGTCCTGCATCAGCAGCAGTAGCTTTCGGCATTTAATTTTGTAAGGTGGAGTGTACTTCATGCATGATTTCTTAAGAGAGGCAATACGAGCATACGGTCTTTTTGAACCGGTTTCTTCCTTTCTCTTGCTCTGACGATAAGGCAGGAGGTTACGGGCATATCACACATTCTATTCCTCTCGCGCATGTATTTTTTTCTCATTTTTCTCACCTCTCGCCTACTCTTTCTACAAATCATTTCTTTCAACTACTACTTATTTATTTTTAGCAAAATCTTATTAGCCGTAGCTAATATGAAAACCTTACGGTAGAAGACTTCATGCATAATTGGGTCTTTGGTGTTGCATTTTATGTGGGCTGTAGCTGTCTGCGGCGGCGGCAAGAGATATCGATAATTTTTTTTTATGTGCTAGCTGCGGTTCAGGAAAGAACCCGAGATGGAGTGTGTGGCACTAATTGACGCCAAAACAGCCAATGAGAACAGCCAAGTTCCTCTTTTTATAAGCCAGAAGAACCGTGTCCTAGTTGAGCACATGCATAGCATACACGCGCGTCTGGATCGGTGCTTGCTCGATCGCTGTCTTCTTCTACAATTTTTGTTCTTACTCCATGCGCGTTTGTCCCCATTATGCCCCGCCGCTGACGCCGTCTCGCACATAACCTGCAACCAATCTAGGATCACCTAGAGTGTGGTCACGACCTGCAATTATTCCGCCAGTTCGTCATGGGTCACGACATAGCTACGAACGATACTTGTAGAACATTTCGTCACGGTTAATGTTACAAGCTGCTAGTAAACTTGTCTGTGATCACGGTAATAATCGATGATGGTGTGAATTTTTGATGCGGCAGCTGGGCATGGCGAGCGCGCTGGAGACGCTGTGCGGGCAAGCGTACGGCGCCAAGAAGTACCACATGCTGGGCGTGTACCTGCAGCGCTCGTGGCTCGTGCTCCTCATCTTCGCCGCCGCGCTGACGCCGACGTACGTGCTCATGGAGGACCTGCTGCTGCTGATCGGGCAGTCCCCCGAACTCGCCCGCCTCGCCGGCCAGATGAGCGTCTGGCTGCTCCCGCAGCACTTCGCCATGGCGATGCTGCTCCCGCTCACCCGGTTCCTGCAGAGCCAGCTCAAGAACATGGTGACCGCGGTCACCGCGGGCGTCGCGCTCGCCGTCCACGTCGTCATCACCTACCTGCTCGTGCACCGCTTCCAGCTCGGCTTCGTCGGCGCGGTCGCCGCCGCCGACGTGTCGTGGTGGCTCGTCGTGCTGGGCCAGCTCTTCTACGTCGTCGGCGGCGGGTGCCCGCTGTCCTGGAAGGGGTTCTCGATGGAGGCGTTCGCCGACTTCTGGGAGTTCATCAAACTCTCCTCGGCCTCTGGAGTGATGCTTTGGTGCGCCCATTTGCGTTTTCACCTTTAAGAGTAGTAAACTAGAGCACAACAGCATTTGTAGGGCCATTTCATTAACATCTTTGGCTCTCTTCGCTAATCTACAGTTTGGAGAACTGGTACTACAGGGTGCTGGTGTTGCTTACGGGGTACCTGAAGAACGCTGAAATCGCCGTGGATGCGCTCTCCATATGGTAACTAGCAGATAAACAAATTGCCCCTTCAAATCCAAATTAATGTCCATCTCTTAAGTGCAATGCATTGGTTGTTGATGCAAATGTAGCTTGACAATAAACGGATGGGAGATGATGATTCCTTTCGGGTTCTTGGCAGCAACTGGGTACGTACATTTATCGGTGAACATAGACAGTGTCATTTAGTTGGCCTAGCTAGTAACAAGTGGCAATTTTGCAAATGGCAGCGTGCGGGTGGCAAATGAGCTCGGTGCAGGCAGTGGCAAAGGCGCGCGCTTCGCCATCATCGTGTCCATCACGACCTCCGTGGTGATCGGCCTCGTCTTCTGGTGCCTGATCCTCGCCTATAACGACCAGATCGCGCTCCTCTTCACGTCGAGCAAGGTCGTGCTCGACGCCGTCCA
Organism: Dendrocalamus sinicus; assembly: GCA_036346575.1. NCBI lineage: Eukaryota > Viridiplantae > Streptophyta > Magnoliopsida > Poales > Poaceae > Dendrocalamus > Dendrocalamus sinicus. The sequence goes on from CM070662.1 coordinate 31,288,721, forward strand.
CAACCTGTCCGTGCTGCTTGCCTTCACCGTCCTCCTCAACAGCGTGCAACCCGTTCTTTCAGGTAAGTTGAACCTTACCTGAACAATTACAACTTGTTCATAGCTCCACACGGAATATGACAGAATGTACATGGCAAGATATGAGTAGTGTTAAGCTCAGCATTTAACTGTTGTTGCAGGGGTGGCTGTTGGTTCAGGATGGCAAGCACTTGTTGCCTACGTGAACGTCGGATCATACTACTTGGTCGGAATTCCCTTCGGTGTCATATTGGGTTGGCCACTGCATTTCGGAGTTGGGGTAATGCTCTAAACAAAGCACAGACAGCTAGTACCGGTGTACTACACAAGTAACTGCTTCTGCAGATTAGAACCACCAAATTTGTTTCAAGGAACCCACGAAAGTTTGGATTGATCTTTATCGTTTGATTATGCCTATATTTCAGGGAATTTGGTCCGGGATGATTGGTGGGACCGCTGTTCAGACGCTGATATTAGCCTATCTCACTGTCAGATGTGATTGGGATGAAGAGGTGGAGACCTCAACTTCCCTGCTACTACTAGTTCTTCCTTGTCATAAAATGGACCAGCACATTTTTGGGTTCCCCCCTATGAATTTGTTCTTTGGAGATGTGAACTCATTCCTTGTGTGTTTGCAGGCGATGAAAACCAGTAAACGAATGCAAGTATGGGCCAGCTCAAAATGAAGACACTGTAACAATATTGGTGCGGTTTGTTAGACAAAAGGAACATTGGAGCTCAGCAAAAGGATCATCACTTACGGTCAAAACAAAAGAAGATGATCAGAATAAATCAAGTAAAATGAAACAATTCGGAAGAAATAGTGGGTGTCTTCGTAAATATACGGCCTTGAGCCCGAACTACGACGATGGGCAGCAGACGGCCAGTTTCTGAACATACTCGCTTATGAAGAAAACTTGAGTGCTGAAAGAAAGTGCAAATTATCTTGACAGAACGATATCTGTGATTCTGTTTGTTTGTAACCTTGCGCCTGCATTTTGCAAGAATGTTGCAGCATCTACATACTAAGTGCCATCTAAGAAAAGCTAGCAGAGCGGCCATTCGCGCAGGAATACTGTGATTTGGCTCCTAGTATCCTCTGTTATTCGATCAAAATTTGTGCACATATATTTTCCCGGTATATTTGATCTTTAATCTGCTGAAGAACTCGGCATGATTAAATATAGAATTGGACGCCCAAACCTTGCACATGCAGAAGCCGACGCTGAGACGGGGTTGTAACCTTGCTCGAAAGGATAGCACCCTCCGTCGTACAGAGGCGACTGCCATCGTTTCATTTCATGCAGGACGGCCCATGCCCTGAAATCCACCGTGCACACGCTAAAGAAACGCGATGTCTCCACTCTTCATCATGAGGAGAACTGCCAGTGAGCAGCAGAAAAATCACTAAATCACACAAACACTTCAACGTTCGACCATCATAGGGGCTGGCGCCCCGTGCCCCTACTAATCAAGCTGCTGCCACTATCATTTTGCTCTCCACACAATTGGGCTCTTCGCTCCTAGCTCTTTCGCCTGCATTGACAATTTGTCATCATTCATGCCCTCCCAACATCGGACAGTAGAATAGATCTTCAATCTATTTATTATCCTTTTGCGGCAGAATTAATATCAATCCAAACATGGAATTTGCTGGATTTTGCAAATATACGATGGTATATATGCATTGATTCCTGTCGGGACATGGAAATATTCAATTTTCTAACCCTATGTGTTTATTGTGCTAGTCTCGCGATCAGTCGCTAGCATACACATTCGTATTGTTGAAATCACATCATACACGATTTAAACAAACAGAGTACCACATAGTGTAGGAAGATAGAGTTGGGTGGAATAGGATGTATTGCATTGAGCCTCTCGGACGGTATATATAGAGGTACAAGACTTGGGGGGGCAAGATGGTACAAGGGATTACAATCCCAATGGACTCTAACCTACCAAATACATTGTACTCTAACATCCCCCCGCAGTCACAACGGGAGCGTCGCAGACGGTGAGACTGGAGAAGAAGCCGAAGAGCTAACATCCCCCCGCAGTCATAACAATGGATGCGGCGCGTATGCTGTGACTGGAGCAGGAACCGACGAGTAACTCAAGCAAGGCGATAGCCCTTTGTGCCTATGTCGAGGTAGCCGAGCGCGAGGGCGGAGGAGTCGTGGTCGAGGATGCCGTGCTGGAGATGGCCGTGGTCGACGTAGTCGTGATCGGGTTACCGATGTCGAGACGGTCGCTCATGAAGCCGCGGGCGCAAAAGAGGCGTGATGACGGAGACGCGTCGAGGCAGTCGTCGTGGAAGGGGGGCGATGCCGAGGTCGACGCAGTCAGGGCCGTCGAGGATGTAGGCGAAAAACGGCGATGCAATCGAGCGCGACGGACGGAACGGAGGGTCGATGCGATCAAGCCGCTAGAGCCGAGGCGTGTGCCAGTTTGCCGACCCGCAACGCGTCGGGACGCAAGCACGCACCGTGTTGCCGCACGGACGTACAAGGGAGAGGCCCCAACCAGGCGTGGTTGTGTTGGACGAAGAAAGAGCAGTGCGGGAGCGGACGCTCCAACCCGCGGCGAGCACCGGCGGATGCTCGCGCGGCGAGCGCCCCGACGCAAGGTACGGCGGCGGCGGTAGCGCTCGATGTCGGCGAGGAAGGCCCGATCAGTATGACGAAGACCATGTGCAGACAAATGGCGCACAAGAGGTTGCGCAGCACAGTCGTCGATGCACAGGGGACGGCGATGTAGATGCAACGGCGAGGGGACACACGTGCGGCGGTGCTGCGGCCCGAGGAGGCGACACAGCAGCAGCCCTGTTGCTCGGAGAAGATGCGCGTAGTACTCGACGATGGACGTCACGGGAGCCGGGTGGATCGCGCACAATCGGCTGATCAGACCAAGTACGCGCGAGGCGGGACGACGATGGAAGAAGTCGGTGGAGGCGTCCCGATCTGTGGTGGCGATGACGAACCGGCGATGAAGACGTGCGGCCGGGATGACCGAGACGCGACGCGCGAAGGCGTCCCCTCGACATCGCGTGCCCGGCCTAGCCGCACAGTCGAAGAGGTAGAGGCCGGTGTAGTCGACGCCGATGTCGGAGTAGATACGTGCGAAGTCGACGGGCGGTGGGCGACTCAACCCCGATCAGTGATCGGGGAAAAAAAGAAAAGAAAAGATACAGCAGCAGTTGTGGGATCCTCCATGAGCAACCCATACCTAGAGCCGGTCAAAAATCCAGCGTGCCGCTGCGGCGTGGGTCCCGCCGCCTGTAGCTCACTCACGGACTCCCCGCCGCCCTTGGCTTGCTCTCTCTCTCTTTTTCTTTAAAAAGTTGGCTCCCCCTGGAAGCAAGCGGCAGAGGGGCACAAGTCGCCGGGCGCCGGCGCGAGTGGTCGGAGAGGCACGGGCTCGCGCGGTCCGGCGATGGAGGCGGCGGTGGCGGCCGGCAGCGATAAGCGGCGGCGACGGCGCCGATCCGGCAGCGGCTCGTGGAGGACCGACCAAGATCGCCGAGCGAGAGCAACGCCGCCCGAGCAGCGTCGGCGGGAGCACCGGAGCGGCGGCGTGAGGGCGGCGTTCGGCCGGATCTGGACGGATCCGGTGGCGGGGAAGCCCGATCTGGCGCGGGGGTGCAGAGGCGGCGGCGTCCAAGCGGATGGGGGCGGACCTCTCCAGGCGGCGGCCCCGAGCGGACCTCTCCAGGCGGCTCGGCTCCGAGCGGACCTCTCCGGGCGGCTCGGCTCCGAGCGGACCTCTCCGGGCGGCTCGGCTCCGAGCGGACCTCTCCGGGCGGCTCGACGGCGGATCTGACGAGGAAGAGGCGTGGCTCCAAGCGGTGGTCAGTGGCGGCCGGCCGGATCTGGACGGATCCGGTGGCGGGGAAGCCCGATCTGGCGCGGGGAGGCCGGGGCGATGTCGGTGCGGTGGCGTCCAAGCGGATGTTGCGCACGTCGCGGCTTCCGGCGCCGACCGCCGCCTCGGATGGCGCGCATCTCGCCCGGCCGTCACCAAGGCGGCTCAGGTTGAGAGCGCGGCCAAGCCGCCGCCACCACGGCGCGCAGACGGCAGCGAAGATCCGGAAGGGTGACGGCGGCACCAGCGACGCAGCCCGGGAACGCGACGAGGGAGGGCCGATCTGCTGCTGCGTGACGACGACGACGAGGGCGGCCAGATCAATAGGATCCGCCGCCTAAACGGTGGCGCTGCCCCCGGCGGAGATAGATCTCCGGGGCGCAAAGTCTTGAAGCGAGCGGTTAGGGTTAGGATCTAAACCTAGATGTCTGATACCATGTAGGAAGATAGAGTTGGGTGGAATAGGATGTATTGCATTGAGCCTCTCGGGCGGTATATATAGAGGTACAAGACTTGGGGGGGCAAGATGGTACAAGGGATTACAATCCCAATGGACTCTAACCTACCAAATACATTGTACTCTAACACATAGTACTTAGAAGTTTAACATAGGCCTACTTAATTAGCCAAAGTTTACACAGGGATGACCGGCCAAGTTGGGTCACTCAAAAGAGTTCTTGCAGCAGAAGAGAAATAAAGTTCTTGCAGTGGAAGAGAAACAATAAGATAAACAAAAGACCCTGGTAGTATGCCACACTCCCACGAGCAATCGATTGGGTTAATGCCTTAGAACTCAGCATCCTCGTCACCAAACCCTGCGGCATAGACGTAGCCGACTGAGGGGTCTTCACGCTCTTGCTCTGGTAGGTGTTTAGTAAGCAATGGTGAGTACAAAATGTACTCCGCAAGACTTTAAGCGAAGGTATTATACATGCAGGTTTTGTCAAGGAATGGCTATTGTCGGGACTCGGATTTGCATCCAGACCTTATGTGTTTACGAGCTAGTCCATGATCAGTAGCTAACTTATACAATACAACAGGGATGATTATCACATCCATAAGAATGAATAAGTAAGAAAGTACTTGAATAAAGAAGCATAAATGGATCAAAAGGCCAAAGTCTTACATCATGGGCTAAAAGTTCAGATACAGATGAAGTCTTACAATAAACAGGTAAGTAGCAGTAGGGACCCTCAGGATATGCCCACAAGCAATTGACGGGGGTAAGCGACCTAGTACAAGGTGTCATCTTCATCTCCTGATGGATGAGGGTATGTTGTTCACCAGGTGGTGTCTTTGGGCACTGAATCCACATGTATGAGCAATAATGAGTACAAAAGTACTCAGTAAATCCTTATACCAAATGCAAGGTTATAATACATGCTTGGCTTGCCAAGAAAAGGGATCTTAGGATTAGTTTAGCATAAAGCAAGTTTTATGCCAAATACCATAGCCATTTTACCGAAAACAAAGTCCAATTTTTAGTCATGTCCTTGAGGATAATTACCACTATCAATATCCATAATCCATGATCACATTGTTCGTATCCATATCTCTTTGCTTCTATTATTCAAACTCATATCCATCCTTCGTTACCATAGCTTCCAATCTCTTCCCATCCAAGTTTTGTAATACTAACAAGTGTAGCTTTCCTCACCATGGCCATGACCGAGAGTTTGGCTATTTGAATAGTTTTACACTCTGCAAAAGTATGCAATTTTACTCACAAGATATGATCAACTTATACTACCGGCCAATAAGTAGGCATGTGGTAAAGATGATTATAACAAGGCTTTTCAACCGCCTCGCTCCACCACATTTCTCACCCCGCAGGGGAACCCCTTAACACAAGGAGAGTGACTGTTATGGATCACCCCTAGAACATAATTGTTACGGGTTACATTTTCAATGAGGGCCCACTGTTGTGAGGGAGTTACGACCCTTTATCATCATAAGAAATCGTCTTCAAAAGAAATCCACCTACTTCTATGCGTAGGAACTGTGCTGATGGCTAAGTAATTTAATTGGCCATGTCACACCCATACTTAACATGTGGTTGTACGATAAGGGTTCGAAAGGGCAACACATGATCCGGTCCTTAAATGACTCAAATGAGACAATCATAAACCCAGATATTGTGCAACACATGCACCGGTCTCATTCAACCACTCACCGGAGTCTCCCCCATTTTAGAAAATGTTTTCATGTTTGCAATGGTAACCCATGTCACCATATTCATCATCACCAAAACTTTCTCATGCTAATTAGTTGGTAATGTATGTGTTAGATTCCACAATTCCTGCTACGCAGGTCTAAGCATAACCATTATCCATATTGATTTATCAAGGGGAGAAATTATATAAGGTGACAAGGTATAGGGTATTTCAACAGTTAAAGATGGGTATAACACACAACAATTCATGGCATAGCTATGCATCGACATTTAATATAACATTTAGTAAATAACCATAAGCATGTGATTCATAATTTGAAACAAAGTAATTACATTTGCAAACTAGGATCAATATGATAATTTATAAGGATTTATCTTGTTCAACGGTAGGGGTTTTTAAAGTCTTGATCAACAACAACGGTGGAGTCCAAAGCGTGAAAATCTATCATTGTGAAAATTGCCTAAATTCAAATAGAACTCAAATAAATCCAAATAAAATTCAAATGAACTTTAAAAATTATGATTTTGATATTTCTAAGAATATCTTAAATTTAGATGAATTTAGAAACAAATTCATTTTATTTTTCTTTAAAATGAACGAAAACGAGGTCACCAACATTTGACCTGAGAGGGAGAATTTAGAAAATAGAAAATCCTAATAGATGGGGTTCATTGGGATTTTGCTTCTTTTCTCTTTTATTTTATTGGGAAAATTGTCTAAGACTGACATGCAGAACTGAGTGTCCATGGATTCGGCCTACAAGTCAGGGGCGTCCATGGGCCTGTGCAGGCTGTGCGATAGAACAGGGCCTCCAAAATCATGGGCCCCAAGATTTACTAAGTATGTATAGTATCTACTCATCCAGTCTGTGCAGATTAGCCGGCTCCTGTCCAAGTTTTACCCATAAACGTGGCCTGCTGTAGTAGGCTGTAGCAAAAATGAGTCCACGATTCCACGTTCGGAAATCGGGAGACAAAGAGTCCGCAGCGATTACAATTTTTTTCACGTACGCTTCGTCGCCTAAACTTCCTATTCCTTCTATCCGCCATTAGCGGCGCCGTTCGTCGTCTCCTCGGCTCAAGACTTCAAGAGTCAAGACCCAGTCCCAATCTGAACATCGCCAACGGCAACGCAATCACCTGGTAAGCTGTACGGGCTTGATCCCTTACGGGACAGTTTTGTTTGCACGCCACACACGCGATGGTTCAACTGATCTGATGATCTCACGTCTCACTGGGCGTTTGTTCCATTGCTCACCGAGACAGGCACCTGCGACCCGAACAGGGCGAGCTGGTGCGTGGCGAACGCGGCGGTCGGGGACACGCGGCTCCAGGCGGCGCTGGACTACGCGTGCGGCCACGGCGGCGGCGCGGACTGCAGCGCCACGCCACTGAACGCAATCACCTGGTAAACTCCATGCCCAGGCCCTATTTTATTTAGTTAATATTTTATGCATTGTCTATGTAGTATGTACACAAATTGATCTAGTATAATTGTTTCAACTTGCAAGCCATGTCTTCTTCAAAGCGGATTAGAAAATATGAATCGGGAAATCAAAAGCGTAAGAAAAAGCAAAGAATCGAGGAATTAACTCAATCTCAGAAAGGAGCTATGGAGAGGTTTATTATTAGAGAACCACAAATTTCTTCTCCCAATAATGATACAGTTGAGCAGGGGGTGGCACTGCACAAGATACAGAAAATGCCGATGATCCTATTCCTAATCCTAATGGTGGAGACACAGAGATAGAGAACATTATTTCTAATGATGGTCAGCCAGGGATAGAAAATATTGTTGAGCAAGATCCTGATAACATCGATGACACTAACATTGATGTTAACTTGGATAGTTCTCATGCTGCAAATGTTGATGATATTTCTTTTCAGCCAGATATTTTTGATCCAAGGTATTGGGATTCCCTAGATCCTAAACAGATTGACATCTTAGCAGAAAAGGGTCCTAAAAGAGATTTATCAATTCAGAAAGGTCCTAAGGATAGATTTTCTAGAAGGTTTTCTGCATTATTCTATACTAGAATTCTATCAAATGGAGAGGAGTGCGATAGAGATTGGCTTGTGTATTCCAAAGAACTTGACAAAGTATTTTGTTTCAGTTGTAAAATATTCACTAAAGGACATCGAAAAGGTAATTTGGCCAATAATGGATTTAATGATTGGGCACATCTTAGTGAAAGACTCAGAGAACATGAGACAAGCGCAGATCATGTTTTGAATATGACCACTTGGTATGATTTGCGTAATAGATTGCAAAAGGATCAAACTATTGATAAAGTTGCTCAGCGACAACTTGAGAAAGAAAAGGAGCATTGGAGAAAAGTTCTGTTCAGAATAGTGGCCATTGTAAAATTCCTTGGCAAACATAATCTAGCATTTCGTGGTCATAATGGCAAACTATATGAAGACAGCAATGGGAATTTCTTGGGCTTGATAGAAATGTTGGCTGAATTTGATCCAGTTATTCAGGAGCATGTCCGTCGTATTACAAATGATGAAACTCAAGTTCATTATCTTGGCCCTAGGGTTCAAAATGAGTTGATACATTTGCTTGGTTCTGCTATTAAGTCTGAAATTATTAAGAAAATTAAGGAAGCAAAATATTTCTCTGTCGTACTTGATTGTACTCCTGATGTAAGCCACCAAGAACAAATGTCTTTAATTATAAGATATGTGGATTCATCTTCATGTCCTGTTCGCGTTGAAGAAGCATTTATAGGATTCTTGGAGGTAAATGATACAACTGGTCAAGGAATTTTTGATGTGCTAGAGGAAGAACTAAAGAATCTTGGTCTTGATATAGATAATGTCAGAGGACAAGGCTATGATAATGGGTCAAATATGAAAGGAAAACATCAAGGTGTACAAAAGAAACTTTTGGATATAAATCCTAGAGCTTTCTATTCTCGCTTGTGGTGCCATAGCCTTAATTTAACACTTTGTGATATGGCCAAGACTTGTGGTAAAGCCAAAGATTTTTGGAATCATCCAACGTATCTACACAACTTTTGCTAAATCTACTAAGAAATGGCAGATTTTGAAAGATAACATAACTGGATTGACTCTGAAGTCAGTGTCATCTACTCGTTGGGAGAGTCGTGTTGATAGTGTTAAAGCTATTAGGTTTCAGTGTGCAAATATTCGAGATGCTCTTCTTCAAGTATCTGATAGTGATAATGATCCATTGACAAGCAGTGAGGCTAAATCTTTAGCAAATAATGAACTTGGAGAGTATGAATTTTTAGTGGCAATAATCATTTGGTATGACATATTATATGCTGTTAACCTAGTAAGCAAAGAATTGCAATCGAAGGATATGCTAATTGATGTTGCTATTGAGAAAGTGCAGGGGCTTATTTCTTTCTTCAATCAGTACAGAGAAACAGGTTTCTTAAATGCATTGGAGGCGACTCTGAAATTGCACTTGACATGGATATTGGTACAGATTTCGTAAAAAGGCAAATTAAAAGAAAGAGACATTTTGATGAGAATCCGGATGACTCAAATGCTACCACAGAATCTGCAGAGGAATCATTTAGAATCAACTATTTTATACCAATTGTTGATCAAGCTATTTCCTCTCTTACTAGGAGATTTGAACAGTATCAAGGTTACCAGAAAATATTTGGTTTCTTATTTACTTCTGATGCATTGCGTTCATTGGATAATAAGAGCTTGAAATCTTGTTGTCATCGTCTTGGGGCTGCACTTAAACGAGATGGACGATCTGATATTGATGCTGATGACCTTTATGTGGAGTTGATTTTTCTTCAAGATTTTATTCCACAAGAAAATAAAGGCCCGGTCGAAATTCTAAATTTTTTGAAGCGACATGAGTGTTTTCCCAATGCAACCATTGCATATAGAATTCTATTGACCATTCTTGTGACTGTTGCATCGGCAGAGCGGAGCTTTTCTAAATTGAAGCTATTGAAGTCCTACTTGCGATCTATAATGACACAAGAAAGACTTAATGCATTGGCGTTAATAGCACTTGAGAGTGGCATGCTGGAGAAGATTGATTATGAATATATCATTGAAGATTTCATTTCAAAGAATGCTAAAAGAATATCGCTTTTCAAGTGATGGTTATACAATAGGTACAATCCTTAGTCTATACCATTATACTTTGTAATATAAGCAATACATTGATATATGTCATTATTTTATTGTTTTGGCACTAGATATTAGGCCTCCACTTATTGTTTCGAACTGGGTCTCACATTTTGCCGGGACGCCACTGCTACAAGTCAATTATAATCGATGGGGTCCACATGTCATACTAACGCTAACCCAAAACAAACACTAATTAATTAATTAGCACTAACTATCATGGGGCCTACTTGTAAACAACTATCACTTAACCCTTGGTTTAGAAGAAAGGTGCGCTAGGAGAAACTATGGCTGGCTTGGCCACGCTTGGTGTCAGTGAGAAGAGTCACTGCGACGAGCATGGGGGAGGTGAGGGAGTTGATGATGAACTCACCAGTGGAACTATGGCCAAGGTTAGTGTCCAAAGGTGGCTTTTGTGACGGCGCTGGACGTCGGAGTTGAGAACGGTGTGGCTGCAATCATGGTGTAGCAGTGGCAATGGCATCGAACCAAAGTACAAGAGACAGTGACGGTGTGGCGACAAAGTCAAGGATGGGAGGAATTGTTGGGAAATGGCAACCGCGACAACGAGCCTGTGATTGTACAGCACTGAGATGTAACCGGGTTGATTTCAATGTCGGGGTGAAAGAGAGGCCTCATTACTTGGCTACAACAAGAAAAAAAGGGGGAGGTGAGGCGGAGAAGCAGAGCAAAGTTCAGGGTTATAGCGGTTCAGCTATCCAACCTAACTTTTATTTATCTCGCGCTTATAAATAATTACTATTAGTTCTAGGGCTCAAAATATGCTATATATAATTATATTGTATGGAAACACAGGTACTTTAATTTAAATACTAATGACATACTAATTAAGTTTAATTAGCTTCTAATTTAGGTAATTTTAATTAACATAAAGATTTAAACTAGCATTCCTAGGTTTTACATCAATTTTCATTTTTTTTATAAAACAAAATTACTAATGACCTAGGGTGCACTGGTCATATATGAAATTATAATTTAATCGTATTTCCAATTGAATTGGCACCCTAATCACCCACAGTACTAGCACACTACTTTACCAAGGTTAACATCTAATGCTAATTTATTTAATTAAGGGTGTTGCTAGCGCCTAGACTTCTGATCTGGGCACTAACGCCATACAGTCGCTTGCAACATTTCGTGCTCATGAATGCAACATTTTTTAGCTATATTTGCAATAAAAATGTTTGATGAAAATCTCAATGTTACACTAGTTGTTGCTGATTGTTGTATACATGAAATCAAAATGTTGCATACATGAAAATAAAAAATATTACATACTAGTCATGTGCTCGGGATGCTGGATCAGCAAGCACTGACCTGGTTCGTGGTCACGAAGAGAGCACCAATGCCAGGAGCGACAAGTTTAGGGGATCATCACCACACACTTCATGGGTGCGCTTCGCCGGAGGCTCCCCACCGCGCCTGAAAACGGCCGAAGAGGATGCCGATGGTAGCGACCTAATCTGGTAGCGCCGCGCTCAGGGATGGCCGGATCTGGCGGCGCTGCGCCCGAGTATCGTCGGAGGAAGAGAGTGAGAGAAGGGAGAATGAGTAGAGAGTCACGATTGGGTGAGAGTGAGCGAGTTAAGCAAAATTAAATGGGCCGAGGAGTGGGCCATGTTCGTGTAGGTCAACATCCGAAATGGCCGGACGCCTGAGCTGTATCATTCTCCTTTAATTAATCATCTAATTAAGTAGGACCTATCATCATGTACATATTACAGTAAATTAATGTTAACCATGACACTTACTAATGGCCTAGGGCCCATTTGATCAAGTCATATTGTGTAGATTACCTACCTTACTCAGCTACTAACTAGTTGGGCCCACTAGTCATATGCACCGAAAGAGAGAAGCAGAGAGAGACATGGAATATAGAAGCAGAGGAGAACAAGAAACTTGGGAGGCTGCCGTGACTCGTGAGGCTTTGGTCGATCTCGGTGCCAGTGAAGGGAGCGTCGGATGCGTTGTGCAAGATTAAAAATGGAATGCCATGGGTTCGGAAAGCCCATGGGGGTGACAGCGCGCGGGAGACTGACTATAGGGACTATGGGGCTGATTGGTTGCCTGTGAGGAGAAACGTGTGGCTGAAGAGCTTCCCTCCTCAGCCTGATCACGCTCATACAGTTGCATGAGCATATGCAGGCAAGCAAACAGCCCCTATCCGACTACGTACAACGGCGGCGACGGTACAGCTACCACGGCGACTAACCCCCAAAAGGTGAGCACGTCGTGAAAATATATGGTTTTGGAAAATCCATCAGTGCGGCCGGTGAGGATGGAGAGGGGCCAGGGTGGTCCGGCGACGAAGGCCCGGGGCGGCCCAGCGTGCTTGCCGTGGCTGCACAGATTGGGGAAGGGAGATTCAAATGGGTGGCTAGTAAAGTTAGAGGAAGATGATAGGAATCTTCAGGAGGGAGGAATCGAGCGGGTGCTCACCATGCGAAGAATGGCGGTGGTGGCGGTTCTGTTGGCCATGCGCAGGGAAGAAGACAGCAGCACAATGCTCCAGTGGGGGAAGAATGAAATTGGTTGAGGGGACAATATCCCCAAGATCTAGAACACATGTGACACAAGTGGTTTGGGAAGAAAGTCACCGAACCAATGGGAATGCCGAGGGGGAGCTCGGCGGCGCACGACCGAACTTGAAGGAGCAACAGTGTGCAGCGGTGTTCTGGGTGTTTGCGTGGCTGAGAAGCAGGGGAAAGAGGATAAAATGAATAGGAGGATGAAGCCGAGGGGATGACGCCCTCAGCGCAGCTTAAGTGTAGCACCTCCTTTACCGATGTGAGATACTACTATAGAATTTCATCGTCAAAATGAATAATAATAAAAACAATAATAGAAATTATAAAAAATTAAAACTTTAAAAGTACTTTAATAGAGAACTAACAGAAGCTGAAATAAATGTTTAAAATATGAGATCAGTCCACTTCTAACCAAATAAAGAACAAATAAAACAACAAATAATGGCAAGCCACGGTGCTGAAAACTCAAGTGTTTTCACCCATGTATGATGATATAACTCCACTGGCCTTTTACCTGAGAGTGAAAAGAGTAAGCGTGAGATTTGAAAATCTTAGCAAGTACCCAATAACGGTTGCAACACGGTGAGTAAAGGACAGGTAATGCAAGCAAGATATGTAAAGGACAAGCAAAGCAAGCAAGCAATTGATACAAGTTAAGTGCAATGAGACTAGGTTATCGAAAACAATGATACGGATCGGAGATAGAGATCACAGGAATAGTGGCATTAAAGACAAATATTATTTAGCAAGTTACGACAATGGTGCTGGTGATTACTCCCCACATACCCGGTTATACAAGAATAGTTAGGCACAACACTATCCTCGATTGTATAACCACAGACGGGGTGTAATATCCTGAGTAACGAGAGTGTATGACCCCCATGTACGTTACCAGGTGGGTGAAAATCTCCCCTATATGTGGATAATCCCAGGCTAGGTAACCATTATATTATTAACATATTATATGTGTGAATTTAAGGGACTAAGAGAAGGCTAAGATAATGTTATGAAAAGTAACAAGATTTGCTAAGGATAGGAATGAAACGACCTAATACCCGATAGGGGCGATGTGAAATGATAAAGTGGTGATAAGGTAACTGTTACATTAAGGAAAATAAGAGATGGCAAGGATAAGGCTATGATAAGTGGAAGGGATTGTTGAGGCTGGAAATGAAAAGCATAACTCCCGATATGAGGGCGATATGGAATGATAACAAGGTGGTAGAGATCTAGGAATTAATCTAAAAGGGATATTATAACATAGCTCTCGCACGGGTTGTCATTCATCCAAGTTTTTATTATGTGTTAAGTGATTATTAGTCAGATTAACATGTATCATGCACATATAAATCCGTCATGGCCCACATACAACATCAAGCAGTTAATGGATCATGGTATTAGGAACTAAAATATAGCAGCCCTAATATAAAAAAGTGCTAATAATTTGAAACCTAAATTAAATATGTTCATATGTTACCCCCATTAATGGTTGCAGCATTACATCTAAATCACTAATTAAAAGCCTAAATTCTAGAACATAATTAACTAGGCATTCTAATAAACTTAAGAGCGTGTGAAACAAGATAAACAATATTAAAAATCTATAACTAAACAGGTATTGGTAATATGATAATACTCAGGCAAGCATTGGTGGCATGATAATAACCAGGTAAGTTTTAGTAATACGTCAATAGCCACGTAATTTTAGTGATATGATATTAGCCAGCTATCGTTAGTGATATGGTATTAGCTAGGTATTGTTAGTGATATGATATTAGCCAGGTATCGTTAGTGATATGATATTAGCCAGGTAAACTTGAGAGGTACGACAATCGTACTTCAATGACAAGTAATATGGAAACATATGATATGTGAAATGGAAAGGTCATGGCCGCGAGGTACTTGCCTTGAGCACGCTCAGCGGACATGTTGCACGAAGGATCTACAATGTACAACTGTATGAACACTCCCTCAACAACTGTGTGAGATCCTACACGAGGGAATGAAAAGTAACCAATCAGGCACAGATGAGTTCGATAAGGAACGACAGGAGATAAACTTGATTGGAGAGGAAATGGGTTTACTGGCCCCACGGCCAAGCGAAATGCCGTTTAGCAGCACGAATGGTTGTTCGGCCTAGGCGGGACACCATTCGGCCAAGCGAAACGCCGCACGGCCACGGGAAACGACAATCGGCCACACGAACGGCCGTTCGGCCGTGTGAAACGACGTTTGGCCATACGAAACGCCATTCAGCTATGCGAACGGCCGTTCGGCCGCCGCTGCCATTGGCCGCCGCAGCCGCCACTGCGCCGCCGCTGCCATGGAAGCTTGCCCGTGCCACCTTGTGCCACGCGCTGCGTCACCTCACGCCGCGTGTGTGCCGCTACGATCGTGCCGCCTCGCACCGCGCCTATGCCACCGCGTGTGTCAAGCCGCCTCACGCCACCTTGCACTGAACTGCCTCACGCTGAACCGCTGCGCGCCATGCCACCGCGTGCCCACGCCACACCGCCTCGAGCCATGCCACGCGCCCACGCCGCTGCCGGTGGCCGCTTGACGTCGCTCGAGAAGAAACGAGAGAGAGAGATGAGTAACGGGAGGAGAGAGATGGGAGAGGGATAGATGCGTTTTTAGAGGGATAAAGAGATAAAGGGAGATAGAGATAGAGGGAGATATATAAGAGAGAGATAGGGTTAAGAGAGTTTTCAGGGTGCTACATTAAGTAGGAATGAGGGCTCGATGACTTGTAGTGGCATCATGACAAGTTGACATGTGTCATATTTATATATATTTACCTGTCATTTTACCCTCATATTTTTCATATTTTGGGACCATTTATCATCATTTACACACTTTTCTATAATTATTTTCTCAAATTGGATCATTTTACATTTTTTGTGCTTTTTCCGCAGGACGGCGCGATCAAGGGGCATAAAACGACAAATTTGGCATTCCGGGATTACTTCGTACAGATGTACGCGTCGTCACGGACGCGTAGGATATTTTCGCGATCAAATCGGACTTCCAGAGGGCCAAACAGAAGAAATCACATTGGGGGAAGGACTTAGATGTAAACCCTAGCTT
The DNA here is from genome assembly GCA_036346575.1 of Dendrocalamus sinicus. NCBI lineage: Eukaryota > Viridiplantae > Streptophyta > Magnoliopsida > Poales > Poaceae > Dendrocalamus > Dendrocalamus sinicus. Next base: position 31,304,537 of record CM070662.1, read on the forward strand.
CTTGGAGGACTAAAACGCAAAAATGCAGAAATCCCCCAACTGCCTCAAATCCCTAGCGTCGCCGCCTGTGGAATTCCTGAGCCCGGTTCTTCTTCTACCTCAGCCCCTGTTTGCTTCCTCCCCCTATTCTCCTCCTCCAAATCCGGCCGCCGGCGAGCGCCGGGCCGCAGCTCGCCGGTGTGCCACCGTCTCTCCGCCACCACCTCTCGGCCGCTCCCCTTCTCTGCCTTCCTCCGCCGCCGCTTCTCATAGCTCCTCCTCCACCGGTGCGCCACCGTCTCTCCGCCGCATCTGCTCCTCCACTGCGCCTTCTCAACTCCGCCCCCTCTATTCCGCCGCCGCTCCTCTCCAGCCATCTCTTCCACCCGTTGCTCCAAATCCACCGGCCGCCCTTCCTTCGCAGTTCCCCTAGCGAGCCCCCGCTGCTCCTCACCCGCGCCGCCTTCTTGCCATCTCCGGTCATCGCCTCTCCCATTAGCGCCGCCCAGATCCAAATCCCGTGCACCGCTCTTCTCTTTGCCTCCCTTTTCCACCTCGGCACTCCACCGGCCGCCACTTGCTCTCCCTCCTCTCTTCTTTAACTCCGGCCAACCCATTTTCTCCACCGCACCTCCCTTCCTCGCCTCATTTCTCCCGTGCGCCGCCGCACCTCCTCCCGTGCGCTGCGTCCCCGTTGCTCTACCTTCTTCTCCCCATCCGACGCCAATCTCTCCTCCACCGCGCACCCCATCTACACATCTCTCCGCCGCCGCTTTTCCATCTACTTCCACCTACGCGCCGTCGTCCCTCTTCTCCGGCCGCTGCACCTCACCTCCGGTTCTCCTCTTCATCGCCAGCGTCTCCACCAAGCATCGGCTCCGACGACCTCGACATTGTTGCCAGCCACAGCGCCGTCGCATCCTCTCCACCACATCCTCGAGTTCAACCGCAGCGCCAACTCCTTCCTCTGCTCAACTGGCTCGGTTTACCTCCAATTCCTCTCCCTCTGTTGTTGCTTTTCTAAATCACTGCTCAATTTAACTGATGATGGTCTATGTTAGTTTGTGATTTGCTGAACTGTGAATGTTATTTGTGATGTATGCATGAGATGTGTGAATGTGCAGTACTCTGTTAATTTGTTCAGTTTGGTTCCAGATTTGCTCGATGTTCATATTGCCAGTAGTTTAATTCTAGGATTGTTCCCTGCTAATTAGTGCTTTGTGATTTGTAAACTGTGACTGTGAGCTATGTTATGTGGTAATTGTGCAAGTTGTGTTCTGTTAGTAGTTTAGTAGTATTTTCTGTAGTGCTAATTGTTATCTGTGTTAGTGTTGTGCGGATTAGCTAGCGAGCGACTGTTCCCTTCCCCTTGCTGTCTCGACCCTCTTCTTGCTTCTCGATCTCCCCCTTTTCTTCTTTGCATGGTTGGTCGTTAGCTAAGTCGTGTGTGCGTTAGTTATTTGTTTGTCCCGCCGTCGTTGTCTAGTTAGCCGTCGACCGTTTTCTCCCTCGCACTTTCTCGACTCCCTCTGTGCTTCTAGACTCCCCCTTAGTGATTCTAGACTTCCTCTTTCTGTCTCGCGGTCGATAGTTAGTTAGATCGTCGGTCAGTAGTCGTGTTCGTTCGTGTAGTCAATTATCGTGTTGTTTGTTCGGTCGTACGACGTCCATTCGTACGGTCATTCGTCCCATCGTCCTTCGTTTGTTTAGTTCGTTCGTCGTTTTGATCGTGCGGGTTAGAGTTCATTTGTTCGACTACTTTGGTAGTTGTTGTAGGTTTAGTTTTCTCCCCCGTTTCGATTGACCTAGCTTTAGCTTAGCACCGGTAGCCTCAGTCTAGTCCATGTGGAGAACACGACACTCGCCGCTATTTCAGTGGCAACCCGTGCACTTGCGGGTGTGCTATTTTTGCACGATCACAAGTGTGCACGAGATCTCACGAATTGCAATGTCTCCGGCGTGGTGCGTGCCCTGGCATTGACGGGACTATCTCACGGAGCATGGAGAGATGGAATAGGGCTCGAGATGGCAGCCATCCTACTGCCGCACATGACCGGTGTACATGCTCGAGAGAGAGAAAGGTGGCATGGAGAAGAACAGGGGCGGTGGTCCACCAAGCAGAGAGGAGTAAAGGGGTGATGCAGCGCGGTCGACTAGGCTGAACGGCGTGTGCGTGTGGGCTAGACCGTTACAACTAAAGTGAAAAGAAAAGGGGAATGGAAGTCTACCGCCGCTCGGCTATGCTACGCGAGGAGAAGGAATGGGGAAGGGGAGGGAAGGAGAGCAGGCTGGTATCGGCCTTGGGCTGGGGAAGGGAAGAAAAAGAGAGGGAGAGGGAAAGAGAATGGTGATGGGCCGACTAGCTGGGTTTTGACCCTGATAAGGGGGAATAAGGTTTAAATTTTATTGTGAATTTTGTTTTGAATTTTCCTAAGAAACTTCACAAATTCCAAAAATGACATACAAGTTTTTAAGTTTGCAAAAATTTCAAATGCTTTCAAATTTGGGTGAATTTTGGGATGTTGCAGCTACCCTACTAGGTTTGTTTTGCATAAGGCGAGCTTTCATTTGCAATATATATATATATATATATATATATATATATATATATATATATATATAATAATTTGTAAAGAGTGGTTTGCAAAAGAAATTTACATTTCTAAATAACAATAAGTAATAAGTATAGAAGTACTTGTAAGCATATGGCTGTCCTTCACCATACAATTTGTCTTTTGATGATCCTTTATCAAAATATTTTCTAACATAGTTTTCCACCATTCAATACTTTTCCAAAACCATTTTAAGAAACTATAAAATATAACCGAGTGTGGTATTATCAAGTGATGCCTATGATCGGAGACATGACTATTCGAATAGTTTGAGATCTCACTTTGCAGAGAATGTACATCTTTGCCCACATAATACAATCATCACACCACAATCTACCATGACTTGCCATATGACAGTATACGATTGAGCGACTATAATGAGGCATTTACAATATCTTGCTCTAATAATAAACCGCACATTGAGCTGCCACTTCAAGTCATGGATTTTCCCTTACCATCGTTAACGAGCTCAAACATTGTGTAGGTAAGCCTTATAATCACTATGCAAGAGCCCCTTGAGCATGGAGGTCCATTACCAAGCCCGCACAATCATTCCACCAACTCTATCTCATTTTAGAACATGTGGTTGTACTGAAATACTTGGATCAACGACACTAATGTTCGCCCCTCAATCACCTGAGTGAGACATCCAAAAACTACAATCTCGTGCAAACTGCACCAGTCTCCATAAACCACTCGCCAAGTTTAAAACCATTTTCATTTGCACAATTTTATCCAAAATATCATAGGTACCCCCTCCATCTAAAATGTTCTAAAACATTTCCCAAAGTCTCAATATTGAGTTTTACCAAATTATGACATTTATACCATTATTGATCTAAGCATGGCTAAGCATACGACCCAAATATCATCCTAAAATTCCATAAATAGTCACTACAACAATGGATAATATTCCTAGGGTTACAACAGTAGAGATATCAAGTTTTCAAGGTAGGGTCAATGCAACAAATGGGTGATAACTAAATTTGTAAACACAAACATAGCATTCATAATAGTTTGAGCAAACAAAGTACATAATATTTGAAATATGGGATCAACATGATCAAAGGAAGCTTCTTGCCTTGCTTGTTGAACTCTCAATCTTGCTCAAAATCAAGCTTGCATGTTTCCAACTCCAAAATTTATTATTTTTGAGTAGAAATAAAGTTCATGATTTTAAAAAAATTTAGAGACCAAAATCGCATCAATCAGAGTTTGTATAAGGGAAAGCATGCATTTCGAAGTTTTGCCGAGAGAGAAAATCAAAGGAAAAAGAAGAGAGAAAACACTGTGTTAGGCTTTGGATTTGGATTTTATTTTTATTTCTAAAGGAAAACCGAGATTTTTTTGTGTCACGCTGATGTCAGCAAGTTTTTAATTTAAAGCGAAGCGGCTGACAAATGGGCCCACGGTCTATGGACTGGTCCACGAATTCAGCTTAGGTCTATGGTGAATCGGACGCACAACTGACGAAGCACTGCAACGTAAGCACTGATGCGGATGCTGACTGGGCTTGAATCTACTGACACCGTGCACATGTGGCTGCCACATGTCAGGACCTACATGTCAGCAACACGAGATAAGGGCATCGTTGATGCTCTCATACGAGCTCATCGGCGAGCTCACCGGCAGCGAGGGGAGGGCTGGAGGGGCTATGGCGAGGTTGATAATAAGTAGAGGGGCTCTCAGCAAGTCTATCAGTGGCAATGGTGGCCAGAGAGGTGGCAACGATGACGAGAGGTGGCAACGAAGTCCGGCAAACGATGACGATGATGAAATAGCATGGCAAAGGAAGATTGAAATAGCTTCTAGGGTTCAGCACGGTTCCAATGATTATGGCACGGGGACCAATGGTCACCAGAATAGTAACCACAGTGAGAAAAGGTAGTGTCACTAGCTACGGCTATGACATCGATGGCGCTAATGGCTACCAAAAGCTAAGGCGAGTAGTGCTCAAGTATCAGGGGCTCACCAAGCATGATGGTGAGGTTGATGATGGGGGAGAAGGTCTGAGGTAGTTGAACAGTGGCGAGCAGAGGCGGCGATGATGCTCCTCAGCTCAAACTAGTTGAAATGGAGGGCACAGTGAGACTCAGGGTGACAAGGCTATAGTGAAATTGGCCACGGCCAATGCCGAAGCTCACTAGGAAGAGAGGGAGACAAACAACAACTACAACGATCGGCGATGAAGAAGATGGCATTATTCCCTCGCTTCATTTATCCAGAAGCAAAATCGAGTGAGTGGTTTGAAAGAGGGAGTGAAAATAGCACGGTGATGGGGTCAGGAAGGCAAGGGCTCACCGGAAATGATGTCAACCATGGTGGAGTGCGGTAGAGCATGCCCATCAGAGTTGAATATAATGGGGGTATTCTGGGCAAACTAAAAGAAATGGCCAAAATAGAGGCGATGAGAGGTGAGGAAGAAGATGGCCTCGGCGAGGCTTTATAGGGCGAGAGGAAGGCGCTAGGCTCGGCGAGAACTCATGGCTAAGAAGGAGAAATCATGAGAACAGCGAGCCATAGGCGTTCCTGTGTTCCAACAGTGGCAAGGTGGTCGAGAGGGCGTCTCAGCACATCGAGTAGGACGCTCAAGGACGCATGGACGACTCGGCTTTTGCAAGCGAGCATGCAGCCACTGTAGCAGCTACAGTGAGCTCAAGCTAGGCCAATGGCATCAATCGGGAGATGGACAACAACTCCTGGTAGGTGGACCCAGCGTGTCAGTAACAACGGAGGTCAGAGAGGAGAGAAAAATGCATCGATGAAAGTACATATTCGTGTAGAGAGGACGGTGCGTGGGCCAGCGCTAGGCTGAAAGGGAGGATGGGCATGGCTAGGGTACTATTTCTGCCCATGAACGTGTTTCTACTTTTTAAAACATTTCTGAATTATTAAATTCCAAAAATCAAGTTTTAGCTAGAAAAAAAGCAAACAAGATCTAAATATTCCCAAATTTTTTGGGATGCACTTGGAATTATGCTGAACTTAAATAAAATAATTGTAGGTTTGTACCAATGTCAAATTATTTTAGAAAATCATTTTTGGCTATCTTAAATAGGAAAAGCATTTTATAAATTGCCAAAAAAATTGTGAAAACTCACAAAAATGGAGAAATGAGTTTTAAAGATTATTTAAGGTAGATTTTGAAATTTTGGGATGTTACAATTCCTCTGCTCACTAAGAAAATTTGAACAGGTCAAGTTACACGATTGTATGTAACACGCAGAAGTTGCCTCAATTGAATTGTTCATTGCGCCTCACATATCAATATGCCACGCTGCAAGCGAACAATGTCCAGAGCTGCTTTCTCATTGAGCTGGTTGGTCTGCTGATGCTCCATATAGTCTTTGTACTTGATGGCCCTGAACTCCAGGCCCTGGGTGTCCCCCCGTGCCAGCTCCAGGACCGGCTCGACAACGGTGTCCTGGCACGGCCCGCTCATGCTGACGAACGACATCCTCATGTGCTCGCGAGCGACCAACGCACGATTGAGCATGCCCTTGTACCTTCCATTGCTCACAATCTGCATGCATATGTATAATCTAAAGACATTACAAGTAATAGGAGTTGGTAACCCTAGCTAAACCTTTTCTTAGCCTTATACTTTACAAGAAAACTAGTAAGGAGGTCCGCGTATTTACTCAACTAGATTTGTTTTAATGTTTTTAATATTAAATAATACAACTTAGATGTTTGAGAATATGTTTACGTACCTTGTATTTAGCCAGCTCCGGACCGGCTCAACGACGGCGTCCAGGCATGGCCCCATCAGGCTCACGATCGACATCCTCGTCTGCTCGCCGCCGACCAGCGCGCGGTGGAGTACGCCCTTGTACCTTCCATTGCTCACAATCTAAATGCACATGTACACGTATGTGAGTTCACGAACCGAACTGAATTTCGCACAACTTCTTGACTTTCCAAGAACATTCAGGTACCTCCAACTGATCGCCGGTGATGACGAAGAACGCGCCGGGAAGGGGCTTCGCAAGGAGCCACTGACCATTGTGCTTGACCTGGAGGCCATCGACGCCATTCTGGAAGAGCAGAGTGAGAAGGCTGTCGTCAGAGTGTGCCGACATTCCCATAGCCCCACCGTGCGGGCCACCGTACGGCGGGTAACGGTTCCCGACGAGTATCTGCAAGCAGGACCCAAGGTTTAGGGCCTCCGAAATGCGACCGCCGTCGAGACCTAGGCTCTCAAAGATTTGCCTTCGCCAGCTCGAGCAACAGGTCTCTCGTGCAAGTCGAGTACTCCTTAGCAATCTCTCTGACAATGACGGTATGACACGCATAATGTTTACACCAGTCGTCAGTCAATAATGTCAAAGCAGACACGGTGTTAGTAGTTTCTACTACCTCAACTTTGCAGGCTTTGCAGGGCAGTTGTACTACCTCAACTTTGCAGGCTTTGCAGGGCAGTAGAACTCTGGGCGAGCGAACATCTTTATGTAGTCCCTGCAGAACCTGGCATCGTCGACGACAGAGTAGAAAAAACCTGTCCCCATACATACAGGATCCCGAATTTTTTGTATTTTAGCCCTTTTTTTGAAAAATATTCACATTTAGACCCCTGGTAGTTTTAATTCCGTTTTTGGACCCAAAGCTCGGCGCCGAGGTAAGACGTCTCGGCGCCGTGGACCACGGCGCCGAGCTGCGAACCCCGCGCCAGCGTAGCGGCCGGCGTGGCGCCGACGTGGCAGGGAGCTCGGCGCCGTGACTCGTGGCGCCGACCTCGGCGCCGTGGATCTTGGCGCCGAGCTCGGCGCCGTGGATCTTGGCGCCGAGCATGCGGCTTCGAACGGCACCGAGCACGCGGGCCGTTCATTCGCAACTCGCCCGCCGCCTCCCGTCCGCTCCCGCGCTCGCGTCCTCCCGCCGCGGCCGGCCTCCTCGTCGACCGCTCTCGCCGCTCGTCGTCCCGCGCGCCGCCGCCGCGCGCCTCCCCTCCCGCGGGCGTCCTCCCGCCGCGGACGCCCGCCACCTCCTCGACGCGCCGCCTCCTCAAGACCGGGCGCCTCGCCCGCCGCCGCGTCCCCACTGCGCCTCCTCCAAGACCGGGCGTCTGGCCCGCCTCCGCGCGCCCCATCGACGCCGCGAGCCACCTCCCGCCGCGCCGTCCGCCCGCCCCATCGACGCCGCCGGCCCCATCCAAGCCCGCCTCCCCGCCGGCCGCCTCCAAGCCCGCCGGAAGGTAGCAACATTTCCATTTTGGTAGTTTTTTCTTTTAAATTTTTGGAAATGGTATCTTTTAGGTTGGTTTACTGCATTACATTGTTAGTTTACATTGCATTACATTGTTAGTTTATCTGTATATTTGATACTCTATTTGGGGCAAAAAAGAGGAAATTTTGGCAACTCATTGGCATATGGGAATGGCATGTTCATACATCTTGTAGTCAATCTCATTCGGAATCAAGGTCGATGGATTTAATGACCATTGTAGTCTTGGTATTGTAGGAATCATACCAATGAAGCTATAATCTGACGTATGCTTGATAGAACAAGGAAATGGTATCTTTTTAGGTTGGTACTCTACTTGTTATGTCATGTTATGTAGCGTGCTTTCCGGTATGTGTGTATGACTATTCTTGCGGACTTGTGAACGGAATGTAGGTGGTAATTTTACTATTGCCGCGAGTGCAAGTGCCTCATGGGCTGCATGTATGCAGAACATTAGATATAAAATATTTGAAGGGAGTCTCTAGTTACGTATGCCTCTTCGACCAACTACCTAATTCTATACATTGTTTGTTCAGTATGAACTAGATGGACAACCTAGTGACCCTATATCATGGAGGCGATGTGACAAGTGATGATTATGGAAATGTTCAATTTGTTGAAATGCAAAGGTGCCTCGATATTCGGTGATCGGCCGTCGTTTAGTGAGTTGGTTGCTAGGGCTCGGGAGAAGCTACATTGTCATGCAAACGAGGAGAGCATCACGGTTGAGGGGTTACTTCACCGGTTCGAAAGACCTAGTTCTCAGCGGTTGATCTTAATTGGTTCAGAGGATGAGTGGGACCAATATGTCAAATTGGTTATGAGGAATGAGTTAAAATGTTTGGACGTTGTTGTGCGGAAGGTGTCCATTGATCCCACCTCACGGTTATTCACGAACTAGGTGATCAGCACCCTTTGACCCTCCGTTACGGATCTTGCGGTGGATGTGGAAGAAGTGCCGAGGTGCCCGATGCTCTATCTTCCCGAGCGAGGTTCGATTTCTCAACCGATTCGAGTTGAATGTCGGATGATGATGTCGTGGCGGCCTCAGAGATGGGATTGACCCGAATCAGCCCGAAGTGTCGAGCAACACTTTAGCCTTTTCCGTCATTCCTTTGTTTTGTCTCAATCCCATCGTTGTCGTGCTTATGATGCAGGAAACATTCCTGGTAATGTGGTTGTTCCTCCCGTTGCTTCATCTGGCAACGTTGAAGAAGTCTGCAGGGACTCCAACAGTGTGGATGTTCAAATTGTTGATGATCTGCAGCCTTACGAGATCGCAAGGGCCGTTGATTCTGATGATGACCGCCCTTTTGGAGAGCTGACCGAAAGTGATATTGAGCTGATCAGGCGTTATTGCCCTGGCCGGGATCCATCAGTTCATGAATTCAGCGATCTTAGGCATTCTCATGGGGCTTATGCAGAAGGAAGGGATGACGAGTTGCTAGATGCTCCTGAGGCCGGGTCAAGCATGACAATTGAGAAGGGCATGGTGTTTGAGGACTTGTCTGCATTGAAAAGGTGGCTGCAGGAGTATTCAGTGATCCGTAAAAGGCCATTCAAGGTGAGACATTCTTATGTGGAGCGGAGGTACACAGTTGTGTGCGAGAAGGAGACATGTGAATGGAGGGTTTGTGCTAGCAAACAGAAGGTCACGGGAAAGTTCAAGATCACAAAAATCGTTGGCCCACACACTTGTGCCGAAGCAGAGCTCAAACAGAAGCATCGGCAGTTGACCTCTACCATTATTGCCAAGTCACTGTGTCACATAGTAAAGGGAGAACCCAATATGAAGGTGAAGACACTTGCTGGGATGGTTAAGGAGAAATTTGGATACGAGATAAGGTATGGAAAAGCATGGAGGGCAAAGCAACGCATCTGGAAGATGATATATGGGGACTGGGAAGATGGGTACTTGCATTGCAAGACTCTTCAATGCAATCAAAGCGGTTAATCCAGCATGCATTATGAGTACGTCCCGAAACCAAACGAATGGACTCAAGATGGGATGCAGATATTCTTCCGTGCTTTCTGGTGCTTTGCTCAGTCCATCGAGGCCTTTCGGCATTGTCGTCCCGTCTTCGCTATTGACGGTACGTTTCTTCTTGGCAAGTACCGGGCACGCCGATAGCCATTTCTGTGACGCAGACAACGCGTTGGTTCCTTTGGCGTTTGCTTTGGTTGAGAGGGAGAACAAAGACAGCTGGGGATGGTTCTTGCGGCTCGTTCGGAGGCACGTGGTCGGCCCTGGTAGGGAGGTTGGTGTCATTTCTGATAGGCACCAGGGCATACTTCTCGCCGTCTGAGAGCGGATACCGGGTATGCAGCTTTGCACCACCGTTGGTGCACTCGGCATCTTGCCGAGAATCTACTCCGTAAGGATGGTGCGAAGGATAACTTTCCTCTGTTCGAGGAGGTCGCTCGAATGCTTGAGGTGAATTTCTTCCAGGAGAAGTTGGAGCAGCTTAATACTGCAACAAACGCAGAAGGTAGACAGTGGTTGACGGGATTGATGAGAGATGTCGACAAATGGACAAGGGCTCATGACGACGGTGGCTGGAGGTACGAGTTTCAGACAAGCAACATGGCCGAATCCTTCAATAGTTTGCTTAGGGGTATACGTGGTATGCCCGTCAATGCTATCGTATCCTTCACCTTTTACAAGCTTGTTGCCTGGTTCAACGAAAGACACGCACATGCAATGGCGCTACAAAGTAAACAAGTGAGATGGGCGCCAAAACCGAAGCGCCACCTTGAAAAGGCAAAGGCTAGGGCTGAGGCACATGAGGTATATTGTTTTGACAACGCCACGGGCTTATGAGGTTGTAGAAAGGGTGGTACAACGACCGATGGAGAGCTCCTACGACGAGGAGGCATAAAGTTGTCCTTATTGATTTCTCATGCACATGTGGTAAACCGAGGCGATACCACTTTCCATGTTCTCATTATGTGGCAGAATGAGGCATCGCAACTTTGACTACGAGCAAGATACCTCGGGAGTTCGGTGTTGACAACCTAGTGCTTACGTGGTCTCCCGTTCGAGCCTTACGGGATGAGGAGAGTGGCCACCGTACACCGGCCCAAATACATTGCGGATCCGGTAGCCGTTGGAACAAACGTGGAACCAGGAAAGGACGAGACACAAGATGGTTATGGATCAGCTTCCGGGAAGAACGAGCGAGGAGATCAACCCCTTTCTTACTAACCCCGAGCAGAACCAATGTAGCGATGTGGTAGACTTGGCCACAATTCACGCACATGCCATTGGCCACTTAGTCAAAGTGCGAGTGCTTGTTATTCGTTATGTTTCATAGTTCGTGTAGTTGTTTTTCATATGTAATTTGCTATGTTTCTTGTTTAATTTCTTATTCTTTCCATATTGTATGCATGTTCAATATTTTGTTTACTTGTATGTTGGACTGACAAATCATTTGTTTCTCATTATCTTTTTTCAACTTGATCCATGACATCTACCACGCCACACATAGGCTTGCACGTTCATCGAATGGGTGGATCGGGTGCCGCCGGCATGGCCAAATAACCGTGCAGTGGAGGTGGAAAACAAACTACAATACTATGTCAAGATGGATCAGGCTCGCGAGGTGGAGCGACAGATGCGGCTTGAGCAAGAGCGCCGCGTGAGGGTGGACAAAATCCGTCTGAAGGGCAAGGAGGATGAGCTGCAAAGGAGGCGGGAGCAATTAAGTCTGCGTGAAGCACCATCAGCGTCGGGAGGAAGAGCTTCAAGCTCGTGAGGCGCTCTCAAGACCAAGAGTGACAGGAAGAAGGATGCGTGGAGCCATCTTGGGCGCGACGAAGGGGAAACAACCACGCTACACCCGTGAGACAAGATGTAATAGACCCGGTCCACACGAGAGGTCGACGGCGGTTGGGTCGATTAGTCGGATATCATGCTAGCATGTAATAAAATTGTACGCGCCATGTTCGTCCCAACTTCATAAGCTTATTATCTCGGCCGCATGCAATGATTCCCACGTGTCTTATTATCACTTCCTCCTTTCATCCAATTGTTCCTATCACAGTTGTCATAAAAATAATTCAAAAAATTCTACCAATAAAACAACATAACATGATCGAAAAATGTTATTGCAGTTCAACATATTTTTCACACAAGATTGTACAAAAATCAGAAATACACTAATCGTTACTTCACACATAACTCGTTCGTCAATCACACATAACTCGTGTGTAGTAACAATGAACAAAAGGAAGATGAGAGTTGCTTGTATGCCACATGTCGCCTCCCCTCTGTCTTGCCCATGACATCTAACGCCGCAGAACTTCACACAAAACTCGTTCGTCACGGCTGCAGAATTTTATTTTTCAAAAACCATTACCAACGTACCATAATATTTTTAAAAAATCTACACGAATTTTCCTACATGTATCATCTGCATTACATAACGAATTTTCAAAATATACATCGTATTTTTTGCTCTGTATAAATAAATAACTAACTATATTACATAATATTACTATCATTAAATAATCCAAATAAAAAATACAACTTAATTCATTTTGCGAAAAAAGGCTGATCGGTGCAAACCCACAGCCGTGGCGCCACGTGGTAGGCAGCTCGGCGCCGGCGCCCACTGGCGCGAGATCGGCGCCACGAGTCACGGCGCCGAGCTCGGCGCCACGACTCACGCGCCGAGCTCCTCGCCGCGTCGGCGCCACGCCGGCCGCTCTGTTTGGCGCGGGGCGCACCTCGGCGCCGTGGTCCACGGCGCCGAGGCGTGTTACTCGGCGCCGTGAACCACGACGCCGAGCTCCGGGTCCAAAAACGGAATTAAAACTACCAGGGGTCTAAATGTGAATATTTTTCAAAAAAAGGGCTAAAATACAAAAAATTCCATTGGGCCAGCGTGCAAGTACTCTGCCTTCTCCTCCCCTCGGCAAACTGAACAGCTCCTTGCATGCATCCGTCACTGCTTCTCGGAGAGTCTCGGCACCCCATGGTTGATGACACTCAGAAATGTCTATTAATCGCGCCATTGACGACCATGGAGAAACAAGACTCGTGTTATTCTAGTGTTTCTGTCGTACCATGAAGAAGCCCCAGTCCTCGCATGCCCGGCCGAGGTTTCGGACCGCCTCCGACCGTTGATCGGCCGCGCCGTTCACGTGGACGTTGAAATCGACGATGGGGGTGTCGTCCCTCCTGCATGCTCCGGTACCTGAGAAGAGTGCCCGAGCCGTCACTGTGCTCACCGTTAATTGGGTGGTCCGGGGAACGTGAGGAGACGGTGCTGCCATGATTGTGCTTGTGCAGTGGAGGAAAGGGATCGAGATGGTTTCAGAGGAGCAGAGTGGTGTGTGAGGCATAATTGCTGCGTCAGGCCGGCCGGGCCGCCCGCGAGGTGCAGGTGGTTTGCGTGCCTTGCTGGTGTACACGACGCAGACAGCCGTACACCTTGCAGCGTTGGACATGATGAGGCCGGGACACATGGCTCAGCTGGTGTGATTCAGTGATTCTTAAGATATCTTTTGTTGGGATGGTGTCCTGAATTGTCACGGAGATCGTTTCCCCCTGTTTCTGCTCCTAACGACTAGCTGGTGTGTGCGATCTGGCTGACTGTTTATATTAACTTCGGCTAATACCTTTTTAGTTATGGTGAATAGTTTTCGACTAAAAATAAATATTAATAGTAGAAAGAAATAGTTTTTATAAAGAGAACTCAAAACGGCAAGAAAAGTGAGAGAGATACGTATGAGAGAAATAAGGTACGTGATACATCCGTGACCCTCTACCTTATCTTCGAAACGAGACAGGAGCGAAATCAGTAAGAAAGCACTTTAAAAAAGCAAATGTTTATATTGACTTCTAGTTTCTCCTAATAAACATGTGGGCGCAGACTTACCAGCAAGTAGGTCTAACATCTAAGTTCAAATTTCGTCTCAGCCAGGGGCGGAGATGGGCCTCGGGCCGGTTGGGCAACGGCCCGAGGCCCAGAAAAAATAATAGTGTTAAATTTTAGATACTATGCCTCAAAAAAATAATGTTTAGTAGTTGGGCCCGAGGCTTATTGGACGGCCCGACACTTTTTTCGGACGGCCCAAGCAGTCAGACGAGCGCACCCCCGCGGCCCATCACGCAATCCATATGTTTTTTATATACATTGTTTTGCTCATCAATTGCAATTAGTGGTTGTTTCTGTTGCCAAGTGTTGCTGTTCTATCTTGGATTTCTTTAACTATATCACTTTGATAGTCAACACTGTTAATGCTTCTTGCAAGAGACACGATCAATTGGCCCAAGAACACCATGACAATCTTGTGAACAAATTGGAGACTGGTGAAATTTTTTTAGGAAGAGGAAAAAACCAAGAAACTAATCTAGCAAGACCTAGGGATACTCGGTGGGGCTCACATCACAAAACCTTATGTCGTTTTCTTCTCATGTGGGACGCGATCCTAGAGGTGTTAGAGAATATTTCTGATGATGCCATTAATGCAACACAAAAGACCACAGCTTCAGGTTTGCTAGAAAAATGGAGAGTTTTGAATTTATACTTATATTACATCTTATGATCAGGGCAAAACTAATGATCTGTCACAATGCCTGCAAAAGAAAGATCAGAACATTGTTCGTGCTGTAGGATTGGTTGAGGCCACATTGCAGAACATTAATAACATAAGGCAACATGGTTGGGATGAGCTCTTTGAAGATGTAAAGACATTTTGTCTCCAACATCGCATCATTGTGCCAAATATGTCAGATACGATAACTGTTAGGGGTTGTTCAAGAGGTCGTGGCGGCCAATTGGTAACTTATTACCATCATTTCAATCATGAAATATTTAATGTGGTGCTTGATCAAATTATTGTTGAGTTAAACAATCGATTTGCTGAAAGATCTACTTGGTTATTGAGATGCATTGCTTGTCTTGATCCAAAGAATTCCTTTTCCAACTTTGATAAAGATAAACTATTGAACTTGCCAAGATTTATGCCACCGACTTCTTCCAATATGATTGTGTAGTCCTGGAGGACCAACTTGATACATTCATTATTGATGTGTGGGCTGATCCGGATTTCTTAAGCTGTAATGACCTTGGTAATCTTGCTGTCAAGATGGTTCAGACCGATAGACACACAGTTTTCCCATTGGTAAATCGACTCATTGAATTGGCTTTGATTTTGCCTGTTGCAACAGCAATAGTAGAAAGAGCTTTCTCAGCTATGAACATTATCAAAACTGAGTTACGGAATAAGATGAGTGATGAATGGATGAATGATTGCATGATATGCTATATTGAGCGAGATGTATTTGCAAGCATCGATGATAACAAGATTTTACAACATTTTCAAAATATGAGGACGCGTAAGCACAAACTACCTCGTGCTAGTGGTATGCTACATTCTTATTTCGTAATTTGCATTAAAAATAACGTTGTGGTCTTGTTTTCTTGATTTACATATGCAATTTTATCTTTGCAGGTTTAGGGTCTCGTACTATTGTTGATGAAGATACGATAGGTTCAAATGAACCAAATCTTTGTTAATTACACAAAAATCACCTCGTGCTAGTGGTATGTTACATTCTTTTTTTTGTTATGTTTTATCTATTTTGTCGTATCGTTCAACATGAAATTCAAATTTTATTTTGATTATGTATTTGTATTGTACTTTTGTTATATCTCAGTACTGATAGTATTTTATACTAGTTATAGACTTAAGTCCTCCTTAGTTTTGGGCCTGAGACTCCAATAAATCCTGGCTCCGCCACTAGTCTCAGCCAGAGGGCAAGTATAGAAGCACCTGGTCGGTAAAGTAGGCTTGGGTGTGGGACCTGGTTGGTTCAAAATTTTTGGAAATCGATCAGCAAGACTGCCGATTGAACCGTTCGTCAGTTTACTCGTGGTTTGATTGAGAATTTTGAATCGCGTCATATCATATAGTAATCAAAATGTTAGATTTCTAATATCGTTTATCGCTAGGAGGAGTTTGATGGGCAAAACTGAAAGGGAAACGTACGACCATTTGGAAAGGATAGATGAGCTGTTTGATAATTACTCCTTGCATTTATGTAGACAATAACCTGTTCACACGGAAAACATATGGTTGTGATTGTTGATTGAAGGACTACGTGCGAAAATTCTAAATATTATTATGATTGCTATTATCAATATGAGGTTTGGAGATTTAAAAATACAGTTTTACATAGTATCTCTGCTGTCCGTCATGCATGTGTTTGAAAATAGTTGTTTTGCATGAAGTCTGGAGTGAGTCAATGCATTGCGTCAACTAGCTTGACTTTAGCTTGATGTGATGCATGTCCTGATAACCGAGAGTCAGAACCAAAACGGGCTGACAAATATGTACTCCGGTTGAACCGGTTGTCTTTTCCGGTGCGACGGCTGGTTTTCAGCAGGGGCCAAGCCAGCGGGGGGCTTAGTAAGGCTCGAGCCTCACCTCCTCCGCCGGCAGCAACCCCACACCCCCCCGGGCGGACGAGCTCCCGCATCGTCACAGTCACAGTCACAGTCTCACAGAGACCCAGAGTCTCAGGACGACAAACAACAAAAACTAACCAAGTCACCTCCCCAGCCGACGGCAACACCACCCCCCGGGTGGACGAGCTCCCGCATCGTCATAGTCACAGTCTCACAGAGGCCCAGAGTCTCAAGACGACAAACAAAAAAAACAACCAACCACCCCCGCCGAGCGCCTGCGGCGGCCGGCGATGTCGACAGTCACACACAGAGGCCCAACAAACTCGGGCCGCGGGGCCGGCGGGGGGAGTCGGAGCGGGGCGACGAGGGGGGCCGAGCCGCCGCTGGCGAGTCTGGGCGGCGGCGGGCCGGCGCGAAGGAGCACCAGGCGGCGGACCGGTGCGGAGGAGCACCGAGCGAGGAGCGACGGACCGGAGTGGCGAAGACGGCGGAGTCCGAGTGAGGAGCGATGGGATGGAGCGAGTGAAGTGAGCGATTGTGAGAGAGAGAGAGAGAGAGAGAGGTGAGGAGACGAGTGATGACTGAGTCACAGTCTTAAGACGAGCGGCAAGAGGTGTGAGGACCGACAGAGAGAATCAGAGAAGTAGAGATAAGTTCATCAGAGATAGGGTCGGCCGTGTAGAAGTATTTTTTCGCTAATTTTTTCTTATCAATTTAGTATTTTAGAGTTTAGATTTTAGAATTTTACATTCAATATATATAGATAGTTTAGTTCTTATAATTAATTTATATATTTATAACTTTGTATTGACAGAAATTATATATTCTTGGTATGCGCTTTCTATTGTCGAGATACCTATTTTGTATTTATCTGTTTTTCGTTGTTTGTCTCTAAGACTCCAATTGTATAATTTCTGTATGAATTTGAAATTCTATAAGAGTAAAAGACTATATTTGTGCCAACTTAGTTTAGTACGATAAATAATTCAGCCCACCCTCAAATTTATCCCTGGCTTCGCCACTGGTTGTCAGCGGTCTGACTGCTACCGCTGAGTACAAGCGGTCAGACAAGGTGCACCGGAGTGTTTTGGTCAGATATTTGTTTCTAGGGTTTTGAGTCGCGGAATGGTTTTTGAGACCGAATATGTTGTATGAAATATATTACTGTTAATATAGATTAAATTGTGAAGAATTTATATTTAGAAATAATTTTTTGTCTTTAGATGTGTAGGGTCACTTAGAGTCAATTGTGGTTAACAACGAAAATCAGAGCTATACTCATAGACTAGTTAAGGTCCAGAACGATCAAAAATACCGTGTGAGATGGTGAACTCAAGCATAGCACATGAAGGCATAAAATGTTGAAGGAAAATTCAAATGGCGGGGTTGCACCATATGGTTTGGTCGGTCCAACTGAGGCGTGGTCTGGTGAAACTGGAACAAGAGAGACTTGCCGACGTATGGTAAGCTAGTGGTGCACCTACACGTGGTAAGTATGATGATTGCTTGTAATGGAAGAAATGACCGGGTCAAGGAGGGTATTATGATAGTTTGACCAAACTACTATAATCTGTTTATTATCTGTGTATCTGTTGCATCTTCTTCTGTCAGACCTTAAATAGTGCTGAAGAGTGTCGGTTGTCCACGTGAGTAGGCATCTTGTCGATTCATCATAATCGGTCGAGCAAACGGTTGCTATTAGCAAGAGAAACCTGACAATAACTGCTCTTTGGTTATTGTCAGTGGGAGAGAATCATGAGAACAACTACAAGGCAGATATCGTCAGAATCATAAGACCGAATCATCGTACGGTTAGGATGACGTGCTTTATCTCTCCGCATGAGAGGAGTTGTCTCGAGGCGGGCCTACATATCAATTTATAAGATCTCCAAGTGGTGATTGGTCAGGTGATTGAGCTGTGACCGTTCGACCACACTACAACAAAATGAACATATTAAGACGTTTTGTTTAAGACGCTTTGAATCATGTCTCTCATTTTAGAACCACAATTGAAATAGAGACGCAGTTTGAGACGCTCTAAAGGGTTGCACGTTATTAAATTCTATTAAAACGGCTGCTGAGACGTTTTAGAGTACGTCTCATGCATAGAGACGAAATTTTAGATGTCTTATTGACATGCATCATTTTTGCACATATTTTGCCATCATTTTACCCTCATATTTTTCATATTTTGGGACCATTTATCATTATTTACACATTTTTCCATATTTAATTGCTCAATTTGGACCATTTTACATTTGTATATGTTTTTCTGCAGGCCAGTGCGATCGAGGCGTATAAACGACAAATTTGGCATTTTGGGGCTGCTCCGTACAGATGTACGCGTCAACATGAATGCGTAGGATCTTTCCGTGATGAAATTGGAGCTCAAAAGGGCTGGAATGGAAGAAATTACATTAGAAAAAGACCTAATTGTAAACCCTAAAAAATTGGGAGGACAAAATTGCAAAATACCAAAAATCCCCATCTCCCATCAAAGGCCAGCGCCGCCTCCTGGGTACTTCTCCTTCTGCCCCCCCTACTGCTTCTCTCCTTTGCCCGACTCTTCTCCATCTCCGGCCGCCGGCGAGGCCGGGCCGACTCACCGGCGCGCCACCAGCGCCTCCCGTCTCCACCGCCACAGCGCCGCCGCTATTCCCATTACTCCGGCCACCAAGCGCCGCCATCCACAGTGCCGCTCCCCTTCTCCGCCATCCTACTCCACCGCGCCTCCCTTCTCGGCTGCTTCTCGATCCGCGCCGGCGACCGCCCCGTTGCCTTCTCCACCCTGCGCCACCTCTTCTCCTTCTTCTTCACATCCGGCCGCCCCTTGCTTCCTCCCCCTTCCTCTCCTACCTCGGCGCCGCCACTTCTCTTTCATCTCTACCACCGCCGCATCCTCCATTAGCGCTCCTTCCTTTGCTTTACGCCGCCCCCAAATCGTCCACGCCGACACTCCTCTCCACTTCCCCTTCGGCGCCGGCCAAACCGCCTCACTTCTCCCTTTCGCCGCCTCTGTGCCCTCATCCTTCTTCACACGAGCGCCGCACCTCCAGATCCACCTCGGCGCCGCTGTCCTCACCTGCTCCTCCACTAGATCCCCTCGCTGGCCGGCTACATCGCCCCTCTCCCGCAAGCAGCGCGCCGCCCCTGCGCCATCACCGTCGGCCAAGCGTACCACCAAGCGCCGGGCCGCCGCACTGTCCTCCAGCACATCCTCGAGTTCAACCGCAGCGCCAACTCCCTCCTCTGCATCAACCCCTTCACCGACGGTCCTCGGCCCCCACCCGTCCGCCTCCTCCTCCGCCCCCACCCGTCCTCGAGATCCAGCCGTCGCCCCCAGTCGCCGGCATTCGTCCCGCGTTCATCGTCCAGATCCAGCCGCCGGTCGCCCCTCCGCCCCCACCCGGCCGCCTGCATATTCCGCAATGGTACGTCAGTAGAATGTGAGAATCTTGTTAGCTATCTTATCATCTTGTTGCTGTATTAGATCGTCTCTTGACTGTGTTGCAAGTATGTCATAGATTACAAGGTATTGTTTCACAATGTGAGCTTGTGATTGGGAAATCTAGAAATTCATCAGTGTAATTTCAATAGCTTTAGTTAGCAAATTTACCCTCCGATGGTCGTGCAAAGTAACTAGTAGAGCAGCAGCTTTGGTGTCGCATTCCGATTTTTGTTGGATGTTGGTCGCGGATGCACAATCTTAAGAGTTTGTGGAGCAATTTCGTCATTCATTCGGGAAATACATGAATGGAATGCAAATTCGACAGAAGCATCACATGTAAAGCTTGTCCCACCATATGCATAATCGGTCGGTTCAGTGCTGTGATGATCTGCAAATATGATGATATGCGATGATCAGCATATGCTGATTTATGCTCAACGATACATACAACTTTAACTAGCAATCAGAAGATCCTGCCTGCCAGCACAGACAAGGAAATTAAGCAACCAGGACAAGAACCATTTGCACTTTTTTCCCTTGTGTTACCTGAGTGTTATCTATGGGTACATGTAGATTTTGAAATATTTGTAATTATGCCTTCATAAAATGGAAGAGAAATGTAAACCTTAGTAAAGAAATGTAATGCCTTCATAAAGAAATGTAAACCGTAAGATTTTTCATGATTGCTCATATCTGATATTTTGTTGTTAATATTGCTATGTTTGCAGGATACGGAGGACTATGAAAAGAAATGCAGTGGAAGACCGATGCACAATTTTACGATTGAAGAAATAGACCTGATGATTTATTATACCAGTTTAAAAAAGATGTGTGTCAAATTGGAGGATGTTTTACCGACATGTGTTTATCGCATATTAGATTTTTATTTAGTTGTGAACTCTGTTGATTTAAAGGGATGCTATAATTATTTGTAAACCTCTCTTATGTAAACTTCTTTGGGGTTTGGAAGGTGCAATGGTGACGAATTTGTCAATTGCCAATGGTTTGCCCGGGGTGTGGCGTGGTTCCAATTGTAGTTGGTTTGCTTTTCTTATAACAGTATATCTGTTGTGCTAAGCTCATTCCTTATATTTTATAAAATATGTACTCAATATTATGGTGCTGCCTATAAAATTATTATATATACATGTATATATAATAAATATATGGAATACTATATTCTCATACGGATACGTATTTGTGTGTATAGAAGCAAATATATACCAATCAAAATAAAAATACATACTACATAGGACATCTTGAGACGGCACATAACGTCTCATCACACGTGCCTATATTAATTGAGACGTGGTGCATTCGTTTTTATAAAAGCGTCTCTAACTTTATAGAGATACAGTGCAGATGTCTCTAATGAACGTCTCAAATAATATAGGCACGCCTTAGAGAGTGTCTCTATATTTTTGAGACGGTTCATGTAGAGACGTTTCTATGACGCTTTATAAAAGCGCCTCAATTGTCTGTGGGAGACGAAACAGAACGTCTCTAACCTACAAATATGATGTCTCCCTACGGATATTTTGTTGTAGTGCCAGGGGTACCTGGGTAATGTAATCTTTGGTAGATCATGACCATATTGGTCTGATGCCTTAATTGAGTATTAAACCTGTATCTAATAAATTACTTAATTCTTATCAATTGTCAAGTCGATTCACTTGGTCATTATCAAGGCCTACTCCAATCTGATCATGATCAAAGCATGCGTGCAAAGAGACATCCTTATTTACTCGTTTCAAACGGTGTCTCTTACGAGCTAGCACTACCTTCAATCCAAACTAAATAGCGTTTTAGCGCTCTGGTGTTGGTTTATATGTTTCCATTTTGATGTTTCAACGCAACATGTTAAATCAAATGCCAATATTAATTACTTATTAGCAGTGTGTTAGAGAGGAACATTCTGGAGGTTGTATAAATAGATGAAAACGCAACAGTTCTTTCTTCGTTCTGTATACATTAGAGTTAAAACGACAAATCATTCAGACTGGAGGTAGTATAAACCGATGAAATGCAAAAGATAGATGCCAAAGCTTTCCACAGAGAATTATATACCTCCCTAATGAAGCACCTGGTATACAGTAGATAGTGTCAAATGCCGAAATAGCCTGGATGTAACCGTAGGAAGTTTTCAGGTACCTGGTGGGTAGGTGCGAGTGTTGAAATAGCCTGTCAGCCTCCATTCTTGAACATATTCTCTCCAGTCGAACGGTTTGTGACTACAATGTGTGGTTGGTTTGATGCCTATCACAATGTTAACGAATTTGACATGTATTTGGTTTACTGAATATTTGAAAGATTTTGTCTTCATTCGTTTATCCCATGTTCTTGCAAAGTTTTGAAAGATTTTTGCCAACTCTCTACATGTCATCTATGGTCTGCCTACTAGTGACGTTGTCCATTTTGTTTGTCTACATTTTTTGTGGCAACCTTTCTCCTGCCAATAACTCCGCCCGCTCTGCTTTCTCCAACACGCTAACTCGGGAAACTTCTATGATGGGATCTAATGTGACTATTCTCTCTTGAAATGTCAAGGGACTAAACTCTCCTTCCTACTGCACAGCTATCGGAAACAGGATTTTGGACACTGTTGGACCCTGTGCACACAAAATTCCTGTTTAGCCCGAGCGAAAAAATTTCGGTTTGGACCCCTTCGGCGCGGGATTACGAGCTGTCGCCACGTCGCCCGGTCCACGCGCGACCCGCCCGTCCACCGCGCGAACGCCGCCCCGCGCGCGCCATCTACGCGCGACCCCGTTCCCGCGCGCGATCGCCGCCGACCGCGCTCCCCCCCCCGCGCGCGTTTCGTCCGCGGAGCGCGACTCAAATTCGACCGCGCGACCGAGTTATTTACTAGTTCGCTATGCTCATTAATCGGGCGGGGATTCGGCGGTTAATTGCCATCTGGACCAAGCGTAACGCGCTAGTTAATGGATTGACTGAATTGCTAATTAATGAGCATAGCGACGAGTTCCATGCATGATCCAAATGGCTATGCTAGTTAATGGATTGATCCAAATCGGGCGGGAAGCGCGGTCGGGCGATCGCGCGGCGGGGAACGGTCGCGCGGTCGGGCGAGCGATCGCGCTTCGCAGCATGATAGATCGCGCGGGGCGCGGCGTTCGCGCGGTGGGACGGCGGGACGCGCGGTGGACCGGCGGCGTGGCGGCGGCTCGTAATCCCGCGCTAGAAGGGTCCAAAACCGAAATTTTTTCGTTCGGGGCCAAACGAGAATTTTGTGTACACAGGGTCCAACAAGTGTCGGATCGGGAAACAATCGATGATAGCAACCCTCACATTGTTTGTCTCCAAGAGACTAAACTAAGCGAGGTAGAGCACGCCCAGGCTTAAGCACTTAGTGGAAACAGACTACATGATTTACTCGTCCTACGTGCATAGAACATCCGTGGAGGCGTCCTGATCCTTTGGGACAGTGATGTCACTACTACAAGAAGGCTCATCATAGATGGTTCATAATTGTCATCGACGGTTTTTTGAACCGTCTGAATTTATAGGTCAGTGATAATCGGAGTTATCACAGACCATTTGTGAGCTGTCTGTGATAAATACAACACAGACAGTTTGTAACTAGAAACGTCTGTAAAGAATACTATCATAGACAACTCGAACCAAAAAACATCTGTAATACTCAAACATCACAGACGGTTCTAGCTACAAACCATCTGTAATGGGCGAGTATCATAGATAGTTGGTATATAGAATCTTCTGTGATACTTTTCCATCACAGACAGTTGGTAGATAGAATCGTCTATGATGTGCGAGAATCACAGACGGTGTATTGTTTGAGCTATTTGTGATAGTCCTTTATAGATTTATGGTACAAACCATCTGTGATAGTTCATTCTATACCTAAAATTTTTTCTTTTTTTTTAGCTAGCTAGCCTGAAAAAATGTTAGCTATGCCATTTGAAAATAAGCAAATACAGCAGCAAACCCAACAATACATTCCATTTCTATTACAATTAGAATCCACCATTACAGCATAACAACATAACAAGTAGGTTACCCATCTAACACAAAAAGAATATAGCAAGAACACATCTCCTAATCCTACGAATCCAACTCTTAAACATGGCAAGAACATAGAAGAAGCAAAGATTCTAGCAGACAGTAGAACTTGAACCGCACCGACGAGCTGATGCCTAGGCCCTCTTGCTCTTGATACAGCGCGTGAGCTGCATGTCCTTGATGTCTGCCGTTGTCGGTGCCAACTTGAGCGTCGTCTTGGTAGCCATCAGCATCTACTTCGTAAGGGAAGAGCTTGAGGAGGAGGACAGTAAGGAAGAGCCTGGAGAGATTTTTAAGCAATGGTAGGTAGGGGATGGGTTTGGGTGAATATTTATAGAGGGAGAGATGGAGCTACGATCCGTGGGGTGGAGTTTGGTGGGTTTCTATTGGCTAAGAATGGGTTGGGAAGGATCGACGGGCCCAGTAGTTAGTTTATCACAGACGGTTCTATATACAAACCGTCTGTGATGTGCGAGTATCATAGATGATTCTATATAACAACCGTCTGTGAATTAGAGCACAAAGACAATATATATATATATCAGTGTAATGTAAACAGCTAGTCTCAAAAGATAAAATAGTAAAGTTCTATATGGCTTATATATGCTCATTTTAAAGGTTTCGACAAGATCTACATCTTTGCAGTTGAGGTGAACCCCAAATTCTAAACGGAAGATCAAAAATTTTGGCAAAAACAGAAACTGAAAACTTATGATGCAAATTTGAGGCTAAAGGGTGCAAGCAGTTCATTTTTTTTGGATCGGACTCATCGTTAGCTTTCCAACAAGTACAAGAACGTCAAAAACGGATATCGTATGCAAAAGTTATGCCCGTTTTACTACAAGTGTCTTGGAACGGAATCCTACTTGGACTCAATCGGGAGATTATGAAATTTTAGAGGATTAGGAGGCAGGAAATATATCACAGACGGTTTTTAATACAAATCATCTGTGAAGTATCATAGACGGTTTAAATAAAAAACCGTCTATGATATTTCGCAATATCACAGACAATTCTTAGTAAGAACCATCTGTGATACTTCACAGATGGTTCTCACCATAAATCGTCTGTGATATTATCTCTTAATAAACGGTTTTTAGCGCTGGGAGCAACACAGATGGTTTCTAAACCTAAACCATTTTTGATTGCATTTAACATAGACGGTTTAGATCAACCGTCTGTGATGAGGCATCTAATATAAGCCTTTTTTGTAGTAGTGCGTGGTCCACATCATCAACTGCTGCCACAGCCAGTATGGCCTCAAAGTTGACATCATCATCAAAGCGTGCTCAACACAATTTGTGTTAATGACGGTGTACTGCCCCTCGGTCGACAGTGACAAGGTGAGGTTCCTAGCAGAAATATGTGACTCCGACCCACCCAATGGCACTAGGTGGCTCCTACTTGGCGATTTTAACCTCATCTACAAGGCTAGTGATAAAAACAACCTAATCTCAACCGTGACGCACTCGATACCTATGACTTGAAGGTGGTGCACCTACAAAACCGCAAATACACATGGAGCAATGAAAGAGCTAATCCAACTTTGGTCAGACTGGATAGATTCTTCTGCAACAATGCATGGAACACAGCTTTTAGTGACCATGCATTACATGTCTTATCTACATCCCACTTAGACCATTGCCCCCTGCTCCTATCCAATATAGGCGGGCTGCGACCGCCAAAAAGCTTTTGCTTTGAAAACTTTTGGACAAGGCTCCAGGGGTTCCTCCACATGGTCCAACATGTATGGGGAAACAAAATTTAGGACTTTACCTAATGTTTAAGCTAAACAACAAATTGACTAACATGGTGAGAAGGCTAAAAATCTAGAGCAAGAGAATTTTTTCGCTTAATAAGCTCCAGCTACATATGGCTTGAGAGATCATCCTACGCTTCGATATTGCATAAGAAAATCGGCATGTATTGCCAGAAGAGAGAGACCTTCGAGCGCACCTAAAGAAAAGGGTGATAGGCCTTGCAGTGATCGAACGGTCTAGAAAGAAGCAGATGGCACGAATCAACTAGCTCTGAGAAGGAGATGCCAACATAAAATACTTTCACATCAGAGTGAACATCCGCAGGAGAGAGAACTTCATTCAGCGACTCTCAATAGGCTAGGGTTGGGCCATGTCTCATGAGGGATAAAGCAAATATGCTCCTTGGCCACTTCAATCAGATCTTGGGTCAGACTCTGCCTACTGGCATGTCCTTCAACTGGGACACCCTCTAGCTGCCCCATTTAGTCTACACACCGTAGTCCCTTTCACCGAACAGGAGGCGCATGCCACGATCCTCTAATTGCCGGTTGATAGGGCTCTAGGACCTGATGGATTCAATGGAAATTTTTACCGTGCATGCTAAGACATCACAAAGGGTGGCTTCATGGCTACCCTAGACACATTCTTCAATATGAGAATCAACAACTTTCCTTGTGCAAACATTGCAAGTCTAATTTTGACACCAAAGAAGGATGGCTTCCAAGCAGCAGGAGACTACAGATCTATCGGTCTCATACACAACGTATCCAAAATCATCACAAAAATCTTGACCTTAAGGCTAGCGCCCTTCATGAACGACCTAATCTCCCCAAGTCAGAGCGCCTTCATCAAAGGCAGATGCATTTAAAACAATTACCTCTATGTACACAACCTAACTAGAAGATACCACCGAAACAAATCCTCATCCCTTCTCCTCAAGCTTGACATCACAAAAGCCTTCGACTCGGTCCGCTGGGAATACCTGCTCGACCTACTACAAAATAGGGGATTCCCACTGCGATGGAGTGATTGGATTTCTTGCCTTCTCTCCACCGCCACCTCCACGGTCCTCCTCAATGGGACCCCTGGTGAAAAACAAAGCACTGTAGAGGCTTGCGACCGGGTAACCCATTATCTCGTTTCCTTTTATCCTAGCAATAGACACGTTGTAGAAAATCCTCAACATCGTAACACATCTTGGCAGCTTGTAGCCCCTGGGGAGGGGGCGCAGCGGCCCTTCGGACCTCCTTTTTACGCGGATGATATCACCATCTTTCTAGGATCAAAGAAAGAAGACATCTGCACTTTGGTCATAATCCTACACAAAGTTCGGGAACACCACAGACCTTCACACCAACCTCTACAAGAGCCAAGTGGTACTAATCAACTACGACCACATCGATCTACAAGGAGTACTGCGTGACCTACCCGCCAGCTCGCATCCTTCCCTTTGAAGTACCTTGGTCTACCTCTCACAACTAAAAGACTACGAAGGGTGGACTTTCCCACGTTGGAAGACAAGTTTGCGAGCTGCTTGGCAGGTTGGACTAGCAAGGTGCTCACCCTAGCGGCAGGAAGACCCTCGTCAAAGCGGTTTTGATGGCATAGTCCACCTACTTCCTCACGGCCATCAAAGCCACCAAAATGTGTGATCAGAACCTTGAATAAACAGATGAGACGATTCCTCTGGGCCAGGTCAAAACAACAATTAATGGGTGGCAAATGCAAGGTCACCTAGGACTTAGTTTGCAGACCTACACGTCTGGGTGGCCTTGGCATTTTGGACCTAGAATGCTTTGCTAGGGCACTTAGGCTATGGTGGCTTTGGCAACAATGGGGAACTCAAACAAAACCATGGCAAGAAATAAAAATCCCATGCGATGACCAAGACCGACACCTCTTTGCAGTGGCCACTATCATAACAATAGGTGATGGAACGAATGCATTGTTCTGGACTTCATCTTGGATGGATAGGAACAGAATTTGCGATATTGCCCCCACCATCTACAGGGCAGTCACGAGGAAAAACCACAACCTAAGTACTGCCCTAGTAGGGAACAAGTGGCTACATGATCTAAACTGGTTGAGGGACCTTACCCCAGAACACATAAACAAGTGAGTCTCCATTTGGGGATACACTTCAAACATAACCCTGCAGGACGATACTCATGGCACAATCGCATGGAAGCTAACTCCCAACGGAGAGTAGACGACCATCTCTACCTACAAAGTTCAGCTTCTAGGGTCAATTCAAACCACAATGAATCTTCTAATCTGGAAGACTTGGGCACTACAATGATGCAAAAAAATCTTCGCCTGACTGGCTATCCAAAATAGGCTATGGACGGCGGACCGACTGACCAAGCGTGGATGGCCGAATCACATTGTCCACTTTGCAAACAAGAGCCAGAGTCTGCCATACACCTCTTGGCTGAGTGCCGCTACACTAGAAGAATCTCGACCTCCATAGCACATTGGACTACTTACAATTCAATGAGACTTCCTGGGGGATCGGCAGCTCGGTTCGAGACTGGTGGGAGTCCGTGGTGCTAAAGCCTCAAGCACCTTGAAAGGCAATGGCATCGCTAGTAATGCTTGTCTCTTGGTACATTTGGAAGGAACGGAATGCTAGGGTACTCCGTGCGACAGTGACCGCCTCATTACCCTTGGTCGCGTCAATTAAAGAGGAGGTTGGCGTCTGGTTGCTAGCGGGTGCTAAGAGCATCTCCAAGAGATACTCTATATGGCTCTTAATATTTAAATTTTAGAGTTGAAGGGTAAGAAGTAGCTCCAACAGATTCCCAAATAGACTCCCAAAAATAGAACACACCCAAAAAATAGACTCTCGCTCTCTACTTATAGAGAATGATCTAAGCTCCCAATACTGTTTTTCTGGTTTAGAGTATCTGTTGGAGGGAATAATTATTTTGGGACCTTATATCATGATCTGTAAAAAGAGATTTAAGGTGTGAATTTATTGGGTATCTCTTGGAGATGCTCTAATAAGCTTGCGGGCCTCTCAATCATCCCTATAACAAACTAAGTTTTTTCCGTTACCTTTTGGCCAACTACCTTTCCTTCCCTCCCAGGGGCTCTCCTCCCTTGTTGTTTGTATGCTTAACTCTCCTTGTGAATTAATAGAAAGCAAGCCTCTTGCGCACCTTTAAAAAACTGCCAATTCATATGGAACCTAATCCATGACCAAATTTTAGCATAGTTGGAATTGCACTATGTTAAAATTTTAACTGATTGCAAAACCATCCATCGTTTAACTGGCTGGGAATTTTGGCATCGGTTAGAAGACACTCTGCTAGTTGGACCACTCGTCAGGTTACATGCGGTTTGATCCAAATTTTTTTATTCGAGTCGTATTTAAACGTTGAATTTTCTAATACCATTATTGGTCGGCGTTTGATGGGCAAAACTGATAGTGAAATGGACGACTATCTGTAAAGGGTAGGTGAGCTGTGTGTGTGTGTGATAGACTGTACTTAACCTGCTCAGATGGAAATGCATATGGTTGTCAAGTCAATACTACTATAATTTTGTCTTCTATGAAGATGATTTTAAGGTGACGAGCAACTTGAAGCGTAGGAGTACTTTGAAAGGGACATCCATTACTCATTTCACACAGTGTCTCTCAATTACGAGCTATGAACAAATGAAAATTCAGAAATATAGATGCCAAAGCTTGTCCAGAAAAAATATATACTTCCCTAATTATAAAAGAACTAAATAAATGGAGAACCTATTTTTAACCAACCATTAAGTCTACGTACACACACTCTAAATTTGCCGCCGAAAAGAGGATTAACGGCGATGACAAGGACACGTTCCTAATTTCAGGGGAGTACGTTTAGCTCGTCAAAAGCGACGTCAAACACGGCCTCAAAGTGGAAGTGGGCACGCCCCGCCGTCGCAATTCTGCTCCGCGGCCTTGCCGTCGCAGGCGGCCTTCGCGCCCTTGGCCGGCGCATCGGCCTCGCCACGCCGCACCGATCCCCACGCAGGCAGCCTCGCTGAGAACGTGCGCGCCAAGAACGACATGTTGGGCCAGCGGCCGGACTGGCCGAGCCGGACGCTCCTCGCGGCGCGGGCGCCGCCGAAGCCGCGGCGCGCGCGCGGGCTTCCGTCACCGCCCGTCCGGAACGCTTGGAGGCTCGTCGTGCGCCGCAGCTTGCCCGCTGCGACGATCTCCCGGAGGACCTGCTCGGGAAGCCTCAGCGTGAACCGCTCCGCGCTCTCGCTGGCCGCGGCGGGCGCGGCGCCAGCGAGCGAGTGCCCCGTGGTATGCGAGCGCGGGAACTTCGCGGGACGCCGGCCCGACTTGCTGCGCAGCGCGCGCTTCACGCTGCCGATGCGCATCAGCTCGGCTGCTTCCTCCCTCCTAATCCTCTCTTCCTCCGTCTCCTCGGCATCTACGACGACCACGGTCACTTGCTCTGGCGCCGCGGCAGCTTCTTGCGCCGGCTGCTCCGGCGCAGGGACATCTTGCTCCGTGGTCGTCGACACAGCAGTACTGACCGCCGTCGGGGCCTCGGCGTCGGGGACAAGGTCTGCGCGGCAGACGGGGCAGGTAACGTGCGACGCGAGCCACGAGTCGATGCAGTCGTTGTGGAACGCGTGGGAGCACTTGGGAAGCAGGCGGAGCGTCTCGTCGTCGTCGAACTCGCTGAGGCACACGGCGCACTCGAGCGCGCCCTTGCCGGCCTTGTGCGCCTTCACGTCGGCGTAGGCCATGGTTGGAAACGCCTCCAGCACGGCCGGGTCCAGTCCCCTCATCCTCCTCGACCGCGCGGCGCCCGAGGCGAACGTGATCCCGCCCAGCCGGGCGGCGCCAGGGTACTCTCCTGGCCCGCCGAGCGGGTCCCCCGCACACCGTCGGATGTAAATCGAGAAGAAGCCGAGGAAGAAGAAGGCGGTGACAAGCACGACGATCAAGATGGCCATGGATGATCTGAAGTTCCTGGGGTCGAAGTAGTTCGGGCCCTGCTGGGCCGCCGCGAAGTCGGCGGCGCCAGCGGCGAGTACGATGAAGAGAAGAAGGATGCGGCTGCCGTTGCCGCGGCCTCGCGTCGGCCCCATGGGTTGGGGTCAGTGGAGGGTGGTGGCTTTCTCTGCTTCTTTCGGGTGGGAATGTTAATGGAGACGGGGGCGAGCGGAGTAAGGAGTGTGTTCATACGTGGGAGGCGCGGGCGCCGTGCGTGTGAAGTGTCCACCGCCAAAGAACAACCTACTGGAAATTTAGGACCTGTTTTTTTCTCCAAATGTTAAAATAAACGGTACGAAAGTTTTAAACTTGATTTTTCAAACACATTCTTAAAACCAAAACCATACACTTTGTCTGAATTAGTCTGACTTATCCAAATAGACGACACGACACAAGCCTTTAGGCACAACCTATTTAGCCTATCAGCCTGAACGGTCTGTACCGTGCCGGCCTGTAGGTTGAGGGTGCGGTCCAAGCACAGCCCAGCAAGCTGACGGGCCATGTCGTGCCGGTCTAAGCTGGTTCAGCCCGATGGGTCAAGGAGGCCCGTTTAGCCCATTTATCATAAAATTTTTAAAATGTAAGAAAATCCTAGAAAATATATAATTTTTTTTAAAAAATACAAAATAAAATTATTTATACTTATAAAATTAACTATATAAAATTTAAAAATGATAAAACAAAATCCTACAGATATTAATAAAAAATGAACGGGCGTGCCGTGCCGTGCCCAGCCCAACACTATTGGTGTTGTGCCATGCCATGCCAGCGCGCTAGGCTGGGGTGGTGGCCTGCATGGCCTGGGCTCGTGCCGTGCCACCAACACAATGCATTGCGGGCGTGCGTGCCATAGGCTATGCCTCTGATGTCGTCGTGGGCGGCCCGACAATCTTGGCCCATTTAGCAACCTCTAGTATAAGTGTCTCTGTTGTCCGTTGCTGTCTCGAAAAGTGCAAACAAAAATCATTAACCGTATGCCCAAAGAATAGGCCTCAACCACTAGTTAGTGAAAACAAGTGCTATAGCAGCCTAGAGTCCAGAGAGGGCGGAGATCTGCTCGTTTCGGCTTGAACTTTTGGTTTCTAATTTACTATTCCTCGATTTCGTCTTTTTCTGGCTTTTTTGCTTTTTTTTTTCCTGTATTTGTTTGTATTTTCCATGATAGACTAATATGTTTTTTTTTCTATTTTTAAATTTAAGTACATCAAATAAGCAATTATTACTTATAGTGTAAAATAGATCATAAATTAGCTTATTTCAGTCGAATTGAGCGTCCCTAGTTTACGCTGTGCTTCTTAATTTATCGCGGCAGGCAGCAGGCCAGAATTGAATCAACGACCAGGCCAATGATGGCTGATGAGCCGGTAACGACCAAACGACCTTTGCGTGGCGAGTAAAGAACGGCGACCTTTAATACTAGTACCATACTTGCGGCCACGCGCGTCGGGCGCTCAAATTAGCCGACAGCAGCTGTAGAAGGAAAATTCGGAGGGTGTGCTTTTTTCGCCGGGATGGTTACGCCTCGACCGGGACCGGCTGGTGCGATGCGCCGTCGGTGTGGATCGCGCGAGTCTAGCGAGAGACCGACAGGTGACGGGTGCTACCGGCGGCATCGATGGGGAGTGCGTGGAAGACTGAAGATGCATGGTCTAAACGCACGAAAACCTGACATGCACGTACGTGGCTAAACTGTGGTGGCAATAATAAATATCATTGTAAATTTGTTGACTAGTACAAGTTTTAGGTGATGATATTGTCAGAGAAAGTGAGTACTTGTTTACCTGCTGCAGTCATCAACAGTGTATTATCTTCCTATGAGTTAGGACTTAGCCACTTACGACTTAGGAGTACATGGAAATTTTAAATGACCACTTACGACTTAGGAGTACTTGGAAATTATGATAAGGAAATGAAATATTCTGGAGTCCAGGCACTTGAGCTTAACAGAAATCGGAAGAAAATATTTTTTTTGTTGCAATTTGCACTAACTTGTTAGGTTAGCACGCACAAAACTCTCTCTCCTAGAAAAATGGCAAGGCAAATCGATCACATTTGCAGGTCGCATAAACGAATAAGCAACAGCCTTGAGCGGCACGTAACAATTGGCAAACGACCGGCTTCCGATTAACAGATGAAGCTAATAGCTCGTAGGGTCCATTCCCCTTGTCACTGTGATGGTGAAATCTCACTGTCATTCTCCACAATTGTCATCATCATCATCATCGGCAAGTTGCATGGTTCCCTTTACAATTCAGATAAGGAGGGAGAATTCAGAGTCAGAGGTTCAGCAAAGGCTGCACTACATTTTCTCATTTTTATTTAAGTTAAAAGGAGATCTCTTTACATAAACTTTTGTGAACAAATAAATGCCTCAGAATAAGAGAGACTCTATCAGACTATCTATTTTTTTAAACAAAATGGGTATTAGACTCTTTTCTGGTGGTAAGTTTATTGTCTCATCTTGTTGCAAATAATGCACAGAAAAATAGAGGCAATAGACACGATTTTTATGCATAAAACCCTTGCAGAAAAAATCACAGACGCTCGAAAGCAAATTACCATAATGAGGAGAGATTACAATGTAGCGCTTGCTCTTGAGAACACCTATTCCTATGGACTACTGGGTACATATATAGGGCGAGGAAAATGAGTCTCACATGGAGAGAAAACCAAATTAGAGTCAGTTGCTATAGATTGACATCGCGTCTGATACAACCTGTGCATGGCCTAGACACCTGTCATACCACGTCTGGCATGAGGTGACGAAATGTCCTACACGAACAAGGCAGGGGCGGACCTACAGGGTATACCGGCAGTGGCGGAGGATAGGAAAAAATTGAGGTAGGGCGGATCGAAAGCAATACCGGCGGCCATGGGCACTCCTCCGGCGTGCGGCGGCGCAAACCGGCCGTGACGGGGCGGCACACCTCCAAAACCTCACATCAAGAAGAACAATCATTAGAAATCAAAGAAAATAGCAACCAATCCATAAGAAATCGGGAGAGCTTGAGGAAGAGAACACCAAATCCGGGCTCTAGGCCGCGGATCCGGCGGCCGTGTCTCAGGCGAGGAGAGGAAGGTCCAGGCGGCAAGGGCCGGCGCGGGAGAGTCGGCAGTGGGCGCATCGGTGAGACGGCGCAGAGGAGCCGAGACGACCGGGGTGATAGAGGGAGAGAGAGCCAGGCAGCGCCGAGGCGAGCGGGTGGAGAGACCGGGGCGAGAGAGAGAGAGAGACCCGAGAGAAGCCAGGGAGTAGGAAGACCGGGGCGAGGCGGAGAGGCAGAAGGCAGGAGTAAACGGAGAGGCAGAAGGCAGCGGTGAAAAAAAAATCAAGGTATGGCTTAAGCCCTAGCTAGTCCTATCGGGTCCTCCGCCGCTGTATACCGGGTGGGCACGGTATACCCTGGGGCCCAGCCGGCAGCCGAAGATAGCCAAGGCGGTGATTGGAGATTATTCATGGCTGCATGTGCGATGGAGTTCCGACTAGGGGTGGCAGTCGGGCGCGACGGGCACGGGTATTGCATGCCCGTGCCCGCCACCCGTGACGGGCAAAAACCCGCGCCCATGCCCGCCGCCCGCGGGCGCCGTATGCCCGTGGGCATGCCCGTTTGCCCGCCAACAAATATCTAGACAATATTGCACATCAGACCCATCAGAATTGCATTTTACAAATATCATCTTCTAGCAAAAAAATCCGCTGACAATATTGCACATCAGACCCACTGACTAAAAATCCGCGGTGATGTGATGCTATATGCAGAGTTGCATTTTACCAACAGAACATGAGGAAAATGAGGGTAGCAAATTCTAGCAAATAGCAAATATGAATAGCAAAGTAACACCATAATAACACAATGACTTCGTAGCAACAAGTTACAAGTCTACAAGACCACACAGCCAGACAGGGCATCATAATTTAATAAAAGCACAATATAAATTGTCAACAAGCAATGTTCAATCCCAGCAACAAGTCTACAAAGTCCACAGTTCAATGTAGCAAGGATGAAATCAATCTGAATCAACAATTGTGATGCAAGATGAGCTATCCTTGAAGTCCTCCACAACATCTTCAAGGCATGTCCAGAAGCCATCAGACCCTTCTTCACCTAGATCATAAAAAATAATATTTGCATTAGTGGCTGGCCATCAAATGAAAAGAATAGAGAACACAATTGCACAATTCCATACCTTCAAGCTGATAACGAAGCCAATCTTGACTGCACATTAATGCCTCCAACATTTTTGGAGTGAGACGGCTACGATGCTCACTTAGAACCCTTCCACTAGTGCTAAAGGCTGACTCGGAAGCAACAGTAGTTATTGGGATAGCTAAGATATCACGAGCCACCATCCTTAGTGTGGGATAGCGACTTCCCGCAACCTTCCACCAACCAAGGATATCAAAATCCACACCCGGCTCACATGGAAGTGTTTCTTCTTCCAAATAGCGATCCAACTCATTTTTTGTCCTCCGGAGAGCAGTGATCTTTTTGTTGGCAGTTAGTTCATTGAATATTTCCAAGACCTCTAAAGCACTAATTGAGCTAGTATTACTGCTACTAGCAGCTGATGTACCAACACCCTCTTGTTCAACTTGTGCTTGGTACTCATTCATCAAGGATGACAAGAATTCATAGGCCTCATTAACATATTTTTCAGAATTTTCTTCACCAAAAAGAGCAATGTAGCAAGCATGTAACATTGTCATTTTAAGACGTGGATCAAGAATAATGAGATGACCAAAACACCTTGTATATCGACCAATACTTATCATACTTTTTATCATGGCATCGACATTTCCTTAATCACCCTATCTTGAGACAACGCCAATTTTTATTTTTAACTTGATCTCACATATTTTAGGGAAGCACACATTAGCAGTAACATACTTAGTTCCAGAGAACAACTCCGTGAGAGAATGAAAAATTTCCAATCTATCACAGACAACTGAGGCAAAGTTCCAATCATCAGCAGTAGGAGCAATAAAGTCTTTATCTAATTGACACAAGCGATCAAAAACTTTCCTATATGGTATAGCAACAGTAAGCATGATATAGGTTGAGTTCCATCTAGTTTTGCAATCAAGGCACAACTTCTTACTCAATTCAATCTTTTGGTGCTGGGCTGCTTTCACAAAATTTTCATATCTTTTTGGAGTGGCAAGCCAATAAGCAACGCTGTCCCGTATGCTTACAATACATGGCCCAATCACATCCAACCCATCTTTGACAATCAAGTTAAGGATGTGTGCACAACAACACATGTGTAGCATCTTTCCTTCCAACAAAAGATTACTTGCCCCAATCTTGTCCTCCATTTTTTTTACAAGATTATCATTTGTAGAACAATTATCAAGAGTCATAGAGGATACCCGACAGTCAATGTCCCAACTTTGGAGGCATGCATATAGAGCATTTGCAATAACAATAGCCGTATGAGGGCAAGGAACATACATAAACCTACAACAATATTGCATCATTTCAGTGTGAAAGTGAAGGAAAAGTAGATGTTAACTACTGAAACATAAAGCACAAGACTAAAAATCACCTCAAGATGCAACTTCTAAGCTTCCAATTATCATCAATGAAATGCCTGGTGACAGCCATATAGCCTCTCTTTTGGTTATCAGCTGTCCAAAGATCAGTTGTAATAGCAACACGGCAATTCATTTTTTGTAAGAAAAAACTAGCCTTCCTTTTCTCCACCTCATAATAATCCATGATATCCTTTCTAACAGTGTTTCGGGTGACCATTTTGAACAAGGGTTGCAATGAACTCACAAATTTCCTAAAGCCATGATGTTCAACAATGGACAGAGGGTATTCATGCAGAATAATCATGGTATAAAGTGCTTTCCTAGCTACTTCTTGATCAAAGACATAGGTCCCCAAAGCTACTTTCCCTCCTTCACTACTGCCAAATCTCAAATTACTTTGTACTTTC
This sequence comes from Dendrocalamus sinicus, assembly GCA_036346575.1. Taxonomy (NCBI): domain Eukaryota; kingdom Viridiplantae; phylum Streptophyta; class Magnoliopsida; order Poales; family Poaceae; genus Dendrocalamus; species Dendrocalamus sinicus. The sequence goes on from CM070662.1 coordinate 31,340,950, forward strand.
TCTCCATCCCTCTTTCTGTAAATGCAGACTTTTAAATGAGAATGTAGATGTTTTGTGCCATTTTTAGTATCACCTGAAAGTTGCTTCAAGCACCACATGCACTTTGCCTTATCAACTCCATTCACTTGCACTCTTGTAAACTCGCTCCAAACGGCAGATGTCAGCTTCCTCTTTGTTCGATGATTTTCTGTCACTTCATCTTCTTGTTCTTCAGTTTGAGCAGGAACTTCCTCCACAGATGCGGCCACAGCAGGGGCTGAAGCTTGTGAAGCTTGCTCCGGCTGATTGCTACTCCCTGGGGTCGACATAGTCACTGCAAAAAAAATAAGTGAGATCACCTCGGCTCACTGCAAGAGAGGAATGATTTACTAGTTACCACAGAGAGGCTCACCGGAGACCACCGGAGAGAAGGGAGGCGGCGCAAGGGAGGAGGGAGCCGGTGACCGACGGCACAAGAGAGGAGGAGGGAGGCGGCAACCGGCGGCGCAAGGGAGGAGGAGGGGGCGGCGGAGCTGCGGTCGCCGGTGTGGGGGGACACCAGATCTGGAGCGGCGGCGGCGGCGCAAGGGAGAAGGGAGGCGGCGCAAGGGAGGAGGAGGAGGAGGCGGCGACCGGCGGCGCAAGGGAAGAGGAGGGGAGCTCACCTCGGTTAGAGACTTGGAGCTGCGGTCGCCGGTGTGGGGGGAGAAAGGGACACCAGATCTGGAGGTGGTGGCGGCGGCGGCGCAAGGGAGGCGGCGCAAGGGAGGAGGCGGGGGCGGCGGCGCAAGGGAGGAGGAGGGAGCCGGCGGCGCAGAGAGCCAGAGAAGGAGGAGGGCGCAACGCACAGGGGAGGGGGAGGCCGAAGGCTTTGTCCAGGCAGTACTCCAGTTGTGCTTGTGAGTTGTGCGGCGGCAGGGAAACCCTAAAGATTTTTGCTCAGTGTATATATACCAAAGACTCCCAGGGAGGTAGGGACCCACTTGTCAGTCATGTTTGGCGGGTAAACGGGCGAAGCGGGTATGGGTAGTGACTACCCATGCCCGTGCCCGTTTACCCATCGGGCAAAGGATTTGACCCATTAGTATACCCACGGGCAAAAAAATTGGAATATACCCTATCTTAATAGAATTTTTACCCACAGATAAACGGGTAATCGGGCCCGATTGCCACCCCTAGTTCCGGCCGTGAGTTTCGAAACGAGGCTTGAAGATCTTTGTGCAGGGAGACATCTTGAGGGTGCCATAACGAGTCACGTCGGCGCTTCATACGAGAGCTAGCATAAACGCCAGAATGAAGAGTTCCTTCCTCATTACTGCCTAGAGTTGATTTCTTGAACATGTACATCCATCTACTACTGCTGTGATCATGAATGGAAGAGGGAAGTTTGGCTCTGTTGTTTTGCTTTGCGTCGAGAGAAATTAATCTATAGTTGCTACAGTATTTCAAACAGTACTCGGTACAGTACTGCTACAGTAGATGGTGCTTTTGCTACAGTGTCACGCGCAGTTGCTACAGTATCTGAGAAAAGGCCTTTTACCGTACTTTCTATGATTAGCAGATAATAAAAAAGAAGGCAATAAATTTTGAGAAAAGTTTTCATTAAAAATATAATCATTCGCCCACTTTGATTGTCATCGACGATGGTACAAATACGCAACGTTCCTATAGACCTTGGAAAATGCTCACTCTATTACTTTGTTCTTCAGGTCCATTTTGTAGGCCTCTCTAGACTTTTGAACATTTGATTTGATGCAATGTTGGCATATCAAAAGGTTGAACTGCAACATGTTTCAGTACTATTTCTAAGTTGTTAGTTTAACCACTTTCACTTCCATTGATCATTGTCTCGTCACTGACATAGAAAACTTGCATAGCCCTTGTATATGCAACCTTTGAACGGTGATTATGTGCCTTGTGATAAACATAGTGTTGAAGTTCCTGCTATGGACGGTGATTATGTGCCTTATGGGAAATCAGCAAGGTACGCTCGTGCTCGAAATCAAACAAATGATGATCACTTCAGAAGAGAAATATATATTGGTGTCATTAATCAAATTAGCCAAGAGCTTGATAATCGGTTTGATGAGGTTAATATGGAGTTGCTCTCTTGTATGTCGGCCTTCCATCCTTCCAACTCATTTGCTTCTTTTAATGCACAGAAGGTACGTAGACTAGCTGAGTTCTACCCTAAAGAGTTCTCGAGCAATTATTTGCTAAAACTTGAATTGCAACTTGGTAATTATATTGATGACATGAGACAAACTGATAGCTTCAAAAATCTAGACAATCTTGTTGATCTCTCAGTTAAGCTTGTTGAAACAAAGAGGTATAAAGTGTATGATATGGTTTACATGCTTCTCAAATTGGTTTTGCTTCTACCAGTGGCAACAACAAGTGTTGAAAGGGTATTTTCTGCAATGATTTTAGTGAAAACAAAGTTAAGAAATAAGATGGGTGATAGTCTTTTGGATGATTATCTAGTCACATTCATTGAGCGGGATATTTTCTTTGAAGTGGATGAAGATGATATAATCGAGACTTTCATGTCCTTTAGAAAGCGTAGGCCAAAAAAGTTAGACAAATAGTATTGTAAGTCTCTTTTATGTATATTTGAGACTATTAGTATGATATTTGAACTATTTATATTGTAATTTGTGCAAATTTCTAACTTAATCCTTGAATTTAAGATTTATCATATTATTTAGTGCCTGTATACCGAATTACGGTGCAAAATTTACAATTATTTACCGAATTGGTAAATGATTTTACCGAATTGCATATGAAAATTTTGGTGCAGCATACCCTTTGGTAAAATCCTGGGTCCGCCACTGGGACAAGGTACGAATTCGGATCAACTTCAATAATCTCCACCTTGAGCCGAATTTCCTCCAGTAGTCGTAGAATATGATAAACTCCTTCAATTAAAATTAGAATGAACACCTTGTGCGCAGAAAGTCCATCAGACTAATCTTTAAGCAGAAAGACTGGAACAGTTTTATTGAAACGCTTCTTGCAAAGCAAAATTGAGCAAACCGACAGTAGGTCTGAACAGCACAGCTATTAACAAAGCAGACAAACAAATCTCGGTCTTCAATAATTCATAACCCCAGCAAAGTTTGAGTCTGTGCAACTGACCTCCTAAAACAAATGCTCGATCATCAAATGGCATAAGCCAAAACATCACCTGTGGCGCTAGATAGATAGTGAAGAATTCATATCATGGAATCGATATGCTCCACCTGGAACACAAAACTTGGCAAGTAACACTCATTGGAAGAGCAACTCTTCAACAAGAAAAACCGCAACAGTATTATTGTATGTGTATACATCACGTACGCCAAACTATCGACTTCAAAAGTAATTGAATTTCATGACATGGTTGAAACTGCTCCTATAAAACTGTCTGGATGAAAGGAACTCTTGTGCCGTCAATGGAGAATAAACTACAGTAGACCCCTCATAGCGAGCTACAATAATTGGAAGACGTTATAGTATCCACGCAAAAATAAAACTTCTTCTTACACTTAAATCCTTAATCTTAAACTGAAATTGGAGAAAAAGCTTCACTTTCAAATAGCAAAACTCCATAAAGTATTATGCTAGCTGCCATCAGGATATTATCAAACGGTGAATAAAACACCAAATTCAGTTATTCCCACAACTGATATTATTTTTTTAAGTCTCCTCGATCAAGTATAGCCCAATTAACTTATTGTATTGAAAAACCCGCAACTCCACCTTAGACTCTTCATCTGCGGATCTTACCACAGTAACCCTTAGAAGACGATGGGTCGTTGATGAAATCTTCATTGATAAATCCCGCATGGATGCCACCGATAAGGACACAATGGCCTGAATTCCTTCAACAAAAAACATATAGTGCTGACGACACATCTTCAATATAGATGGTGCGGTATAATGCCGGGCATGACGTCGGATGGAACGGGCAATGATTTTGGTGAAACCTGGCACTAGAACAGTCGCCGAGGTAGAGTGTAGAACGATGCTTAGGATGGTGTGGGTCAGCGCTGATTGGAGTTAAGGCTTGAAACAGAGCCAAGGCAAGTCAAAATCATCTAGTTGAGATATTGAAATCTCCTAGTACGCGTGCTGTGTGCAGGGGCGTCCATGGGCCTGTGCAGGCTGTGCGATAGAACAGGGCCTCCAAAATCATGGGCCCCAAGATTTACTAAGTATGTATAGTATCTACTCATCCGATGCATGCAGATTAGCGGCTCTGTCCAAGTTTTACCCATAAACGTGGCTCTGCTGTAGTAGGTCAGTAGCAAAAATGAGTCCACGATTCCACGTCGAAATCGGAGACAAAGAGTCGCGGCGATTACAATTTTTTCACGCACGCCGTCGCCTAAACTTCCTATTCCTTCTATCCGCCATTAGCGGCGCCGTTCGTCGTCTCCTCGGCTCAAGACTTCAAGAGTCAAGACCGGTCCCAATCGAACATCGCCAACGGCAACGCAATCACCAGTAAGTCAGATGCGGGCTTGATCCCTTACGGGACGCTTTTGTTTGCACGCCACACACGCGATGGTTCAAGCGACCGATGATCTCACGTCTCACCGGGCGTTTGTTCCATTGCTCACCGAGACAGCACTGCGACCCGAACAGGCGGCTGGTGCGTGGCTAACGCGGCGATCGGGGACACGCGGCTCCAGGCGGCGCTGGACTACGCGTGCGGCCACGGCGCGGACTGCAGCGCCACGCCACTGAACGCAATCACCTGGTAAACTCCATGCCCAGGCCCTATTTTATTTAGTTAATATTTTATGCATTGTCTATGTAGTATGTACACAAATTGATCTAGTATAATTGTTTCAACTTGCAAGCCATGTCTTCTTCAAATCGGATTAGAAAATATGAATCGGGAAATCAAAAGCGTAAGAAAAAGCAAAGAATCGAGGAATTAACTCAATCTCAGAAAGGAGCTATGGAGAGGTTTATTATTAGAGAACCACAAGTTTCTTCTCCCAATAATGATACAGTTGAGCAGGGGCAGGGCACTGCACAAGATACAGAAAATGCCGATGATCCTATTCCTAATCCTAATGGTGGAGACACAGAGATAGAGAACATTATTTCTAATGATGGTCAGCCAGGGATAGAAAATATTGTTGAGCAAGATCCTGATAACATCGATGACACTAACATTGATGTTAACTTGGATAGTTCTCATGCTGCAAATGTTGATGATGTTTCTTTTCAGCCAGATATTTTTGATCCAAGGTATTGGGATTCCCTAGATCCTAAACAGATTGACATCTTAGCAGAAAAGGGTCCTAAAAGAGATTTATCAATTCAGAAAGGTCCTAAGGATAGATTTTCTAGAAGGTTTTCTGCATTATTCTATACTAGAATTCTATCAAATGGAGAGGAGTGCGATAGAGATTGGCTTGTGTATTCCAAAGAACTTGACAAAGTATTTTGTTTCAGTTGTAAAATATTCACTAAAGGACATCGAAAAGGTAATTTGGCCAATAATGGATTTAATGATTGGGCACATCTTAGTGAAAGACTCGAGAGAACATGAGACAAGCGCAGATCATGTTTTGAATATGACCACTTGGTATGATTTGCGTAATAGATTGCAAAAGGATCAAACTATTGATAAAGTTGCTCAATGACAACTTGAGAAAGAAAAGGAGCATTGGAGAAAAGTTCATTCAGAATAGTGGCCATTGTAAAATTCCTTGGCAAACATAATCTAGCATTTCGTGGTCATAATGGCAAACTATATGAAGACAGCAATGGGAATTTCTTGGGCTTGATAGAAATGTTGGCTGAATTTGATCCAGTTATTCAGGAGCATGTCCGTCGTATTACAAATGATGAAACTCAAGTTCATTATCTTGGCCCTAGGGTTCAAAATGAGTTGATACATTTGCTTGGTTCTCGCTATTAAGTCTGAAATTATTAAGAAAATTAAGGAAGCAAAATATTTCTCTGTCGTACTTGATTGTACTCCTGATGTAAGCCACCAAGAACAAATGTCTTTAATTATAAGATATGTGGATTCATCTTCATGTCCTGTTCGCGTTGAAGAAGCATTTATAGGATTCTTGGAGGTAAATGATACAAGCGGTCAAGGAATTTTTGATGTGCTAGAGGAAGAACTAAAGAATCTTGGTCTTGATATAGATAATGTCGAGGACAAGGCTATGATAATGGGTCAAATATGAAAGGAAAACATCAAGGTGTACAAAAGAAACTTTTGGATATAAATCCTAGAGCTTTCTATTCTGCTTGTGGCTGCCATAGCCTTAATTTAACACTTTGTGATATGGCCAAGACTTGTGGTAAAGCCAAAGATTTTTTTGGAATCATCCAACGTATCTACACAACTTTTGCTAAATCTACTAAGAAATGGCAGATTTTGAAAGATAACATAACTGGATTGACTCTGAAGTCAGTGTCATCTACTCGTTGGGAGAGTCGTGTTGATAGTGTTAAAGCTATTAGGTTTCAGTGTGCAAATATTCGAGATGCTCTTCTTCAAGTATCTGATAGTGATAATGATCCATTGACAAGCAGTGAGGCTAAATCTTTAGCAAATAATGAACTTGGAGAGTATGAATTTTTAGTGGCAATAATCATTTGGTATGACATATTATATGCTGTTAACCTAGTAAGCAAAGAATTGCAATCGAAGGATATGCTAATTGATGTTGCTATTGAGAAAGTGCAGGGGCTTATTTCTTTCTTCAATCAGTACAGAGAAACAGGTTTCTTAAATGCATTGGAGGCAGCTACAGAAATTGCACTTGACATGGATATTGGTACAGCATTTCGTAAAAAAAGGCAAATTAAAAGAAAGAGACATTTTGATGAGAATCCGGATGACTCAAATGCTACCACAGAATCTGCAGAGGAATCATTTAGAATCAACTATTTTATACCAATTGTTGATCAAGCTATTTCCTCTCTTACTAGGAGATTTGAACAGTATCAAGGTTACCAGAAAATATTTGGTTTCTTATTTACTTCTGATGCATTGCGTTCATTGGATAATAAGAGCTTGAAATCTTGTTGTCATCGTCTTGGGGCTGCACTTAAACGAGATGGACGATCTGATATTGATGCTGATGACCTTTATGTGGAGTTGATTTTTCTTCAAGATTTTATTCCACGAGAAAATAAAGGCCGGTCGAAATTCTAAATTTTTTGAAGCGACATGAGTGTTTTCCCAATGCAACCATTGCATATAGAATTCTATTGACCATTCCTGTGACTGTTGCATCGGCAGAGCGGAGCTTTTCTAAATTGAAGCTATTGAAGTCCTACTTGCGATCTATAATGACACAAGAAAGACTTAATGCATTGGCGTTAATAGCACTTGAGAGTGGCATGCTGGAGAAGATTGATTATGAATATATCATTGAAGATTTCATTTCAAAGAATGCTAAAAGAATATCGCTTTTCAAGTGATGGTTATACAATAGGTACAATCCTTAGTCTATACCATTATACTTTGTAATATAAGCAATACATTGATATATGTCATTATTTTATTGTTTTGGCACTAGATATTAGGCCTCCACTTATTGTTTCGAACTGGGTCTCCCATTTTGCCGGGACGCCACTGCTGTGTGCACCTTGAAAATTCACCCAAAAAAATACACCAAAGTGTACAGTCCGACTTCACCTTTTCCTCTATCTCGGGTTGTGTGTGCCTTAATCTCTCTCCTACTGATCACTGGACCGATCGAGGCAGCGGATGGCTTGGTGAAGTGATGACACACTTGGATGAGGGTGAATCGACGGTGGCTTTTGGATTTAGGTGGCACGCCGACTGGAGCGACTGGTGGCACGCGGATCTCTCACTTGGCCCGAGTCCTAGCGATGCTGCTACGTTTTGATGGACCGGGTGCCTTTTATTAGATAAACACGCTGCGGCGGCCCATCAACTTGGCTTTGACGACGGTTGCATCTCAGATTCGATGACGACTTTGGAGGATGTGCGCGAGACGCTGTTGCTCTCGTCTTCATGTGCGAGGACACGGAGCTGCTGTGGATGACACGCCGAGAAATAAAAGAAGATGCATGACATAGATCGAGTCTACGAAGATGTGGGACTTGCGATGCTGCTGATCGATGCTCACCGGCTTTTTCTTCGCATGCTGCTACTTACGATCTCGTTGCAGCATGCAGTAATTGCTTTCGACTCGAACTTGAAGTAGTTGTTTCTTCGAATTTAATGACTATTGAAATGCCATGTCAAGTTGCTGAGCCATTAGATTTTTCTTCTTCGATGAGATCTCACCTGCGTGATGATGTCGATTGGATGCGATGTAGGTGGCTGCCCAGTTCGAGCGATGGCTGTCCCTTGCAAGTGCCACACTTATGTCGTGATGCCGATCCATCCAAAAGACTGTGGAAATGCTGTCGTGCATGCCACCTTCTGTGCAATGGTCGCACTGTAGATGAAGTGGTCTCGGATTCAGAGATGACACGGATTCAGTGATTGGGCGACACAGTCAGCTTGCTTTAGAGATGGTGAACCGGCTTCGGAATTCGATGAAGAAACACGCCAGAAATTTTTCTTCGAATCTCCTGTCCTCGCGTGATGCCGCTATGGCCGCCGTGCGTGCCGTGCTGGGATGGCCACCCCAGGAGTTGAGTCGAGATTGCTCCTCTCGGGTAGCGACTCGAATCTTGAGCCCGAAGCTCTAATACCACTTGTTGCAAATAACGCACAGAAAAATAGAGACAAGAGACACGAATTTTTACGTGGAAAACCCTTGCGGGAAAAAACCACGGGCGCTCAAAGGCAAATCACTATAATGAGGAGAGATTACAATGGAGCGCTTACTCTTGAGTACATCCTATTTCTATAGACTACTAGGATACATATATAGGGCGAGAAAAATAAGTCCCACACAAAGAGAAAACCGAATTAGAGTCGGTTGTTACAGATTGACACCACGTCCGATAAAATTGTGCATAGCCCAAACACCTGTTTAGCATGTCTGGCATGAGGTGATGCCCTGATCAATATGGCTTCAGCTTTTGGCTTCAGCTTATTTTTGCACTATTCATAAATTTCGTCTTTTTCTGAACTTTTGGCTTTTTTTTGAGTTTTTTTACCGGTTCTTTTTTTCCTCGTATTTGTTTACATTATACGTGATGGGCTAATATGTTTTTTCTATTTTTAAATTTTTTTAAATTTAATTATGGTAAATAAGCCTCTGTCAGCTACAGTGCTTTTTCAGCCAGCTACAGTGTTTTCAGCCATAAGCCATGAGGCTTTCAGCCGAACCGATCACCACCGAAGTGTCCTACATGGACACGGTTTAAATTTGGATCAACTTTAACATGTTAGTATAGACAAAAGATACATGAGGCATCTTGCCACAAGCAACATGTAATTTGGGCTTTCCAGCAGTGAACCACCCGCAGAGAAAGAAACCATGTTGACATTTAACACGGGGCATTGACAATACTGAATCAAACTATAAAAGGAAATACTTGCTACATTAAGCAACATGAGTGCCTATAATAATAGCAGAGGATGCTACAGCTCATCTAGACTCTAGCAAAGTCACTCCACCTATTGGGGCCCAGTGGTCCACCTTAGCCTAAACAGCCACGGTGCCATGGAAACCAAGCCGGAAGCTTTGTGAAAGCTTAGAAGGCCAAGTAGCGACATGTATGTCCCTAAGAGAATAGGCTTAGATAAGGATGTTTGTGTAACTATAAATAGAAAAGAGAACTTATGTACTCTTGTAAAGATAGACTTAGGTGAGGGTACGCATGTAACTACCCCATGGCTATATATATGCCATGGAGGGCAGAGCACTCTTTTTTTTTTGGTGAAAAGTCAGATCATATCAACTTCCAAGACACTAGGACAAACTTTTAGCGTTGTTCTCAAGGTGTTCTAAGCTACAGCGGCCTCTCTAAGGCTCCTATGTAGCCCTGTTCTGTATTGTTTGGTGTATAACCACGACACCACCCGTAAGCTATTTGTCACAGGGTGGTATTTAGATGACAACCGTCAGGACAACTGACATGATTACGAAGTTTAATGTAACATAATAGCATATTATGCCTTAGTTAATGAATGGATCAATTACAAAGTGACTTAGATGTTACCAAATAAAACTACTAGGTATGTAACTCCATTGTATATGATGATAGTAATTTTTTGTTTAGAAGTGATTGGATGTTGAAAGCAGCAGTGGAGAGTGGTACAGGACGAACTGCTTACCAATAGATACTTATTCCGTATGTTCCATTCATAATCAGAGTGCACACTGTTGCACTTGACCGTCCAATAAGACCAGCCGAAGGAGGCTTCCTTAGACCTCTAATTGGGCTTTTCCAAATAGTTGGTATTGACTTTGTGAAGCGTCGGTCACATTCCATTCATTTACCCACTCTCCTGAATACTACGTATATTGTAGCCAGGAAACTCTGGCTAGCCAGGCGTGCCACGTTGATTTTGGTTTCCCTTCAGTTGACGCATGTGCGCGTGTTGCAAATGCTGAGCGTTCCTAACCAGCGGTTGATAGCGCACGGTCTCGGCTACTGTAGCACAGTGCAGCACCACCGCGCGGTGCTGTTCTCCATTAATTAGCGCAATTACTTAGTGCCCTCACCATTAATTAGCGCAATTACTTAGCACTAAGCACAATACTTAGCGCTAAATTCTAATCGCATTTAATTAGCACTAACCATCTAGCGCTAATTAAGCAGGCACACTCATGGTTTTAGCGAAAAGGCCTCTACATTTTCCACAAATACGTAAAGGTCTTCTGTTCTCACAAAAAGATCCCTGCTAGGTTTTTTCGAAAAGCACCCTCCACTTCACCAAAAATGCATATCCTTTGCAGGATAGCACCCCGCGGTTTTCCAAAATGACGTATGGGTCTTCGTTTAGTTACGTACAGGTCCTTACAGGTCCTTGGTTTTTTGCGAAAAAGATCTTCTGTTTTCTCAAAATTATGCATGTGTTCTCGTTTTTTTAAAAAAAACTTCACGAATTGCCGTCTCTTTTACTTCGGTCCACACAGTAGCTAGCGCGGCGTGGCGCCGCGCTTATGTTGCTAGTAATGTAATAGAAGGGAGGAAAGAAATTAGCAAAGAGCGTACCAATGAAATGGAGTACAAGAGAAGAATGACTGATATCTGGTTCATAAAAGTCTTTGTAAAGAGTTGCATAAATTGAGAAAACCCTACATTAAATGGTAGACAAAAATTCAAACGATCTGACATTTTGTAACGAAGTTTGATGCAGAGATATAAGTATTACATATGAAAACATTGTTAAAATTGAGTTTGCAGGACCTACCAATGAAAACAAGAGGTCCATTTGCGCCATTCAAGGCATGCACTTGAGGCCGCCTAGGCGCTGGGCATATGCCGGCCACCCTGACAAGGGCAAAATCGTTTCCATGGGCGCTCGACCCGCCTACAAGGTCAACACCGGTCCCAAGTGGACCCAAGCGAAGCTAGGTAGGCAAGGCGCAGCGGTGCTGGGCGGTCTGAAGCAGCTCTAGGCGGTGAGAGGCAGCATCAATTTATCATACAAGTCTATTTATATTTGGCTTATTTTATTTGTTAGATCTTATGAACTATTTATATTTGATTTGCTTGTTTTATTTGTGAGAATTGAAAACTATAAGTCTAAGACAATTTGATGTTACTTGTTTGGATTATATTTTAATTACATCAAGTCATCAACTCAGGATACTTGGATTGATATTGGAGACGATGATACTTGCAATTCTGTTTGGCCACCTAGGCACCCTAGCCACTAGGCGGCCACCCACTGCTCGTCTAGTGTCTAGGTGAACACTGGTTGCATTAAGTTTATCAAAATAAGGATCAACAAGATTGTAGTAATGTAGGTCTACGACGGTGTTAGTTGGACCTAGGTCAGCCTGTAAAGCTCCATTGGGTCTGCATTCCCTATCCTCTGTCAGAATATAACTAAGCTGTATCCGAATAGCTTCGTACAATTTGGGTGGTGATCAGTTCGACTTTTTTTGGTGGCTTATGGCTGAAAGCACTGTAGCTGGCTGAAAAAAACATTGTAGCTGACAGAGGCTTATTTAGCATAATTAAATTTAAAAAAATTTAAAAATATAAAAAATATATTAGCCCATTACGTATAATACAAACACATACGGGAAAAAAAGAACCGGCAAAAAAGCTCAACAAAAAGCCAAAAGTTCAGAAAAAGACGAAATTTATGAATAGTGAAAAATAAGCCGGAAGCCAGAAGCTGAAGCCCAACCGATCGGGGCTAACCTGTTTTGTAATATGACACTAGAGTATCTAGTGGGAATGCACCTGCCGAATACTCATTCAAAAGGCCAATACATAGGGGAGAGGGGTTTTCCGCATACTTATATATTTGGATGGATTCTTTTGGACTAATAGTTTATTGTTTAAATATTTAAATTCTATATGTTCGTGAGACGTAGTATGTACAGAAAAATAGTCATATACCATTTTAGCCAGCACAGCTGAATTCAGTATACTTTTTACTATAATCTTTCGATTAACTCCGTCTTAAAAAATGTACCGTTTAAAAACTAATTACTATAGACAGTACGAATATAAGCTGACTTTAAGCTAAAACGAACCCACCCAAAGACACAGTACGTCTTGTTAGGACTTAGGACTGAGGAAATTGCGATATGCAGATTCTTGCTGTTCATGTTATTGATTAGATTGTCATGGATCCAAAACATGGCTCCTTACTTTCGTGTATTTCCTGATTAGTGAACAGATTTAACAATGTTAACATATCTTTTAATGTCTCTTTTTTTCCTTTTCAAAAATCCATATACATATAAACAACTTGTGGGATTCAAAGCTCCTCCTTTGCTATAAATGTTAGAAATTCCCACATTAATCTGTAACAAAGAAAAAAAATCTATAAATACTCTCATCGATAGAGAGAAAAAGAGAAGGTTTGTACCACTTATTTTGATGGTACCAGATTATAACGGTGTGGAATAATTATGTATAAATGTTACATGTGTTACAAACTTACAGTTGTATAACAAATACACTATTTTTCCATAAGCATTATTGTTATACAATAAATACAATATGTTGCAATCTAGCGGCACAATTGTGCGGGTAATTCCGCTAGTTATTCTAGTGAGCAAGAGCCTATATTTTTGAAAAAAGAGTAACATAGGATATGCCAATGTAGTGCCTATTACTGCTCATTTTCCACTGAATTGTGTTTGTAAGATATGTGAAGGATGAGAATGAGATATTCAAATCCATTTTCCAACTTTCTGGTGCCTTTTTCTACCCTCATGTTGCCAAATACCAATGGCATGATAAAGAAACCTTTTGTCCACTTAAAGCAAAAAAAAAAAGATCACACAGTAACAAACTAGAAAATACAGTGAAAAATCCATGTTACCTTTTAGCAAGAAAATTAATGACATCCAATGTTTTCTCAATATTAGCTGCTGAAGGACAATCTACTATCCATCCCTGCTGGCACTGTGCTCCGTTCCGTTTTGAGATCCAGGAGCCGCATGAAGATCAATGATGCACTTCAAGCCATAAATCCTGATCTCAAAATCAGAACCTCCATATACCATGCAGTCTCAAAACTTTAAAGGAAAATTTTGTGAAAGTAACAATCAAGAACAGTTTAGAGGCTAGACCTACTGTGCCAAGTAGAATGCTCTATCGAGGGCATCAAAGGAACCACCAATAAATGGAGTAGGTGGATCAGGATTGAAACAACCGAAAATTTCAAAACTTCAAATTTGATTTGAATTGCCCTTGGTTTGAGCTCCATCTCCTCCACAGCCCTAATCATCACCAATCTCAAAGCACCACAGCCCCTTAATCCCTGTCATCACGGCGTCATAACGGCAAAAACGGATCTTTTTCGCGCGGGTACTGTTCACGTCCGAAAAATCCTGTCGCCTGGCCGATTTTTGCCGCCGCCGACCTCCTTCGCGTCTCCTCGCGCCTTCGCGCGCCCGCCAGCTCCTGCCCACCTGACGGTTGCCGTACCACGCTCATTAATGCGCCTACACCGCTGTCCGCCACCGCCGGTGGTTCTCGCTGCTCCCGCGCCCTGATATTTCGCCGCCGTCCCCGTTTCTTCGTCACCAAGCCGCCTGGACCCCTCCCGTGACCTCGAGCTCCCGCCAGCCTGCCCCTAAACCCTCAGGAGCCCGTACACCCTACCCCGACCACCTTTGGCACGGTCGTGAGGTGTGGCAGCGTCGTCGCCAAAATATCCTCCTCCCCTCTACGGTGCAACCGACTTTCCCCCTCTATTTAAACCGCCGCAGCCCTCCCATTAGATCCCCTCGACGTCCTTGAAGCTCACCAGCCACCCCTGAGCGTCCCCCGTCCCTCCCAACTCCGGTAATCCCGAAAATCCCCAAATCCGTGCCCTAGCGCAATGTCCTCTCTCCGGCCACCCACACTCCAATTCCCTTCTCCAGTAGCATCCCCAAGGGCCTAGTATCAAACCCCAACCATTACCCTAGCCTCCCAAACCCCCACCTTCCTCGGCACCGTGAACCACCCCACCTCCGAAAATGGCCACCGTGGCCAGCCCAACCTGGACATCCCGAGCTTCGGCCAACCCCTCCCCAAGCTTCCCTAAGCCACAGTGAAGCTCCAGAGCCCACCCAATCGCTCGGAGAAGCTCCCCTGTGCTCCCACTTTCAAAAATGGCCGCAACAAAGAGAACCCCGCCGCCGGCCTCCCAACCGCCCAAAACAGACTCCCCACACCCCAACAAACCCGCCCATGCCCTCGGTTTGCGTCGCAAAACTCCGTAGCGCCGCCGCCGCTCGCCGCCCATTCCCCTGTTTCGTGCGCGCGCGGGCGGAGGGAGGAAGAAGAACAGTGCGCGCACGCACTGTTCACCCGACCCGAGCCACCCCGCGACGCGGTTGAGCCCCGCCACCACGCGCGCGCGCCGCGCCGCCCGCTCGACCGAGTCCGGTGCGGCGCTGTTCGACCTGACCGCCACTCGCGCGCCAGCGCCGCCGATCGCGCGCGTTCGCGCGCCGTTCCGCCGACGCCGCCGAGGCGACGTGGTCCGACCGAATCTGCTAGCCGCGTCGGGTTCGAGCCCGATGAATAGTAACCGACCGAGCCGCATGAACAGTGCTTGACCCAAACCCAAAAATACAAGTTTATACTCCCCGGATTCGTTTTGAGCCCGCCAACCCAAATTTCAGGCCCAATTCCCCATATAGCCCTCCTATAAGCCCAAAAGCCCATTTTAATGGAGTTTTTCGGATTTTCTTTATTCTTTTAATTTCTTTATTCCTAGCTCATTCCTTCGAGCATGGAATTGATTTATTTTAATTGTTTTGCGTTAGCTTCTGGGATTGAGGTTTCGCAAGACCAGGAGGGAGAAGCTCAAGTCCAGGCCCAGCCCGCCGAAGAATACGAATTAATCGAAATCGTTAACCCGCAAGGCAAGTCACACATATTTTTGAATATGTTGATCCTACATTCCCTAAGTTATTTATTTACTTGTATTTTCATTATGTTATTTGTGCACTGTTATTTTATGTATAATAAATGCTTAGAATGACATGATACTAGTTATGTCCTACCACCCGAAAGAGCCCAGTCTAATTTGATGGCCATATTCACCTTGACAAGACATAGTAATATTAAATGTAACAATAATGTGAATAGGGTAGATTAGAGAAGCAACGTCAGCTACTGTTGCTAATAAGCTTGGTATTTATTTGGAAAATGGCTCTGGGGTAAGCGAGGATCGCTGGATCCTACGACCTCAACCAGGGTGAAGGCAAGTACACAAATCAGTGACAGTGTTGTGGCACTGGACAAGAATTTGTGGGAAGAAACTGCCACCGGTGAAAACACAAGGACTAGACCCTTATGCTGAGTAAAGGACATAGTGATCGCCCAACCACAAGCGTTGATACGTCAAACCTGGTCTAGTAACTGCTCAAATTCGATTGAACCTCTACAAACGCAGGGTGAAGGCAAAGTGTGAGTCCATACGGAAGGGAACAGAGAAGGGTCGTATAGAAGTTGGCGCCATTGTTGTTTTTATTATTGATTTGATTATTAGATGTCCACACAATAGTAGGCTGAGATAAGTCAGAGGTTGTGGCATGGGCTTGTTGAGGAGGTCTACTAGGTAGATGCTATATAAAGAATTGAGCAGTGAACAACCTTGTTTTCTTAACTCTTTAGCGGGAGTTAAGAAATCTTGTGGGTAAAGCAGGGCAGCTCTGCAGAGTCATGACTAATGGTATTCGAATACGCCGTACTTCCGGTAAATGAAGCTGTGTTTAATGGGTGAATCCAACAACAAAGCATAAGTAGATTTGGAAAGGATTTGGTAATGTTGGTGGTCTGGTAATTGAACCTTGAAAACCCCCTAAAGCTTATGTAAAGCTATGATTTTATATTTGAAATCTGTTTACAACTAAAACTGCATCCACATAAAATAATAGACCTGTTCCCCTTTATTTGTTATACCTTGCATGTAGATATTGCTAAGCTCCGTGTGACTTGTTGAGTACGGTAGTTGCACTCATGCTTGCTAAAAACATTAACAGAAATAGTCAGCAATAAGGAGGCAGATGAAGGTGAAGAGGTGGAGTTCTACGAGATCGAGGTTACGTGGAATTAGGGTCATCTTCCGCTCAGGCCTGCCTGTGGCGTTCTTTTTTGGTATTGTATCTAAGGGTTGTTTGCCCTATTGTAAAACTTGGCTTTTATGCCCTTATATTGTAATAAAGTTGGCTTTTATCTTAAGCATGTGTTGGCAATGTTATACACTCGATTGATGTAACTCGCAGCTGAACAGTCCTGGGCAGTTGCGAGGGTTTCATAATACTCCCAGAAATGGGGGTGTTACAAGGATCATATGCAAACCACCATCCAACTGGAATCCTGACTGCATTTATACTGTTTTGTGAGAGGAAATAGAAATCTTTTCCAGTAACAAAGTTCTTTCAGTGTTCGTGCGAATTGTGTAAAACAGCAAATGAACAACACAATACACCAAGGATTGTATGAGAGAGAAATTCCGCAAAACAATCCGGGAGGATATGACACAGCTCTGAAATTATGGAACTTACTGTCAAGTCCACTTTTGCCTGCTCAGGTCCATACCCATTGGCAAATTGGTAATCTCCATGCAAGTTGTTGGCAACAATTGTCATCTCAAATGTTGCCATATCATCATCCCACCCTGGTTGGGAAGGATAATTTGAAGTAAGATGATTATTGTTTGTGGCCTGAATAATGGAGTATATGTCAACTTTCCTGATGGCGCTGCTGAAGCTTAAGCTGTTTAGTTTCATTTCTATCAGAAGGAATATGATGATAGTGCATAGTTGCTGTCATCTCTCAAGATGATATTAAGAATGTGATGAACCTTAGTTCATCGGGGGGGTCGGTTTGGTGGGATGAGAGTTGACTATAGATTGAAATGATAGAACTTAGAAAAGAGATTAGATTAATTTATCTTCATTGCTTGATTGATAATGGATACTGTTGTGGTTGGTAGTTGGGTACGGGTACAAGGACCAAGGGTAGGGCGCTCGCCCTCATCTAGCCACTGGCAGGGCTCTTCCCTGATATGGTAGAGAGAATATGATGCTTGACTTTAGAAGAGGGGAGAGACTACGAATTTTGTTTATTCATTGCTTGACTTTAGAAGAGGGGAGCCACTAACGACGCTTTTAATCTCTCATGGATTCCATCCATCCATAATGTTTTAATAAACCATTTTGAAAACTAAGTCTAATTCATGAAAAACTTTGCTCAGCTTGCCCATAACTGTGGGCACGGCTATCCAGGATAGATTATATACTCTGCAGAGGTTGTACAACTTTACCCACAAAACATGATCATCTCATATTTCCACGCGATTAACACACGTCCTTAGGTGTGCGGCGAAGAGATTATGACAAGGCCTTTACAATGCAAAGCCTTTAACCTGGCCAAGCCAACACTAAGATTTAACCTCAATAAGGAATCCACCAGACTGGGACCCCCTCTTGAGCCAAGTGAGACTTCTCATGGCCTACGCTACGCTCACTTTCAACATACAGCGAGACTCAGGTTGGGACCTACAAATTAATCAGTCAGGATTATCCCATACCAACCTTGTGGTAGTACAATAGGGCTTTGCAATAGTTGCTCATAGATCGGTCCTTAATTCGACTTAGGCACCAACCACATACCCCTTGTGCCTGGCAATCAACATTGTGTCACCAAACAACAATGCATGCTAGCAAGCACCCACCACCTAACCATTTGCCTAAGTCTAAACCAATTTTTACATTTTGTTTTGAAATAATTTATAGACTTTCTTGACTAACCGAAGTCAGTGCATATTTGAAAAACTTATCATTTTATGTGAAAAAGGTTATCCAAAATAAATTATGCTTAAGCAGGTATAATCATTTGATACAAAATTCTCTAATCCATATTAGTGTACGAACCAGAGTTTTATTCTAGGGTAACAAGGTATCTAGGAATCAATGTCAAAGGAGGTATTAACAAGTAGGCAATAACTAAGTTTAAAACTGAATTGAAATACGTTGAATAAAAATATCCATGCAAAATAATTTAAAACAACATAATTTTACTTGCAAACTGGGATCAACATGGTCAAGTTGTGTTAACTTTCCTTGCTCCACGAATTGATGAGAATTGCCGTCGAATAATTCCTCTGAATCGTCATAGTCTATACGTGAAAATAACACACTAAACTCAAAGAAAATTCAAATAAACTCCAAATATTCAAAAAGAGTCTATAAATGGGTATATTAGGATTTTAGAATAATTTAGAAATTTGAACGGGTCCAATCGAAGCTAGGATGAAGGAGAAAGAGCTTCTAGAAGTTTGAAAAGAGAGAGAAAAAGAATAAATTGGATTTTCTGAAATTATTTTTGTACTGAAAAATTGGATTATGACATCAGCAGGGGAAATGATTTGTGATGGAATTATTTTTCTGCGGAAAAAGGGATTTATGGCATCAGGGTGATGTCAGCAAGATAAATGAATTTTCAGCCGATTTATTTTTGTAAAGGAAAATGATTATATTTGGCTAACAGGTGGGACCGACTTTTGTGGACTGAGTCCATGGACCGAAAGAGTGGCTAACGTGGCACACTTGGCTGGTGTGGCACTCGGTGCTGAGATGGCGTCCACATGGTGCCAGATGGTAGCCATTTTGACACCACGTCGGTTGCCACGTGGGCACGAGCACTGACGTGGCCACGCCGGATGGAGGCAGCACTCGGCTCCCGATGGCGATAGCTTTTCGGTGGCATCTTGCTTGGTGGAAGGGCCGTGGAGCTTTGCACTGGGTCGAGGAAGGTGTAGGTGACGTCGGCGAGGCGCGAGAGTAGCCGGGGCGGTGGCAATTTCTCGCTGGAGGGTGGCCAAGGCTCAAAGAGAGATGGGCGTAGTGCGGGGACCCTGGGCACATGGAGAGGAGAGGAGAGGTTGGGAGGTGGTGGTGCAAGGAGGAGTGGTGCCGAGGGGCGCCTTTTATAGGGGATGAGGAGGCGGCATAGGTGAGTAATCGCTCACCGGATTTAAGATCGGAGTAGCGGTGCGTAAAGGCAAGGAAGTGGAGTTTAAAAGTGGGGGAAATGGCCGAAATGAACTAAGGTGGCTTAGTGGCCAATAATGGCAGTGAAAGCTCGTGCTAATGAAAAGAAACTATCGAAATTATGAGCTTGAGAGGGCGTGGTAATGGTAGCTAGCGCAATGGAGAAGAAGGGGAGGAAGAAGGAAGGTCTGATGGGTGGGCCCCGCAAGTCAGCGAGAGAGGAGGTCAGCGGAAAGTCGGATGAGCGACGCATCATGGGATTTAATCCCGATCGTCGGTTGGAAGGGGATCGGAGGGTGAAGTGGCAACAGATGGATGAGATTAGATCGAGCGATGGTAGATTAAATCTAGATCGTCGGATGAAGAGTGAAGGGGTATGCTGCCACGGATAGCCGAGATTAGATCGAGCAAGGATGGATTGAACCAGGGCTTAACACGTGTCACCCTGAGGAGAGAAAAGATTTAAAATTCATTTTAGATTTTCAGAACATTCAAAAACACTTAGAAAATAGGAAATAAAGTCTAAAAATTGATTTAGACTTAGGAAAAATATTTTCAACTTCAAGTTGGTATTTTAAACTTTACAAAATACTTTTTAGCTTTAAAATTGATTTTTAAATCCAGAAAACACAGAAAATCCAAATAAAAGTCAAATGCTTTAAAATAACTAATTGTAAATAGAATTTTATAGAAATTAAAAATACTATTTATTTAATAATATTTTTTATGTTTTCAATTAAATTATTTGTAAGAAAAGCCTTTTCTAAAAGCTGAAAATAGGCAAATAAAATCTCCAAAATCAAGCAACCAAAGAACACTTGATTTTATTTTAAATTAATTTTTATGTTTTTGCTAAAAATTTTGAAATAAATAGTTGGGCTATTACATTGCTCTAATACCATATTATGAATAGTGCTTGTATTCATCACAAGGCCAATAGCCAATATATATACAAGTAAAGATATGGTATATATGTAGGTAACTCCTTGTATAATAGGAAAAATACATAGGTAATAATACACATCTAACAATCTCAATCCTAACTAATCAAATACTGCCATGCTCAGATACTACAATATGGAGGTTATTGTTCATGCTCATAAATAGTTTCTGTGAAAAGTGATTTCAGCGCATAACGCCTTCTCAACTCTTGGGCGATAGCTCATCCTCGAGCTATAGTGGCGGCCATGGTTGCAGCTCTAGGAGACCCCAATTTAATGAGATTGTGACGTTTACATGTGATCTTGAGGACCGTGGCCTCCATGTACAGGTGCAACAACGTTAATGGCATCTACGATCGCCATGGTAGGCCCGATGGCAACCACTGTAGTGTTGTGGTAGGCTTCTAGCCTTCCATGATGCGGTTGCTATGGCAGGCTTCGACAAGGCCATGGCGGCCTTCAGCAACACCACGATATGACATGGTAGGGTCGCGGTGGGTATCAGTAGTGCTGCAGTAAGCCGCGGTAGGCTTCGGCAGCAACATGGCTGCCCGGCAAGATGTGTCAGGGTTGCGGTAGGTGTCGGTAGAACTGCGACTATCACGACATGTTTCGATGATGAAACAACGGCTGCTAGGAACAGCACCGCTGCTGCCTCTTGTTGCTCCTTCTTATGATTCGTGATCTTCTCCAAGGTGGCATGCATGTTGAGGAAGATGGTCGCCATCTTCTTGTCAATGTTGTTGGTACTAGTGGCCATATTCTTGGCATTAGCCTTTATTGTGGCCAACGAATTGGCAATAGGAATTATGGTGCAGAAATGAAAAGGGATCAATTACTTTGATACCAAATGTGATGAACCTTAGTTTATCGGGTAAACACCACCGGGAGGAAGACTGGGCGGTGTTAGCTTAATGGGATGAGAGATTTGACTATAGATTAGGATGATAGAACTTAGTGAAGAGACTAGATTAATTTATCTTTGTTGCTTGATTGATAATGGATACTGTTGTGGTTGGTAGTTGGGTACAGGTCCAAGGACCAAGGGTAGGGTGCTCGCCCTCATCTAGCCACTAATAGGGCTCTTCCCTCATGTGGTAGAGAGAATCTGATGCTTGACTTTAGAAGAGGGGAGAGACTATGAATTGTGTTTATTCATTGCTTGATTATAATGACCCCTAGGAAACTTATCTCTATATTAAGAAAAATAATCTTAATAATAGAAAACTTATCTCTAATATATGAAATAAATCTAAAACAATAAACCCAAATAATAAGGAAACTAATTATTATATTTCTAATCTGTGATATGCTATCAAACTATCTAAATTTGTAGTGCGCTATAGCACCCCGCATGTACTATTCACACGTTGCTATAGTGCCCCTACGGGTACTATTTGTGAGCAGCTACCGCTTTAGCGATGCTGTTCATGGACATGCTAATATTGGTCCATAACAGATACAAGTTGGCCCTTTTATAAGGAAGCGGCCTCTAATTTAAAGAAACCAATCATATCTCAGTCCTAACTAATCAAATACTACCATGCTCGGATGCTACATTATGAAGGGTACTATTTTTGCTCATAAAATAGTACGCACAAACAGTAATTTCAGCACACGACAAAGAATGTAAGCAATACCTACAAATAGCTCCCATTTAAAAGCTTGATATGAAGCATTGTATTGTTCCTTTCGATGTAAATTATTTCAGAGTCTCTTGGTGAATCTGCAATTGCTGAGATCACATCCCCATTACTTGCTATTAAGAACTGACCTTTGAAGCATTGGAATTGAAATTCACTATATGAAACTCTCTACAGCTGGAAAGAACACCAAGAAGAATGCAATTAGGATCATATTTACATATGATTAACTTTAGTCTTGTCGATGTTCTAATATTGATCTTACGCATGATTTGTTTTGATTTGGAGAAACTCTAGAAGACTTGGCGTATGATCATGTAGAGTAGAGACATGGGAATTTTATACAGTTTTGGGCCTTCTCATGAGAGAATAATAACTGTCAAGACCTGAATATGCAAATCGGACTCTCCTGTGTATTCTGTACTAGTCCAGGATTACGCTAGTGCACACAGTGTAAACATAGATGAGATATCAACCACATCACAACTTACTAAGAAAAGATTCAAATATTACTATTTATCAGAGTTACGACCTTATGGTCAAACTTATAGATAATAGCCGGGAGGGCTTAAGAAACTAGCAGCAGAAAATAAAAATAAGCGTAGTAGCTATTCAACATGCACACATGCAATCGATAGGGGAGCGAAGTCCTAATCTATGAAGTTGTCGAAGAATCCTCCTTCACACACCTCTGGATGGTATGATTCTTCTTTTTCAACTGAGCAAACATAGATATAGCCGTGAGTACATAGAGTACTCAGCAAGTCAATTATAACAAAAATGCAATATAGTATGCAAGGCTTACCAAGTGATGGCTGAGAGGTTATTTTGCAGAAACCAATAAATTGAAATAAATACAATTGATAGATTAAAAGCACATTTTGAAAATGGTTAATAAGTAAATAAACAAAGAAACTGAGAGCAACAACAAGTGAATTGACCATTCACTCTAATGAACCATCTGTGAACTAATCATTCACGTAATGAACCACTAGTGAACTAACCATTCACTTTCCACATTTAACTCAACCAAGTTTTTATGAAATATCTATACCTCGCGTGAAATCACCGAGCATTGTCCATAACTGGGGACACGGCTATTCGAATAGTTTTACACTCTATAGAGGTTGCACAACTTTACCCATAAGAGATAATCAACTTATAATGTCAATGTTTGACACACTTCCAAAGGTGTGTGACTAAGTGATTATCACAAGGCCTTTACAATGCTCAATCTCAACTCAGTTCCACCCCTCCCTTAATCTGGATCCATGGCTACTACCAAACCGCATTCATCCCAATGACGAAACCAAAATTGAAACATTACAAATTATTCAGCCAGGTCCATCCCATACTAGACATGTGGTTGTACGATAAGGCTCAGATAAATGGTGTACAAACTTAAGTCCTTAGACATTACTGATGTGAAACATCCATATCCCTGAAGTGCTAACCACATTTCCCCTTTATTGCACGATAATCCGCCCAAGTGAAAACTATTTTGTATAAACACCACTAATAGCACTACCCATGCCAAGGTGCACAAATTTTATAACTGTGGCTGACCACCATGATTTAATACCTCATTAAGTCAAAATTAATTAATTGATCATATGTGATGATAACCCAATGTACTACAAGCACGGCTAAGCATACTAAACATACAACCCATATGACAAGTAATATTGTATCACTAGATAATTACCCACTCTATGGTGACAACGGATTCATGTCATTCAAACTATCAAGGAGAAATTAATCAAATAGGTCCTTAACTACCATATAAAGATTTTGTGATAAAATAGCAATGCATGATAATTTAAAATAAAATAATATATAATAGATTTAAAAACTAGGTTCAACATAATGAAAGGACATGACTTGTCTTGGTCCTGCTCAATTACCAATTTTTTGATCTTCTATCTTGCTTCTGCTCTTTCGAAGATGTTATCTAACAAGAGAGAAAATGAACAAGGCACAAATAAAATTAAATACTTCAAAACTAGAACCAAAAGATAGAGTTCAATTTTAGATAAATTTAGGGAAAAGAATCGGGTCAATCGGAACTAGGACAGAGAAGAACGAGCTCTCGAATGATTAAATCTAAAGAAAAAGGAAAATATGATTTACTGGAATTATTTTTCTAAAGGAAAATAGGAATTATAACACCATCAGATAATGTGGCAGTTGACTGAGCTCCTAGGGCTGCCATGGCATATCGCGTGGCACGAGATTGGCTCGTGTGCTGATGAGGCGGACACGTGGATGGACACATCACAGACACGTCAGGTTAGGTAGACGTGGCATCCAATGTGGCTTGGTTGATTTAGTTGCTGACTCAGTTGTCCTACAGGTCTATGGAATAGTGCGACTAGTTGTGGGCCCTATGCGTCAGTGGGATGACGCACGGTGGACGGAGTCCATAGAGAATTCAAAGGGTTGCACGCCGCAGGCACGGGGTGATGTAGACGGCGCGTGAATGGAGGCGAAGACGACAGGCGGCTACCGATGGTGAGGCGGACAATGAGAAGCGGCGGCGGACTTGTCGGCACAGACGATGGAGATTCACTGGCAGAAGGCCGAGCAGCGAGGTCGAAGAGAGGATCGATTGCGAAGGTGAAGACGAGGACGATAGTGACCAAAACCAAGGACAACCGTGGTGGCTACGAAGTTGATAGTGGCGCACGGGCAAGAACGGCAATGGCACTCACTGTGAGGGATGCCAAACGCAAGGGGGCGGTGCTATTTATAGCATGGACATCAAGGAGGCAGGGTCGGACATTGCCGAGAGTCCACGTGACAGAGCCGGCACGGATGCCGAGACATCTTCGGCTAGACACGACTCGAGCTCCATCAGAGACGAAGCACAGTGCATGGCACCTTGGATGTGCGATACATGGTAATCGGATGGCTATGGGGTGAGACGGTTAGAGACCGTTGGATGGGCTGGCACGAATGGCTCGACCGCAACATGTGGCGGCCATTCGGCAGACAAAGCAGTGGGCAGATGCCCGACACCTGATGCCACAAGGAAGAGCACGGGCTAGGCCAATGGTGATTTGGGCCAGAGGAGAATTCAAATAAATTCATTTGAGCTCTAGAAAATAGCAAATAAATTTGAATAAAATCTAGAAAATTCATAAAATTTCCTTGTAACACAGTTAACCCAAATAAAATACTTCCAGCAAATGTTAAAGTTTTATTTAGTCATATTAAATGCTTTTAATTAATAAAAATTTAATTTAAGCTTTATTTAATTCCAGAAAAAATCCAAATGGCGAATTTTATTTTAAAAGCTTCAAAATGGCTCCTGTGTATTCTGTACTAGTCCAGTATCACGCTAGTGCACACAGTGTAAATGTAGATGAGATATCAACCACATCACAACTTACTAAGAAAAGACACAAATATTGCTATTTATTAGAGTTATGACCTTATGGTCAAACTTACAGATAATAGCCGAGAGGGCTTAAGAAACTAGTAGCGAAAATAGAAATAAGCGTAGTAGCCATTCGATATGCCCGTAGGCAATCAATTGGAGAGCGAAGTCCTAATCCACAAAGTCGTTGAAGAACCCTCCTTCACACACCTCTGGTTGGTATGGTTCTTCTTTTCAACTGAGGAAAAATGGATATAGTCGTGAGTACATAGAGTACTTAGCAAGTCAATTGTAACAAAAATGCAATATAGTATGCAAGGCTTGCCAAGTGATGGCTAAGAGGTTATTTTGCAGAAAGCAATAATTTGAAGTAAATACAATAGATAGATTAAAAGCGCACTTTGCAAATGTTTAATAAGTAAATAAATAAAGGAATTGAAAGTAACCACAACCATTCACTGTAATGAACCATCCATGTACTAACCATTGATGTAATGAACCATCAGTGAACTAACCATTCACTTCGGACTCTTAACCCAACCAAGTTTTTATGAAATATCTACCCCTTGTGTGAAATCACTGAGCATTGTCTATAACCATGGGACACGGCTATTTGAATAGTTTTACAATCTATAGAGGTTGCACAACTTTACCCATAAGAGATAATCAATTTATAATGTCAATGTTTGACACACTTCCAAAGGTGTGTGACTAAGTGATTATCACAAAGCCTTTATAATGCTCAATCTTAACTCAGTTCTGCCCGCTCCCTTAATGTGTATCCATGGCTACTGCCAAACTACATTCATTCCAATGATGGAACCAAAATTGAAACATCACAAATTATTCAGCCAGTCCATCCCATACTAGACATGTGATTGTATGATAAGGCTCAGATCAATGGCGCACAAAGTTAAGTCCTTAGATATTAACCAGGTGAAA
Organism: Dendrocalamus sinicus; assembly: GCA_036346575.1. Lineage (NCBI taxonomy): Eukaryota > Viridiplantae > Streptophyta > Magnoliopsida > Poales > Poaceae > Dendrocalamus > Dendrocalamus sinicus. The sequence goes on from CM070662.1 coordinate 31,367,414, forward strand.
CATCCACATCCTTGAAGTGCTAACCACACTTTCCCCTTTGCTGCACGATCATCCACCTAAGAGAAAACCATTTTGTATAACTACTACTAATGACACTACCCATGCCAAGGTGCACAAATTTTATAATTGTGGTTGACCACCACGATTTAATACCTCATTAAGTTAAATTTAATTAATTGACCACATGTTATAATAAACAAATGTACTATAAGCATGGCTAAGCACACTAAATGTACAACCCATGTGACAACAAATATTGTATCACTAGATAAATACCTATCCTATAGTAATAATGGAATCATGGTATTCAAATTATCAAGGAGAAATTAGTCAAATCGGTCATTAACTACCAATACAAAGGTTTTATAATAAAATAGCGATGCATGATAATTTAATATAAAATAATACATAATAGATTTAAAAACTAGGTTCAATATGATCAAAGGACATGATTTGCCTTGGCCTAGCTCAGTTACCAATTTCTTGATCTTCTGGTCCTGCTTCTACTCCTTCGAAGTTGTTAACTAATGAGAGAGAAAACGAATGAGGCACAAGTAAAATCAAATAAAATAGCAAGAGTGATCAGAAAGAAGAGCAGCCAGAAGCTACAGGATTTTGTGTGTGGTTGTGGTCAAAACACTATTTTAAAGACTGGTTGAAGGGGTTGGAAGCGAGGGCAATTGAAAACCTCCTAGGTGTCGAACTGCCGGGAGTGGTCCTTACCGACCAAAGTTGTCTTAACCAACCAAAGTGGTCGTAACCCGACTAGAGTGGTTGAAACCAACCAGAGTGGTAAAAAGTGACATCGGTCGAAATCGATTGTGGTCGTGGTTGACAGGGGTCAAAAGGTACTTCTGTGGCACTTCGGAAACAGCGATTGCCGGAGCTCCAAGGCTCGACGGCGGTTGGCGAGGGTGCAAAAGAGAAAGGAGATGTCGGGGAGTTCTTTTATACCTTGTGCGGATATTGAAGGCGGTCAGTGGCATTGAGGAGGTGACAACGGAGTGAGGGCGTCGACGACGAGGGCTCTCCGACGGTGGGCTTGCTCGGTGGAGGGGTGGAGGACGTGTGCACGATGATGAGGACGGTGCAGGTGACATCGGTGAGGCGTGGGGGAGACTAAATCGATGGTGATTTCTTGCCAGTGTTCCACCAGCGAGTGAAGGGAGAAGCGGACAGGCTCGGTGCTTCATGCACTAAGGATTGAGATCGAGGGAGGATTGTGGTACGGAGTGAGGAGGGAATGGAGTGGGAGGCTTTTATAGGAGCTCAGGGTGAGGAGAATGCTAGTAGTTACTCGACGGAGTAAAGGCAGCCATTGGTGGTAGGTTCAATGCAGTGGCAGGGTTTAAACAGAGGAAAATGGACAGGAGAGTGGGGGAATGAAGAGGGGAGTGACTAAGCCTAATAATGGCAACAATTGCCCGAGCCAACGGGTAGAAACAGATGAATTTAAGAGCTTGAGGGGCACATCAATGGTAGCCATGGCAGTCGACGTGGGGAAGAAGAAGGTGGTGGGTCTCGCGTGTCAACGAGTGAGAGAGGTGAGAGGAGGGAAGCGGATAGCTGGATGTTTGCCACATGGCGCAAGGAGGCAATCGGAGCTATCGGCAGAAAAATGAAGGGGTAGGTGGCAACGGACGGCCGAGATTAAATAGACCGAGGTGGATTTGATCTACACTTGACACGTGTCAGCCCAGAGAGAGTTTGGGTTTAAATTTTATTTTATAATTTTTAGAAAATCTAAGAACTTTCAAATACATTTAGAAATTAGCAACTAAAGTCTAAAAAATTCAAAAACATTAAAATAAATTCCTAATATATTCTAGACTTACAAAACATATTTCCAATGTAAATTTGGTCTTTACTTTTTTTACAAAAATACTTTTTTACTTTGAAATTGATTTTTAAAATCCAGTAAAAACACAAAAAAATCCAGATAAAAGCCAAATGCTTTAAAATAATTAATTTGAAATAGAATTTGTATAGAAATTCAAAATACCCTTTTATTTAATAATATTTGTATGCTTTTTTAATTAAATTACTTTTAAGAAAAACCTTTTTAACAGTTGAAAACAGGCAAATAAAATCTCTAAAATTCTGGTAGCCAAATAACACTTGTTTTTATATTAAATTATTTTACTGAAAATTTTGAAATAAACAGCTGGGCTGTTACAATCTAGACAACACTTTCAATTTTATGGCTTGGTGTAATACTTGGAAAGTCGATTTAGATAATCATCATGGCACCTATGCAAAAAATGAATAAATTGCAGTCACTTCAATTCATTCGTACTCTATCTTTTTCCATGCATCTTAATGACTCCATTGTCAAAGGGGGAGAAAGATCGGTAAAAATGCAAAATCTTGTGCAAAATCTTGCATTTTGGGCTTTATGTGTTGCTATGATTTTCTGTTACCTCTTACCATGACTAAGATCAAATCAAGCAATTGCTCTTTTGTATGGACCTAGAGTGAGATTTCCTGACACTTTTGGGTGGATATAAAGTTTTTGTGCAAAACTGCCATTTTTAGTAGCTTCTATCCGTCTCTGTTTCAAATGGTCATTGACCATTTGGAGCTCTCTTTGAAAAATTCTTCTTTTCTAAAACCACCTTCAATTTGCATTTTTAAAGAATTGCCAATGGGTTCATCAAGGGGGAGATTGAAGGACCTTGTGAGAAGATCCATGATACTGTTATGATGAACCCTTGCATGTTTTGAAGTGTGGTCAAGTGATTTTGCAAAGATCGCACTGTGTCTGGATTTTCTTTGGGCAGAAATTACGAATTTTGGATTTTGAATCATGGATTAAGTTAGGATGACTTGAGTCATTAGATTAAGGTTGTATGATGTATGTCTTGGCTAATATAGGTTAAGTTGTGAAGAACTTATGCCTTGAAATGATTTCTTTGTTTTTTGATGTGCAGGGTCGTTTTGAGTCAACTATGGTCAACGAAGATGATTGGGGCTAGGCTCATGGAGGAGTTGAGGCATAGAATAATCAAGGATGCCGAGTGAGACGGTGAGCTCAAGCATGCATGAGAAAGGCGGGAAATATTGAAGGCGAGTTTGAAAGGCGGGATGGTGTCATGTGACTTGCACGGGCCAAGTGATTCATAGTTCAGTGGAACTAGGATGGGAGAGACTTGGCGACGCATGGCGAGCATGGCGATTGCTTGCAGTGGTTGGTGATGACTGGGTCAAGGAATGGCATTTTGGTAGTCTGACCAAAATGCCAGAAATAATCTTGGATCAAACCGCGGCGCATGGGTGATGCGTTACAGAGCTGTTTAGGTCAAGATGGAGCTGGTTTGATCAAGGCGAATCAAGGTTAAGGATTTAGCGGATGCACACTTATACGCTTTAAAAAGCGTGTATAAGTGAACTTGTGAGAATAAAACCCGTGTGTGTGGGGTTAATAGGTTTCTCCCATTTTAATAGTGGATAGGATCCATTAAAAGTGTAGGTGGCTAATTGCCCACCTATAAAAGGGTTAGGATGGAGACATGTGAGGTTAACCATCCAACACCTCTCTCATGTGCTCTCTTATTTAGGTTTAGTGTTTAAGAGTGGAGCTCATGGTGTGCTCTTTCTCCTCTAAGGTGGAGTGGCTGTAAAACTTTCTATCTCAAGTAAGAAATACATCAATCTTTGTGTATATCTAAGGATCCATCTTATTTTGATTGATTTGCTCTTAATTTGGTTGGTTTTGATTTCTCTTCTTCCCTTTTGCTTAATCTTGCTGTGCCAAGGATATGTAAGAGATGGAGACAAGCTCTAGGAATCTATCTCTACCTATATAGGCACTTTGATAGCAAGTTTATCAAGACATACTCGGTTTTGCTTGAGATGGCTTCAAAGTGTGATTTATTGATCCAATGGTTTTTGGCTTGATTTTGTTGGTGTTCTAACTTGCTGTAACATTTGGAAATACATCTAGATCCTTCTTGTCCACCATCCACTCACGAGTAAGTTGTATTAACCGATCTTGGTTTTGACTCATTTTGGTGCAACCTTCCAATAATATGAAAAAGGTCTCAACTTTGGCCACATTAATTTTTGACCACTCTCTGGTCGTCAACCTTACTGGGCATATTTCAACTTGATTTGACCACTACGGTTTCGACCACTCGCTGGTCATCGACATCACTAGTCGTATTTCAACTTAGTTTGACCACGTTGGGTTTTTTTACCACTCACTGATCGTCAACCTCATTGGTCGTATTTCGACTTGATTCGACCATGTCGGTTTTAGACAACACGTTGACCTTTGACCATGTTGGTTTTCAACCACTCTCTGGTTGTTGACAACTCGAGTCGTATTCTGACCACGTTGGCTTTTGACAACGTTGGTTTCGACCATGTTGGTTTTTGACCACATTGGTTTTTAACCACTCTCTAGTCGTTGACCACTCGTGTTTAATTTTGATCATGTTGGTTTCGACCACGTTGGTTCTCAACCATGTTGGTGTTTCAACCACTCTTAGGTCATCGACCACATTGGTTTTTGACTACTAACTGGTCGTCGACCATGTTGGTTTTTGACCACGTGTTGATCATCGATCACGTTGGTTTTTGACCAGTCAGTGGTCTTCGACCACATAGGTTTTTCGATCAGGCTCTAGTCTTCGATCACGTCTATTCTTGACCATTCATTTGTCCTGGACCACACTAATTTATGACCAATCTCTGATCATCATTTTCTCTGTTTATGACCACTCATTGGTCGCTAGAGCAAAGTATAGGTTTACCCCCTCTATTGTTTTCTGGTCCTAAAGTTTTCTAGCAAATATAAGGTCATATTTGCTTTGACTTATCTATAGTACTTAGCTTTCAAACGAAGTATCATTTTAAGATAGGGTCTACTAGTTGATTGTAGTACATATAGTAGTAATTTCATTTATATCAGTCAAAATCGCACATGAGTGTCTCTCTCTATAAGATGTTACTATTCATAAACTAAATCCAAAAGCCATTAGCAAAATTCAATATGAATGCCCACTAAAAAAGTTACGCAATCTGCATAGGCCGCTACAAGCGAGTAGGGGTGGGAAATGAATATGAATTATTCGTATTATCCGGTTACCATATTCAACAGGATACAGATACGGTAGAGATTTTTCCATCCAGTTAACAATTTCTCTCATATTAATATTCTTATTCAAATTCGTATAAAAAAATATAGATACGAATATGGTATGGACTTTTACCATCCGAAATATTATTTTATCCGAACTATTCGTATCCATTTCGTATTTAGCGAAGAATATACATGTTTTATTGCAATATGACTAATTAGTTGAACAAGTTTTTTATTTAATGTGAATTCGTGTTTCTTTATGTGAAATAAATTAATTAGAATGACTAAGTGTGATTGTACGAGGATAAAATATTATTAATATTTTTATATTATATAAGTTATGATGATATCCGTATATGCCCGAATTGAGTAGATATTCGATTTGTATTTGTTACAATATTCGATTCAGTATTCGAGAATATTCAAATATATATTTATATTCACTTTTAAAATATAAATAAAAATACCATTTAATTCGTATTTAATCTGTTTTCACCCTTTATAAGCGAGTAGACCATGGGACAAGCTACATCTGCGTCGCCCATGGCCCTATTCTTTACGGCTTCTAAAAGCGGCTTTTGACTTTTGCTACAGTATCTAACTTTTAAACGGAGTATTTTTTTAAGACAGAGTCTACAAGTTAATTGTAGTACACGTTAAAAGCTCAACATCTGTATCATCCACAATTGCAAACGAGCATCTCGCTCTTCGTAATCTCTGTCGCAAACAGTTAAAATTCAAAAATTTCAATCAAAACCATAAACAACAGCCATATCAAACAGGCCTATAACCAAGCAATTTCCCATGCCCCTAGGCTTGAAAATGACAAATCGTTGCCAGGTCACAGGAATTCGTAGCCTTTTGTTAATCATCTTTATAGTACTTTCCCTGCATCGACGTAGCATTGTCGGTGTAGCCTCCTGCTGCTGCCCTTCTCCAAAGCAGGCATGGCAATCACATGCTAGCACTAGATGTTAAATGTGGCACGAGATACACTAAGAGATCAGCTACCTTTTCAATGTGCGTGTTTACATCGATTTCGATTCCTCGGATTCCCAATCCTTCATGTGTTCTAAGCAGGTTCTATGTTAAACAATGATATAACGAGTAGAGTACGTACAGTAGCGTCAAAAATGGCATTTTCTGTCAGAATATGAAGCAAACGAAACTTGGAAACACGAACTAATTAAAAAATATTAAAGAAAGGAGGACGATGGAGTAAACAAGTGAGGAAGGACAAGCCCTAATCAACATTGGGACTCTCCACTCACTTTTCTCTAGTCATCGCATCATAACTTTCGTAGCTTATTCCATGGCCTCATGACATCAGAAGATTAATAAAGGAACTTCCTTTTCTTACCTTTGTTGAAGAAAGTAAATTCTCTTCAATTTAACTTTGCGATCATTCATGCAAAATTACTAATCCCAAGTGAATTTGAGAAGCCAAATTACCTTGATCTATAAACTAAAAGAGGCCGGAGGGAGTAAATTAAATAAGTAAATTTATGATCTGTTTGGTTTGCGGAATGGGTCAATCCAAAATGACTTGGTCTTTCAATGATCTCATCTTGGATTGGATGGAGAGAGACGATTCATCCGATGAATTTTGCCGGACGACTCTATCTCACAATCTCTATTGTTTCAGCCGTCGAGGTGGACGAGTTGGTCCATAACGGATTGGTAGGGAAAGAAACGGATCAAATATAGATCTTATCACATTCGTATAAATAAATACGAATTCGAATATTTTTAAACATAAATATGAATCAAATATCGTAATGAATACGGATTCGAATCGAATAACTACTTATTTCTATCAGATCTACATATCCTCATAATTTATGTAGTATGAAGATATTAATGATATTTTTATCCTCCTATAGCCACGTTTAATCATTCTAATTCATTTACTTCACCTAAAGAAACACAATTCACATTGAATTAAAAAACTTATCCAAAACTAATTAGTCGTATTGAAATAAAATATGTATATTACTTTGTCGAATACAAATACGAATACGAATAGTCTGGATGAAATAACATTTTGGATACTAGAGTGGATACCATATTTGCAATATATTTTTTATACGAATTCGAATACAAAAATAAATAAGAGAGAAATTATCAATTGGATAAAAAATTTATACCATATACATATTCTAAACAAATAATACTGACGATTTGTACCCGTTTCCCACCCATTCCCATCCGTCCCCCTACGCAAGCCAGACTCAGATTTTGGATCGAATGATGACGTGACCGTCTGATCCGCCAAACCAAACACGCCGTTAGGAGCCAAATCACTCGATCGTTTCACATATGTGTCATTGTCAATCTTAGGCTCTTAGTAATTGGCATGTACATCTATTTCATAATTTTACAGCTACTTTGTTTACGGACCATAAAGCCAGCGTGCTCATTCATCTATGTTTTTTTACTCCTGGTGTTCAGAGATGCATGAGAAGGTTCGAGAATCTGTGGAGACATGCACGTGACCGGAGAGTAGGTATAGATTGAAACAAAACCAAAATTTTAAAATTAATTTGAATTTTTGTTTAGATTTGATTTCTTGTGAATCCTGGTCAAATTCTGCATCGCCCTTCAGCCGTTTTCGCGTGCGCACTGCTCACCGTCTGAAAATATCACCGCTGCCTCTGATATTTTCGTCGCCGCCCTGGCCTCTCTGCTCCTGCATCTTCTCATTGCTTCCCGCTGCTGCCACACCACTGTAATCGGTCAAAGACCGTACCACCTCGCCCTTCCCGCTCTGACACCCTCTTAAATGCTCCCAACCACATGTCAGAGCAGCCGTCGCCGTTCTTGCTTTTTCCACAACAGCCTCTGCTCTCCCCTGTCTCACGGCCGACAACCCCGTGCTGCAAATTCGAGCACCTTGGAACCGACCTCTGCCAGCTCAAGCCATCGTACGCCTTTCTTTCATTATCATAAACCTCATCCCACCACTTCATCGACCTCCCTGCTCTGTCTCGCTCTCATTCTCTCACCACCACTGCCTGACATACCACATCACCTTTTGACTGCCGCAATGCCATGCCCAAGGCAGCTTATACCTCCCCTCTCCTAGCTGCGCTGCGCCTCCCGCAACTTCCTGACCTCTACCACACGCCGCCTTAGCCTTGCCCCTGTGTCGAACCACCATTCTCACCCTAGTTAAACCCCCGGGCACTTCCTGTGGGATGCATCGGCGTCCAAAGTGAGCCACCCACCCTTAATTGCTCTGATGACCAAAGCTCCGTCAGTGATTACCAGAAAACCCAAAGTAAGTTCAAATTTCCATTCTTCCTATTTAGTCCATTCTTTTTCAATTGCTTTGGTCTGCAGCTTCCTCATGCCCATAGTAACCTTGCCGAAGCTTTGCCCTAACCTCTCCGAGCGTGTACTGCCCTGGTGACTAGCGCCACCGCTCAGCCATGGGACCACGCCGTGGACAGCTCAACATAGGCAATCCTGACCCAAGCCGTCGCTTCCCTGAGCTTTATCTAACCCTAGAGATGCCCAAATCCTAACGCTACCATCCCATTAACCTGTCCTTAAGCCCTGTGCCATTCAAATGTCCCAAAGAGAGGAGACCTTGCCGCCGATGAATGCCAAATCCCCAGCTACTACCAAGCCCCAAAATGGAAACCCCCAGACACTAGGATCCCACCCATGGATGCCAATTGTTGTTTCAACCACGGATTCCCCACCATTTGAAATTTCTTTGACAACCCCACCACTTGTGATCTCTCGACCGCTCCACCGCTCGAACTCTCTAACAGCTCCATCGTTTGATCTCTCCGACCACTCCACTACTTGAGTTCTTTGACCACTTTGTAATCAAGAGGAGCTTTGACCGTTCTACTTCGAGTCCTGAGCAACACCACTCGAATGACCCACTTTTACGCCGTCCGATGCTCCACTACTACAGACAGTGTTATCACAGACGGATCAAAACCGTCATCACAGACGGTTTCTGAAGCATCTTTGTTTATGTATTAGTGATAATAGCTGGTTATCACAAACGGCTCCCACACTGTCTGTGATAAATTACAACACAGACGGTTTTTCAAAAAAACCATTTGTGATACTCGACTATCACAGATGGTTTTTTGTATTAACCATCTATGATATGAACCATATCACAGACGGTTTGGAACACCGAACCGTTTATGATAGTTATTTCAATAATGATTTTATTTGCTCTTTTGGCTAGCCTCAGAATATGCTAGCTATGCCCTCTGAAAACAAGTAAGATCACATATATATAGCACAGAACAATCATTATATAAATCACATAAATGAATGAAACAACACAAGCAAATCACATATATAGCATGATAATCATTACACAGATCTCACAAATGAATTAAATTAAATGAATTATTTGATTAAGCATAATTGAGTGATTACAATTGAATTCAATGTAACATCTAATCACCATTGCCGGGGTGGAACTATCCAGTCTTGTTTATGACCTCTGCTAGCAAGAATTGGGAGAGGTTTCTATGAATTTTGATGAGTTTGTCAAGATCAAATGCACATTCATCGAAGTCCACACACTGTCACTAGGAGTAATGTTAAGTCATTAATTAGCATGTGTGTTTATATATATACATATATATAATCAGAAAATAATAATTATTAGAAGGTTGACAAATTTCTAAATCATTCGTCTTAGTGCCCATGATTTTCTTCATATGCCAGCAAACGTAGAATCCACATACGTTGCCCTATAGCTGCTGTGGCATTACAAAAATAGAATTACATACATACGTATTGTCAATTCTAGAGGCATTATAACAAAGTGTGATATAGGATTGTTGTGTTGTAGTGGGTACCGAAAATCACGTCCTGTGTCGTAGCGTGTCATTGGATTCCTTGTGTCTCCCTCCCTAGGCAACATAAGCGATAAACAACCTACATGATTCCAAAAAAAGTTAGCCTCGGCTATTGAAAATGAAGAAAAGATTACAATAGAATTATATATGGAGGAAATGAGTTTACCTATCAATTGCTTCTTGCACACGAGTGAAGTCGCGGTTGCTCCTAAGTAGGGAATCAAAGGTATATTACCTTGCTCCACTTTGGTACGATCACAATCAGAATCTAGTGAGACCTAGTCATATGTGTTGCTATAGTGATTAATCCTAAGTTCATGTTGCGTATGAAGTACAAATGAAATTTGTGTGGCAATTAGTGAAGCACTTACCCTTGGTTGAAGGGTACCATGATATACTCCTTATCATTGCGAGCAATCAATTTGTTCATTATGTAATCTTGAACGAAGGATGCATTTTCGTTAATGGATTGCTCAGAGACCAAGTGTGGGTCGAGAAACCCACCGGTTATCGATGTCGCCGGACTTGTTGGATCATGTATCTATATATAAGCAAAGAGTAATGATATTTATTGGTATGACGTGAATGTAGAACTTTATTGTACAGTATACTTACAGTGTCCAGCATCGTAGAAGTGAGGCGTCGAGTTCGTCAAGGTTGAATAGTAAGAATAGATCTTCGAAGGTCATGACGAAGTAGCTTGAGTCGTGGAGGAAATGCGCCTCTGTGTATCTCATAGTGAATCCATTGTGTCGGTTTGGCTTCATGTTAGACCTCTGCATGTACCAGGTATGCATGTATTGCAAACCAGACCAAGCCGGGGTAATTGTGACTCGGGGACTAACGACACTCCGAGAATAAACTTTCATTGCTCGGGACGTGCCTTAATCTTCTTCGGTTGGGTCTTAGAGCCTCACTTATGATATATTTTCGGGGGCGTCTCCATGGGAGCCGATGCAATAGGCTTCTAAACCAGAGCTGGAGGTGGAGCCACCGAAGCCGATGTGACAGGTCTAGGGTGATGTCTCTCTTGAGCCATTGGAGATCGTGGCACAGACGAGTCGAGGGTGATGTCCCTCTTAGGGCACTCGATGAATGTGTGGACGGCATCCTCTAATGTCGTAATCTCTTCATTTGGGGGCTTCTTAAGAGGGACGGTCCTGAAAACATCATTAATCATGTCCACCTGAACCTTCACGAAACCAGTCTCTACTTGTACACCAGCATCCCTGACAGCCATGGATATGCCATCCTCTGCCCAACGTCAATGAGAATGGAGCCAACAAGCCTGACTCTGAGGATACAAATCATAGGCTCATATATAACGATACAAGATGAGTTAAGGCATCCACCAGAGAGATATATCTATGTAGCATTCTAAAGAGGTACATTACCTAGATGTTGTCACTAGGTAAGTGGGCGTCGCTATGTTCAGTAATTGGCGTGGACACGCAGCTACTCCGACGTTGAGGGGGACTGGGTACCGCATTAACGGGGGTGAGCTGCGATTGGTTGTGGACTTGTCTTAGTTCTTCCCTCAATGAATCTATCTCTCCTTGAAGTGAGGTAGTCTACTCTTGAAGTGAGCAGATAGCTATTCCTCAAGTTGTGCATGAAGCTCCTATTTTATTTGTTCATTACGATAGTCTTTGGATCTCTTTCCTACTCCTATATGTCTTGGAGTCATTTGGGAATCTGTGCCTTCAAGATACGTAAACCCCAGGCCTCGCGTGCGACCTGGGTGCTCCTTGTTTCCCAGAGCCTATGATAGTATATCTCTCTATGTATTCTTGAAAGGAGCCTCAGGAAGATTCGGTAGTCAATGATTGCTGCAAGAGGCAATCATGTTGTTTTCGAACCCATGAAGTTCAAGAGGTATTAACAACTATGTAGTTTAACATATCTTACCAGGTGTTGGGATACTTCCTCGTCTGTGGGGTTTTTGAAAGAGACACCGAAGACGTGGTTGATGACCTCACTCTTAACCAGTTTCAGGCGTGCTCATTTGCGATCCCGGTAAATGGTGGGGAGGCTTCGATCGGATTACAACCTCGTCCTATATCCTCCAATATGGGATTTTACCCGCGTATCCAGTGGTGCTGAGTCTGTGAGGATGAGTGTTTTGTGACTGGAGAGCCTTGTGCGCCGTACTTTGTTGTTCAAATTTGGTCATTGTCTCCGTCTGCGCAAGGCCTCCCATTTTCTGGTGACACGAAAGGATACCTCGTGAAGGGCGTGAGATCCTTGGCCACGTATTGCTTGACAAGAGTGCTCTTGAAGTTCTTCCATGCTTTTCCCATTGCGAGGAGCGCCTGCTGTTGCATGAGTCCCTGTACTTCTGCTGCGATCTCAAACGAATTTGTTATTTCCTCCCACAATCGATTTTTCTGATCCTTTGCCAAATCTTTCTAGCTTGCTATGGTGATGGAGACCCGTTGCATTCTAATTATCCTGCAGGTAGTCTGAAATGCTACCACTGTTTCCTTCGGTTGCAGATGGACCCCAGCCGGAGAGACCACCGTGATGGTCATTTGGCCCTCTAGCCTTTTTGATACTCCTCGGCCACGCTTAGTTATCCCGATCTTGGGAGCATAGGACCCAGATGACGACGATGATGACTGTGTGGATGTTGTCTCTCTTGTAAGAAAAAACTAATTGTAGTGAGCTATGGGCGTAAACAAGGTTTTATGAATCAAATTCACACACTAGTGTCTCAAGTTCATTGAACCTGACACACTGGAATGTGTAACTTGCTTCATGCCCTTTGAAGGTCTATGTGGCATATATTATTGTTATAAGTTCCCTTTGAAACAATAACATGCCATTCCAAATAGATCTTGTACCTAAGAAGTGAAGCATATATCATAAAATATTAAAGGTCATAAAACAAATTAGTATTATCATAGATGGTTTGTTCCGATAAAGCGCTGTGATAGTTCGCTTAGCCACAAAAAAATCATGCTGGCCATGCAATATGAAAAATGCAAGCATAATCATAAATATAACTATTTCTTAGTTACTGAATCAATTACAATTATAATGGAATATAGTTCCACAATTACATGCCGAGTTTCCTAATTATGATTACATTGCAACAATTTTCAAATAGGTGCCAGCTGTGTGGTATCATTTATTACACTTGGCCGTAAGTGATAGTTTAAGCATAGATGGTTCCGTATAAACCGTCTGTGATGTAGCCGTCTAGTATAGCCTCTTTTGTAGTAGTGCTCTTAAGTCACTCGAATGTCGTTCGATTTTTAAACTGCTCGAACGCCATCTGGTCTTTTAAACCGCTCGAACGCCATCAGATCTTTTAAGTCACTCAAACGCCGCCCGATCTTTTAAGCCGCTTGGACGCAACCTAATCCCCGCAGCCACTCGTATGTCGTCTGATCTCCGTAAGCAACTCATACACTGTCCCATCTCCATCAACTTTGCACTTGAAATCAAACCTCGACTGCCCACCCAACTTCGTAGTCGTGCCCAAAACTACTGAGTACGACTACTTAGGAGTCATTACGACCACGCTGTGGTTTACAACCGCGTTGTGGTTTATGACCACACTAAATGCTCGGTCTCAGTAGTCGTAACTCGATTATGGCCATGTCTTCTGGATCCACAAACACCTCCGCTCGTGAGCAAGATTTGTGCCAATAGAAACCACTCGAGTACTCAAAACTTTATCCAAGTATGCAGCAATAACCCGATAAGGACCAAACCCTCTGTGAATAGTAAAATCCGCGAGGAACAATGCCAAGCCTTTTACTGTTTATAAAACCCCAAAATGCATATATACATCTATTTTGATCGTTTTGAACCCATCTATCCATTCCTCACCCGTTTTCCCATACCAAACTTCTATAATCCCCAAACCTATTTTATTTGGTTTTTCTTGATTTTATTTCTTGATTTTATTTCTTTTTATTCCTAGCTCAATCCTTCGAGCACGAACTTGATTTTTTGTTTTGCTTTGCGCTAGCACATGATATCGTAGACTAGTCGGCCCAGAAAGGAGAAGCTCAAGTTCAAGCTCAAGAATTAGAAGAATACATATCAGTAGAATACATTGGTCCGCAAGGCAAGTCATATATTTTTGATCATATTGAATCTACATTCCTTTAATTATTTATTTACGAGTATTTTCATTATGTTATTTACATATTGATATTTCATGTACAACAAATGTTTAGAATGATATGATATTAGTTATGCCCTATCACCTGAAAAAGTGCAGTTTAATTTGATGGCCATATTCACCTTGACAAACCCTAGTAATAATAAATTACTATAAAATATACTATGGTAGTTTAGAAAATTCAACTGCTTTACACTAGTAGTGATGGTGCCACAGAGCACTGGGGTTATTTATTTGTGAATGGTCACCTAGTTGATGAAAAGTAAGAACTAGAGTCTTATGTTAAGTAAAGAACATAGCAATCGCTCAACCACAAGCGTTGACTTGTCAAACCTGGTTTAATAGCTGCTCAAAGCAATTGAATATCTATTATAAGGATCTAATATACTGTTCCAGAAAAGGAAACAACATGTGTAAGAATGTGGTGTGGAAACGGTAAAACCATACTTTCACAACGGTAGGCACCGCCCTGTCAGGCCGCCGTATTCTATGATAGGGGGTACTTAGTCTATCAGTTAGAGACTATATAAAGAGATGAGCAGTGAAACGACCTTATTTTCTTAACTCACTCGTGAGGGTTAAGAAATCTTGTGGATAAAATTGGACAACTCTGCAGAGTTATAATATGTGGTATTCGCATACGCCGTGCTTCCGGTAAATGAAGACGTGTTTAATGGGTGATTCCAACAACGAGGCATAAGTAGATTTGGAAATGATTTGGAAATATTGCAGTTTGGTAATTAAGATGTTGAAACCCCAAATTCTTTAAGAATTATATGATTTGTTATCTTGTTTTAAATTCAAGAATGTGTACAAATAAAACTGCATCCACATAAAATGTTAAAACCCATATGTCCCTATTTCTTGGAAATCCTGACATATAATTTAATATCATTTTCTATATGACTTGTTGAATATGATTGGTTGTACTCAGTCTTACTTTATTTTCCACCAACACAGAGATCAGAAGGGGAAAGGATGTTACAAGTATTAGGGTTACGACCGCACTCAAGCGTTCCTATGGAAATTTTTCTACGGATTTTCTAATTGTAAGTTAAGTTTTGGGTTTAGACACCCTTAAAGCTATTAAAATTGACCGTTAGGTCTTATTTTAGTCAAATTAACCTTTTTTGAAATGTTTGTAAGTAGGTATGATATTTCTTTTATCTGCAACTGAACTTCTAATTTGTTATGAGACGTATGGTGGCCCTGTTCCTACAAACTGGATCGTTACAGAGATCTCTACACATACGTGCTACGGCAAATGCACAGTTGTCGTACCAGCTCCATGAACAGCAGACCATATCATACGTAAAACGGCAAGCTCCCGTATGCTTGACAACGTAGTACTGGCTCTAGCATGCAGCTTGACTGGCTCACGTATACTCAATCACATGGCTCTCGTGACCGGCAAATAATTCACGTACAATGCATAGGGATGTTCTGCATATGATGCATGCGAATTCCCACTAGCTAGCATCGGAGTGCGGCTAAGCTGACGCTGTAGCTGTACTGGACGTGCTGGCGACAAATGCAGCAGCCAGAGCCAGCAGGTGATCCATGGTGATAAGATGTGCTCGAAAAGTTACCGCACGGCAACATTCTGTTACCATTTTACTTCGTGGATATATGCATCGGAGCAGCTAGCCAGCTAGCTCCTTTGGTTGGCGAGATTGGAATGGGTGCTTATGTCATGTACGCATGCATGACAGGTCGTATATTTTCTAGGGAATTTTGGGTACGTTTGGTTCTGTGTAGTACAGTAATAATCAGAAGTAATCCCGTATGCATGTAATGCTATTGCTAGTCTCTTCTCGAGCGCGAGACTCCGGCCGGCTGACATGTGCGCAGTCCCACGCTCCATCACCGCAGCACTCAAGTATGTAGTCCAGGAGCACATAATTTCAGCAAAACCATCAGTGGTCTTAAGGTTGTATGTGATCAAAAAGACTGTCGTGGTCGAATACGGCAGTGGTCGAGCAAAGTAGTGGTCGAACAAGTAGTGGTCGAATATGGGTGTGGTTGAAAGCGGCGGTGGTCGAAAGCGGTTACGGTCGAAAGTGGAGGTGGTCAAAAGCGATAGCGGTTGAAAGCCGAGGTGGCCGAGGGAGGCAGTGGTCGAAGGCAATTGTGGTCGAACAGCCGTGGTCGGAGCGGCTGCAATCATGCACGACCGTGGTCGTGAGCCACGAGGAGAGAGTGGCGGCAGTGCTTTGGCTCCGGCGGTCGAGGAGTTCGACGGTGCCTGAGCTTGGCGAAGTAGTCGACGGTGATTCCCCAGGTGTGGTGAAGCTCGCACCGTCGTCAGCAAAGCCGAAGACGACCCCGAGCAGCGGTGATTGCTCACCGAATTGATGCCGGGGCTCGGGAAGAACGATGCGGGGGTATCATGCATTCCTGGACTGTATGACTCGGGTGCCACGGTGCTAGGGTACGGGACTGTGCACACGTTGATCGGGCGGAGTCCTACGCTTAGAGAGGAGGCCAACAATAACATTACACATAATCAGAGGCTACTTCTGATATTAGGATCAAAAATGCCCAAACATCTTTTCTGGGCGTGTTGTTTTTAGAAACACTCTAGTGTTGCATTTTCCCAATGGCTTTGCATGCCGTCGCGTCGTCTCTGCCATGCCACGCCGTTCCATCTGACCAAATCATGGCCTAAGGGCATCCGGAGTGTATGAAAATAGGGGGTCATAAGCCACCTTAAGGTCGACCTTATACATTACAGGCTTGACCTTAAGCAGACGATAAGTAAAAAAGGCTTAAGCCGGTCCTCAAGCTAAAGATCTGGCCACAAGCATTAAAATATAATTTTCTTTTAATCCTGTTGTTCTCTCTCCCTCCATCAGCCAATTACCAACTACCATAAGCATTAAAATACAATTTTTTTACTGCCGAGTGGGACTCTTGTTACAGCTGAGCAGTGGCCTTAAATATAACGAGTCGACTTTAACAATTAGGTGAGGCCCACCTTAAGACCCATTGCAATATATACACTCCCGATGCCCTAATCACACCAAAAACCGCGTACTCCTTTCCAAGCCCTTCGATGGATCCCTGTTTGGAGTATAAATTACTCGTCGCCTCCAAAAGGCTCCTTGCCTTCTCCCGCCTTGCTCCATGTTACATGTTTGCCTTCTCGCTTCCTTCCCCTCCCTTCACGTGTCACACCACTCGCTCCAACCTGGCGACACAAGTAATCACAACAATCACGAGGCCCTAGGGACTAAGAATACCTCATCGATCGATCTGGTCACGGAGGAGAGTTAGCTATAGCTAGTCTCTTTCGTATGTGTCTTCCTTTCTTGGGGGTTTCTTGATCAAGGCATGGCATTGGAGGCCGTGGTGTTCTCGGAAGGATTCTTTGGGTGTCACGCCATGCCGGCGGAAGGAGGAGCTTGGAGCTGGAGTAGCCATGGGTACGGTGGCATGGAGGGGATGATGGAGTTGGACGCCTACTGGGTCGACGCGGGTGCAAGCTCCTCCGTGATGACCCAAGGGCTTGAGGAGCCGGACGGCGGTTCCTCCGTGGCTGTGCTGCCGCCGGTGCACGGCGGCGGCTGTGGAAACGCCGACGGTGCTGTCGTTGCAGAGGAGGGCGCTGCGGCGGCGACGCCGGCTGCGGGGAGGAGGAAGCGGCGCAGGGCGAGGAGCGTGAAGAACAGGGAGGACGTGGAGAACCAGCGGATGACCCACATCACCGTCGAGCGCAACCGCCGCAAGCAGATGAACGAGTACCTCGCCGTGCTCCGGTCCCTCATGCCGGCCTCCTACGTGCAAAGGGTACGCCTAGCTTGCTAGGGCTTAAGTAATGCACGGCTCAGCTCTTGATCCACATAGTTAATCTTCTTATTTACTAGGAGGTAGAGTTCTTCTACTGTAAAGATTTAGGTGCAATTTGCTACATGATTGATTAGGTTTTTTTGTATACTTTTCTTTCGGAAATAAAAGCACAACATATAAAACTGAAAGAGCCTAACTCGTGAGTCATGACAAAGATGAGTTGTGTATGTGGATAGGGCGACCAGGCGTCCATAATTGGCGGTGCAGTCAACTACGTCAAGGAGCTGGAGCAGCTGCTCCAATCCCTGGAGGCGCAGAGACACGCCCGCCAGGAATGCCGCCTCGCCGCCGGCGACGCCTCCGCCGCGGTGCCCTTCGCGGGATTCTTCACCTTCCCCCAGTACTCGATGAGAGCCGGCCGGTCCCCAACTACCGCAAACACGGCCTCTGCGGTCGACGACGGCAATGACGTCGGAGGCAACACGGACGCCGACGCCGACGCTTCGGGCTCGAAGCAGTCCGCCGTGGCGGACATCGAGGTGACCATGGTGGAGAGCCACGCCAACCTGAAGGTTCTGTCGCGGCGGCGGCCGAGGCAACTGCTGAGGATGGTGGGCGGGCTGCAGGGCCACCGGCTCGCCGTGCTGCACCTCAACGTGACCAGCGCCGGCCACATGGCCCTCTACTCTCTCAGCCTCAAGGTACATACGCATTCCCCAGCCTGCGTCTTTCCACATACTACTCCCGTTCTTATTCGAGACCATTCGCTTGGCAACGCCCCGGCGAAACAAATTAAGCAGTAGCTAGCCTCGTTTTCCGTGCACTAATTGTCCGGGACGACTCCTCCAAACTCCCCCGTCTGCGTGTGTTTTAATTGAAGTTGCATTAACTGGCATGCAGTTTTACCGAGAATACGGAGTAGAAAGAACAAGTATTTTTCATGACCAAATTAATGCGTGGATCTATATGAACAGCTCTGTCCGGTTGATGGTTGCTGCAGGTGGAAGACGACAGCCAGGTCTCGTCGGTGGACGACATTGCGACGGCGGTCCACCGCATCGTCGAGACGATCGAGCAAGAGGAGCAGCAGCAGGGCTGTAGCTAGCTTAACTAGATCGGAAAAAAATAGTGGTGCCATTGCATAAGCCTGTAACGAGCAACTACTTACTACTCACTTCAGGAGTTCTAGGCAGCTAGCTTGCTCTATGTACCTCTCTGTACTCTAGCGTTCTGCATGCGCATCTATATATACGTAGGATAATGCTATGGGACATATCGTCAAAAGCATGAGACGCTTTCGTTCAACTGCTGCTCGTATTCACACTCTCCTCCTTCATCCACTTCACTGGCCAGTTTTCACTATCATTCTGACCTTCTCCAAATCCATCACTTGCTTCCTTGCCAGATCTCATCTTCATCCCTGGACATCCATGCTGCCAACTACAGTGAGTTTTTTTTTTTAGAATATGGAATATCAATATTCCAGCCTTGATCATTCTGCGCGAATGACTACAGCCAACAGAACCAACCAAAACACAAACCAATCCAAGACCAACAGAGATACAACACCATCAACACAAACACTCTAACCAAAAGAACTCAAGCCAAAGGGACTTAAGCCTGCAATCTAGCACAAAAGTTCCATCCAAACTTGCTGAAAATCTCTAACACCACTTTCTCTAGCCTTGTGCAGCCTTCTAAGAGCGCGCTTCTCTCTTCCTCTTTAGATAGTTGCGACCAACACCGAATCCAGTAAGTCCCCCTGAAAATGACCTGCACAATGGAATTAGAATTGGTCCCTTTGAAAACGGCGTCATTTCTATTCAACCATAAGACCCAACAAAAAGCTGCTATCCCAACCAGGATCTGATTTCTAAGCTTTAAAGAAAAATTTCTAAGCCAAGAATCAAACAACATCCCAATACTCGCAGGTGGTTGAATTCCAAAACTGATGACTATCACGTTCCAAAAGGCCCGCGCCACATGGCAATCGAAAAAAAGATGTTGAATGCTCTCATTAGAAGAACAAAAACAACACCTAAGACTTCCTTGCCAACGTCTTTTTGCAAGATTATCCTTCGTTAGAATAACCCCCTTTTTTAAGAACCAAAGGAAAACTTTGATCTTTAGAGGTATCTTTGCTTTCCAAAATAAATTGTTTTCTGGAAGACTTTCTCTTTCCATGAGATCCCTGTAGAGGGACTGGACAGAAAAAGATCCACTCCTACTCAAACTCCAAATCAAAGCATCTTTTTGTTCATTCAGGGAAACATTTAGTAACATACTCACCAATTTAAACCACGAAGTCCTTTTCTCACCTACTAAAGCTCTCCTAAAAGAAATCTTTAGCGGTGTAGTACTCAAAACCTGAGCTACTGTCGCATTCTTTTTCCTGACAATTCTATACAAATCCGGAAATTTTGACATTAGAGTTTCCTTCGCAATCCAAATGTCCTCCCAAAACCTCGTTTGTTGCCCATTATTAGCCTTAAAACTGCTTCTTGCTAAAAAGAGATCTTTGACCTCCATAAGACCACTCCAAAAGTGTGAGTCCCCTGGTTGTTTAACTACCTGAGACAAAGTCTTACCTTTCACATACTTTCTCTTAATCAAGGACTGCCATAAGCCCTCCTCATTCAACAACTTAAACAACCACTTACTTAACAGGCAACAATTCTGTTTTTCCAAGTTTACAACCCCCAAACCCCCCCACATCTTTTGGTTGACTAAGAATACCCCATCTGGCAAATCTATATTTCTTCTTATTTCCATCGTTTTGCCAAAAAAATCTGGATCTGTAATGATCCAGTTTCTTAAGGACCCCCTTAGGGATCTTGAAGAAAGACATCATAAACATTGGAAGGCTCGACAAAACCGAATTGATTAACACAAGTCTACCACCCACCGATAATAACTTGCCTTTCCAACTACCAAGCCTTTTCTGAAACCTTTCCTCGACTTCCCTCCAGTCCTTGTTCGAAATTTTACGGTGATGCATAGGAAGACCTAAGTACCTAAATGGTAACGATTCCTCCTTGCAACCAAAAAGGTCAACAAATTCAGCGCTTCTGCCCTTAGCTTCCCCAAAACAAAAAACCTCACTCTTATGGAAATTTATTTTGAGACCCGACAGCTCCTCAAAGGTACTTAATACCAACTTCAGGTTCTTTGCCTCCTCGAAGTCATTCTCCATAAAAAGAATTGTATCATCTGCATATTGAAGAATCGACAAACCGCCATCCACTAAATGGGGGACCAGGCCCCTGAATCGCCAATTATCTTTGGCCCTATCTAAAAGGATCGCCAACATATCAGCTACCAAGTTATATAAAACTGGCGAGAGAGGGTCCCCTTGTCTCAAACCTTTTCTCGACTGAAAGAACTGTCCTATATTATCATTCACTTTAACTCCCACACTACCTCCACTCACTACCGACTCGATCTAATTGCACCAATTCGCTGAGAAGCCTTTTAGTCTCAGGACTTGCTGCAAAAACTGCCAACTCACCTTGTCGTAGGCTTTCTCAAAATCTAGTTTGAGGATTACCCCGCTCAATTTCTTCTTGTTTAGCTCATGGAGCGTTTCATGCAAAACAACTGCACCCTCCAAAATATTTCTTCCCGGAATAAACGCCGTTTGGGAAGGTCTAATCACCTTACTGGCGACCCCCGAGATCCTATTAGCCAAAACTTTTGTGAAAATCTTAAAGCTGACATTCAGCATACAAATTGGTCTATATTGCTGAATTTTTTTTGACTTCTCTTTGTTTTGGGAGGAGAGCTATTATTCCAAAATTCAAGCTAAAAAGAGATAGCTTATTCATGTGGAAATCTTTAAACATAGCTAGTAAGTCCTCTTTAATTAGACTCCAAAACACTTGATAAAACTCGACCGGGAATCCATCAGGACCCGGAGCTGTATTGCGCTTCATCTGAAAAATGGCTTTACAACTAACAGCTCTACCGACTCCATTGTCACACAGTCTGCTCTCTCTCTCTCTCTCTCTCAGGAGCTATAGCTCTAGTGGAGCTTGTCGCCAAGAGCTCCGATTGCATCGTCTTTGTATCTAGCTAGATTTGATCAATACGCCTTCTCCGTCGGCGAGATTCATTTGAACTGTCTCTACATCCAAAGAACCTGAACTCTGTGCCCCTTGCTCCTACCTCGATTTGCTCCGCTACGCTCCGGCTTTGATGACGTACGAGTTGATGACCCTCCACACCTGGGCACCAAGCCACCACTACCACCATCCCTAGGGATATGTTGCAATAGATTCGTTACATTGTTGCACCAATGTGTTTCAAATGTGGCAATAGCTTCTCGCAATTGTTGCGACCTTTGTTCCTATAGTTGCTCAATCGTTGCCACAAGAAAAAATTCGTTGTAGCTATTTTCTCCGATTGTTTTATTTTGTATTATGTGTTTTAGCACAATGATCGATAGTTTGTTGCAAGATCATTCTTTTTTCCTATATTGCACTTTAGCTGAGATTTTATTCAAATTTTTCTTCAAACTGCCGATTTGTTAGGCCTCTTGTTTAGATTTGTTGCAGATGTTGTTGCGAAACGTTGCACCTGAGCATCTTATGGTTTTTTTTTCTATCGAACTAGCGGGCGCTAGTCTCTCCGATATATATGTATCTCTACGTGTAGCATACGTGCATGGCCAGGTGGGATGTTTCGATCGGTGACCCACGCGAACGTCCGAGTCCTTTCGGGCTTCGCACAATCGTACGTACGTAGACACGATGTTCACTGTGGGCACCAGCGTGTTTCGACCCTTAGATCCGTAGCACGACTGACAAGCACACAGTTGCAGAATTTTCAAGGCCCTGTTGCCCGCGTGAAGCATCGTTCACTATCAAACGAGGAAAAAGATTTCAAGGTTTTGCCCCGCCCTGCCTGTGGCCATCCACACCCACTCAATGGCAAGTTCGGTGGATTCGGCGGCCGGCCGGCCACATGGTCATGGTGTACTGCCACCCCGACTGCGCTGCGCACACGTCTACCCGATGGTATGTTTCACGGAATTGACGGCCCACTGCACAGTTCCCAAGCATGTAATATAGTACAACCTGTATCGGAATCAGAATGGTTTGCCAGATTGTAGTATTCTACAGCACTGGCCGCAATCTTGACAACCTTGACAATCTTGACATTTTAAGAGATCTATAGATGATGGCAAAATTTTTGCTTAGGATTGTTGAAAGGGAACGAGCTGTTAACCAGGGTTGGGTCTTCTTCAGCTAGGAGGGGTTGACGAGCCATTTTTTCTCTGAAAGAACAGGAGGAGCATGCATGGGTGGGCGAGAGCGAAAGATGCTACTGAACGCTGGAGCGAGGTGATGGGCGAGAGCTGGAAATGACAGGAAAAGACGTGATGTTCGTGTCGTCCCATTGACCCTTGGGAAAAGAGGACAAAGCACCTTTTGCCCTTTTCTGTCTAGGCACCATACTAATCCCAACCCCTCAATAGCCGGGGGTTCCTCGCCGCGCGCGGTGTCCACGTCGCCCCCAAGGCTCGGCCGGCTGGCGCGTGTCGGAGGAAATTCGCGTACGGCCGGCCGAGTGACTTTCCCTGGGTTTTTAGAAAATTACGTATAGGTCCTCTGTTATCGCAAAAAGGTCCTTACATTTTTTTGAATAAGCCCCTGCATATTTTTTTTACTGGATTGCGACCCGAGGTTTCCCGTAATTACGAACAGGCCCTTACTTCTTCCAAAAAGGCCCTCGGTTTTTTTCGAAAAAAACCCTCTGGTCTCCTTTTATTGCGAAAAGGCCCATAATTTTTTGCGAAAAACCCCTTCACTTTCTTTTTCCTGCGAATTTTTCCCTCTTTTACTTCGGTCCACACGGTGGCTGGCGTGGCGTTGCGCCACGCCTATGTGGCTAGTTATATTAAATCTAGGGGATTTTCGTCCTCCCAACGCGTCACCTCACCTGAAATACAAAAAAACCATTCACTTTTTCGTAATTATAACAGGTCCTCAGTTTTCACATGCATATCCTTATTTTTTTACGTGTAGGTCCTTATTTTCCCAAAAACAGCCTTCTAGCCCGTCCACATCATCCGATTTGCAAACGAGCCCTCCGAGTTGGCCGAAATCGTTCCAACGCCCTTCGTTAGCTGCTGTCTGTTTGATCGCTCTCCACTGGCAAGATTTGTCGCCTCAGCGCCCAGTTCCGTGTGTTCTCACAAATCTTCGTGTTGCTTTCCTCGTGGCACGTCGCTTTCCTGGTGGCACACCACCGCTAGCTTCTCCGCAGCACCCGTCGTCTCACTCCCTGCCCCAGATGTACTCCTCCCGCTCTCCATCGGTGTCGCCTACTCTGCCTCCGTCAGTCGAGCTGCCCCATTCCTCCTCCGCATGCCTTCCGGTCGAATAGATCCATCCTTCCATCCACGTGTCCCAGTCCCTCCCCCCAAATATACTCCTCTCGCTCTCCATCGGTGTCGCTTCCTCCACCTCTGACGGTCGAGCTCCTTCCCCTTCCTCCTCAGCGTGCCTTTTGGTTTTCGTTAGTGGTTCTCGATAAGACTTTACCCGCCTCAGGCAGTCGAACTCCTCTCCGTTCCTTCTCTATGTGCCTTCTGGTTTCTGTTGGACATTCTCGAGAAGACCTATACAGGTTCACGGATGATTTTTGAGCCATCGAGCTCCTCCCCCTTCCTCCTCCGTATGCCTTTCGATTTCCATTGGAGGTATACTGTCAGATTACTGCTTGATAATTCATTGCATGTGAACATTTATACCGAAAGTTAGAGGTTGCTATTCACTGTATATGCAAGCTTGTAATAGTGGAAACATAATTTAGAGCTCAAATCTTGATCACTAGTTATCAGATCATTAGTGAAGGGTTTCAACATTAGCATGAGAAGGCCAAGATCAAAAACCATGAGCAACTCTGTTCTGAGAGCAATTTTCAAGCAATTATTATGCATTATGCTAGTGTTAATTGCTTCCCTGTTTATGGAAATGTATGTTATGTTCTTTTCAGCAGTATTTTGGTTATATGCATTGGATATATGCACGTGTATGAATGACATGATATAATTACATGATTATATGCAATTTATGTCATTTATATTTTGCTGGAAATGTTATGAATTTATGTTTTATTTAGTTGGAGTTAAATCTGTATTTATGCTCATACCGCCTTATTTACGAAAAATTATTCATCATTTCTAAATTCATGACATATCCACATGGTCTAACAGTCCCCTTGGGTCGTCTGGATTGCATAGTGAACCCTACAGTATGTTCGAGAGCATAGTATCGTATGTATAAGAGAATTTTACATGTATACTCTTATTTTGTGTAATTGTTAAGGAGCGGGATGGGCATTTGACATCCCGTCCCCACTCATATATAAAGAGGCACAAGAGAGCAAGGGGTGAGGGCGCTCATTTTTACTCTCTAGCTCTCTTAAGTGGCTTGGTATTCTTTAGCTCGTCTACTCCTATGTCTCTAAAGGAGAAAGGAGACACTTATTTTTACTCGCTAGCTCTCTCTCAAGTAGCTTGGTATTTTCTAGCTCCATGTACTCTTATGTCTCTAACGGAGGAGCTAGATGGGAACTCACCTAGCTTGGTCGAGTGTTCGGCATCGACCTTCGTCTAGCTCGGCGCATGCGTCAATTGGCTCCAGCGTCGAGAGGCTGCGCGTTTGGCTTCACCCCATCGCTGGCCGTGTCTGTCTCTGCGTAGACTGGCTCCACATAGACCTTCACTTGGCGCGTACGTCGATTGGCTCCAGCGTCGAGAAGCTGCATGTTTGGCTTTGCTCCGTCAAGATGCGCCTGATCGACACCTTCGTCTGGCTTCGCGTCGACTGGCTCCATCGACATCTTCATCCCGGAGGCTCCGTGAGCCCAGAGCGCCAGGCTCCACATCGAACTTCGTCTGGCTCGGCGTGTTTGGCTCTACGTCGACTGGCTCCACCTAGACCTTCGCCCGACGCGTGCGTCGATTGGCTCCAACGTTGAGAGGCTGCGCGATTGGCTTCGCTCCATCAAGATGCGTCTGATCAGCACCTTCGTCTGGCTCGGCACGTCTGGCTTCCGTCGACTGGCTTCGGCGTCGAGCAACCAAAGGCTATGCGTTTGGCTTCGCCCCATCACCGGCACGTCTGCTGGTTTCACGTCAACTAGCTATTGTTGGCCTAGAATAAAAAAACTATCACACACACTGGATACAAAGAACACAAAGAAAAACACACGCACTATGCGCAGACTACATCTTTTCTTCTTGTTATTCACTGCTCCAAAACAACATTACAATCTAGACCATATATATAGACTACTCAGCTGACAGCGGCATCCTTGCATGCACGATCGGCGGCCACACCTTATTTCCTCACGACTCGGCCCACTACTCAACTGATGCACGCAACTAACCGGCAGCTAACTCAACCAACAAACTGGGAGATCAACTAACTCCTACATGCATGCTATTGACTTGTTCTCATGCACTACTAGCAGCCTCTATGCATACTCACTGTCGTTCACACCATTCTGGCTTGTACACAGCATGGGAGCTTCCCATATGCAACTACATGCAAGACTAATTAATCTCTACTCACTAATGCAACAAACTAATGCACCATGTCAAGATTAATTTCTAACATTCTCCCCCTTAATCTTGACTTGCTAAACTTCACAAAACGAAGTCCGATCTCCTGACGTATCTCCAAAGAGTTTTTGCCTTCTTCTTAATGATCATGCCGCCGGTGACACAACTTGCTAGCGTCCTTTGCTTCTAACTCAGCTCTGATTGCCTTTTCGCCAGTAACTCAACTAGACGGCGATGGAGACTCTCACTAGAGCTTACACACATGAAAACTTGGAACACACCTACAAGAACTCATGGGCACATACATGCATCATGCATTGAACCTCACCTACATGCATGACCATGACACAAATATATGCACGTATGTAACACACCTCCTACGTGCACAAAAGAAATAAATGACACATGCAACACTCCTACTGTGCCATCTCCGTTTGTCAGCCTCATGCCGACTCTCCTCATGGTAGCATCGCACCGCTGTCATCGCCCTTCGCCGCACCCGAGGCGTAGCGCAGCAGCTGTCGTTGCCTGACCGAGCCATGCGCTATCCGACCGCACCGCATGGCTTCTCCTCGCACCTTGCTCTGATACCAAATGTTGACCCAGAATAAAAAACTATCACACACACACACACTGGATACAAAGAACACAAAGAAAAACACACGCACTATGCGCAGACTACATCTTTTCTTCTTGTTATTCACTGCTCCAAAACAACATTACAATCTAGACCACATATATAGACTACTCAGCTGACCACGGCATCCTTGCATGCACGATCGGCGGCCACACCATATTTCCTCACGACTCGGCCCACTACTCAACTGATGCATGCAACTAACCGGCAGCTAACTCAACCAACAAACTGGGAGATCAACTAACACCTACATGCATGCTATTGACTTGTTCTCATGCACTACAGTAGCCTCTACGCATACTCACTGTTGTTCACACCATTCTGGCTTGTACACAGCATGGGAGCTTCCCATATGCAACTACATGCAAGACTAATTAATCTCTACTCACTAATGCAACAAACTAATGCACCATGTCAAGATTAATTTCTAACAGCATTAGGTATAGTCCTAGATTAATTGTAAGAAAAAACATAACTTATAAATATGAAGGAGATCTCACATATAGAATTAGTCTTTTAGGTAAGAAGACCGAATACCACTCATAAATTTGTTACTATAGGGTTTATATACGGTAACCCATGAACTTAGTTGTATTCAGCCCGTTTGAACCTTAGACCCAGGAAGTAAACCTGGTTAGATACATAACTTATAGATTTGAGAGAGACATTACTCATAGAAGTAGTCTTTTAAGGAGGGAAGACCCAATACTACTTATAAGTCCTTTGCTATAGGACTTGCATGCGGCAGCATGGGTTTAATTTAAATATGAGAGAGATCTCATTCATATGACTAGTTTTTTAGGGAGAGAAGACCTAATACTTCTTATAAATCTTTTGTTATAGAATTTATATGTGGCAGCTAGTGGATTTAATTATGTTCAGTCCTTTTAAACATAAAACCTAAAAAAGTAAACTTGATTGTCAGCCGCCCTTGCGAATCTCTCTGATTTTCTAGCTCTAGCTGCAAATGGATGGATTGGGATTTGATGAACACAAGATGAAACAATGGATGTTTGGTGCTGCGTGAACTGCACAGATTTTCTGATCCTTTTACTCAACTATTTATGGAGATTACAATTTAGAAACTGAAGAAACGGAAAGACATAGAAACTGAAAACAGCAGAAAATAGAAACTGAAAACTACAAACACTTAGAAACTGAAAACTGCAAACACTTAGAAACTGAAAACAGTGAAGTGACATAATGTGTATCCTCCATGCGCGCCATAACTGAGGACAGCTAACCATGGAAAATTTATTCAGGCGCAGGATTACTTCGTCCAATCCAACAAATCTCCCCCTAATCCTGACGCCTTGTGCCAGTTCATGTCGCGCTGCACCTCAGCTAAACTACTTGGTTCCTCGGCAGCGAGAAAGTAGAGGTCATCCGATTCAAGCTCCACTGGCTCAGAGGTGGCGTTAATGTTGGCGATGCTGCGGTAACGCCGTGGAGCGCCGAAATCGTCATCGATGTTCGGGTCCGCCGTGGGGGGCGACACGAATTCCACATGTGGACTCGGCGGCTCGGAGGGAGATGCCACTGATTCCGACGGCAACGCACCAGAAGGCGGTGCGCTTGGTGAAGTAGTGTTGGCGTCGACGGGCTGCACCTCATAATGGACCGTGAATGAATCAATCGATGCGCCCGTGCCTGACTCATGCTCCCCCTATTCCACTTCCTCATTTCATCGAACACCACGTCACGTGTGACCCACACGCGCTTGGCGGTGGGGTCGTAGACGCGGTAGGCCTTGCTGCCAAGCTCGTAGCCGAGGAATACCATGGCCTTGCTACGATCCTCCAACTTCTTCATGTGCGGCTTCACCACCTTCACGTGCGCCACGCACCCGAACGTGTGGAGATGATCCACGGCAGGTGTTCGACCCTGCCACGCCTCATATGGAGTCTTGTCGGGGACACTCTTCGTGGGCAATCGGTTGAGGATGTAGACCGCCGTCGTCACTGCTTCCCCCCAGAACTTGCCGGGCATGTCCTTCGCCTTCATCATGCACCGCGCCATGGCCACCACCGTTGGGTTGCGGCGTTCCACGACGTCGTTCTGTTGTGGTGATCAGTAGGGCGCAGTGAGGTGCCACCCAATCCCCTGCTCGGCGCGGTAGAGGCCGAACTCCACGGAGGTGAATTCACCGCCGCGGTCAGTCCTCAGCACGTGTAGTTTGCAGCCGGTCTCCAGCTCTACACAAGACTTGAAGCGCTTGATGGTTGCAGGAGCATCACTTTTTGCCGCCAGCAGAAAGAGCCACATGTAGCGGGTTAGATCATCGATCAACAATAGGAAGTACCTCTTGCCGCCATGGGTTGCCAGCGTGATGGGCCCGCATATATCGTTGTGGACAAGATCAAGGCGCTCCGACGCGCGGTACGCCGCCGTCACGGGGAATGGCGTTCACTTCTGCTTGCCGATCAGGCAGCCGTCGCAAACCTGATTTATGCGCTCAAGCTCCGGTAGGCCTCGCGCCGAGCGAGCATGCGAAGCGAATCGAAGTTGAGGTGGCCGAAACGCGCATGCCATGTCCAGACCTCCTCCTTGCCCCTCGCCGCGAGGCAAATGGGCTGTGCAATGTCGACGTTGAGCACATAGAGACGTCCGACGGTCCGCCGAACCCAGCACAGCAGCCGGCGTTGGGGGTCGCGCAGTGTGAGGACGCCATTCTCGATCTCCGTCTTGCAGCGAGATTCGTCCAGTTGGCCGAGGCTGACGATTTTGCTGCGGAGGCGCGGGATGTAGTAGACGCCGATGAGCGCGCAGTGATCACCGTTCTTGCAGGCGAAGAGCACAGTGCCGCACCCCTCGATGCGGACTCGCAATGCGTCGCCGAACTTGACAAAGCCGCGCACGCTGGTGTCGAGCTCGGAGAATGCATTCCGTGCGCTCATCATATGATTCGATGCGCCGATGTCCAAGATTCGTTCTGGATCGACTGGTTCTCCCTCGTTGCGGAGAGTGACAAGGGCGCGCTCCTCGTTTAAAACGAGTTCGGCGCCTACTAGTTCGATGTTGATGGCAGGAGAGAGATCACAGACCTGAGCCATTAACAACGTGGGCTCGTCTTCACCCTCAGCCTGCTCTGGTTCGGCTTGGAGAAGATTCGCCTGAGCTAACCTCTCACGATCCCGCTTCGCCTTTCAGCAGTCCTTGGCCCGGTGGCTGAGTTTGCCGCAATAACGACATTTGTCCTTGGAGATGTCATGGCACGCGGCCTGGGATGGCCCAGACTTTGGTTCCCCGTCTGCCCCGTCACGCCCGCGGCTGCGCCGGCCGCACTGGCGTGAGCGCGACGTGTTCCCGTTGTTCGCAGTGGTGCGAGAGGCGGACATGCCGATCTCCTTGGTGTTGTACGACGATCATTCCTTCTCCGTGAGTAGAACCTGGTCTCCTTTCTCATCGTCCGACTCTCCACGGTCCTCGACAGCATGGAGCCGGCCGGTGAGGTCCTCGATGGACAGAGTGTTGAGGTCAACCAAGGTTTCAAATGACAAGGTGATTTGGCGATACCTGCGAAGAACAACACGCAGTAGCTTGCGAACCACCTTCTCCTCCGACAACTCCTCCCCAAGGAGGCGAAGGTCGCTGACAACACCTTGGAGCCGGAGACTGAAGTCCTCCATGTGCTCGCCATTTTTGAATCGCATCGACTCAAATGTCTGGCGTAGCTTATGCGCCTTGGATTCACGCACGCGATCCGCCCCAACCCTCATCGCCTTGAGGGTGTCCCAGGCTTCTTTGGCGTTGTCCTTCTCGGCGAGCGACCGGAGCATTTCCGGTGACACCGCGCGCAGAATCGCCGAAAGGGCCTGGCGATCTTCCTGGTATGGCACATCATCGGTGTCGACAACATCCCACAGGCCTTGAGCCTGCAGGTTAACTCGCATCAACACCGCCCAATCTTAATAATTTGAGCATGTGAGCGTGGGGTAGGAGATGGAGCCACTACTCTCCTTCACAACCCGCTGGACAACGAGTTCACGCTGGCCGCCATCACGTCGTTGCGGGCGGCGCGTCGGTGGGGACGGCGAGCGTCCACGGCCGTGTCGTTGCGGTGTACGGAGTGGTCTACGGCAAAGGCGGGGGCCGACATGTTGCTCTGATACCAATTGTCAGCCGCCCTTGCGAATCTCTCGGATTTTCTAGCTCTAGCTGCAAATGGATGGATTGGGATTTGATGAATACAAGATGAAACAATGGATGTTTGGTGCTGCGTGAACTGCACAGCTTTTCTGATCCTTTTAGTCAACTATTTATGGAGATTACAATTTAGAAATTGAAGAAACGGAAAGACATAGAAACTGAAAACTGCAGAACACTGCAAACACTTAGAAACTGAAAACAGTGAAGTGACATAATGTCTATCCTCCATGCACGCCATAACTGAGGACAGCTAACCATGGAAAATTTATTCAGGCGCAAGATTACTTCATCCAATCCAACATTGACTTGATCTAGATATACGATCAGAGTCCTATCTAGCACTATGTGGCTCAGCACGGCATCGAGACGAACGCGCACGGGGAGTAGCTTGGCCAAGTTCATCGCCGGGGAGCAGCTCGATCAGATCCATCGCGTTCGCTACGGGGCTTCATCGAGCTATGGCGCAGGCTTCACACCGCGGAATCCGTCGTGCTCGCCACGTCGCACGCCGGGTTAAAGCGTCTTCGTGGAGCTACACGCATTTGGCTTCGCACCGTGGGATCCGTGGTGCTCCATCGCACATACGACTTCGCCACGTCGGGTTTCGAGCGTCTACATCTGGCTTAAGC
Source organism: Dendrocalamus sinicus (assembly GCA_036346575.1). Lineage (NCBI taxonomy): Eukaryota > Viridiplantae > Streptophyta > Magnoliopsida > Poales > Poaceae > Dendrocalamus > Dendrocalamus sinicus. Next base: position 31,399,246 of record CM070662.1, read on the forward strand.
GCCTGGCTTCGCTGTGTTTGGGGGCTCCGTGCTCCGTTCAGCGCGCTTGGCTCGCAGCGTCGGGGGCTCTGTGCATCTAGCGTCGCACGCCGCGCGTCTGGCTCTCCGTCGCCACACTGTCGCATCGCATGCATTCTTCCGGAGTCGACTGGCTTTGCTGTACAGCGCCGACCGGCTCCGTCCGTCCGTCGTCGACAGCGCGTCCCGCGGCCCCGTTTGTCCAGCAACGACTGGCTCCGCCATGCCTCGTCGGGCCCGGCATTGACTGGCTCGGTCGCGCCGCGGCGTCGACTGGCTCCATCGCGTCCAGCATCCATTGTGCTTCATCGCGTATGGCTCCGCAGCTCGGCTCCTCAAGAGGCTTCATCGCGCGCAGAGGTCGTGAGCTGGCTGAGGCTTCGCTATGAGGGCTCGGCTTCTCGCTGAGGGCCACTCGCGCGGAGGGCGAGGCTTCGATGCAGAGCGGAAGCTCACACACCTCGTGCGAAGGCCAACGGGAGCAGAGCCCTACCTCGCAACGGAGGATCTAGGGATGAGCAGCCCACATTCGCGCGAGGGCCCTAACGGGCGCGGAGCCTCGCCAAGAAATCCCAAGCTGGCGAGGCCCACTTCTCAAAGGAATCTGGATGCAGGCCCGTCTCAACACACATTTTGGGCTTACTAGAAGAGGTAAGCTATCAGTTCGGCTTCGGCAAAAATCATTTACTCATGCTGATCAAAGGTTCAGTTGCGTACAATTTGATGGGTAAGCCCACACCTATGGCATTTATAAGCCCACTATAATGGGATAAAAGACCGTTGGGGGATCTAGAGACCCAGCGTAACTCCTGCGGGAGTATAAGCAAATCGTGTGAAGGCCCCAGAGCAACAGCGTACTCTAGGAGTCTAAAATAACGTGCGGATGCCCCAGAGCCCCGGCGTATTCTACAGAATATAAAATAAGCTCACACCGGTGGCGTTCATAAGCACACCACCATGACATAAAAGACCGTTGGAGGCCCCAGAGCCCCGACGTAACTCAGGAGTATAAACAAACCGCATGGAGGACCCAGAGCCTAGGCATACTCTATGCAGTCTAAGATAACACGAGGAGGCCTTAGAGCTCTGGCGTACTCCACAAAGTATAAAATAAGCCTACACCGGTGGCATTTATAAGCTCACCACCGAGCCATAAAAGACCGCCGAAGGACCCAGAGCCCTGGCATAACTCCTACGGGAGTATAAACAAACAGCAGGGGGCCACAAGCCCTTAGGGTACTCCATGGATTATAGATCCTCAGTGGGCGCAAAGTGTATGTCGAAGCCAGTGGCCCTGGCACGGCTTAGCTCACCACCCAGAGACAGTGCTTTTCTACATAGTGAGCATATGGTGCTTCAACGCATGTTCCACCACTCTACTAGGGAGTCTGCTGATTAAGTGACTTATCCGGTGAGGACTTTGCCCGCTTAGATGGCTCTACCACTTCAATGATGTCCTTGGCGAGGACTCCACCTACTTCGCTGGCTCTGTCATCGGTAGGTGCAAAGCGTGCATCGACACTAGTGGCCCCTGCACGGCTTAGCTCACTGCCTTGAGGTAGCGCTTTTAGCACGGTGAGCATATGGCACTTCGGTGCGTGTCCCACCAGGGAGTCTATTGCTTCGATGACATCCTTAGTGAGGCCTTTGCCTGCTTCGATGACTCTACCACTTCGGTGACATCCCAGGTGAGGACTTTGCTCGCTTCGATGGCTCCACTACTTCAGTGACGTCCCTAGTGAGGACTTGTCTCGCTTCGATGGCTCCACCCTTCAGTGACGCCCTCAATAAGGACGTCATCCGCTTCAACAGCTCTGCCACTTTAGCTATGTCCCCGTTGAGGACTCCACTTGCTTTCACTGGCTTTGTCCTTGGCAAGCGCAAAGCGTACACTGACACTAGTGGCCCCTACACAGCTTAGTTCATTGCCTAGAGATAGTACTTCCGCATGGTGAGCATATGGCGCTTTGGCACGTGTCCCACCAAGAAGTCTACCACTTCGGTGACGTCCCTAGTGAGAACTTCGCCTGCTTCGACGGCTCTACTGCTTCAGTAATGTCCCTGATGAGGACTCCACCCGTTTTGCTAGCCCCAATCTTGGTGGGGTGCAAAGCGTGCTTTGAAGGCAGTGGCACCCACACGGCTCAGCTTACTGCCTAGAGGAAGCACTTTGGCAGGGAGTCCACCTCTTCGGTGATGTCCCCAGTAAGGATTTTGTCCACTTTGATGTCTTTGCTACTTGCCCTCCACGGGAGCTATTTTTAGAGGTAGGGGAATGGTGGTCCAGCCTCTTTGTCTTCATGTGCGTTAGCGCCCCCTTTGGGCAATGCCTCTTACTCTCCACGGGCGTTGTTCTTAGAGGTGGGGGAATGGCAGTCTGGCCTCCCTATCTCTGCATGCATTAGCGCCCCCCCTCAAGAAAAGCCGCTTGCCCTCCGCAGGCACTATTCTTGCAGGTAAGGGAACAACGGGCTAGCCTCTCTGTCTTCATGTGCGTTAGTGTCTCCCTCGGGCAATGCCATCGGAAGTCGTCCGTGGTTGAAAGCCATCATGGTTGAAATCCATCCGAAGTCGTCTGTGGTCAAAATCCATCATGGTCAAAAGCCATCAAAAGTCGTCTGTGGTCAAAATCCACCATGGTCTAAATCCATCAAAAGTCATCGAAATTTATCGGATGTCAAAAGCCAATATGGTCGAAAGCCATCGTGGTCAAAAGCCATCAAGGTCGAGCACCATCATGGTTGAAAGTCGGGAGCTATCAACCATCACTCGTGGTCATAGGTCAACAGCCATTGATCATCGTTCGTAGTCATAGGTCAAAAGCCATCGACCATCGCTTGTAGTCGTAGGTCGTAAGCCATTGACCATTGCTCAACCGATACTGTAGCAATGCTGGTTAGTGTAGCACGCCTCACCGAGTACCATGGGTGATCGGTGGACATATGGGTTCTTCAATAGTCAAAGATGTATGAGTACAATGAGTGGTCAGAGGCGCTCAAGTACCAAAGGCGGTCAACGCCGCTCGAGTATGATGAGTGGTCGGAGTCATCCGGGTACGAAAGGGGGTCAAAGATTCACGAGTATGGTAAGCATTTGTTAGTGACCGAGTATTAAAGTTAGTTGAGGATGTCTGGGTACGACAAGCAATCGGTGGCATTTGAACTTGACTAGCGATCAGAGGCGTCCGTCTTCAACAAGTAGTCAGAGGCATCCATCTTCGACAAGCGGCCAAAGGCACTCAACTTTGACAAACAGTCGGAAGCGTCTGTCTTTGAGAAGTGGTCAGATGTACTTGACTTCAACAAGGGGTCGGAGGTGTCTGTCTTCGAGAAGCGGTCAGAGGTACTCGACTTCGACAAGTAGTCAGAGGTGTCCGTCTTAGATAAGCGGCCAGAGGAACTCAACTTCGACAAATGGTTGGAGGCATCTGTCTTCGAGAAGTGGTCAGAGGTACTTGACTTCAACAAGGGGTTGGAGGCATCCAACTTTGACAAGTGGTCAGAGACACTCAACTTTGACAAGGGGTCAGAGGCGTCAAACTTTGACAAGTAGTCGAAGTCACTCAACTTTGACAAGGGTTCGGAGGCATTCAACTTTGAAAAAGGGTCGGAGGCACCCAACTTCGACAAGGGGATGGAGGCGTCCAACTTTGACAAGTGGTTGGAGTCACTCAACTTTGACAATGGGTCGGAGGCGTCCAAGTTTGACAAGTGGTCGGAGGCACTTGACTTTGACAAGGGCTCAGAGGCGTCCATTTTTGACAAGCGGGCAAAGGCATCTATCTTTGATAAGCGGTCAAGGCATCTGTCTTCAACAAGCGGTCAGAGGCTTCTGTCTTTGACAAGCTATCGATGGTGCTCATGTATAGTGAACGGTCAAAAACCATCAGGTATTAAGGACTGTTTGAGTACAATGAACAACCAACGACGTCCGAGCATGAAAGGTGACTAAAGATGTCCGAGCATAGCTAGTAATCATAAGTGACCAGGTACCAAAGGTGCTTGGCGCCGCCCGAGCATGACAGGGGAACATCAAGATCGCAAGGGCAAAGCATCCTTGCTAGATTGGAGCGGTGGTCAACGACGTCGTATCTCTTGGGAATTGAGGGAGTCCATGCTAGTAGTGCCATCAACCTCGCCTTGTGAAGCTATCATTAGCTTAGAGATGCAAACGGGACCACTTTGGTACAAGGTAGATCATCGCAGCTGCACGACTTGGCCAGGGTGCGCACCACATGTAAGAGTTAAGGAACTTCATGCTTTAAGCTGAGAGAGTTGAAGAACAGTCGGCATCTTAGCAATCTCGACGTCATGCATTTGGCGATCTTCTCCACAGCCATCATTCATTGTATGAAAGCTAGTTAGATGTGAAAGAAAGAGAAAAGGGGAGGTTCTTTACCATCTAGCACATAGCACACCATGGCCTTGGCTTGTGCAGATTGCTTCCTTAGGTTCCTCTGCCTTCTCCTCCTTTTGTTGTGTGTATCTTTTCTGTGTATGCCTTTTGCGTGTATGTATGTTGATAGGGTGTCTCCTTCTTTGTCTCTATTCGGCCTTCTTCTCCATGAGTTTGACCATTGGCATATGTTGGTGTGCACGTTCCTCACTGTCCCCCCTTCCCATCTGCAAGGTCTCTCCTTTTATAGGCATGAGCAAGGGCCACGGGCAACTTACGTGGCTTTCACATGGTGCGAATCAATCCTTGATTTTTGGGATCGAGATCTTGATCCGATTGCTAATTCTTTCCTTCTAAACCTATGCTTTCCATACCAAAAAAAGATATATTGAGAAATACTTTCATAAAATGGAGGTACGATGTAATTATCTTCTCGTTGCAAATATGGTTCACTCAGAAATAATCTTTTCTTTCCTTCTTAGTGCATAAGCTACCATTGATTGGTTGTGCGCGGTGCTACGCACGTATCAACTGTTGGAATTGATCTTGTTGTTGATAGTTCTCATGCGTATAGTCATGCATCGAGTACTTAGTGTATCCGAGTACCGTGCAGGAGCCGAAGACCTTGGAGTCAATGAGGAGTTGGAGACTCCAGCGACTCAATCACAATCATGAGTCAAGCGTAGTGAACCGGTCGTAGCTACAATTAACCGGTTATAGCACCGTGGTCGAAAACCCATGATCATAGCGACGTGGCTGACACAGTGTGGTCAGAGCAACGTAGTCGGAACCTCGTGGCCGACACAACGTGGTCAAGAATATCGCGGTCGACACAATGTGGTCGACCTAACATGGTCGAAGACCCATGAACTCAGGAGCTGATCTTGACGCATACGCTTAGTGATCGGTTAGCGGCGCATAGCCACACAAGGCGCGACACATTGACCACTTTGTGGTTTTGTTTCACTTTTCGTCTCATGACTCGATTATACCAAAGCTCTCTTACCAAACATATATCTCTTTATTTGCCTTGATTTGACATATTTGCATAAAAACTCATCAAACACGTATAAGTAAATTTACCTATACCTCATTAGGTAATTGTTAAGGGACAGGATGGGCATTTGCCATCCTGTCCATACTCATATATAAAGAGCCTAAGATGATAAGGTGGGGGAGGAGATCTCTCATTTTTACTCGCTGGCTCTCGCTAAAGTGGCTACATCCACTCCTATGTCTCTAAAGGAGAAATGGTAAGCTGTAACCATGGTTTGGCTCGGCCACAACAACTATACTCGCACTCTTGCAGAGATGGCTTCTGTGTTCTACTGGAAATTAAAGTACCTAGATACGGAAAGTGAAATCTCCAGCCCATTATATCTACGCACCATATCTCTGCCGTCCATATCTCTGAGATTCGTGCTATGTGTTGTATTCCATTTGTGTATGAGCTTGACTTAATATTGTATTTGTTTTGTAGTTAGAGGATGATTGGACATGCATTCTGACATAGGTATTTCCACATGTTTGAATTTCAAAATTTGAACGCTGGTACACAACTACTATACACACAAATGCATAAGACTTCTCCATAGGAAAAAAAATTCTTTCACAAACCAAATATACGGTACATGCGCCGTGCACCAGCGGCAGACTACTCCGGTGGGTAGTGGTGAGGATTAGTACTCCAGCGCCGGAGTACTTCGGTGGTTACTGTGCTACGGAGGCGGTCACGCCCGACATCGACGAAGAGGTGCACTACGGCGGCTGGTGGTGACGACGAAACACCGGTGGTCAAGTACAACACAGTGTAGTACTTCGGCCTCGAGAACTCTGGCGTATGATTTTCATGTATTTGATCCAAATATTGTTGTGATATATAGGTAACAAATCATATGTGTAGATTTTTATGTATCAAATCTATATATATTATTTCTATGTATCTAATCTTTAAAAAGATATGGATAACCAAATTTTAAAAGTTTTACTGCATGTATTCTGAAACCACATGATTTTGCGACCGAAGAAAGTAAGTACGGGGCTCCTACACATACGTCTGATCTGTAACAAAAAAGTGCCATAGAGTAAAAAAAAATTACGTAGATTTCACAGCAAACTAGCTTACTAGCAACTAATTATGGCGTTGATATACATATACGTAGCTGCTCTATGAGGAAGAAGTATATATATCTTAGAATCTGTGTTATTTTCTTCGTGATGCGTGGATCTGATAAGTTGATTGGCGTTGACATTAAGGTTTTTTTTTGGAGAAGTAATGAATGCAAGCCCAAGTTCAGCTGTTCAGGGTTGGGATGTCGTGCCTGAAAAATATGCAGTAGCACGACTTGGCAAAGCATTTGGCTCTACGCTGTCGAGCCACTTTCCTTGATGTGCAGCTTCTATGTGGAACGTAGGATTTTTGTAGGAATTTTATAGGATTGGAATCCTATAAAATCTTTCCTATTAAGCGCTTTGGATTGTAGGATTAGCTTTCAAAATTTCTATATGAGTCCGTTCTTTCTTTCATTTTTTTGAGGATTCCAAACATTAGCTCAAACTTGGTCTCTTTGATTCGCATGATTCTAAAAACACATGAACAGCAAAAACTCAAAAATATGATATGAATGTATTTTCAAATAAGATGTTTCGAAAACATAGAAATTTTATAGGATTGAGTGTGTGGAACACAGAAAGTGGAAGATTTAGGATTCACTCCGAGCCTACTTGTCAGCCTACCAACGAACCTATCACCAAAAAATGAGGATGGAGTACATATTTTGATTCCTTTGAAATTCCTATTATTTCATAAGAATGTTACAATAAACTTAAGGTGGTGATCGGTTTGGCTGAAAGCCTCATGGCTTATGGCTGAAAACACTGTAGTTGATGAAAAAAGCACTGTAGCTAACAAAGGCTTATTTACCATAATTAAATTTAAAAAAATTTAAAAATAGAAAAAACATATTAGCCCATCACACGTATAATGTAAACAAATACGAGGAAAAAAGAACCGGTAAAAAAACTCAAAAAAAGCCAAAAGTTCAGAAAAAGACGAAATTTATGAATAGTGCAAAAATAAACTGAAGCCAGAAGCTGAAGCCATATTGATCAAGGCCTAAGAAATTCTTTCGACCGATTCCTCTGAATCAAACGCAGCTACCGTGCAAAATCCTATAGGAATATGATTCATATGTTTTTCCTTTGAAATTCCTTTGGATCAAATAGGCCCTTTCATGCCTATTCTTTTTTAGCTACAGCTTATGGCTTTTGGCTGCGGCTTTTGGCTTTTAGCTGTTTATGTGAGAGATTACAAAGTAACTGAAACTCACGTACGACTTTGGCCAATATAAATGAAGTCGGTACAGTATGTACTATAATTAACTACTCCATCTTGAAAAGACATTTCGTTTAAAAGCTAGTTACTGTAAAAAAGCCAAAAGCTGAAAAAGAACATATCCTTAATTTCCTTTGAGAAGTCAAAGCCTACATATCTCTTTTATCTCTCCTCTCTCTCTCTCTAGCTAAGAAGCATCTGTTAGAAATATGTGCACTTTTGTGATTATTATAATTCCTAAAACAGTAATTGAATTAGCAGCATATATACTAGACATATTTGTGACTATGAATAGTAACATGATCATATACTCAAATATATCTATCTCATATATGAGTAAAGTACACCATAGTTCCCTAAACTTGTCAGTGGGGTTCACATGGGTCCGTAATATATGAAACTGTCCAATCCGGTTCCTAAACTTATTTAAGTGGGTCATCGGAGGTCCAAAAGAGGCTAGGCTGGTCTTGACCGCTGACGTGGATAGTTGACTGTGACGTGGACTCGCCAGCATGGAATATGCTTATACATAAATAGCCCACGTCTCTCTCCTCTGACATCACATCCCCCACTCATCTCCTCTCCCTCTCCAGTCGCCGGCGATGGACCGGCTGCCATCCATCAAACCCCACCCACCACCTCCTCCGCCCCCCGCCTCCCTCTTGCCGCACGACTGGGAGCAGCTCCTCGACAACTTCTCCTCTCCCTGTAGCCACCAATGGCTCCACCACCCCTTCCTCGACCTTGTCGTCTCCTCCCTCCCCCGCCGTGACCTCCCCTCCCACCTCAGACCCCTCCTCCTCTCCTTCATCGACGACCATCTCCTCCCGCCCTCCCTGCAACACCTCCCTCTCCTCAACTCCCTCCTATCCTTCCCCTCCGACCACCCGCTCTGCGACCACCTCCTCACCGTCACCTTCGCCTTCACCTCTGCCCTCTCCACGCCCATCTCCATGTCCAGCGAGGTCGGCAAGTCAATTATGTCATCGGTGTTGCTTGGCGTGTCAGTCGGGTGGTCCTTGCCAATAGGCAGGTCAGTGTGGCTGTCGATGAGCATCGATGGCGAAGGCAGGTGCGGGTCCTTATTTTGCTAGTGCCCTGACCTCCGCCCGCTATCGTTGGCGAGGATGAGCCTTGCCATCTTTGGATAGATGAAGGTGATGAAGCCGAACGTGATGAAGGTAGATCTGGCGTGCGCCAGGGTTGGTGATGAGGTTGCCGCGGTCCATCTAATGCGAGCGCACGGAGTACCTGTGCAGGAGCAGGAAGTTGAGGGCTTTGGGAGTCGCTCTACTGCTACTACTGCTAGAGCAGGAAGTTGAGGGCTTTGGGGATGGTGAGAAGGGGAAGGCAGACGCCATGAGCTGCTAGCAGTCCTGCTTGGTGGCATCATTAGGTGACAGGCCGTGCAGGAAGCAGCAGTAGAAGCCGTTTTTGCAGTAGCCACGCGTGAAGTAGAGGCACAGTTTACACCTACCCGCGGTGGCGGCATCAGCGTCAGTGAGCGAGAAGCTCCGGCGGTGGGCGCCGCTCATCGGGGACTAGCAGCCGTAGTCCTAAGGGAAGGAGGCTTGGTCCACTTGGTCTCTTGGAGGCAGGCCCCAAGAGGCAGAGGCAGGCGGAGGAGAGGGGGCCTTGTCGGTGAGGTCGGTGTGCTCCTTAGCAAGGACGGAGTAAAGAAGGTGCTCGTGGCTGAATGTGAGGCAGATCATGTCCTTGTCACTACTATCCTGGATGAGGAGCATGCCCATGATCTTGGAGGCGAGGTCGGGGTTGAGCGCCTACAGGTGAGCGAACACCACCTTGGTGGCTCATAAGTGTCCATGGCCTCGTCGTCCGCAAGCAGCGCTTCTAATCAGTTGCTTGGAGGAGGGAGGGGAGGGGAGGAGAGGGGGAAAACCACCGAAGAGGAGCAAGAGAGGGGAGGGCACACCGAAGAGTGAATTAATAATAACTCGTGTTCTCCACATCATGGTCAACTGTCCACGCTAGTGGTCAAGGCTAGCCCAGTCTCTTTTGGATCTCTGATGACCCACTTAAATAAGTTTAGGGACCGGATTAGACAGTTTCATAGATTACAAACACATGTGAACCCCCGCTGATAAGTTTAGGGACCAACAGTGTACTTAACTCTATATATATACAATAACAAGATAAAGTTTAGACCAAGAATGCTACTAACAGAAGTAGGCACCAACATCATCGCAGGACAGATATCTAGGAAAACAAGGCCTAGCCAAATCAAATGATATTCTTGCAACTTACAGAGAATCGCTCCAACATTGTTCGTGGTAGAGTTTTATCCAAGTACCGTAGCAGTCGGACCGTCTGAGTACCAAAGAGATCAGAGATCGTACTCGTAAGAGAACTGTAGCGGACGTACTCATAAGTCAAGTGGCAGTCGTAGTCATAAGTTGTGAGCAGTCACGCGAATGCTTCCCAAAAATCTGATTCGTCCCAACTCGTGCAGGATCATGAGACATGCCGGCTTTGGAGACACTGCTCTCCCCAGGTCGGTGCACGCCAAAAGAAGGGATGGAGAAGCCGAGGCTACACAACACAGAGGAAATGGGAAGAATGGCTCATCCCAATTATGAGAGGAGAGATATCCTTTATAGAGTCCGCCTTATCAGAAGAAACTGTCATCATCATTACTGCCATTACACTATTTTAATCGCAGTTAATGCGTGCCATGAAAGCCAATTTAAACAGTGTAATACAAACTTTCAATTTCTAAATTGTATGCATGGTTTTGAGGTGCAAAAAGAAACTGCTACTCCATGGCGTGGCAAGGTGAGTGAGCGAGCACACGCGTGTGATCTTCTTTTGCTTTCTTCAACTTGGTAAGACTAACTCCACCATATAAATTGGTCTCCTCCCACCTAGACTAGCAATATGGTATTAAACTTTCTATCTTCCGCCATGCATGAGTGAGCTTTTAGGATTTTCTAGGATTTAATTGGAATATTGAATGGGCCAAGCCCAAAAACTCCAACAGTACTAAAATTCTTCTAGAGCATCCAAACAACACTTCTGTGCAATTCCTGCGGTTTCATTTCCTGTAGGATTTCACTAAGGGCCTCTTTGATTTGTAGAATTATGAAAATACATTAATAGGAAAAACACATAAATATGATAGGAATGAATGTGTAAAACAGATAATTCAAAAACAACACAGGAATTTGTAAGAACGGATCGGAGGAAGAACACATGAACCTTTGAAATGAGGTAGGAGTGGATGTTTAGATTCCTTAGAATTTTCTGTGATTTTGTGGGACTGCTACAGTAAACCTAAGGAATTCGATCTTCCTATGTTTCAAACACAGGTACGATGCAAAATCCTACCGGAATGATATTCCTATGTTTTCTTTTGAGATTCTTTTGGATCAAAGAGGCTCTAGACATGCCACACCAATTCATGCGGTTCTACTGCTCCCATGTTTTTCAAACCTCGTTTTCCATACATGCCTTAAACAGCGTTGTGTATTACTGTTTGTACTACGATTTCACAAATTTAATTAAGCGCTCTGTATTAGCAAAAGTGAAGGATTGGCCCAGGCCCCTTTCTGCGCTTCCATCCAATCGAAAGCTCCCAGCTTTAAAGTAAAGGGCAGGCAGGGTAGGTGGCACCTGCTCCCCCTTGCCCTTGTCTGCAGAGAACCTAGGCAATCAAGCGATGTCATTGCCAACAGCCAAAGAACAAGTCGAATGGAGTAGCTAGATGTAAAGGTTCTTTGAACTTTCTAATTTGTGCTACTGTGGCACCCTACATATAGTCAATTTAGAATACTACTAGGAAACAACATCGTCAAAATAAAAAACAAATAATATAAGCAACAATAGGAATTCAAAGAAATTAAAACCTTAAGAGTACTTTATTAAATACTAGCGGAAACTAAAATAAGTATTTGAAACATGGGATGGTTCACTTATAATCAAAAGAAAATAAATAAAATAACATAAATAGTGACAAACTATGGTACCGAAAAATCGACTGCTCCCACCCATGCATGATGCTATCACTCCACTGGCCTTTTACCTGAGAATAAAAAGAGCAAACGTGAGATTTGGAATCTCAGCAAGTACACAACAACGGTCGCGACACGGATAGAAAAGGACAAACAAGCAACAAGTAATTGACAAGCTAATCGCAATGAAATCAAGCCACCAGAAACACTAAAACCGATCAAGGATAGAGATAACGGAGATGTGGAACCAAGGTACTAGTTATTTAACAAGCTATAGCCATAGCCCTGGCGATCCCTTCCCACATACCTGGTTATACGAGAATAGTTAGGCACATCTCTGTCCTCGACTATATAACCACAGACAGGGTGTAATATCCTAAGTAACGAAAATGTACAGCCCCCCATACGTTACTAGGTGGGTGGCAATCTCCCCTATATGTGGGAAACCCGGACTAGGTAACAATTATGTTATTAACAGCTAATATGATAAGAGATTTGAATAACTAAGGATAAGTTCGGATAAGGTTATGATAAGTGACGGGTTAGTAAAGGTTGAGAAGGAAAGGCATAATTTCCGATATGAGGCAATGGGGAAAGATATTATGGTGGTAGTGATCCAGGAATTACTCTAAATGGGCACTTTAACATAGCTCACACAAGCGTTGTCAATCATCTAGGTTTTATTACGTAATAAGTGTTTATTAGTATAGTTAATGAGTATCATAAATAAATCAGTCAAGGCTCATAAGAAATAACATACAAATAAATACCATGGAAGCAAGGTATATAAATAAAGCAGCCCAATGTTAAAAGATTACTAGTGGTTAACCTTAAATTCGAACATGCTTATCCGCTACCCCTATCAATGATTTAAGCATCAATTCCAATCACAAATTAAAGCATGAATCCTATAATTGAGCATTATAACAACTTAGAAGTATTCAACACCAGCTAGCCTAGCACATCAAGATCTACCCAGTATAATAACAGCATACGACCTGGCAATCAATACAATGTAATAATTGAGCACTAAGCTAATGGTGATAGTTAATCATGAAATGCTAATGTGCTAAGAAGATAGGTTACGACCGCGAGGTACTTGCCTTGAGCATGCTCGACAGACACACAGCATAATGGGTCCAAGATACGCAACTGCTCAACTGCTCCCTCAACAACTGCGTGCGAACCTACGGGATGGAATAGAAGGCAACCGATTAGGCACAGCTAAATTTGACAAATGAATGACAAGAGGTAAAATTGATTGGAGAGAAAATAGGTTCGCTAGTCCACGGCCATGCAAAACGCCGTTCGACCGAGCAAACGACGTTTGGCCGCGCGAATGGCTATTCAGCCAAGCAAAACACCGTTTGGCCATGCGAACGACTGTTCAGTCGTGTCGTTGCCACCAACCACCGGCCACTGCCACCGCGTGCCACCATGACCGCCACCTCGCGTCGCCACCACCGTGCGCTGCCGCCGCCCACCATCCACCATCGCCACCGTGCGCTGCCATGGCTAGCACACATGGCCGTGCCACCACCACCATCGAGCCGTGTGCAGCCACCACCGCCCTGGCCGCATGCAAACGTGCGGCCTTCCTTTTTTTCTTCTCTCTCTCCCTTGTGCGCACGGTGGTCCGGCGGCCCGCGGCTCTAGACCTCATGTTGGTCTTAGGAGTACTCCGAGTCTGGGGCTGACCCTAGATACCCCTAAGAGCACGAACACAGTCTCTATGCACAATCTTAGCATGCCTGAAGCAAAACTCAACCACATGTCCATCCTTCCGATAGAAGGTACAATGATACTACGCCTTTGAGAGATCGAAGCAGCGGGATAATACTTCGCCTTTTGAGAGGTCGAAGCAACAGGTGGAACAATCTTACTATTATAAATCCTTGGACAAAACCCATAGATTTAAACACTATATGTTTAGCCTTGGGCGCAACCTCAGTCATGCCTCCAGCTAAATCTCTAACTACTGTAGGTGGATATTTTCTCACATCATCTAAGAAATCATATCTTAGACCTTGATTGAACTTACAAATCTTGGATTTGTCTAGGATAAGATTAAGCATTTTCTTTCCTCTAGCAAATTTTTTGAGAGTGTTCATGAGGTACTCACACTTTCAAAAAAGAGAAGCGCATGAAGAATAGGAGGAAGAAGATGAAGAACCAGAAGGAGAAGATTGAATAGCATGTGCGTACCTCTCCTTGTGCACGGGCGCCTCAACTTTGAGGGTTTCGCAAGATAGACAAGGGGCAATCTTAATCCTAGCTATCTGGGCCTTGTAACTCTCCCTAAAGGTCTTCTAAATTTTCTCCTCTACTTCAGCATAGAACAAGCAATCAAATTTTGGCTTCTCTAGTAGATTTTTAGTTAGCTTCATACATTTTTCATTAATCATTGCATGGTGAGCTAACAGGTGTCTTAAAAGTATATCAAGCTATTTTCTTGTTATGATCACACATGCCCCAAAATTGTTTAGAAACAGATTCAAGTTCAACAGTTAATTTAGGACAGTTAGCACAAAAAGCAATAGGCTCCATCAAAGCAGCTTACATTTCAGCGATTTTATGATCTTCTTTCTTTAAATTAATCTTTAAGTTGGTACAGCTATCACAGATTTCAGGCAAATCAAGGTGAGAGACTATGTGGAGGTCACCCCATGGTTGTGATGAGTAATTGACTTTTGGTTTAGAGTATGTGTGAAGGTTGAGTTTGGTTTTGAGGAGTTTGCAAAAGGTTGATTCTTGGTCTATCAACTTCGTTGTCTGTATCGGGTTAGTCTGGCTAACAACTTCATTGTCTACAAGTTTGTCTGTCCACGAGTACTGGAGCTTTTGCTATTTATGACTTGGTGGTCGGTAAGTCTGGTCGGTAGAACAACCACGAAGTGGTCGAAAGCATCAGTGCCTGAACGATCATGTGTGATTGATAGTCATAGCCACTGCAAGCGGTGGTCGTAGCGATCTGTTCTGGTAGGTTGTAGCTCTACCTGGTCATGATCGATAGTTGTAGCCTTTGCAAGCAGCAGTCGTAGTGATCTGTTCTGGTAAGTTGTAGGCGATGTGAGTGGTGATCGTGGCTATCGGTTGTGGTAGTCGCAGGTCATAGCGACCTATTCTGGTCAGTCGTAGCTAATGTGAGCAGTGATCGTGGCTATCGGTTGTGGTAATCATAGGTCGTAGCGACATATTCTGGTAAGTCATAACTAATGTGAGCGATAGTCGGAGTGATCGTTGCGGTAGTCAGAGCGATCTATGCGGTAGTTGTAGCTTGTGTCCTCGATGGTCATAGCGATCTGTGTGATGGTTGTAGCGATCTGTGTGGTGGTCGTAGTGGTCTGTTGTGTGGTCGTAGGCTGCTGGTAGGACCTCGTGGGCTACGAGTACCTCATTTCTTGTTCATCTGAGTACTCGTAAGTCATATCAGACTAGTCAGTGTGCTGAGGTTGTTCTCTAGATTATTGGTGTTTTGCCTAGAGTGTTTCTTACTAGTGTGCACATGAGTTTATTGCTTGGTTCTACTATTAGAATCAGTAATTTGGGTGCATATATTTTGATTGTGCAAATTGATGATCTTTATGTATTGTGCGGTGCTACGTGATTGTTTGCTTGTTGGTGTTGTTTGCAGGACTTCGGAGCTAGGTGATGGTGAGACGTAGGAGGACCGGGACTAGGTACAAGGAGGTGTTGAGATCCAAAATGGTCAAGAAGATGCTGAAGATGACCGAGGCTGGTGAGATGGTTGTAAGCCGGGACAACGAGAAACCGGAGCAGGAGCTACCGAACGTAGACATGACGAGCAACGGCAAGATGGATTGGGACTAGGCCCAGGGAGGAGTCGAGGTCCAGATGGTCAAGGATGCCTGATGCAGTCATGCACGAGGAGAAGCACATGGTGTGCCAAGTGACTTGGACCGTTTGTAAGCGAGAACAGTTCGGTGGGACCCAAACGCGTGAGAGGCTTGATGACAAGTCATTGGGGCCACATGTAAGTCACTTTGAGAAGCGTGCATAAGTAAAACCTGGTGTTAGGTGGGGTTAACGGGTTATCACCGGTTTGGACTAATGGTAGGATCCATTAGGTCATTCTTTGGTGAGCCTATAAAAAGGGAAGGAGAGGTAAGAGCTAGGGTTGGAGATTGAGACGGTTGGCTAGGTCTTGTGGTGGCTAGCTCCTCCTCCCTCCTACGTGAGTTAGGTTAGAGAGTGGGTGTTGGCTCTAGGGTTAGAACTTGGTCCTCCCAAGGGGAGTGGCTGTGAAACCAATCATCAGAGCAATACATCAAGTTTTCATCTACTGCTTGTGTAGCTTTTGTCTGATTGAGGTGTCTTGGATTTGGTTCAATTCTTTCTATGTTTCTTCTTTATTCTTCAATTGTTTCTTTCCCTTCTTGATCTTAGAGGAAGTTCATGCTTGTCTTATTGATGATCTGACTTGCTGGTTGTTATGGAATCATACTCAAAGTCATCTTGGCTATTCTATTCCCACGGGCATGGTCTGATTGTCTTCTCAACCTCTTGACTTTGACATTGTGCACACTCAGTTAAATCACATAATTCTCTCAATTTGCTTGCTAAGTTTTCAATCAAAGATTACAGCAGCATCTTGAGACCTTAACCATGTTATGTACAAAGTTTCATGGCCAGTTGATCTTTTAATCAAAAGTTATGTGGAGTTTGGATCTTACGATCGTGCACTTCTCTGTTCTTCCTCTGTTCTTCCGTCTTTGTTATGACCGCTTCTAGTTTCGACCACACTCAAGATTCCAACCACATCGCTGTACTTTTCAACCACATTCAAGCTTTCGATCGCTATGCGTTCTTCGGTTTTTGTTTTGTATCTGAATTGGAACAGTCAGCATAATCTTTATCTGGAATGTCGATCGATTTTATGATCAACTTGGTTACGACCACGGTAGAGTTCCAGATTACATCATGTTGCTTTCGACCATGTTCAGCATTCTGAGTGCCTCATATTTTTCTATCTTTGCTTGAGTCTGAACTGAAACAGTCACGATGTTCACTGTCTGAAATTTCCATCGCCTTTACAATCACGTTGGTTTCGACCACGGTCGAGTTTCAGATCGCATCGCACTGTCTTCGACCATGTTCAGATCTTTTAATTACTTCGTGTTCTTCTCTTGGATCTGAATTGAAGTAGTCAGTAGTCAGTGCACTCTCTAGAATGTCAATCAGCTTTACGATTATGTTGGTTTCGACCACGGTCAAGTTCTAGACGGCATTGTACGGTTTCGATCACATTCATTCTTCCGACCGCTTCCCTTTTTCCTACCGCATGGGGTTTCTGACCACTCACACATCCTTGTTTTTTCTAGTTGGTTTTTGAGCTAAATCGATCACGCTAGTTGCAGATCATTCGCTTGTCTTCGACCTCGTTGGTTGTTCGACCACCTGTTGGTTTACGACCATGTTGATCTTTTGGTTGCAGACTGGTTTCGACCATGTCATTTGTTCGACCACCTGTTGGTTTACGACTACGTTGGTTACGACCACGTTGATCTTTTGGTTGCAGTCTGGTTCCAACCACGTTGGTTGTTCGACCATCTCATTGGCTTACAACCACGTTGATCATTTTGGTTACCGACTGGTTTTGACTACGTTGGTTGCTCGACCACTCATTGATGTTCGACCACATTGTTTACAACCACGTAGGTTTCGACTGCACCCATTTTTGATCGCGTTGATTTTGGTCTTGGTGGTTATCGACTATAGTGATTTCCGATCGGTAGTCAATTTCCGACCACGTTGAACTTTCGACTACACTGATTTTCAACGTATAGTCAGTTTTCGACTACAGTGATGTCCGTTCGGTAGTCAATTTCTGATCACATTATACTTCCATCTGGTAGTCAGATTTATGACCACTTTGTCAGCTCTCGACCACGTTGTTGAACTTATGACCACGTTATAAGTTTTTGACCATGTTGCCAGTCTCTGACCACAATGTGTTTTTCTGTTGTATTCTCTCTGTTGCTACGGTTTTCAATTGAGTTTTCAACCCTAATCTTCATAGCTCTATGGCCATCGGAAAAAAGAGTTAAGTGAATACTTGGGGAGAATTTGAAGGCACCATTCACCCCCCTCTATTGCCTGTTCGGTCCTACACAAGGTATATAAACATTTAAAATCATTGTCCTTTTTCTCACATAATGTGTAGAATGTAGTCTCAACAAAATCAGAATGTAAAGGAGCAACTCTAGACAACTCTAACTTAGCTAGCAGACTAACATTCTCCACCTTAAGCAAATCTAACTTAGAAATCACACTATCATGCGTGGTCCTTAGCTTCTCCATATCACTAAGCAAGGAAGCACATACATCACAATCGTCACGGGAGGAAGCGGATCTAAGTAAAGTAAGCTTCCATGACAAACTCTTTACCTCCTTCTCTAACTCACCACACCTAACCCCAGACCTAGCATAAAACTTTCCTAACTTGAAAAAAGTATCATTAAGCTTGTTGTAGGAGGGGCATACCTCGTCGGAGTCGCTGTAGAGATCATCATCGCTGATACCATTCTTATTAGCCATGAAGCACATCCTGGTGAAGTCGTCACTATCCTTGGTATCCTTCTACAGATCATCCTCACTATCATCATCACTCCAGCCCTCCATGTAGCTGAAGTCGAAGTTGTTGAAAGCAATGAGGACGTGGTAGAACAGCTTCTTCGCCTTGCTGAAGTTATGGTACTTCTTCTCCTTACCTTGATCACAAGCTATGGGCTTCTTGTTGCGGTTCTTGTTGATGTAGTCATCTTGCTCACGCCGCCGTAGTAGTTCTTTTCCTTCTCCAGCTTAGGGCAATTCGCTCAAATGTGGTTGGGGCTACCACACTTGAAGCAAATCACCAGACCACTCTTCCTCTCTCTAACCCTCTTGTATGCGTGTGAGAATTTTCTGGCTAGGAGGACTAGGTCAGTCTTTGGAAACTACTCAAACTGGTCATCGCTCATCTCACATAAAGCACCCAAAGAGAATACAAAAGCACCATCAAATGATGCTCCAGAGGTAGAAGTGGGATCGATGACCAAGGCCATCGACTGCGACTTCGTCTTGTGAGAGATGATGTCGATCTTATGAGTCTTGATGCGTGAGTACAATGCATCAAGAGTCAAAATCAATAGATCAGTCATGTCCTTGATGGTGGTCACCTTCATCTCCCAAACCCTGAGGTCCAAGGTAGAAAGCATCTAATGAGCATCATCCGAGCTCAGAGGTTGCTCGGTATCTTGTGAAATATGCCAAAGCACTCATCCGAGAACTCACCAGCAAGCATCTTGAATTTGTTGTATTCTTGTTTGTACTAGTCCTGTCAGACAGTCTTGATTTAGGTGGTGCCCTCATGGTATGCATTGAGGGTCACCCAGATGTCGAACGCTGACGTGAGATGAGAGATGCGATCAAACTCACTCCGACTAAGACCTTGAATGATGATATTCTTGGCAATAGTATTTGCCTCCACATCTGGTGTATTCATAGCCATGATGTGCTTATCGGAAAGAACAACAAATCTGATCTTAACATTTCTCTAAATCACATAGCCTTGAGCCTGTATGTAAGACTATATCCTATTCTTCCAAAAGGGATAGTCGACCCATCGAAGAGAGACGGCTTGGTGAAATACTTGTCTGTTGCTATGGCTCTAAAGACCGGTTAAGATCTATAAGAAAAGGTAACCGGGCTTTGATACCAGTTGAAAGAACGAATATGGCAACAAAGTAGGGTGAATGGTGCCTTCTAATTTTTCCCTAAGTATTCAACATTCCTTCACTCCAATAGCTACAAAGCTATGAAGATTGGATTGAGAAACCAACACCAAACAAGCAAAACAATCATCTGAAATTTTGGAGAAAAATCAGGGAAATCAGAAGTACCTTTATTACAATGGCGGTACTACCAAAAATCAGAAGTACCTTTGTTATAATTGTTGTACTACCTTTCCTCGATGAACAGTGAAATTAACCCAAGTTCAAAAACTAAAACTGGTGAAACTTTTGATTCCTACATCCAAATGACATAAAATTTTGTAGAGAACTTTTCTAGGTTATCAAGAACCTATTCCAATAAACGATCATGAAAATTATGGCCAAAATTGAGACCTTTTTCAGTTTGAAGTAAAGGTGCACCGAAACCAAGCTAAAACCAAAATCGGTGAATACAAATTGCTCGTAGGATGATGATGACCAAGAAGGGTATAGATGTATTCCCACACGTCACAGCAAGTTAGATCACCACAGAAACTAAGCCAAAAACCCTTGGATCAAGAGATGGACCAAAGACAATCAAAACAAGAGGGACTCAAGAGTTACACAAAGATTGATGTATTGCTTACTTGAGAAAGTAGGTTTTACAGCCATTCTACCTTGGAGAACAAAGAGCACCCAAGGTACTCACTCTCAAACCCTAACTGTAAACCAAGAGAAGATAGCACAAGAGATAGGTTAGATGGTTAACCTCACATGTCTCCATCCTAACCCTATTTTATAGGTGGGCAACCAGCTACCTATTCACCTTAGTGGATACTATCCACTATTACAATGGGAAAACCCACTAACTCTACATACACGAATTTTACTCACACAAGTTCACTTATACACGTTTTCAAAGCGCATAAGTGTGTATCCGCTAAATTCTTAGTCTTGATCCGTCTTGATCAAACCAGCTCCACCTTGACTTAAACCGCTCTCCAACGTATCGCCCATGCGACGTGATTTTCATCTAAGATGGTTTTCGGTATTTTGGTCAAACTATCAAAATACCCTTACTTGACCCAGTCATCACCAACTACTGCAAACAATCGTCATGCTTGCCACGTGTAGGTGCACCACTAGCTTGCCACGTGTCGCTAAGTCTCTCCCGTCTCGGTTCCACCGAACCACGGCTCACTTGGATCGTGCTAGCCACATGGCGCCATCCCACTGTTCAAACTCGCCTTCAATATTTCTCGCCTTTCTCATGCCATACTTGAGCTCACCGTCTCCCCTGATATCCTTGATTGTTCTGAGACTTAACTCCTCCATAAGCATAGCCTCGATCATCGTCATTGACCACACTCCAAGCGATCCTGCACATCCAAAGACAAAAAAAATCATTTCCAAGCACAAATTCTTCATAACTTGACCTACATTAGCCAAGACATACATCATACAATCTTAATCCAATGATCCAAGTCATCACAACTCTATCCATGGCTCAAATCCCTAAAACCCTATTTTTCCGGGAAGATCAGTAGTACCGCACTTACAATACCAGTACTACCGCTCTCTAAACTGGTACTACCGCTCATTCGCACTTCGCACTAGATCTCTCTGGAAAAAACGTACCACTAAGTTGTCAAAACTACCGCCTTGCAGTACTACCGCCACGTGGTCCGACCGCATTCACAACTGCGGTACTACCGATATTTCTGACACTTTCAGATAACAGTCCAGACCAAATACAATCTTTGCAAAAATATTTTAACACTCTATAAAACTTACAATGATTCATCACAATTATATCATGAACATTCTCACATTGTCCTTCACTTACGTGATCCAACTGCACTTATCATATCTCAATTCACTGACGTGCAACGGGAGTACTTACATTGACTTACAACAGTTGCTCCATTGCTAAGCTTCAACGACGACCAACATGAGCATAGAACTCAAACCAACTCTAGACTATTGGCATGGAGCAATCATGCGTCATGTAGCTGCAGGACCTTACAAATTCTATCGTACAAAACTTCTGCCTAAGTGGTTATCCAGTGAACAATCTCTCTCTAAAAGAAGTGTGCAATCCAAAATTTTCTTCTCCTAAATTAGTTGTATAAACATATTCTTCTATTGAATTATTACATGATCCTGAAATTATTCGGTTCTGATCATTGATACTGAGAGAAACCTTCTCAACAGCACATGGGTTGGCACAATTATCCGCACTCCCCAGGCGAGAGCACCACTGGCTATGATGTAGCCGAGACGGCGGCTTTCTCCATTCGGTCAATGCATTAGGTGAGAAAAAAGGTCCATATACATGCGCATCACAGAACGCGAGACAGAGAGGTTGCAGGAGCAGAGCAAATGATTACTAGGTCAATGCAAGTGTCCGTTTCTATCACGTTATATCTTCAATTTGCAAGATAAATTGAGTGATCGATTAGTCGGATCACGATGAAACATAACATCACAATCTTTCTTCGAATAGGGAAAATCTGGCCTTGTAATCTCACCCTTTTTGACAAAACGAATTAGTTACTATTTAGGCCATGTCCGTATTAACTTCTACTTCTAACTTCTGTTTAGAAAAAATCAATACGAACTCCTAGTTTTTTGAAGCAGTTTCTCCACTTCTCTTACTAGGTCAATTCTTTTTGGGTTCGACTTATGGCTGCGACTTATAACTTTTGGACTGTTGGTGAGAGAGTACAAATTAACAGAAACTCATGTGTAATTTTGGCCGATATAAATGAGTCACTATAATATATACTACAATCAAATTGTAAATCCTATCTTAAAAACATTATTTAAAAATCAGTTAATATAGAAAATTTCAAAAACATATTTTAAAAGTTAAAAAGAAAAAACCCAATTCTCTTCCCTCCCACGTATGAACACACTCCCTACTCTACCCCACCTCCGGCAATACTCCCACCCAAAAGAAGCAGAGAAAGCCACCACCCTCCACTGACCCAACCATGGGCCCGACGTGAGGCGGCGACAACGGCCATCGCTTCCTTCTCCTCGGCAACGGTATCATCTTATTTTAAAAATAAGATAGAGAATTACGATTATATCACTTATCCTATTTATTTTGCTCCTATCACATATACACATCTCTCTTTTACTTTTGTAACTCTTACTTTTGTAACACTTATTCCCTCCTTCTAAAAGCTATTTCTTTCCGTCACTATTATTTATTTTTAACTAAAAGTTATAAATTACAGTCAAAATTTATCAACAAAAGATAATATGAATATTCGATGCAAGAGGAAATATGTGCTCTGCCACTACCGGCAAAACAAGTTTGCCCTCAAACTATGGCAATTGTCATCAGTTCCTTAACCACTCCTCGTTGTGCCTTTGTTTAATCGATCTTAATTTCGTTTGTGTACATTGTGCGTTCTGTTTCAGAGCCATGCAGGTCTAGAGGTATTGGACCATGGAGTAAAGAAACAAATAGAGCCGGTGTAACTTAAAGGCACATTGAACCTATCTTCATGTATGGAATGCATGGGTGCTGCTCGATAACGATCATTGACGACGACCCACCAACCATACAGAAGCACAGGCCTCTGTATTTTTGAAGACAAGGGGAGAAAAGCATGAGCTTCTAATAAGAACCTTTCTTGCATGTTTTCTCAAAGGGATTCCATTCTCTCCTCTCCACACACAAAAGCGTGGAGTAACTAAACAAAATAAACTAACAGGAAGCACAAGAAGTGAAAGTAGTACATATTCCTTGCCAACTATATCACATTTATATCCAAAGGGAAAAGAAAACAATGGAACTAACAAAATTAAGAAAAATTAAGAAACACAAATGCTGACCAACTCCTACATCCTGTCCTGTCCAACTTAATTAGCGGCCGAGCCCTCCCATAATTCCATGACAACCATGCGGTATGGCTCTATAAAAGGACCCTCGATCCAACCTCCCTTGTCAATTGAGCAACCCACTTGCGAGATATCTATAGCCAGCTCCTTCATCCATTTCAGACATACATTCTACCGTTCCAAGTCTTTACGTCGACCATGGCCTCGTCCTCGGCTCTGATCGCGCTGCTCGTCGTCGTGGGCTGCGCCGCGGTGGCGTCGGCGGAGACGTTCACCGTCGGCGATGGGCAGGGGTGGACGACCGGCTTCGACTACACCGGCTGGACCAGTGGCAAAACCTTCTCGGCTGGAGACCAGCTAGGTGAGATCTTAATTCTTGACACAATAGTACGTACGTACGGTAAAACTCTACAGTTTGGGAGATAGCTATGAGTAGTGCTTAGAAGTGATCTTGCAAAAACTAAGTTGCACAAGCCCTAAAGCAGTATCATTATGCTACGAATAGACATCTGACACACTCATACTTCGACACAAGCGAACGGGAAGTCTCAACTAAGAGAGAAACGGAGGATTGAGCACCCTAGCATAGTTTTAGCTCTGCTAATATGAGTGTATATTTTTGGAATTGCTAATGATCAGCACAACCCACGTTGACGGTGGCTTAACCAAGTTTTTTTCCCCTCCTTATGCAGTGTTCAAGTACACTAGCCAGGCGCACACGGTGACCGAGGTCACCAAGAGCGACTACGACGCCTGCACCGGCAGCAACTCCCTCAGCACCGACAGCAGCGGCTCAACCACCAAGACCCTCACCGCCGGCACGCACTACTACATCTGCACCGTCGGCAGCCACTGCTCCTCCGGCATGAAGCTCGCCGTCACTGCTGCCGGCTCCAGCTCCGGCACCCCGCCCACCACCCCCTCGACCAACACCCCGACCGGCGCGTCCGCCCGCTTGCAGGCCGGCCCCGTCCTCGCCGCGGCCGCCGTCGCCCTCGTCAGGCTCGCCCTGTTCTGATCCATCGCGCCAGGGTAGAGGCAGTGCAGGATGGATCGTTCTTGGAAGTCCACCATTGTTGTACGTTTCTGAGCTCTGACGGCCGGCATGCACGCGTTAGTTTTCTTCTACGGTAGAGTGTAGTTGTTGTGCGTGTAGGTTTCTTCATGTACTGATTGGTTGTGCGTGTAGTGGTTGGTGTGACGTGTTTATTTTTCGGACTTGTTATGGATTATCTCTGATATATCTAATATATCACGGTGGTAAGATAAGATTGGATTGGTCATGCTGAGCAATGCATGAGGTTTGTTCGTGCTTGTTTTACTTTGGTTAGCGGTGCGCAGTGCCGGCACAGACTCATCGTGCATCAGGCCGTGTCATACCGTACCGGCTTGGTCTAGTCACCTCGCCAAGCCATGCCATGCCAGTCTATCTTGTCTCTGGCCAGGCCCAGGTACGACACAAAGCCCGCCATGCTGGTGTCTGTGTCGTGCCAGTCCAAACCCAGCCCTAAATAACTATAAACGACAAAGGCGACGGCGACGATGGTGGCAGCGGCCGCCATCTTCAGTTCTCTCGTACCCACCTCGTTAAAAACTAGTTAAAATTAAATTAGTTACGTAAAACCATGAGCATGTAATGACGTAAATATTTTAGGAAAATTAGAATTTTCTTAATATTTTTAAGATACAATGTTACTATCTCGTTAAAATCTTACGCCCCCAAAATGGGATTTCCTGAGTAAGGAAAATAGTATAGCAGCAACATGCATATATACTAACTATAACAACATGCATACATAGTACATATACTCATCAATGTTTAGATCATTCATGCGTTTGAGGTCAATGTACGGCTGTACGATATCAAGATTGTCCTGTTGATGTTATTTGTCGCTCTTTAGCTAATTCCTAGCCCTTGGTGAATGTGATTGCCTCCATCATCCTGGGCTTGAAGGATGATCTTCTTTCTTCGATTATTCGCCCAACTATGCTAAATGTCACTTCTGAAGAGACGGTGGACACCGGCACAGGAGAACATCTTGCGCAAAATGTGATAGCATAGAAAATATCTTCTTGTTGTTCTTCCACCACTTGAGCCAGTAAGATTAGGATCGACATTTGCAAAATCATTTTCCAGGTAGTAGTTCAGTTTTAAGACAAAATTTCGCTTGGAGGTGGCCTAAGGCTGAGAGGACGAAGAAATAGACTTGGCCTTTAGCTTGTTTCACAAGTGGGATGTCAAGCTAGTTTTTCCTTATTGTGTCTGCTGTGAGGTCTCCAATCTCACGCTACTGTCAAACTTGTCATGATACATGCGAAAAACATGAAAAAGCTCCTCTTTAATATATGTGAAAGCTTCCGAATAATCAAGGTCGAGGTATTCACCTATTCCCTCCATACCAACCTGCAAACCTACCAACTTTTTAGTAGAATTGAAAATAATAGCAAAACAATATAAGTGTGAAATAGAACTGAAATATTTAATAAATTTTTCCTCCGTTGCTATGACAGTATAGCCTAAAAGGGATCCTCCCTAGATTTGGCAATCTTGTATGCAATTAACCAAATAAATTCTATAACTAAGTAAGAAGTACGACAATAAACACCAGATAGAACATTTGTTGCCTTATAAAAAGATCTTAAAAACTCTCAAAAATGACTAACAATCTGCCAATCTGATTTAGTAACTACCAATTCATTGTTTTGAGAGTTAGTATTGCCAAAAACCAGATATGACATGTTCGTACCCTTGTAACTTCTTTAATATGATATATGTCGAGTTTCACCTCACCTTTATGTCAAGACCGAATTTTCTTGGCTCCTTCCCAATGGTTGCACAGTACTCCGCAAACTTGGCTACCACTTGTTGGGAATTTATGAGGTAATGAATGACATCACGGATAATGTTCAAATCTGCACCAATTGCTTGCATACCATCTTGAATAACCAAGTTCAAGATGTGGCATGCGCATCTCTGGTGGAGGACATAACCACCAATACATGTCTGCAATCTTGCGGTGAGGATGTTCATAGTCATCGAATTTGCCGATGTGTTATCAAGAGTTATAGAAATAATTCTATTATCTATCTTAAAATCATCAAGTACGTATAATATATGCTCAGCAATAGCCTCTCCCATGTGTGATTCATTAATTACCTTAAATCTTATGACTCGCTTGTCTAGTTTATAATTGTCGTCTAAATAATGGACTACAATATTGTTGGATCATAAGGGTATTCTCACCCTAAAAGCTAGCCAATGAGGTGAGGAACTCCCCCACTTTTAAGTTAGGTCTCTTGCCCTTCCACAACCAATATGGGATTATTCCAACAATCTCCCCCTTCACACATTGGTGTCCCTCAGCCCTTCACCGCCCCTTCACCGTACACCGACGGTCTCTCAGGGTCCTTTCACCGTACACCAACGGTCCCTCAGGGTCACAGTCCATCAGGTGTTCACACACTAGTATCCATTGGGCCAGAGATGTTAGAACTGGACTCTGATACCACTTGTTGGATTATAAGAGCCTTCTCACCCTAAAAGCTAGCCAATGAGGTGAGAGACTCCCTCACTTTTAAGTTAGGTCTCTTACCCTTCCACAACCAATGTAGGATTATTCTAACAAATATTAAGATAAACACTTCTCTAGTGTGATGATGTCTAAATATCTAAAATTATAGCAAAAGAAAACTAAACTTACAAGAATAGTTTTTTCAACTCTACTAGTTCCTTATGATACAACCGTAAAATTTCAGATGTAGTAGTTTTCCTACTAACATGTTAGTACTGTGAGAAAAAACTGCATTGGATCATTCTTTCGAACACGCACTTTTACCCATTCTAATCGGTTAATCTTCTCTTTTACCCATTCTAATCGATTAATCTTCTGAAATAATATATTTAGCAATTTTCTCATGGGCAAAAAGTGGATTGTATACCTAAGTACTTCAAGAGCCATCGGCTTTGAAGTTTAGCTACGTTTGTACTCCTACCCGTTGGCTCTGCACCCCCATCTTGCGTAAACATGCTTTATAGTGCCGGTTCAAGTGCTCTGTCCCTACAGCTGCATGAGTAGTTAATTTAGCTTTGCAATAATTACAAGTTGTGATCTCTACCATTTCGTTGTCTTGGATTTTCTAGCTCTAAGTCATGTTCTTCTAGCAATTTGCCCTTCGTCCAGACCTGCCAATGTTATTATCTGTGGACGGGGGAGGGAACTCTAGGGTCTCCATTAGCTTCGAGCCACCCTGGTACTTCTCATAGCCTCCGTACCATCCATATGATGGTTATCCATGCCGTAATCTCTCATGCTTGGTGAGAGCCGATAAGCATAAACAGGAGTCAGAGCGAGAGGAGGACTATGGAAACGATAGTGTAACATTCTAATTTTATAGCCTTTTTGAAGCTTTTTAAAATGAAAATAACCATTTGGATTTTTTGGAATTAATACAATCTTAATTGGAATTTTTGGAAATTTAAAAGATTTAATATGATTAAAGTAAACATCAAATAAAAGAAAACCAATTTTGTTGGGTTCCTTGTACTGCAAGGAATTTTCTATATTTTCTAGAATTTTCTATTATTTTTCTAGATTTATTTGCTATTTTCTAAAGCTCAGTTGTTTTCTTTCCAATTTCTGAAAATTGGAAAATCCTAAATGGATAATCGGGCTGAAACCCATTTCTCTCCAACCCATTTCCCCACCGGCCCAGCCCGCTTCACCCTGCACTCAACGCGCGTCGTGCATCTCGGCCGTTCACCTATCACCGCGTGCGTCGTCGTCCTCATGGACTACGTCCATCGCCGTAGCCACCTCAGAGACCGTCTCGGCATCCATGTCCCTGCCATCCTAGACTCTCGGCCATCTCTGCGGGACTCTTGGCGTCCGTGCTACAATTAGCCGCGCCGCCCCACCTCTTCTCCTCAACCCGCAATCGCTCGCTCCGTCACCTTCATCATCCATTCCTTGCCGCTAAGCTCAAGTCACCGATGAGCCATCCAACATCGTCGCCGCCATCTTCTTCAGTCGACTCTCCCTCATCGCCAGTGAGCCACCGCCCAACCTCTCCTTCGTTATGCTGACCTCGCTGTCGGTCGGCCATGGTTCACCGTTTGCTCTGCGTTGTCTCCAGCTAGCCACCTCACCGCACCACACCGCCCCACTGCCCTTGGTTCATGTGCCGCCCCTCGCCAGCCTCACATTTTTCTTTAGATTAGATTTTCCAAGAGCTCGTTCTTCTCCGTCCTAGCTCCAATTCACCCGATTCTTTTTCCCTAAATTCATCTAAAATTGAGCTCTATCTTTTGGTACTGGTTTTGAAGTTTTTGGAGTTTATTTAAATTTTATTTTAATTTATTTATGCCTCAATCGTGAAATCTTAATGTGCGAAATTATGTTGAGATTGAACTTTGTAACAGCCTTGTCATGAACTCTCTGTCGCACACCAAAGAAAGTGTGTTAATCGTGTGGCAATATGAGATGATCATGTCTTGTGGGTAAAGTTGTGTAACCTCTGCAAAGTCTAAAATTGTTAAATAACCATGTCCCCAATTATGGACAATGCTCGGTGATTTCACACGAGGGGTAGAGTTTTCATAAAAACTTGGTTGGATTAAGTTGGGAAGTGAATGGTTAGTTCAGTGGTGGTTCATTATGTGAACAGTTATTTCACAGGTGGTTCGTTGGAGTGAATGGTCAGTTCACCTATAGTTACTCTCAATTCCTTTATTTATTTACTTATTAATCATTTTCAAAGTTCGCTTTCATTCTATTATTGTATTTACTTCAAATTATTATTTTCTGCAAAATAACCACTCAGCTATCATTTAGTAAGCCTTTCATACTATATTGCATTTTTGGTACAAATTTGCTGAGTACTCTATGTACTCACAGCAATATCCATATTTGCTAAGTTGAAGAAGAAAAAGAAGAACCATACTAACTAGATGTGTGTGAAGGAGGATACTTCAATAACTCATCGGATTAGGACTTTACTCCCCAGTCGATTGCCTATGGGCATGTCAAGTGGCCACTTCATGTTCGTTGTGTTTTCTGCTGCTAGTTTTGTTAGCCTTCCAGCTATTAAAGTGTAAATTTGACTATAAGGTCGCAACTCTGATAATTAATAATATTTGATTCTTTTCTTAGTAAGTCGTAATGTGGTTGATATTTCGTCTATATTTACACTGTGTGCACTAGTGTGATCCTGGACTAATGTAGAATACATAGGAGAGTCCAAATTTGTATATTCAGGTCTCAACAGATAGCGAGAGCTTATACTAAGTCGCCCTATTGCCCTTTTCGTGCTATAACTCCTCTGCATACCACTTGGGAGCTTCTTGGTGCTCCAACTCCTTGGTAGCATAATGGATGGATGGATGGTGAATAAATAGAGAGAGTAGATGGATGTTGAAGAAATGAGGAGAGTGGATGGATGGTTGAAGAAATGAGGAGAGTACATGGATGGTGAATAAATGAGAGTGGATGATGGTGAAGAAATGAGGAAAGCGGTTGAAATTTGGATGGTGAAGAAATGAGAAGATGAGTTGACTTTATAGTCAACAGGAAGAAGGCTGTTGCTCCCAAACATTGCTCTCAAATGTTGCTCCCAAATGTTGCTTCTAAATGATGCCTGCACCTTTCAGAGATTGCACTCTCATCTCTCTTAATTCTCTCGGAGATTGAGCTCTCTCTCAGAGACTACTCTCTCAACTCTCATCTCTCTTTCCAACTCTCATCTCACTCAAAACTCTCTCATCTCTCCTCTCTCTCAGACACTCACACTCTCATCTCTCTCTACCCGAGGCCAGAGCGGTGCGGGCGGCGGGTGAGCATGGGTGGTGTAGGAGGCTGAGCGGCACAGGCCGAACAACGTGGGCGGCGTGGGAGGCTGAGTGCCCAAGCAGCGTGGGAGGCCAAGCGATGTAGGAGGTGAAGCGACAAGCCCAAGACCAAGGTTGAGGCGGGAGACGATGAACCCATGGCCGAGGCTGAGGTGGGAGGCGAGGAGGCATCGAGAGGCAGGCGGAGGAGCGGTGAGACCGAGGTGGTGGGAGGCGAGGTGGCGTGGCATGAGGCAAAGCAACGAGGCCGAGCCCGAGGCAGGAGGTGCTGAGCCCGAGGAATGATGCAGTGAGGCTGAGGCAATGATGTCGAGGCGGAAGGCGACGAACCGGTGAGGCGGGAGATGGGAGCCAACAAGGCGGTGACCCCCAAGGCCACGAGGCAGGAGCCACCGAGGCGACCATGGGAAGCGATGAGGCGGTGAGGAGGCAGGAGGTGCGAAGCAGCAAGGCCGAGGCGGCCGCAAGCACCGACGTGCTGGCAGTGCTGCCCATGCCGGCCATGCTCGTTGTGCCGGGCCATGCCATGTAGCCCGACAGGCCAGGTTTCTAGGCTCGGCTCGGCCCACTATTCGTGCCATGCCAGCACGGCCCGCCATGCATTAGGCCAAGCCATGCTTGGGCTATGCTAGGTTGGTCGGGCCTCAGGCTGTCCCAGAAAAGCACTCATCATCTCCCACCTCTACTTTGGTTTGAGGTGAGAGTGATTGGGGCGGTTAGCTTACGTGTAGACTGTAGTAAGAACTAATGGGACTATACTACCCTTAAAAATAAAGGATGCGACTAGACTAGAAGAAAAAATTGAATAATTAAAGGACACGAAGATTAGAAGAAAACAATTTTGTTTGGATGGCTATGTATCATTAGAAATTCCCAAAGTGTTCCAAACATCTTTACACAAAGGAATAAGTCTATTTTACCCCCTTAACTATCACAAGAGTTCGATTTTCATCACTAAAATATAATATTGTTTACTTTAAATCCTTGAATCATCAAAACCGAAGCAAACACAACCCTGATGGTGGTTTTTGTTGCAGCTTACAACTACTCAGCAGTCACTATGACCACACTCAAAGTTGTTACGACCAATTCTTATTTTCTCCAACCACTCCTTCATACTCCAACCATATACTTGTAACTTCAGCTGATGAGAGTTACGACCACATTTATGCTACATTGCGCGTTCTCATACCTGCTCCTTCGACCACATAGTATCGCTCGATCACCGTAGTCGTAACTCGATTATGACCACACTGAAGGCTTGATCGTCATGGTCATAAAGCTTATGACCACGTCTTCTACTCCGCAACAATGGTCGTAACTCATTTAGGACCACGTCTTCTGCTCCTGCAAACACATCCACTTGCCATGGTCATAACTTGTTTCATGTCTGTGAAAACAACGGACTTGATATTTTTCCAGGAGCCAAAGCACTCCACTTTTTTTATCTCTCTCCCTCTCATTTCGATCACCCTGATCACTTCCTATCCTTCTCTCGTTACATTGCTCTACCTTTTATACCCAACACAACGACTACCATATAGAGACAACTACGACACGGACTCGAAAACTAACTCGTACGTTGAAACAAACTCATACATGACCACGACCATGACAAACTGACTCGAATATGACTAAACAAGATTACTAACTCTAACAGTTTTTGTGAGACCATGTGGAGGTCACCCCATGGTTGTGATGAGTAATTGACCTTTGGATTTGAATTTGTGTAGAGGTTGAGTTTGGTTTTTGAGGCTTTTGCAGATGTTTGCTTTCTGGCTATTGTTCTTATGGTCTACAACTTGGTGGTCGTAGATGCTCTTTCGACTGGTTAGTCAGCAGTTGATCTTACAACTTGGTGGTCAACAATCAATTTTACGACTTGGTGGTCGGCAGTCGATTTTACGACTTGGTAGTCGGCAGTCGATTTTAAGACTTTGTGGTCAGCAGTCGTGTTTACGACTTGGTAGTCAATAGTCGATCTTATGACTTGGTGGTCGGTAGTCGTTTTTACGACTTGGCAGTCGGTTTTACAACTTGGTGGTCGGTAGAGACTTTTACGACTTGGTGGTCGGTAGAAGCTTTTACGACTTGGTGGTCAGAAGAGTCTTTTATGACTTGGTGGTCGACAGGTGCTCCTACGACTTGGTGGTCGTAACTTCTGCTGTCAATAGTCGTAGCCTTTGCTGGTCATGATCGATAGTCATAGCTCTGCCTGGCTTGTGATCGATAGTCGTACGTCGTAGAGACCAGCTACTTGTGTTCGATAGTCGTAAGTCGTAACGACTAGATGCTATGAGTGATAGTCATAAACTGGTGATTCCTGGTCGTGATCGACAGTCGTAAGCTGTGTTGTTGGTGGTCGTAGCTTCTGCTGAATGTGAGCGATAGTCGTAGCATTATGTATGCCTGTGTATTTGATGTTCATAGCAAGCTGTGTGGTGGTCATAGCAGTCTTGTGTGTGGTCGTAAGTTGTTGTAAGGACCTTGTGAGCTACGAGTGCTTCTTTTCTTATGCATCCGAGTACTTGTAAGTCAGATCAAACCAGTCATCTTGCTAAGTTTGCTCACTGGAATTATTTGTGTTTTGGTCAAGGTTGACCAAGGTGTTTGTTGCTTTGTGCACACGAGGTTATTGCTTGGTTCTAGGATTAGCATCAGTATTTTGGGTGCATTTTGGTTATGCTAATGGGTGATCTTTATGTATCGTGCGGTGCTAGATGGTTTGTTTGTTTGTGTTGGTTGCAGGACTTCAGAGCTAGATCATGGTGAGGTGTAGGAGGACCGGGACTAGGCACAGGGAGGTGTTGAGGTCCAAAACAGTCAGGGAGACACTGAAGATGATCGAGGCTGGTGAGGTGGTTGCAAGCCAGGACGACGAGGAACTGGAGCAGGAGCTACCAAAGATGGACATGACGGGCAATGGCGAGGTGGACCAGGACTAGGCTCAAGGAGGAGTCGAGGTCCAGACGGTCAAGGATGCTAGGTGCGGTTATGTGCGAGGAGAAAGACGTGATGCACCAAGTGACTTGGGTCATTTGCAAGCGAGGACGGTTCGGTAGGATCCGAACGTGTGAGAGGCTTGACGACAAGTCATGGGGTCACATGGAAGCTGTTTTGAGAAGCGTGCATGAGTAAAACCCGGTGTTAGGTAGGGTTAATAGGTTATCCCCAGTTGGACTAATGGTTGGATCCATTAGGTCTAGGGTTCGCTTGTGAGACTATAAAAAGGGGAGGAGAGACAAGAGCTAGGGTTGAGCAAGTTGGCTGAGCCTTGGTGGCTAGCGCCTTTTCCTCCCATGGGAGTTAGGTTAGAGAGTGGGTGTGGCTCTAGGGTTAGAGCTTGGTCCTCCCAAGGGGAGTGGCTGTTTGAGAGTAAGTATTGGCTCTAGGGTTAGAGCCTGGTCCTCTCGAGGGGAGTGGCTGTAAAATCATTCATCTAAGCAATACATCAATCTTTCGTCTACCTTTTATGTATCTTCCTATTTGAGTTTGTTCTGTTTTGAGTTTTCATCTGTGTTCCTCTATGTTCTTCATTCTATTCCTCTCTCTTCCTCTGTGTTCTTTGTTCCGTTCCTCTCTCTTCTTAATATGGAGATTCCTCTCTCTCTCTTGTTGATCTGGAGGTGTTCTTGGCTTGATTTCGTTGATGCTCTGAATCGCAGTGACAAGTGGGAATATAATCGAAGCCATCTTGGCTCTCTTTGACCCACGAGCGGTTCTGATCAGCGACTCAGTTCTTGAACTCAGTTCATGTGCGCTCTTGATCAAATCACAAAAAGGTCTCAACCTGATTAATAAGTTTTCAATTAAAGATTAGTGCAACCTCTTGAGACCTTAATCTTACTGTGTACAAAGTTTTATCGCCAGTTGATCTTTGATTCAAAAATTCTATGGAGTTTGGATCTGGCAGTCGTGCGCTCTCTGCTTTCCTCTGTTCTACCGTGAAAGTTACGACTGCTGCCAATTTTTCAACCACGGTCAAGTTTCCGACCACGGCACTTTACTTTTCGACCGCATTCACTCTTTCGATCGCACTTGTTTCCGACTACTCATTGGTCATAGATCTCGTGGTCGCGTGCCCCACTACCTTACAAGTGGTTTACGACTGCAGCCGGTTACGAGCGCTCGACGATTTTCGACCACATACTGGTTTTCAACTCATGTGTTTTCAATGTGCACCTTGGTCATTGACTACGGTGGTGTCGACCACACATTGGTCTTCGACGGCGTAGTTTGTGATCACGTTAGTTATGACCACGTTGGTTACGACCACGCTGGTTCCAACTATGTTGATTACGACCATGTGGGTTACGACCACGCTAGTTACGACCACGTCGGTTATGATCACACTCGTTCCGACTACGTTGGTTACGACAACGTTGGTTTCGACCACGTTGGTTTCAACCATGCTGGTTACGACCACGTTGTCAGCTTCGACCACGTTGCTTGCCCTTTGACTATGTTGTCTGTCTATCGACCATGTTGCTTTTCTCTACTATCCAGTGGTGTTCAGTTTTGCTGACCAGTGTCTCTCGACCACGTTGTGCTCTGATCTGGTCATACTGAGCTTTGTATTCATCTGTTTTTAAGTAGACCTCATATCCTAATCTTCATAGCTTTATAGCTATTGGAGAAAAAGGAATATGAGAATATTTGGGAAAATCTTCAGGCACCATTCACCCCCCCCCCTCTGTTGTCTATCCGGTCCTACAGTATTTATGGTGGTTTTGCCACATGTCAAGCCATATCAGCTGTTATTGCCACCATGAACCTCCATCTCACTATTTTCCTCATGCCATGTACAAGTCATCCAACTCCCAATATTCCCATATCCACAAGACACTGTAGTCTTCCCTGAAAGGCAAGCTCAGTGATGGCCGGTAGGCACTGCCTAGCCATGTTGGCCCCCTCCACTCTTGGCCACCCATGGCTGGCAACAAAAAGAGACATGTTGGAGCTAGGAAACCCTCCTGTGCCTGTGTTGGCGGTATGCAGGCATGGCTTGGGAAAGAAGACATGCCGACTCCAGAATCATATCCCAACATAGAAGACCATCCATATGCATTTAGGAAACAATTAATCCTATGCATCCATGCTAACAGAGCTCTATTTCTTAATGTGTCCACCAAAGTTCAACATTTTGTGTTGGTTCCTCTGTTTCTTGCTTCCATTGTTCATGGAGAATCACAGCAGTAACATCAGTATTGCTTTACAATCTTGACACACACTAAAGAAAAAGTTGTCCCCCCCCCAAGCCACAACCAGTAGCATCAGTATTGCTTTAGCAATCTTCACACACACCAAAGGAGAAAGTTGTCTCCCCTCCCCCCGCACACACACACAAAGCCACAACCATTGAAGACAAAAGGATTTGGCATCCTAATCCGGCTGCCGCTAGCCATTGATTGTCTTGCCTTGGCTTCATGGGATAGCAAGCGGCCACAGCAGGCCAACAGGTTCTATTGCAACCTGTAGCTACAGGCGCTCAGGGACAGGTACGTTAGCATGCAAGCACTATGTGGTAGGTGCGGTTAGTGTGGTGCCAGCGGCGGGGCTCATTGATTGCGAGCCCGATCCCAATCGGTCGACTCGGATATGGGTTGAGAAGAGAGAGAGAATGGGGAATGAGATACAGTCATATGGAGAGATGGAGAGAGAAATAGAAGCAAAGGGTGTAAAATAGACTTATTCCTTAAAAAAAACAAAGGTGAAAGGAGGAAAGTGACCAACTATGCCTGAGTAAAAAGAACGGAGTATACTACTTCATTCCATATTAATTTTGCAAGTAGTTCGTAGTGCAGGAGTAGTTAGTGCACATAGATCTAACAGTGTAATATATACGTTTAATAGGATAGAAGCTACTCAGGCAATAGACTCAGCAGTGAGAGGTGTCCTTTCCGGCGTTTCAAAGCTCATAATTCTGCAGAAGTTTCTAGCGTCACCACCTGCTCCAGCCTCCGGCCGTGCGAATCTGACGATTAGCAAAGCTCCTGCTCCTAGACTGTGTCAACTTTTGAACTGAGGAGGTGATCAGGTGAACCATGTCTGTCTTGACGAAAAGGGCAAGTGGAAGGGAGGGATGGGGGCGTGAAGGCGAACGATTTGGAGTGTTTCTTCAG
The DNA here is from genome assembly GCA_036346575.1 of Dendrocalamus sinicus. Lineage (NCBI taxonomy): Eukaryota > Viridiplantae > Streptophyta > Magnoliopsida > Poales > Poaceae > Dendrocalamus > Dendrocalamus sinicus. Next base: position 31,435,494 of record CM070662.1, read on the forward strand.
AGGCATGATGGGAGAGCAGGTAGGTGAGTAGGAATACACTTTGGAAGTGCTATAATTCCATGTCTCAACGGAAAGGATTAGACCAGCAGCGGTTTCAAGTGAGTATGAGAGTTCTTTCTACGAGTAAAGAACAGGACTAAGCCGCCCAGTTACAAATAGCTTTAGAGATTGTTTGTGTTACACATTAGCTTCTTAGCAGTTAGCATGACGTTTTTCTTTTTTTCTGTTTTTCCCTTTTTCTCATATTTATAGAGATATAACAATGTTTTTATTTTTTACATTTCTTATTTATTTTTGTTTAATTAAATATCTTAAAAAATACTAACAATCGTTACAATGACTAGTAGTGTGCCCGTACTAACGCTACGGTAAAATACAAAACAAGATAAAATTTGTAAAAAAATAAAACGAACAATCAGATTCATTAAGATTCACGTCTCATATATTATATAACCAAATATTTTTATCACATAATGAATGTCACACCAACCTACATCCCTCAGAGCTTTTAACATATACATGATTTGCAAGGTTTTAATCATAAGGTTTCCTCAACTTCATTCACAGACCAATTTCATATTATAGGGTGGACCCAGAAGTTCATCTTGAACTGGAAGAGCTATAAGATTCATAAAAAATTGAAAAATAGACAAGTGCAATTCTGTATATTGTTCACAAAATCTAGAATGTGCACATATCTGCCAAATAAATGGAGTAAGGGCAGAGACCACATTAGTGCCTTCTTATGTACCTACTACCGAGTTCTAAAATATGTACATTCAAATAGATAAGTGATAGATAATGTGTAGATTATTCCATTAAATTACTTCAATAGGAGCATGGAGTTGTTTTGCTAAATGTTTTCGATTGGTCAATTCAAGTATGCAACACCTAATCAAGTTATGTTTATTAAGTGCAATTATTCTATATGAGTCTTTAAGAAGCAAATGGTTGTTGATGGAATTATGAAGATGTGAAAAGAGTGTGCGTACAAAAGAAGAACACAACAACACAAGGTAAAAGGCAATTGATAGGCTGATTCAAGTACATAGGATGTAGCATAGACAAACCATATTAGACGGATAGTCAGTTAATCTGCTCATCACATAAATAACACCTCAAATGAAACTAACTTTTACTTATTTCCTGTAAAAGAATAAAGTTATTTACATCTTACTCCAAGAAGGCGAAGAAGAAAAGCAATTATAAAACTTATTCATAACTTACAATAGAAGTAACTTCAATAGTCCAAATCATATCTAGTACTATTTCTTTTCAGTGTCCGTAGCTTTTACAACTGGGAGAAGAAAAAAAGAAACAAACAAACACCTTACATTAGGAGACTATCCAGATCAGGAATATCAAATGGTAACTTTACAACTCCAAGGGCAACAAACAGGAGGAACAGCCACAGAGGAAATATCTTCATGCATAGTATCAAGAAAGACTTTTGCCCTGACAAGCAGCAGTAAAGAAAGCAATTTCAGTCCAAACTTCGTACCATAACTCAGAATGATGCCAAAAAAAAAAGGTAAGATCACTTATAAGCTTCTTTTTTTTGGCGAGGAAGATCACTTAAGCTGTAACTCAAACTACATTCAAAAGGACTCAACACTTTATTATTTAGTAAATAGACAAGAAGACATTCTTCCTAGTGGCATATGAATGCATGTATTGCAATGGATAGTAGTCCCTAGAAAGGATTGACGAAGTATGAAGACATCATCAACTGAAAGTAAAAGCTTCATTAGTAACTCAGAAAATGGCATTGCAAATCAGAAGCGGTGACAAGCGGCGACACGTTATAGCGATCATATATACTGGCATGGGTGAAATGGATTATGTGTAGCGATTGTTGCCACAATGCCACGGACACGTCAACAAATGTTGTATCAGATTAACTCCAAAAACATATTATCAAGAACAAAGAGAGAAGATAATTAACGGGATTAACGGCAGATGCGGCAGACGGGCTCCCCGGATGATGTACATGATCCGGATGATTTTGGCCTTACGATCTTCAATGAGTAAGAGAAGAAGACTTGAGGAGAGATCCAGGCCATTCATTTGTATGAAGTTGGATTACTTTGGTACACAAATCTGGGTGGACTTAGATTAGGCATGACTGTGGGGGTGGTTGAGAGGGGTGGATTTAGTAAAGAAAATTTTGGTGTATTATAGAGGGGTAGAGATAACAAACAACCATGCCAAATATCCAAATAATATGGAATTCTGCATATACAAAAATGTGCTAGTTTAGTTCAATTTCTTGTCTAAACAGAATACAGGATAAGAATGACTGACAAGAATATTTAAGAACTTTGACATATAAAATATGGAGTGGTTAACTGTTAAATCATCCATGCACACCAACACAAGAAGATAGTTGTATTGAATACCGACATATAATTCTCAACGTAAACTGCAAGATAAAGCTAACCTGTTTAGATCGTGCAATAGCTTGATCAGTCTGATCCATTAGTTGATTTCCATGGTCCATCAACTGCTGGTTTGTCATATCTGCAAAAGAATAGCGTGGCTCGTTATCTGAAGAGTTGTATAAATCCACGCTGGTGATGTCACATAGGTTTATTTTCTTTAAGTGCTTTCAATAGCCAAGTATAATCTCCAAAAGGAAAGAGGTTTGTCTAAAAGATTCTTAGCCTTTCAACCTAGAAGAAATTATACTACCACACTACTGCACTTAGAGGGGCTGCAATATTGCTACTTACTTGATGCTAACAGGACATTTTCTTCACCAAAACCATCTTCAACACTTGGACCATCAAAAAGATCAACTCGCTTATTTTCACTTGCATGCCTACAATTCAAATGATATTTGTATGTACGTATCATGAAATGTTAACCCGAATAGATGAAACACATTCATTAAAGTTTATGGGCAAGATTATTATGATGTACAGATTAGTAACACAACTCCCTGTGGGTGTGTACACAGAAGTTGAATACATTATGGGATAGGTAGAAACTCACTGCTTCTTCATAGCAACGTAAGAGTTCAATTCTTTTATCTGCAAAAAAGGACAAAATCAGGTTTAGTGAAAGTTGTGGCATCAGAATAGGAAAGCTGTATAAATAAATTGTAACATCCTGTAACAAGTGTCTGCAAGGTACCAGTGACTGCTTCCTATCATGCAACATTTTAGCAGTCTCAGGGTCAGTACGGCCTGCCTCCTCTTTGACAACTCGTTCAAAGTCTTTGATAAGTCTAGAAAATCAAATAAAGAGAGCAAAATGTCTGCCGTTATGTAGCTGCTCATGCCGCATCAAAATTAAGTAGACAGCTATCTGTTTGTCATATATACTACTGCTTGGTCACATTGCTAAGATTCCAAAAGCAGAAATTGCAGGTAGTATGCACTGCAGTGTATTTGGTATAAGATACTGAAATGATTGCAATGGCAAACAATTAAGTAAATATGAGCCAAACAGGAACGCATCTCTACTCTTACTAAGTGCAGATTTGTGTTTATCAATTCCAAACGATCTGTTTTATGAAGGATGTGTTCCTACGCTACATGATACAGAAAGAAAAGAAGAATGAATAACCTTTTGCAATCTCGCATCTTATCGGTAAGTTCTTCGAGCTGCCGGCTATGGCGGTTGGCATCCTTGATCTTGTCCAGCTTCTGGAATCCATTTCTACAGACAGATCAACCAAATGATCGGACGATAAATTCAGCTGCCGTTTCTTAGCCGCATCATACTATGATTTATGTGGAGATCAAGAGATACAAGCGTCCCGACCTCAAAGAATGTTTTTTTTCCTACAGGTCAACAATTTGTTCTCCAAACTTGTATTGCACACGCGAAATCACAGCAAGCAAAAGGAGATCTACCGAGCATTCTAGCCTTACGCGTCCAAATTGAAACAGAGAAAAAAAGGATAAATGGAAGGAAATCATTCGAGCTTACTGCAATGTGCGAAAGATATCGTTGATCTGTCTGTCGATCTCGGCGAGCTCCTCGTTGACCGACACCAAATCCATCTCCTCCTCCTCGCGGAGCCGGCGCTCGGCGTCGCCCTCCGGCTGCCCAATCGGTGTGGATTCCAGGAGCTCCATGAACGGGGACTGCTTCTCCCTCCCGGAGGCCGACGGGTCGTCGGCGAGGCTGATGGCGCGCCGCACCTCCGCGACGGACGGCTGGGTCGGAGCCGCCGTGAGCGCCGGGTGAGGAGGCGACCCCGTCGCGCGGAGGAGGGGAGGCGCGGGGGAGGCGCGGGGGAGGCGGAGGGAGCGGAGGAGGCACGGGAGAGGCGGAGGGAGGGGTAGCGCAGGTCGAGTGGGGGCACAGGGGAGAACGGAGCGGTTTCTAGGTTAAATGATGTGCATGATCCAAATGATTTTGGCCTTAGGATCTTCAATGAGTAAGAGAAGAAGGTTTGAGGAGAGATCCAGGCCATTCATTCGTATGAAGTTGGATTACTTTGGTACACAAATCTGGGTGGATTTAGATTAGGCATGACTGTGGGAGTGGTTGAGGGGGTGGATTTAGTAAAGAAAATTTTGGTGCATTATAGAGTAGGGTAGATATTTCAGCCAAAAGCATTTCAAACAGGCCTAAAGTGAGGCTCAAAACTTGGAGCCCAAATGAAGACAAGATCAATGTTTACGTCATCTCTCTTGAAAAAAATTTGCTTGCGCCATCTCTCACTGAAAAAAAGAAAGATCAACGGTTAGCCCACATGCTCTTTTGTCAAATGCTCCTACCCACGTTGACATACCGGCTACCATCTCTGAACACCTTATTTTTCACTCCGATCAATGGTTGCACTACGTATATTATTCTTTGGAATTATAGTTTATAGCTAAAATTTTTAAATTCTATCTATTCACAAGAGAGTACGGAGATACTCATGTGTGATTCTGACCGATATAACTGAAGTCAATAATGTTAACTACAATCAATTTATACACTCTATTTTTAAAAAAATATTTTGTTTAAAAGTTGTTACATTAACTATAAATTGATGAGAACGGTCAGATGTCTCGAGTGAATTTTTTTCACCCCCAAATCTTCACGCCCCTCCGGCTATCTCGTTCGCCGGAACCAAGAGGGTGAGGCGACGCTGGGGACTGGGGAGTGCACTGGCAAGAGGACGTGCCGAGGGATGCTGCTCCGCCACCCTCCCAAGTTCAAAGAAACATCTTCGTCGCGTCGTCACATGGGGACGAAATGTCGGGAGGCGGGGCCGGTCGGCGCTGACTCCGACGGGTGGTACCCGACGTACACAGCAAATGGGGCGGCAAGAGGAGGCATCCGTTCTTCCTCGTGATATCACGGGGACGGGGAATCCATAGGAGAAATCCGGGCCCAGGCGACCAGGAGCCTTCTTTCTGCTAAACCAATGGGATGCGTACAGGTAAAAGAAGAAAATCTGACCCCCTCCACGCGTAACTCAACTTTGATGGTCACATGATCCGCGCCGATACTAAGGATCAGCGACGTTTAGGTGGCCGCAGCATGACAGCCACTTGTTCCTATTCTCCTAAACAAAGGGGTTGTATATATTTGCTACGGTTGATGGTATGATTGATAGTAGATTTTTACTATGTTTAATGATTTTTAGTTAAAAATAAATAGCAATAACTAAAAATGACTTTTAGAAAGAATGGATAACAATAGAGAAAATAAAGTGGATAAACAATAGAGAAAATAAAGCAGAGATTCATGCGCGAAACGAAAATGAAAGTAGGATATGTAATACCTCTATAACACCTGTCTTATCCCAGAGTGAAAGGGGAACAAAAAAAAGTGGAGAAGCTATTTTAAAATTTTAGATATTTATATTAGCTTCTAGCTTCTCTAAAAAAAATCAAAAGTCAATATAAATATGCCAAAACGGAAGAGAGAAGAGTAGCGGTTGAGGTTTCCTTGCCAAATTTGAAATATTGTCTCATGTTAGTACGTTACACTAAGAATCATGTATCTTGAGAAAAGTAATAATTTGCTACAGTGTTTTCATCTATTTCGGCGATCAGGGGAGGATCTAAAGAGGAGCACGGGGTGCACAAGACACCAGATCTAATTTCATTTTCATATTATATAGTCCATATAAATTTAGGTGTAAACTCTCTAACCCAAATTAAAGGACACCTAGTTAGTTCAAAGATTGAAGCTCTCGGCCTCTTGACTCCTGCTATTCCACTCGGCACTTCTACGGCTGGGCCTAAGACGACACCAATTGAGGCTCAAGACATACAGCTTAGCATATGCAAGTGCGGCCAGATGACACAAGTATGGCCTAAGTAGCTTGGCCAGCCAAGTCATTGTACAAAGGAAAGATCGCATTGCCACAGTCGCTCGTGTTTCGTTCCCTCCCTCTGTCCTATCCCACGTGAAAGCAAAATCCACTCTCTCGCTTGTTCGCAGGCTCGCAGCCGCCGCATCTCCTGGTCGTTATCACCCGTCGATCGTCTCACCGAGCACTTGGCAGCATGAGTTAAGTTTTAAATCGATGTAGGGTATTGCTAAATTTCTCTCGATTCTTTCGCTTTCTTTAAGCTAATGGACTGAATTTATGAGTTATGGTTTGAATGTTATGATTGTTAATTGGTTTTCTTCAATTTGGGTTTCTAAGATTGAAATACCCACATACTTCGTTATAAATCGAAGGCAAAATTATACATATAATTATATATATGGTAAAGTAATGAACTTAGGGTGGGTTCTTTTAGACTGTGGCTTATACCTTGACTTAAAGTTTTGAATTCTGGTTGTTCGCGAGAGGCAGTACGCAAAGAAAAATACTCACATGTAATTTTGGCTGGTACAATTAAATTCAGTACACTTTTTATTATAATTTTTCTGTTAAACCCATCTTGAAAAAATATACCGTTTAAAAAATACTTATTATAGTATAAACCATAAGTTACAAAACACAAATAAAAAATAAAGAGGTCCTAATTATTTTTGTTCTAGCTCTATCGTGATGATAGCACCGATCTGCACGGTCATCTACTCCCAACCGCAGTCCCAGATAGTACAACAATTACCTCTGTATACAAACATACACCTCACAAGCTTGTCTAATGTGTACTCCCAATCTCTAACTACACTATCTCGCTGGCTTGCTATACCGACAGAATACAGTACGCTCCCGCTGTCAGCCGTCGATGGGTCCGACGCGCCAGTGCACAAACCGTAGTTGTCGGTTTTATTTCAGAAGCCATTCTGGTTTACCTCTTAGCATAGAAGGCATCGGTATCAATCTATTTCGATTTGCCATTTGGTATAGAATGTACAGGTACGACTCCATTCCGGTATCCCATTCCGAAGTGTAATATAAAAATTATATATTCATATGAATGTAAAAAAAAATAAGAGAAGATAAGTACTAGTTACCATGCTTCCTGAAAAGAATTTTGAAGAAAAAGAATATCAAACGCCGAAAGTGTTAGTTCAATCTGACACGTATGCACATGGTTTTGAGTCAAATCTGGCCCATGACATGTGTAGTTAGAGGCTAGTGCACTTAGTTGGGCTAGCGTGGTTTGAATCAAATCTGGCCCGTACAGACAGGGAGGAGCAACCACACACTTGGTTGGGTTTACGTGGTTTAGGTCAACACGCGCAAGGCTCACTCCATCCGAACTGAGCGCTTCTTGGCCGGGACCGGAATCGGTAGGATGCACAATTCCGTCCGGAGTAGTTCTAGAAACGACCGGAATTCTGACCGATACAGGATCTGTTCTTTTAATTTAAGTCAAAAGCAGACGGTTTTTTGCTTTTGCTACAGTACTTAACTTTTAAACAGAGTATTTTCTCAAGACAAGGTCTACAAGTTAAACGATCTACACGTTAAAAACTCAACATCTATACCAGCCAAAATCATAAGTGAGTATCTGTCTCTCCGTAATCTGTACTGTAAACAGCTAAAATTCAAAAATTTTAATCAAAAATTATAAACCGCAACCGAAAAGAACAGGCTAAAATGCAACCTCCTTTGTGCCATATCCTTTCCGGCCGGTACCGGACGGAATTAATAACTTTGGCACAAACGCACCAACCGCACCGAAACCACCGTCGCCGTCAGGAGCGAGTGCCGCGGTCCTCACGGAAACACCCCCAAAACGCACACGCTGCCGCAGGCAGCGGCCACGCGCCCGCGTCCTCGCCCAGCCGCCGCATGGCGCGCCCACCCCAGTGACCCCACCACCGCCACCAGCGAGTGGAACTCCACAGTTCCAGACCTGACGCCTCCACGATGCACCATTTCAACCCCCGCGCATGTTGCTCCCCAGCTGGCCACCAACGTCACTAAACTACATCGTTCTTTTTTTTTGATAAGAACTACATCGTTCTCACTCACAAAAGCAACGAAAAAACTGATAGAATCCCAAAAAAACGCTTGCTAAATGCTACCACTGCTACAGAGAGAAGAAAAATCTGGGCAGATCTGGAGACCTGGGGCTTCGGCTCTCCAGATCTGCACGAACAAGCACAGATCAAGCAAACAAGGCCGGTAAAGTAAAGAATGCGCTGCAGAAGAAACGGGGGATTATACAATGGCAAGCCACAGCATCAGGGTGTCTCTATGAACGCACGCACGCAAGCACAAACGCTAGATCTGACGACTTCCTAGACTAAACCGAATGGAATAAGCATGAAGCATCCAACCCAAAAGGAAGGGCAATAGCTAATCCATAATAAATTAACAGCAGCAATGACAGTAGAGGTGATATCGAGCGGCCATATCAGCGGCCGAGGCGGCGAGGATTTCATCTCGGGGGGGCGCGGATCTCCTCAGTAGAAGACAGCGACGGCCGCCACGGCGGCAGCGGCCGCCCACGCGGCGGCGGGGGCGACGCTAGCCGCGGCGTTCGGCGGCGGAGGGGAGGTCGACGGGGCCCCAGCCGGAGGCTGGGAGCTCGAGCCCGGCGACGGCTCCGGCGGCGAGGGGGCGGTCGGGGAGGGGGGGCCGGCCTTGGGAGCCGGAGATGGGGCCTTCGGGGAGGGCGCGGGGGCGTTGGCCGGGGGAGGCGTCGCCGGAGGCTGCGCGGGAGGGCGGGCCGGCGGCGCGGCCGGAGGAGGGGTCGCCGGAGGCTGGGCCCTGGGGGCGGGCGTCGGGGAGGCTCCGGGGGCCTGCGCGGCGGCGGCGGCGAAGAGCACGGCCATGGCCACGGCCACGAGGTGGAGGCGCGCCATGAGAGGAGGCGGCGAGGTGGCGAGAGAGCAGCCCTACTAGGGTTTGGGTTTGGAGGTGGTGTGTTCGCAAGTGGGGTACGCGCTGCTGCCTCCCAAGTATTGAGGGGGTATAAAAAGGGTGGGAACAGGATACGCGGTAGAAAAATGGAGGAAAAACAGGATACGATTAATTACGTTATCGTCTTGTGTCGGTGGACCGTGCGACGAGCACGACCGTCGGTCGGATCGGGATCTAGCGGTGCGACGAAATATTTTTTTTATTGCTTCGTATTTATCAATTCGAATATGCGAACGCTAAGAGATAAACGCACGCCTATTTAAGGAAAACATAGATAAACGAGTGGATTGTTTCGGCTGCAAGCTGGCATCAAATGGATGGCCGTACCTAATTTGGTACTTTAAGTTGGAAAATCATGTCAGGTTTCTCCCAAAAATTAGTATACAGGTACGTCCTTTGATTGTGTGAGACATATTTGGCGTTGTCTAGCAAAGAAGCTACGATGGATTATAATAATTTCGTTGTTTGGGTAGCTATTTTTTAATCAAGTTGCAAAAAAATGTATTTTTGCCGAGACAACCATTAGATAACAAAATCTATCTAACTTTAATCTGATTTTTCAAATAAAGTGGTAGACTTATCGTCGTCAGCTTAAATGTAAGCACAAGACATCCCGATATCGGAGAAATTTCCCTATTTCCGTGACGTGTCTCCGCGTTAGGTGGCTTTCCAAAATCTTAAGGTCATACTGCTTGCTTCGTTCACGCTTTGTTGGAGTCTTTGAAAGGGAAGTTAAAAGCTGTGATGAATTAGTTTGGTGCTATTTGATGACTTCTTTAGAACTCCGAAGCCCTGTTTGGATACAAAATCCTGAATTGCGAGAATCCCACCCAAAACTTTGATTATTTTTGAATTAGACATTTTGAGGTGCGATTATTAGATTATTGATGATTCTTTCTTATCGAAAATCTTGATCATATTAAAATCGATTCTTAGATAAATGTATCCAAACAGAACCTAGTCTGAACAGCAAGTGGTTCGAAATTTTCAGCTACTTTATTACGTATTTACGTGTAGCATGTTTCTCCGCGTAGATTATAACCAACACTCAGCTGAAGCATGCATGTTATGTCAACAATGTACACTCTGCTCTGAAAAAAGTATAAGCTACAGGTCGAATGGTGGTAGCCACTAGAACTTTTGAATGGTTATATCATGATAATCAAATTTCCGGCTCAGTTTGGTGTATTCTTCTTGACTTCCTGTATGTTGCATTTACGTAAGTAGAAAGCTTCGTTCTTTTGAACTTTTAACTTTTAATTTATCTGAAAGTCAAAATAAATAAGACGATTTCTTGGCTTTCTTAGTTTAAAATTGTGTGCGTCATTTGCTTCAGCATCTCCTGTGGGGAACCCCGAGCGAGGGTCGCTGCATGTGTTCTATACTAGTTCAAAATAAATAAGACGATTTCATGGCTTTCTTAGTTTAAAATTATGTGTGTCGTTTGCTTCAGCATCTCCTGTGGGGAACCCTGAGCGGGGGTCGCTGCATGTGTTCTATACTAGTCCCATGATCAGTGGCTAGTACACACATTCATAACATTAAGATCACATCCATACACATCGAAAATAAATTTACAACAAAAGAGGCAAATATGTAAGCGATGCGAGATAAAATTTACAACATATGGCCAACCGGCCAAACAAATATTAGAGTTAAAAGTAAATCGTAACGGAAGACAAATAAATAAATAAAAACATTCAGTGGTATGCTACCATAGCCCACAGGCAATCGACTGGGAAGATTAGGCCCTAGAAAAACCCATCGTCGAATTCCCCAATGCCGAGGGCAAAGTGCACATCGTCAGACACATATCCTTCTTCATTATCTAATCAACAATAATTTAAATAAGTTGAGTACATTGTGTACTCAGCAAAACTTGTAGTAAAAATTATATATATATATATATATATATATATATATATATATAGTATATATATATATATATATATATATATATATATATATATATATATATATATATATATATATATATATATATATATATATATGTGTGTGTGTGTATGTATGTATGTATGTATGTGTGTGTGTGTGTGTGTGTGTGTGTGTGTGTGTGTGTGTGTGTGTGTGTGTGTGTGTGTGTGTGTGTGTGTGTGTATGTATGTATGTATGTATGTATGTATGCAAGGTTGTCAAAGGATGAGACTCTATATTAAGTTATTTTCATCATAAAGCAGATTTCATATGGCAATATCAATAAGTAATAATTTGCAAACAGAATTGTAAAAAGCATTTGACATATAATGAAATAACATTTACATAATTTCCATAAATAGTATCTTAAATTCATACACAGCCTTCCTCGACTGAAAACATCACACAAATCCCACCCATGGGCATGGCACACAAAAGATGCGTACATGCCATCTCATATATTCAGTAAAATAGTTTTTAAAAGGAAAATTATACCCTTTGTGGCTATATCCAAGATTGCTCATGATCGCGAGCACGACTATTTAAATATTTTTTAACACTCTGAGGAGGTTGTACAGCTTTACTCATACAAGATAATCAAATATATTGTTGGCCATTACACGCTTTTCTTGGGCGTGCAACGGAAGTGACTATCTTATAGCTTTTAGGTTATCTAATCCTAACCTTGCACCAGCTCGATGAACATCAAACCTCTCTTATGTATATCCCCTAAGAGAGCATTCAAGTCCTCATTTAGGTAAATCTTCTAAGTGAAGACCCTCACTTTGGTATGTCCCCTAAATGGGCATTCATCATTATATTAAAGCTTGGTGAAGGGGCCCTACGAGCAAATCTAACCGGAGTGCCCTTAGTACACATGTGCCTACCACAATACAAGGCTAGACCTAAACAACTAAATCAGCTAAATATCAGAGCCCATATAGCACATGTGATTGTACAGTGTGGCTTAAATGTGCGGCAATAGCGTTCGGTCCTTAATTGACCCGGGCGAGAGTCTCCCCCTGTAAACATGCGAGATTTCCTCTCTCATTTGACTGTATACCATATAACTCGTCCGTGTCCAAAAACTAGGTTTTTCATTTTATTTGATACCAAAGTAACAGAGGTTCCCCCTTTAGTCCAATATTTTGAAACCATCATGCCCACGTGTAAAATTATTTGAAAAATCAAATTTAGCAGAAACTAGTGCTTGGCTAAGCATCTAGAACATGTACTCAAAATAATATACCCAAAATTTGACATTAGCTATATCTAACCATGTCCTAAGGGTTACAACAGTGAGGATATCAAATTTGCAAAGAAGGTTCAATGCATTTGAGTGGTCATACTACCATTACCCACAGTATAGCAATTTTACTGAAACATACATGCATGCATAATATATTTTTGCAAAAAAAATGTACAATAATTAAAATACTAGAATCAACATGGTCAAAGGAGATACTTGCCTTGCTGTTGTTGCTCAGAGATTTGCCTAAGATCGATCTCGCCATTTTCAGTATGTTAGTATCTAATCGGTAAAAGTCAAACGAGCACAAATAATAGCTAAATAAACTCAAATAGAAACCAAATCTAAATATTTTGCATATTTTGAAAGAGCATGATTTTACAAAAATTTAGAGATAGAAAACACTCAAATCGGAGTTCGTATGCAAAAGTTATTAGCAAAACAATTTAGTTTTGTGGGAAAAATCCAGAAAAAGAACAACAGTATTTTATGCCAACTGAATTTCGAAGATCTGGAATTAAACTCCTATTTTCCTTCCTATCTCATAATCTTTGTTCAATATAGAATCCACAAGAATTCCTCCAACCCCAAAATTTTTTGCAAAAAAATCAAATATATATAATATATATTTCATATATATATATATATAGAGAGAGAGAGAGAAAGGCCACTAGCCAAAAGCCCAAAAGGCCCAATTGGCATTTCCTAACCAAACCCTAGCCTCCTGTTGCCTGGCTGCTTCTCAGTTCTCACGCCGCCTCCTGGCTCCTGCCTTGCTCCGTGCCTGCAGACTGCCTCCTCTCCATCTCTCTTGCGCAGCCGGCAGCCGCCACAGCCCACAGGCCCGGCGCCCCTCCAGCCCTCCTCGGCTCCTCGTCTCCGGCGACGCGGCGGCCGGTGAATCTGCTACGGCGGCGCGCGGCGCCGGTGCCCACACCCTCCTCTCCATCTCTCTTGCACAGCCGCGGCCGCACAGCCACAGCCACTGAGCGGCGGCGGCGGCCCTCCGCCCTCCTCGTGACCTCGTCGACGCGCGACGCGGCGAACGGCTATCGGCGGGCGCGCGGCGCGGCGCCACACCCAATGGCCGACACGGTGACGACGGCGAAGAAGTCCCCACGGCCAGCGGCCCATGCGGCGGCAGCTCCTCCCCTATTCCAGCTTCAATGACGGTGGCGCTCCCGACGGCCATGCCGCCCCTGCACACAAGGTCAATTTATACTTAATACTCTTGGACTCTCCTGTTCTTCAATGGTGAATTGAACAAATGTTCAATATTTTTAGGTTGTAGAGAATTCAAAGAAGAAGAAGAAATTTGTCGATTTAAAATCTATGTGGGGAAGGGCTGAAAAGAAACAAAAATCTGTAGTTCAGAGCAACTCTCCAGAACCTGTACAAGAGGTTGGATGTAGCAAGGGACAAGAACTTGCAATTGTAGAAACAGAACCTCAATTTGGAAATGGAAGCACAGAAGCATCAAAACCACAAGTTGCAAGTACACAATCTGAAGATGAAGATTGGTGGGAAGATTATGACGATGATGTTGGCTATCTTCCCCATGATCTTGGTAAGAGGATTGCTATCACAGATTATGATGCAAACCTGCAAGATGAAGTTAGGAGGAGGTATATTGCACTTGGGCCTTGTCAACCAGCACTACAAAATTTTCCACAGAGAAATGTTGGAGGTAAACGTCGCTTTATGCGTAGCTGGTTTGATAAGTATAATTGGCTTGAATATAGTGCGGAAAAAGATGATGCATTCTGTTTTGTTTGCTACTTGTTTAAGGACAGAACTAATTATGTTGGCGGGGATAGTTTTGTGAATGAGGGGTTTAGACAATGGAACCATTTGGACAGATTTGACAAACATGTTGGTTCTGTTAGTAGTGCACACAATCTAGCTCAAGAGAAATATGCTTTGTTCATTAGACCTAATGCATCAATTAGACAATCTTTACACAAGAGAAGCAAGCATGACAAGATTGTCTATAAAGCCCGCCTAACCTACTCACTTAAGTGCTTAAGATTTCTTTTACGGCAAGGGTTGGCTTGTCATGGACATGATGAAAGTGAAGAGTCACATAACAGAGGAAATTTTCTTGAAATTCTAAATTGGTTAGCATAAAATTTTGAAGAGGTTAACAAGGTTGTTCTAAAGAATGCTCCACGGAATTGTCAGATGACATCCCCTAAAATTCAGAAACAACTTATCGAATGTTGTGCTAAAGAAACACTAAACTTATCAAGGAAGATATTGGAGATGATTTTTTTGCAATACTTGCTGATGAGTCAAGTGATGTGTACCAAAATGAGCAGTTGGCTCTTTGCTTGCGTTATGTTGATAAGAAAGGGAGGGTTGTTGAGCGATTTCTTGGTGTTGTGCATGTTGAAAACACTACTGCTTTGACACTTAAAGATGCTATCCAAAATTTACTTATGAAACATTCATTGAACTTGTCTAGAGTTCGTGGTCAAGGATATGATGGAGCTAGTAACATGAAAGGTGAGGTTAGTGGCCTAAAAAAAGCTGATTATGAATGAACCTCCTTCTGCTTATTATGTACATTGCTTTGCACATCAACTTCAATTAACTCTTGTGGCTGTTGCTAAGGAGAATGGTGATTGTGTTTGGTTCTTTGAGCAACTTGGGCATTTGTTGAATGCTATTGGGCTTTCTTGTAAGAAACATCAAATGCTTCGAGTAGCTCAAGCTCAACAAATTGTAGAAGCTTTGGAATTGGGTGACATTGAAAGTGGTCGGGGTTTGTATCAAGAGATGGGTTTAGGTAGGCCAGGAGATACTCGTTGGGGATCCCACTATAAAATGGTACAACACCTTCTTATTTTGTATCGTCCAATCCGGAAGGTCTTGTTTCGAGTTGGGAAAGATCGCTCACAAAGCATGGAAACTATAAAAGCTCAAAATGCATTGGCATCATTTGAGTCATTTGAATTTGTTTTCATGGCACATTTATTGAATACTATACTTGGGTACACTGATGACTTAAACACGACTTTGCAAAAAGAGATCAAGATATTGTTAATGATATTGAGCTCATTTATGTGACAAAGCTACAATTGCAATTATCTGCGACAAGATGATGGATGGGAAAACTTTTGAATGAGGTTACCTCTTTTGCACAAAGCACAAAGTCAAAGTTCCTAATATGGATGCTCAATACAAGCCGTTGCAAGATCAGCAAGGTTCTTTCCAAAAGTAAAGAATCATCATCGTTTTAAAATTGAAATGTTTTTGAGTGTGATTGATAGGCAGCTTCAGAACTAAATGAAAGATTTGATGAGGTAAACACAAATTTGCTTGTTTACATGGCTTCATTTAATCTGCTGATTTGTTTGGTTCTTTTGCCAAGGAGAATTTGGTTAAACTTGCACAATTTTATCCCAATGACTTCTCAAGCACGTAGATTATGCATCGCCTTTTCAACTTACACTCTTTATTAGTGATATGCGGAGAGATGAAAGGTTTAGAGAGGTCAAGAGTATTGCTGCACTTTCTGTCATGCTTGTTGATACGAAGAAGCATCTCAGCTACCCACTTGTGTACAAGCTTTTGAAATTGGTGCTAGTTCTTCCCGTAGCAACAGCAAGTGTTGAAAGAGTATTCTCAGCAATGAATTTTGTGAAGAACAAGCTAAGGAATAGAATGGGAGATGAGTACTTGAATGACTGTCTTGTTACATTTCTTGAAAGGGAATTTTTTCTACAAGTTCGCGACGAAGATATAATATCTCGTTTTCAAGCAGATCCTCGTCGAGTTGAGTTATAACATTGCCATCCAGGTCAGTTTTGCATTGATGTTGCTTCATGTACTCTGTTCAGTGTTCACTAAAAATTAAGTCAATCAAACTTATATTGAAAATTGCATTTATTGCTTATGTGTGATTGTTTATTTGGTTAACTATATGAGATATACATATTATGTGTATCAAAATTCTCTATCTTATATATATACTCCGTAGATTCTTAACTCCGTACCCCCATCCCATAAATCCTGAGTCCGCCACTGCCTCCAACTCAATCCAATTTAACATGTATATGTTGCTCCGCTATTATCAATCAAGATTGCTCATCATGCACAAACTCGTATATCTAGTCTCCCTATTTTAATTTAACCAATTCATAGATGTTCAATCCAAGCACATGCAAACATAGATAAACGAGTGGATTTTTTCGGCTGCAAGCTGGGAGATTTGGACACTATTGGACCCTGCACACAAAATTCCCGTTTGGCCCAAAAATTTCGGTTTGGACCCCTTCGAGCGCGGGATTACGAGCCGCCCACGCCGCCGGCCCATCGCGCGACCCGCCGCCCATCTGCGTGAACGCTGCTGGCGCGCCGCACCTCCTCGCGCGCGCGCGCGACCCTTCCTGCGCGCGCGATCGCGCGCGACCGCGCCTCCCGCCCGCGCGCGTTTCGTCGCGGGAGCGCGACTCAAATTTTGACCGCGCGTCTGCGGACGAACGCGCGCGGCGGGGGAGGCGCGGTCGGCGCGATCGCGCGGCGGGAAAGGTCGCGGCGCGGCGGGGAGGCGCGGCGGCGCCGATCGCGGCGGCGCGCTGCGTTCGCGCGATGGACGGCGGGTCGCGCGTGGGACCGGCGACGTGGCGGCGGCTCGTAATCCCGCGCCGAAGGGTCCAAAACCGAATTTTTTCGGTGGGGGCCAAAACGGGAATTTTGTGTGTACAGGGGTCCAATAGTGTCCAAAATTCGCAAGCTGGCATCCAATGGATGGCCGTACATAATTTGGTACTTCAAGTTGGAAAATCATGTCAGGTTTCTCCCAAAAATTAGTATACAGGTGCGTCCTTTGATTGTGTGAGACATATTTAGCTTTGTCAAGCAAAGAAGCTACGATGGATTATAATAATTTCGTTGTTTGGGTAGCTATTTTTTAATCAAGTTGCAAAAAAATGTATTTTTTGCCGAGACAACCATTAGATAACAAAATCTATCTAACTTTAATCTGATTTTTCAAATAAAGTGGTAGACTTATCGTCGTCAGCTTTAAATGTAAGCACAAGACATCCCGATATCGGAGAAATTTCCCTATTTCCGTGACGTGTGTCTCCGCGTTAGGTGGCTTTCCTAAATCTTAAGGTCGTACTGCTTGCTTCGTTCACGCTTTGTTGGAGTCTTTGAAAGGGAAGTACAAAGCTGTGATGAATTAGTTTGGTGCTATTTGATGACTTCTTTAGAACTCCGAAGTCTGAACAGCAAGTGGTTCGAAATTTTCAGCTACTTTATTACGTGTAGCATGTTTCTCCGCCTGAAAAAAGTATAAACTACAGGTCGAATAGTGGCAGCCACTAGAACTTTTGAATGGTTATATCATGATAATCAAATTTCCGGCTCAGTTTGGTGTATTCTTCTTGACTTCCTTTATGTTGCATTTACGTAAGTAGAAAGCTTCGTTCTTTTGGACTTTTAATTTTTAGTTTATTTGAAAGTCAAAATAAATAAGACGATTTCTTGGCTTTCTTAGTTTAAAATTGTGTGCGTCGTTTGCTTCACATCTCGTGGGAACCCTGCGGGGTCGTTGTATGTGTTCTATACTAGTTCAAAATAAATAAGACGATTTCTTGGCTTTCTTAGTTTAAAATTGTGTGCGTCGTTTGCTTCAGCATCTCCTGTGGGGAACCCTGAGCGGGGGTCGTTGTATGTGTTCTATACTAGTTCAAAATAAATAAGACGATTTCTTGGCTTTCTTAGTTTAAAATTGTGTGATCTCTGTGGGAACCACGAGCGGGGTCGCTATATGTGTTCTATACTAGTCTCATGATCAATGGCTAGTACACACATTCACAACAGTAAGATCACATCCATACACATCATAAATAAATTTACAACAAAAGGGGCAAATATGTAAGCGATGCGAGATAAAATTTACAACATATGGCCAACCGGCCAAACAAATATTAGAGTTAAAAGTAAATTGCAGTGGAAGACAAATAAATAAATAAAAACATCCAGTGGTATGCTACCATAGCCCACAAGCAATCGACTTGGGAGGATTAGGCCCTAGAAAAACCCATCGTCGAATTCCCCAATGCCGGGGACAAAGTACGCATCGTCAGACATATATCCTTCTTCATTCTCTGATCAATAATAATTTAAGCAAGATTGAGTACATTGTGTACTCAGCTAAACTTGTATTATATCGCAGAATTATATGTATATGTATATGTATATGTATATGTATATGTATATGTATATGTATATGTATATATATATATATGTGTGTGTGTGTGTGTGTGTGTGTGTGTGTATGTATGTATGTATGTATGTATGTATGTATGTATGTATGTATGTATGCAAGGTTGTCAAAGGATGAGACTCTATATTAAGTTATTTTCAGCATAAAGCAGATTTCATATGGCAATATCAATAAGTAATAATTTGCAAACATAATTGTAAAAAGCATTTGACATATAATGAAATAACATTTAAATAATTTCCATAATAGTATCTTAAATTCATACACATCCTTCCTCGACTGAAAACATCGCACAAATCCCACCCATGGGCATGGCACACAAAAGATGCGTACATGCCATCTCATATATTCAGTAAAACAGTTTTTAAAAGGAAAATTATACCCTTTGTGGCTATATCCAAGATTGCTCATGATTGCAAGCACGGCTATTTAAATAGTTTTTAACACTCTACGGAGGTTGTACAGCTTTACTCACACAAGATAATCAAATATACTGTCGGCCATTACACGCTTTTCTTGGGCATGCGACGGAAGTGACTATCTTATAGCTTTTAGGTTATCTAATCCTAACCTTGCACCAGCTCGATGAACATCAAACCTCTCTTAGGTATATCCCCTAAGAGGGTATTCAATTCCTCACTTAGGTAAATCTTCTAAGCGAAGACCCTCACTTAGGTATGTCCCCTAAATGGGCATTCATCATTATATTAAAGCTTTGGTGAAGGGGCCCTACGAGCAAATCTAACCGGAGTGCCCTTAGTACACATGTGCCTACCACAATACAAGGCTAGACCTAAACAACTAAATCAGCTAAATATCAGAGCCCATATAGCACATGTGATTGTACAGTGTGACTTGAATGTGCGGCAATAGCGCTCGGTCCTCAATTGACCCGGGCGAGAGTCTCCCCCTATAAACATGCAAGATTTCCTCTCGCATTTAACTGTGTACCATATAACTCGTCCGTGTCCAAAAACTAGGTTTTTCATTTTATTTGATACCAAAGTAACAGAGGTTCCCCCTTTAGTCCAATATTTTGAAACCATCATGCCCACATGTAAAATTGTTTGAAAAATCAAATTTAGCAGAAACTAGTGCTTGGCTAAGCATCTAGAACATGTACTCAAAATAATATACCCAAAATTTGACATTAGCTAGATCTAATCATGTCCTAAGGGTTACAACAGTGAGGATATCAAATTTGCAAAGAAGGTTCAATGCATTTGAGTGGTCATACTACCATTACCCACAATATAGCAATTTTACTGAAACATACATGCATGCATAATATATTTTTTGCAAAAAATGTACAATAATTAAAATACTAGAATCAACATGGTCAAAGGAGATACTTGCCTTGCTGTTGTTGCTCAGAGATTTGCCTAAGATCGATCTCGCCATTTTCAATATGTTAGTATCTAGTCGGTAAAAGTCAAATGAGCACAAATAATAGCTAAATCAACTCAAACAGAAACCAAATCTAAATATTTTGCATATTTTGAAAGAGCATGATTTTACAAAAATTTAGAGATAGAAAACACTCAAATCGGAGTTCGTATGCAAAAGTTATTAGCAAAACAATATTTTTGTGGGAAAAATCCAGAAAAAGAACAACAGTATTTTATGTCAACCGAATTTCGAAGATCTGGAATTAAACTCCTATTTTCCTTCCTATCTCATAATCTTTGTTCAATATAGAATCCACAAGAATTCCTCCAACTCAATCCAATTTAACATGTATATGTTGCTCCGCTATTATCAATCAAGATTGCTCATCATGCACAAACTCGTATATCTAGTCTCCCTATTTTAATTAATTTAACCAATTCATAGATGTTCAATCCAAGCACATGCATAGCACTCTCCAATCTCATTCCCACATCTTTGGTATGAATCCCGCACTAACATCTACCGAGATATAAGCAAGGTAGTTAATCCAATAAATAATGCCCAAACTCATGATCTTCCATCTAAACAACCCATCTGATAATTGTACAAAATCCACCAAGTTATGGGCATATGACCTTGACAAAATTCATCAATCATTCTCCACTAGACTATCTAAGCTAATACTATCTACCTAGCTCTACTAATCTCACATAGGCAAATCGAAATTTGCATACACCAAAATTTCCACCGACCGAGGTTTGCTTAACTAACCAACACCTAATGAGCTTTACCATTTAATTGTGCATCCAATACTTAATAGCTCACTAATTGATCAGCTCATAGTCATATCACTGAACTAGTCGTGTATGACATCTACCAATCCAATCACATATGTGCCTCTACGATCAACTAATAATCATTTATCTACTAATCTAATTGAGGGCACAATTCTATCAACTCGGTACATAGGACTTATCTACTACTTACATGGCACTCTAAATAATTGTTTGCAATCAAATAATCCATTGCTACCTTCTCCCAATTCTAGCATCTATGACTCACATAACTATCACTTAAGACATCCGATCAATTTACTCATGATTAAATAAATCATCCAATTCAACCTCCATATCCCATTAAATATCATCATATGAACTACCCATCAAGTAATAAATTATAAAATCCTTATGCGTCCTATCTCCTAAAATTACTAATCCAACGTGAGGGAAAACCTCCAATCAATTTATCATCCAAAGATAACCACCAATTTCCATATGACTCCAAAATAATATCACCCAATCACATAATCCAGTAATATATTTAATCCAACATCCACCGATCAACAATACACATATTCCGCTACAACGATCTAATTATTCGCATTCACTAACATTTCATCACATAATCACGCTTACGCGCAATTAAGACCTAACCGAAGAGTTACACCGGTCTTAACCTACCAAACAATTTTGCACTTAACATGCATGAAAAGATATCATGCTTATGATGATTATGCAACATGCACAAATAACATAAACGTGGTACCCAATTAACACTAAGGATTTTTACCACAACACTAGGTGGACGAATGATCACCGGTCATCGTCTTCTCGGCCACTCGTCCGCATCTGCCATAGTGGTCGCCGGTTCTGCGTACCGCTCAGCCTCTCATTCGTATCCACCGTAGTTGTCACCGTTTCCGCATCCCGTCTCATCTGCGTCCGTGTCCGCCGATTTTGGCGCTGTCTTTTCTACTATTCTCTCTCTTTTTTTTGTTATTTTCTTTCTTTTCTTTTTCACTTCTTTTCTTTTTTTTCTCTTTTTCTTTCTCTTCTTTTCTCTCTCTTCTTTTTCTTTCCCATCCGACATCCACTCTCTAGCTCTCCTCACTTTCTATCTCATTTCTTTTCTCTACTATAGCACCTTTTCTTGCTTCTTTTCTTCACTTCAGATTAAACTTCTCTCTCTATTTCTTTCTTTTCTTCCCTCATTTCTTTCTTCTCTGCAGCAACCTGCATGTTGTTCTCAGACTTCTCTACCTCCCTCTTCCACCTAGTCTCCCTCCTACTGCTTCCTCTTATTCTTTTCTTCCCCAGCGACAGCGCCTCCATGGCTCCAACTTCTTCTCTTTCTTTCCTCCATGCCGAGCTGTGCTGCTCTTCTCTACTTCTTTCTTCCACCAGCAGCCAGCTTCTTGTTTTCTCCTCTTCTTCCATTCTTTCTTCTCTCCACCAACAGCATGTTCTTCTCCTCTTTCTTTTCTCTTTTTTTATCTCCACTGAAGCATCCTGCTACTACTTCTCTGGCTCCTTCTTCTTCCCCTTCTACACTAGCAGCTCCTGCTACCTCCAGCTAGACTGCGCCACCCCGGCCGCCGGCCACCAGCGCTGTTAAGTAATATCACTGCATATTTATTTTTGGTCGTAAATGAGTCGGTTAGAAGTAGGAGTTAATTTTGCATTTGAGAGTCTGTTTACGGACCATTTCTTTGATTTAGCATTTTGCATTAAGTTTAGTTACTGGTGGTAACACACCATCAAAGTTTTGTAACTGTTCTCTGTATTCAGTAGAATATAAATAGAAGAAAAACAGAAAAGACGCTAAGAAGTTTACACCTCACAAAACTCTTGTATTGTGCTTGTGTGTCCTTTCTCCAATTTCTTGTCAAGTGAGTTAGGATGGTTGGAGTACTCAATCAAAGTGAGAGATCATGTACTGGAGTAGTTCAAAGTACTTTCGAGTACTCAGGAGGGTCATACCAACGTGTCAAAGTACTCTAGCAGTTGGAGACTCCTCCAAGCACTATTCATCCGAGCAGTTCGAAGTCTTTGAGTACTATTCTACGAGATTGTAGTAGAGTACTATTCATATTCTAGGAGTACTATAGTAAAGTATTGTTCATCCGAGTAGTTCATTTGAATACTCATGGTCGAAGCTTCAACAAGTGTTCACGACCACGTGAAACTAAAGCTATCGAATAAGTCATCCGAGTACTCGAAGCTTACGACCATGTGAGGTTGAAGCAGTCGAAGAAGTCATCCGAGTACTAGAAGCTCATGACCACGTGACGTACTCGAAGCTCACGATCACATGAGGCAGATCCAATAATTGGTATCAGAGTGGTGATCAGACATGTCCTGCGAAGATGCAACGAGGTGCAAGATTAGTGTCTCCTCCCTCCGGAAGATCCGACGGCGCTAGTGGGCATCGAGCGGTGGTTCTTAGCAATAGCCAAGAGATGATGGTGCAGACGGCGCCAAAGGAGGCCGGAGTCACGCTGCACTACCCCGTGCTCACGTGCACGAACTACACTGATTGGGCTCTCTTAATGGGAGTGAACCTACAGGCTCAGGGAGCCTGGGATGCCGTGGATCCGGGTGGTGCTGAATACCATGTGGACCGAATGGCATTGGTAGCCATTCTCTAGGCGGTGCCACCGAAGATACTGGGAGCATTGATGACCAAGAACACCGCCATGTCTACATGGGAGGCCATCAAGGTTCTAAAACTCGGTAACCGGTACTCGCTCAGTCACCTCACCATGTAGTGATTATACGGGAATTGGCCCTGTACTTGGCCTTGTAACCAGTTTTTCTATTTTTAATAATGGATTTATATATGTATGTATATTCATAATTTCATATAAAATCCAAGCAACATTTGATGCTATTGTTTTGATGTATATAGGTGCTTGGAAAAACTCAGTTCCCAACATTGGCTGCTATTGCTAGAAGAATGAAAAGGGAAATCACAAATGAAGAAATGGATAATTGGAGATTTATGATGTAAATTTTCAGCTGGAAGCAAGATGGATCAAAACTACGAAACGCAAGTTTTAGCTAGTTACCTTTGGACATTACTACCAGGGAACTCCCATTGTTTGCTCAAGCAAGTGTAGGTATATAGTAGTTCCTCTCCCATTGGTCCATTATCCATTCCTTCAAATGATGAGAAATCATGACATTTAAGTTGGCAATGTACAAAAAAGTTTATGTATGTAACTTTGCCTCAAGAAGTGATTAGTTTGTAAAGATTTTAACCTTGAAAGAAACAAGGTGCAGTACCTCACTTTGTGAATAAAATGAGGTAGTTGTAGACTTGTAGTAGTCAGTATGGGTTCAAGACTTCAAGTCATGGCTAATGTGGGAATGATAGGAAAGCACCTGGCGAACAATCACATGTAAAGAGCGTTAACCATTTGAAAAGCAAAAATACAAAAGCAAGGTAAAAGACATCTCAGGAAGTCAGGATTTCTATTTGCATATACCCCGGCATCTCCTAGAAAGACTTTCGATACAGCTCAAGCTCCAATGTTGTTGCTCCTTAACTTGCTGGCAGACTACTTTTGCATGGACTTCAAATGTTCTTGCCTCGTGTGAAGCAGAGTATGTTGCTGCCACGACCGCTACGTGCTAGGGAGTTTGACTCACGTGTTTGCTTACTGAACTGACCAAGACAGAGCCTGGAAAGGTAACACTCAAGGTGGATAATAAGTCTGCTATCTCACTTTGCAAGAATCCAGTGTTCCATGATCGTAGTAAACACATCGAGACTCGATATCACTTCATCAGACAATGTGTTGAAGAAGGAACATTGGGGTCAAGTACATCGGTTCAGACAACAAAGCCTCTTGGGTGAGTTAAGTTCCAGGAAATGTGCATCAATGTTGGAATATTAGAAGTGCAGTGAAATTTAGGGGTGCTTGTTAAGTAATTTTCACTGCATATTTACTTTCAGTCATAAATAAGTCGATTAGAAGTAGGATTTAATTTTGCATTTTTAGTCTGTTTACCGACCATTTCTTTTCATTTAGCATTCTACATTAAGATTAGTTACTGGTCGTAATGTTGCGTTACTGGTGGTAATACACCATCAAGTTTTGTAACTTTTCTCTGTATTCAGTAGAATATAAAGGGAAGAAAAGATGCTGAGAAGTTTACGCATCGCAAAACTCTTGTATTGTGCTTGT
The DNA here is from genome assembly GCA_036346575.1 of Dendrocalamus sinicus. NCBI lineage: Eukaryota > Viridiplantae > Streptophyta > Magnoliopsida > Poales > Poaceae > Dendrocalamus > Dendrocalamus sinicus. The sequence goes on from CM070662.1 coordinate 31,460,503, forward strand.
GTGTTATTTCTCTAAATTTCTTGTCGAGTGAGTTGGGGTATTTGGAGTACTCAATCAGAGTGAGAGATCGAGTGAGTAGTTCAGAGTACTTTTGAGTACTTAGGAGAGTCATGCCAACGTGGTCGAAGTACTCTAGCAGTCGGAGACTCCTCCGAGCACTATTCATTCGAGCAATCCGAAGTCTCCGAGTACTATTCTACAAGTATCGTAGTGGAGACCGTTCATCCGAGTACTGTTCTAGGAGTACTGTAGTAGAGTATTGTTCTACAAGTATTGTAATAGACTACTGTTCTACAAGTATTGTAGCAAATTACTGTTCATCCGAGTAGTTCATTCGAGTACTCACGGTCAAAGCTTCCGCAAGTCTACACGACAACGTGAAACTGAAGCTATCGAACAAGTCATTCGAGTACTTGAAGCTCACGACCACATGAGGAACTCAGAGCTCACAACCACGTGAGACTGAAGCAGTCGAAGAAGTCGTCCGAGTACTTGAAGCTCACGACCACATGAGGTATTCGGAGCTCATGACCACGTAAGGCAGATCCAACAAGCGCCTCCACCGGTCATGGTCGCTGCCTGCGCCGGCTGCAGCCACCGGCCTCGTCATGCGCCTGCTGCTCCTCTAGCTGCGCCTGCCCCTCAGCCGGCTCCTCAATACTGCTCAGCTTTTTCCCAACACCGCCGCCTCCAAGCCAGCTATTGGCATGGCCGCCGCCCAGCTACTCGGCGCCATTGCCGCTGCATGGCCATGTACGCGCATGCACGGCGCTGCTACCCAGCTCGCCTCGACGCTGGGTTGCCTCAGCTCAGCATCGCTGCATGGCTCAGCCTCCAAGCATGTACCCGAGGCTTGCATGCTGCTGCTCTACTTCTGGCTCAGCGCCTCATGCACGGCTCTTGCCGCTCGACGCCACCACACAGCTGCACCACAGCGCTTATCTCCTCTTGCGAAATCGCTCAAATGGACTTGCATGCAAAAAAAAATACTTGGATGAATGGAATACTTGGATGATGGGGAACACGATGGTATGATATGCATAAAAGGATTTGCGATTTTTGGTGATGATTGGAAAGAGAGAAGGTGTGAGCTTGTTCATGTTCTTGGCTTGGAAAGAAATGGCAGTGGGGGTGTTCGGTTGGGGTGAAGTAGTGAAGTGAGTGGGTAGGCAGTGGATGAAGTGGCTGGTAAGGGTGGTGAATGAGGGAAGGATTTAGTTTTATAGGCTATAGTTGGAGAAGGTAGAAAAAAGAAGGGAATTTGGTGTTTCTGCCCCTCTTATCGACTGCAAATGTCATTTTACCCCTACTTTTTTAACTTTGTGGTTTTGCCCTCACGATTTTGAAATGAAGACTCTGTTTACCCCTGTTTTGTGACACCGTTAAGACTAGAGGATTAAATGGATAAAAAAAGAAACACCACGCGAAAAGACAAGAATACCCTTACCTTACCTTATCCTTTCAGCTCCTACCGACGCCCACGCGCAGCTCGCTCGGTCTCTCGGGTTTGGCCTCCCACGTGAAAAGCTAGGGTTTGCAGAGAGGCGAGCGCGCGCGCACCCAGCAGCTCGCGGCCGCCCCTAAGCGCGGCGCGCGGCGGCCGAGGAGCGCGCGGCTCGCGGCCGGCCCCCAGCGCGCCAAGTCTGGGCCGGGCGGAGGGAGGTGCTGGAGTCCGGCGAGGTGGCGGTGTTGCTGCGGCACGTGGCTGCCGGGACGAGGCGGCGGTCGGGCGCTCGTGCTCCTCAGCCCGACGGCGACGACGTGCGCGTGGGGCTCGTGGCGGACAGCGCCGTGGACGCGCTCTCGCAGCGGTGTCCGGCGGCGAGCGGCCGCCGCCTCGCCACGCCACGCGGCCGACGAGCCTCGCCACCGTGGGCGTCAACAAGTGCACCATCGGGCGCACCTCGGTCATCTCGGTGCTGGCTGTGCTTCGCTGCGCCGCGGCGCCCACGGAGCGCCGCGAGGCGCGACGACCTCTACGAGCTCGCAAGCTGCCGAGAACCGGCAGCGCGCGGTGCTCGCCGAGCGCCGCCCGCGCTCGTCGACTTGTCGCCGCCGCTCCACCCGCGCCATCGAGGTGCTCGGCCTCCTCGCCAAGAACGCGAGGCGCCAAGAGCTATCCAAGATCCGGAAATCGTGCCCGTGCTCTCGGTGTCGCCAGCAGCGGGCAACGCCCGTGCAATCGAAAGCGAGCCCTGCTGGTCTTGAATCGATTTGCTCCGAGAGCAACGAATTGGCAATGGAAGCAATAAAGCTGGGAGTTTCCAGCTCTGCGAGGCTCGTTAACGGCGACAACCGCAAGATTGCCAAGAAAGCGGTGGAATTGGCTCGGACGCTCAAGAAAGCGTAGCAATGAGATATCCAAAGATCAAATTTGTCAGAATTTTGATTTGCGCCTCTTCGAATCAGTGTTGGCCTCAGTGTACAAAGGTTGAAGCAGCAAAGGTGAACTTCTTATCTTCTCTTTTTGTTTATCTTCCCTTCTCTTTTTATGTTGTAGCGACGCCAAAAAGGAAGAAAAAATAAGTAGAATTTAGTCTTTTGTCCACATATTTAGAAAAACATGGTTCATGAACCGCTTGGGTCTTTCAAATTGAACTCCGAATGCAAAATCATGCAATCTGAAATGTCACAAGTATGATACATCTGAGCAAGTGATCATATGCCCTGAAGAGGCTCCAGTGCAATCCCTGCTCTTGTTCTCTATCTTGTGTGCCATAGTTTGGTATGAGGAGGATTGGATTGTGTGTACCTGCCTATCATCCCCTTGTGATGTACCTACATGATAAGAAATGAAAATTTTCAGTTATTGGAAGTGCGAAGGCTGTGAATTCTTGCTTGCTCAGAAATTCGTTTGGGCATGTTAACTTGATGTGTACTTCGTCAGATATTTGATTGGTGTGGTTTGACATTTAGTGTAACAATTTTTTATCAAGTGGTCAGTGGTGCACTTAAAGCTCGTGCATTGTCCTAAGTTTTCCGCATCTAAATTAACATAATTTGTATCAGCATACTGTTGTCCATATAATATAGCCAATAGAGATCCCAAAACAAACTCGTGGGGGACCCTCAATACTCCCACATCTGAATTAATCGGTAGATTGTGCAACTGTTATTGCTCTTTTTATTTGGAGAGGGCCTGAGATTTTGTGATAGGCTAATTTTTGCTCTATAAACTATATGAAGTTGAGAAGTTCTGTATCAGTCACCGAATAAACTGTGTTCTAATATGGAAAAAGATTATACCATTAAGAGATGTTGCAACCGAGCCATGGGATTCTCTTGAGATTGCTTGTCTCACTCTAGTCGTTGAAGAAGTCAGTGGTCATTATGCAACTTTGATTATCATTTTGTTTGACAAGGACATCTTGATTATTTAGATGGTCTAATTTTTGCTACATCAACTAACTTACAATTTCGAAATAGGGGTAAAATCACAAAGTTCTCTAACAAAACAGGGGTAACATCACATGGGCAAACTTGTCTATTCGTGCAAAAGCTAACACCGTTAACTGGCTTTAACGGAATAGGGGCAGACTCTCCCTTCAGTTCAAAAACACAGGGGTAAAATCACAAAGTTTAAAAAATGAGGGCAAAATCACCATTTCGCTTAAAAACGAGGGCATGAACGCTTAAGCCCCAAAAAAGAATAACCTGTAGATATTTTCGGCTGTTGTCGATCGAACTGGAGAAGCGGGATAGCAAATGAATATATGATGATATGATTTTTTTAATGCATGTGATGACATAATTTTTAAATGCATGCAAAAACATGGAACCAAATAAATTAAATTTTAATGCAACCTTTCGAACAATTAAATTTAATGGTTTTAAATTTTTTTAATTTAGCGCAACACTTTTAATGTTAAATTTTTTAAAATACACCTAAAATTTTACAAATGGTCAATTTTAAATTTAGATAACCTAATTTTAAAAAATCAAGCTGTTACATCTTCATCATCCGTTATCATTTTTAAAATATAGATAAAAGCTATCAATCCTAGTCTAAAATAACGTCAAAATTATGAACACTAGCAGTTGGTGTTTTGTTGCTGATCGATCACGCGCAAGTACAGAATACAGATATCCCCCCCAGGATTGCCGAAGGAAATGATTGGTTTGGTGAAACTAATCAAAGAAATCCATGCCCTGCTCACCAATTACTTTACTCCACCTTGGTACTCGACTAGACCATCTTTGTCTTACCACTCTTTAATCAACTTAGGTCTATTCATTTCAGATTGCCAGCGTGGACCTGTAAGAAATTGAGTTGAAAAATCATACAGCCATATACAATATATGTTACTGTTTAGACCGTTTCAATCAGTACAATCGCACAAGCGCATATTATCATCTGTTTCGTCCATAGGACACTAGGAACACTAGTTTCTTACAGAGAGCATATCGATATAGTGCAACATGTTTCGTTTTATGTTTTTCAACTCAATTTTCTTACAAGCGCATATTATCATCTGTTTCGTCCATAGGACACTAGGAAGTAGGAACACTAGTTTCTTACAGAGAGCATACAGATATAGTACTGCAACATGTTTCGTTTTTCATGTTTTTCAACTCAATTTCTTACAAGCGCATTTATCATCTGTTTCGTCCATAGGACACTGGGAAGTAGGAACACTAGTTTCTTACAGAGAGCATATAGATACAGTGCAGCATGTTTCGTTTTTCATGTGTTTCAACTCAATTTTCTTACATGTTTTTGTATTTTCACGTTGATAGACGGCTCTGATGATCTTATCATCTCTTGCTCATTGGGTTACCTGGACCCATGAAGACATAGGAGGTTGTGCCCGGGATTCCCGGGCAGCCGGTGGCCAACCCTGCGCGCAAAGCCGTCCAGAGCTACGTGACACGGGCGCACGTACCATGCAACTAGCTGGTCCGTCGTCTTCCCCGTGGACAAGTCGGCACAGAGCAACCGGCGGCGACTTGGCGACGTGACCACCACGGATGAGAACGCCTACGAATCAATAGCCGGTCTCTCCTCGTTCCCAACGTGCCTTACACGGAGAGCTGGTAGGCTCGTATGCTAATTTGGCATCTAGGGTAGACTGTAGAGGGCCATCGGAGCAGTAGGAATGTACGCCTACGTGATATCTTGTTTACAGCTTGTAGGATATGATTTATGTTTTTTTAATAAATAAATAGATAGGTTCTTTGCTTTTTTTGAAGTAGTTTATTAGAATACTTTTTAAAGTGATTTATCGGTATTCGGTTGGTTCGTATAAATATTCATGTTAGACCAATTGGCCATAGCTGAGAAAAAAAACCCCACCCATTGGGTTGATGCATGATGATCTACCAAGCTTCTTTAGCTGGTGGATTACAATTTTCATTGTACTTGCATTCTGATTTCTATCTTTGAGTTCACTGGAAAATCTATTAAACCAATCTGGTACTGTGATGCCTGGGACTGGGACTGGTTGTTTGGTTGTCCATTGATGAATGATTGTGATGCAAGCTGGCTAGCCTCACTCTTTATTAGACCCTTGACACGAGTAACATAGCAAGTAGCCAGGTACACCATTTACTCAGCTGAATGTTTGCTCTCTCTGCAGCAAGGTTGTCGTTACCAACCAGGGGCGGATCTACAGTAATTCATGGGTATTCAGCTGAATACCTAAAAATTTTGACAAAAAAATCATTATATATAATATGTAATACATACATATACTAGTAAATGTGCTTAATTTATATCGTTTCCATCACCTGCGCTCAACCTGGAGGCTCCGCGGCGTCCGTGCATGCTGGGCCGACCACGCCCCATGGTGTGAGGCCCACACCCCGCTCAAGTGTGAAACGCAGTCACGCCTCGGCCTACACACGCTGCAAGCCGCTGGATGACTCCGTCGAGATCCTGCTCGACAGCTGCCCACAGTACGTGCAGAATCACTGGACCAGTGCTTCTATTTTTATTATGAGAAGCTGTGTAAACTGCAACTATTGAAAGCTTTAGAATCGTAGAGGTGAAGCTGACATATAAAGGATGAGAAATTTCTCATTAGTTATCACAACTTCAGTAGGCTAAAATTTTGAATTGTTACTTCAAACAAATTTCTGATGGAGAATGCCCCTGTTCCCTCCATTCCCACTGTCAAGAAGGATAATTTCATGTCTCAAATCTTGGAAGTTTTTTTTGTATTATTACTTGATTAGTTTAAGACAACGTGGTTTAGGAAGGGAAACAAGTGTCAGATTCTTGATACATAGTGGTGGTTCAAATCTTGTAATGTTAATTACTATATGACTGGATGTATGAGTGAAGAAATGAAAAGAGGTGGCGATTTCTTGATGAAGGATGACACTTTTGGTTTGAAGTTGTGGTGCAACTTACTGATCAGGAATTATTCTAGATCAAGTAGTTACGATTTAGTACTTGTTGTATAGTTTTTAGATATAAAGAAACTATAGTTCTTCAAATTCCGATGTGGTATAGTATGTTTCTAGTGTTGTTTGTTTGTATAATAAGGTCAAGCTGGAAATATCCCAAAAGATTAATATCTTCCTAAGTTCTAACTATTGGTTACTGTTGTAGGGGTGGCCCCCTAGGTCCAGCCGGCCTGCTAAAGTATTGTGAAATCATTATAATTTCTTTGTTTTTATTATATCTATATACATGTATCATTGTATCGGTGTTTTCGAGGAACAATGTGTCGTGGTATCGACATTTCCAAACAACCTAACTCCGAAGTCCGAATACACATTCTAAAAATCATGTATCCGCCACTGTTACCAACGACCGATCGAGCTCAGGCCACCTCTTTTCAGATTGATCATAAAAGACAATTTTTTCGTTCTTTTATAATAACTAAATTTTAAACAAAATATTTTTTAAGATGAGATTTACAAGTTAATTGTAATATACACTGTATAAACTTTATTTTATTATTAAAACCATATGCAAGTTTCTCTTCCTCCAAATTCTTTCTTACAAATAGCTAAAAATAGGGGCCGTTCATATTAGTTTTAGCGTATATTTTTAGCTTATGGATAGTAACAGCTTGTAGAAAGCCATACAAAGAGACAGAAATTGGCATGCAATTTTGACCGATATAAATAAAGTTACTACAGTATGTACTACTATCAAGTATCAATCAGTAAACCCGGTCTTCAAAAAACACTCTATTTAAAAACTAGATACTATATAAAAATTATTTATGGTAAAAAATAGTTTTTAAAAATCAATACAAATAAAGATCAGACTAGTGGCGTAGCTGAATTTTAACGATGGATGGCCGTGTGGCCCGTGTAGAAGGGAGTAGGGTATGTACTAATTAACCCTTCATCTTCTAGGCTAGTGGGGAAGCTTGCGGGACTCCGGCTGGCTGGCCAAGTTTACCTTGTCACGCCAATTCCTTTCAGAAGTAGTTTCTGATCCGGGATTACTACCCAAGCACAGCGGAAGATGCTTAGCTAGTTAGCTAGCTCAGCAAGAAACGCGACGATCACAAATCTGCAATCTGCGCCACTCCTCCGTGACTGAAGAGCGGATATCTTGAGGAGGAGACCACTCCGCCCTCTGCCGCCGGTGACATCCACCGGCAAGAGAACTCCGCCACGGCGAGCAAGGCGTTGGCGACCATGCTCGGCCACCCGCCGTAGTCGACCAGGTTCGCCCGCTCGACAGCTCACGTGTTGCCCGTATCCCGCAGGCGCGCAGCTCTGCAAGGAAGAGGAGGACGAGGGGGGAGCCGACGGCCGCGGGCCGCGGCGGCGTGGAGGGGGCTTCAGTTTGGAACGTGTCTTCCCTGTTCCTATTTCTTCGTTTCCTCCGTGTTCCTGTCTACATATCATGTATTTGTTAATTTATTGCTTGTGCTATGCAACCCCTATTTAATTGATGCATACACATAGACAGGAACACGAAAATAGAGAAATAGGAATAGAGAAGCCGTGTTCTTCAGTTTGGGGTTGTTGATTTGTCAGTTTCATGGGAGAAGGATGCTACTGTTTCTCTACCCGTGGGGGCCGGTCATGTTGACTTGTCAGATTTTTGTGGAACGGTTACTCAGGCCTCAGACGTTCAGCAGTATTGTTGAGGAATGACGACCAATTCAATCGATTCCTCTGTTATGTAAAAATAGATCAATTATAAAAGACATAAATAGTAGATTGGAATATAGAGATAGAGAGAATTTCTAATCTTTTTTTATTGCATTTTTTTCCTATGTGTATATAAAATAGCCAATAGGGCTCTTTATTTATAGCCTAATGATAAAGTGTCTATTATAAGATAAGATTTTAAACCCGGATCTAGATTTCCTAACAAGGATTACGTCCCTGGAGGGATGTTCTCCTGCGTACATTCCTCTGTCCACTCTAGAGCGAAGCTCGCGTTGACCTGAACATTGCCGATACTCGTGTCGTGCACCGTTGGAACGCTCATGGAATCTATTTTCTAACAGACTAGTCATCGCATCATTTGAACCTCTATATAAAAAGTTTTAGCCGTCTCAATAGGCACTACCCAGATTGCTACCGAAGCACGTAAAAGTAGAATTGTTCATGTATTCAGCTTCCTTAAATCAAGACCATTCGCTGAAGTTGTTCTCTAGGGACGGATTATTAAGCCCCTTCTTTACAACTTATGATTTATATTACAGTAACTAATTTTTAAACGGAGTGTCCTTTTAAACTAAAGTCTATAAATCGATTATAATAGACAATGTACCGACTTCAACTATATCGGTTAAAATCGCACACGACTGTCTCTAACCGTATTCTCTTGCAAGCATCCATAATACAAGTCCCGTCTAACTGGCTCATGGCTTAAGCTTTTCGCTATGATTTTGACTTATAGCTGAAATTACGCTATACCAGTTATTAACTTTTAAGAAAAAATGAGAATTTAAAAAACACCGTTAAAGACAATGCAAATGAATAAAGAGAAAAAAAAAGAAAAAGGAAAAAACCAAAAAGCTAAAATAAACCGATGTATTTCAAGTGGTTTCTGATTTAAATAAGATGAAAACCAAAATAAATCAGAAGCTGAAGCCAAGCCGAAAAGGATTAGCCCTAAGTTTGTGTTCTGATTGACCTATAGAAATCATAATTGCCCACCACAATTCAAGGCCTGTTTGTGAGCACGTCAAAGGTCGCAGTACGCCCGGAAATTTCTCTGGAAAGAATACAGAGGAGTTGCATTCACTTCCACGAGAGCGACAAGGCGAATCAGAACTAACATCATTCAAGTTAAGATGGCTAAGTAGGGGTACTAATGAGACAGCCGAATATTGACTGGAACAGTAGTGTAGAACACGTTCTATGATGCCTCTGCATCACAATTCAGAGGCGTACTTTCAGGGTATAGTGACATGGAATCGTGAACGCATTAACGCGTCAAAGCATCCGAAGACGGAAGACCTCACTGCAGCTCACAGGCATATCACAATTCAGAGGCGTATTACAGGGTAATAGATTGTAACGGAAGATAACTGGGTGATGTAGATTGCGGAATATAGAGAGCACAACACGACTTGAATTCCAATTTCCAATAGTGCCTGTCGAGCTGCTAGCAACCAGCTTCCCTGGGCTTTTGCTGCTGATGCGCTTAAACTGACATAAGATCGGTGAACTTCACCAGATAAACTCACCTATGTCATAAGTGACTTGGGCTTATGCGAAGCTACCCATAAGCCACCACTTAAGCTTGTGATTTGTGAAGACTTTAAACCTTGAGCTCATTCAACCCCCACACAAGCCCTGAAATTGGCATTGGGTTACAGGTGAACAGTTTTCGGCAGGAATAAAGAAAAGAGAAAAACATGAGGGGATTACATGAGAACAGGTATCTCAGCTAGATATACTATCCTCTGTCAAAATCTCTTCCCCACACAGCTAGATATATAATCCTCTGTCAAAATCTCTACCCCACACAGACATTATCCAAGAGGAACTTGGACATTCATCCTTGTATACTATGAAGTATGAACACAATCTACAAAAGTCCCAACTTGTAGATTCATGTATTTGTTTGTAAAATCCATATACTCTAGTTGACTAAGTTGAGCAGTTCCAGTTTAAAGGTAACATGAATGTATGCAATTGTTGAAAACAAGGAAACAACGAAATGCAGAACCATATGTGTACGGGGAAATAGTTAGTTACACTTTACAAAGACAATTAGCAGTATACTCGTGTCCACCTGTACATAGTTAGCTTATTTCACTTGGTCACTTCTCGAACTACTTGCCTCTTGCCATTTCCTCGCTGCTGCCTTCAGCAACTTCTATTTCCTTCACTTTTTCTGGCTGCCTGAGGAGATCTAACCTCTCGGGGGCATACGTGGATGGGATCTGTTAGATGAATGAAAGGATGAACGTATAAATATTAGATGTATTGATCTTAGTCTAAAGGGCTATATATAGAATACACATAACACACAAGACTAAACCTTAGAAATTAGAAAATATCACAAATACTCTTATATCCTTAACAGGATCTACAAAATATCAAATACACAATGACACTTACATATTGCAACAATGGGGAGTAATGAGGGGTCACAAAAAAGTTACAAACCAAGGAAGGCACGTATCTCGGGATGAAAGCTAAAATAGCAGCATGCCCAACAGCAGTAACCTGGGAACAAAGGCACTTGTTTACAATACTATAACGATGGAGATATTTGCACTGAATAATAAGTTCACTAGCTAAGAAATGTGACTGATTTTACTCTTGGAGCACAGAGCAAAATCCTCGACCATTGCAATTTGGACAGTAAACGAGAATGGGTTATCTACAGTCAATGTGAATGATATAAAGAGAACAGGATTACGCTACCCAAATTGAAAGAAACAATAATGTGGACCTAGAGAACCTTGTTCAGTAGGTGGAAATCCAAGTACAAGAAAGACTCACTGGCAGAAGCATGAGTATTCCTATAGGAACAGCAGATGCCAAATCTGTCAGGGTTCTTTGAAGGGCCTGCTTTTCCTTCTGAGTTAGTTCATCCCCAATAAGAGCTCTTTTTATCAAGCCCATAGCAGCTCCTGAATCAATTGCTAAGAGTTGCGTCCCTTGCAACACAGTCTGCAGGAAAGACGGAAAAATGAAATAAGTTGTAGGCCTGAAATTTAACCTTTAGTAATAATTTAATGGAAGCAATTAAATATTGCGATCAGCAATGGTGACAAAGAGGATTCTTAATAACTAATTAGATTATTTAGGTCACGTACCAAAATAATTCACAATGATACTACTCAATCAATACTATTATCAAAATCTATCACCATAGAAATATTAATGCACTGTGAATGCCTTCAACCATCATTATTCTGTGTCACGAACAGAATCAAAAGCTGGTAAAGAAATGGACATTTGAAATATTAACCTAGGCATGCTTTTCTTACTGCCATGGGACCAATTAAATTTAAATGGTCATACCGTTGTAGTCTCCTTAACCTTCTCTACTAATTTGGTAATAACCTTCTCTACCATAGGGCTCCTTGTTGATCTTCTACCATCTTGGGGGCTTTGCCCTTGGTCATGAGACGCTTGAACCTTTGGACTCCAAGGTGTCCTCTCTAAGCTACTGTAATCTACTCTTCAAGAGTTGGGTCACTTCCATAGCAACTAAGATGCCATGCTCCACTAATTCTAGGTTAAGAGCTTCTAATTCCTTGTAAAGCTTAGAGCTCGGGGTTACAATTCATGTACTATGATGTTGTTGTAGTAGGGCTTATGACTTAAAGCATCGGCTATTACATTAACTTTCCCTAGGTGATAATGGACATCCAAATTATAATCCTTGATTAACTCCAACCACCTTTTTTGCCAGAGGTTGAGGTTTGTCTAGATGAAAATATACTTGAGACTATTATGATCCATGTATATATCATAGTGATTCCCAATCAGGTAATACCGTAAAATTTTCAAATCATGCACCACTGATGCTAACTCCAAGTCAAGGGTTGAATAGTTATCCTCATGGGGACGAAGTTGTCTAGATGCATATACCACAACCTTTCCTCCTTGCATAAGCACACAGCCAAGATCCTAGCGGGAGACATCACAATACACTTCAAAATCCTTGTGAATATCTGGTAAGATTAACACAGGCGATGAGGTCAACTTTTTCTTTAACTCCTGAAAACTTTTCACACGCATCAGTCCATTCATATTTCTTCTCTTTCTTGAGCAGGTGAGTCATTGGCTTGGATATCTTGGAAAAGCTTTCGATGAAGTGTTTGTAGTACCCAGCTAAACTAAGAAAACTACACACTTCAGTGACTGAGGTAGGCTGCTTTCATTCCAAAACTGCTTCTACTTTGGAGGGGTCAACTGTACTCCTCTAGAGGATACAATGTGTCCAAGAAAACTGATCTTATGCAGCCAGAAATCACACCTACTATACTTGACATACAACTGATGTTCTTTGAGTGTCTCTAGGACTACTTGCAGATGTTCGGCATGTTTTCGGTGGTCTTAGAATAGATTAAGATATCATCTATGAATACGACCACAAACTTATCCAGGTATTCCATGAATACCTTGTTCATTAGGTTCATGAAGTAGAATGGAGCATTGGTTCAGCTAAATGACATGACCGTATACTCATATAGGCCATACCGATTGGTAAAAGCCATTTTAAGAATATGTTTTGCCCTAATCTTGAGCTGGTGTTATCTTGACCTTAATAATATCTTAGAGAAGATTGTTGCTCCTAATAATTAATCAAATAGGTCATCTATTCTGGTCAAAGGATACTTGTTCTTGATAGTTACATCATTGAGAGCTCTATAGTCTACACACAATCTAGCGGTGCCATTCTTTTTCTTAACAAAGAGTACTGGCAAACCCTAGGGAGATGAGCTGGGTCTGATGAATCCCTTCTTTTGGAGGTCTTCAATTTGTGATTTCAACTCTTTAAGTTCATCTACTACTATTTTGTAAGGTTTCTTAGTGATTAGGGCGGTCCCTAGCTTTAGGTTGATCTCAAACTCTTATCTCTATCTGGTGGCATGCTAGGAAATTGTTCTAGAAAGACTTTTGAATATTCTTGGACTATAGGCATTTCTTCTAAGGGTATTTCTTCAAGGTGATGGATTGCACGATTCAAGGAGGGACGGTCAACACTAACCTCTATTGTTAACCTAGAGTACTTGGTGAGTATTAACTTTCTATTAGTATGGTCTATCATTTCTTAATATTTGTCTAACCAATCCATCCCTAGGATGATGTCCAAGGTTTGCAGTTGCAACACTAATAGGTCTGCTAGGAAACCAAAGTCTTCTATAGTGACTTCTACCTTGGGGCTCACTAGAGTAGCAGTTAGGGGTCCTCCTGGTGAGCTAAGTACCATAAGTCTCTTTAGTCTAAAGGTTGGCAACTTAACCCTTGCAACAAAACTCCCAGAGATAAAAGAATACGAAGCTCCAAAATCAAACAAAACTTGTGTAGGTACAGACTTAACAGAAACATACTCATAAGCACTCCTGAGGCATCCTGGGCATCTTTTCCTATGACATGATTGACACAGCCCTGGTTTGGAATAGATGCAATTCGTGAGGCTTGAGGCGTCTGATAGCTTTTGCTTGGCGTTGATGACTGTCCTCAGGATGGGGTGGCTCCCAAATTAAACTTCACCAGGTTAACTTGATGATCCGTGCACTTGTTGGCAAAATGCCCTTTTGCTCCACAATTGAAGTAATGAAGATTAGCCACTGGGTTGGTTGATGAAGACTGTCCTGAAGGGTGGGGCACACAAATTACACTCCCGTTGGAGCACGGTGCTGGAGCTGGAGCCTTGGGTGCTGAAACTGTTAAGTATATCAAGGCTCATATACTATAGGCCCATATGGCCCATGTGGTTATCTATATATTGGCATCTCAACTATTGGAGTCATTGTCTTCTCAAATCCCTAAAGTAAGTCACATGGTATCAGAGCTATGGATTAGGGTTAGGTTAGGATTATTTTAGTCCACCTCTCCCAGATCCAAATTTTAACCGACTTGTAGGCCAGTCGGTCCTTCGGCCGAAGTCGCCCGTCCGCCCTTCGGCCGAGGCAGCCGTCCGCTCGTCAGCATCCGTCGCGGCTGAAAGCATCTAGGCCCCTAAAAATATTGGTTTTGGTAATTAATGAAATTATGTGAATATGAGACTAATGTGTGCATTAAGTGTTTGAAAGGTTAAGTTCAAATGGCAAAGAAAGAGGCTCACAAAATATCCCATGAAGATTCAAAGATCTCTAGGGCGATAAGGTAAATAGTTTAGGTATCTATTTTATTTTACCGGTCTTGGAGTTAGGTTGAAAGACCGGATTATAGGATAGACACCGTAATATTAAGAGGGATCATGGTGATTGCTTGATCATGTTCAAATGTGCCCTTTGGATCAATTTAGGATCATGCATGCACTTAGAAATTAAAATTAAATCAAATCTGTGCATTGTCAGAAAATCCGGTAGTTCCGGTGTGTATTGGGCGGAACTACCGCAGTCGGTAGTACCTGCGCGCCGGCGAACGTTTTCGAGCGCCGGACTCGGACTTAGTCTCGGAAAAGCGGAAGTACCGCGGGTTGACTGCGGAACTACGGATGGCCGTAATCTACCGGGCACCGGCGAACTTTATTTCGAGCGCCGGACTCGGACTTAGCCTCTCGGAAGCGGAAGTACGCGGTTTGACTGCGGAACTACCGCATGTGCGGAAGTTCGGATACATGCGGAACGTTATTTCGAGAGCGCGAGAATAAAACTTAGACTTCGTTGAGATCGGAATCTGGGTCTGGAGCGGAACTTCGGACTTCCGGAATACCGCGATTTCAACGGCGGTAGTACGCACTCATTGACCAACGGTTGCCGACTCTCGACATAGCCGTTCGACCGGTCGCGAGTCGGAAATACCGCGGTTTTACTGCGATAGTTCGGATTTCTGAATTTTCAGGATTGTTTATTATAACGGCTATTTGAGGTTGGTGAGGTATAAATACCCCACAGAACTTGTACATGTTGTTGAACCTCCATTGAATACATTTGAGCCTAGTGCAACCTCTCACACCTCATTCACTCACTTGTGCATTCATTTGAGGTAGTTGACCCAAAATTCAAGTGCATTGCATTCTAGTTGATCCATTGAGCACTTGAGTGAGATCAAGCGCGATGGTCTATTCTCTTGGTGCTTGCCGGCACCTAGCGGCTTAGCGGAGGTCGGTGATCTTCTCAAGAAGATTGTGAGAAGGCCCGGAAGATTATGAAGGCTTGGAGCTCGCCTACCCGGAGAGGGAAAGGGCTACCAATAGTGATCGAGGTGCTTAGGCTCATTCGTGGAGCCGGTCCGATTTGTTCGGGCTTACCTCAACGTGGACTAGGAGAGACCGGCAAGTCTCCGATCACCACGGTAAAAAGTAATCGTGTCAATTGTGGTTTGCTCTCTTGTGATCATTTTCATTCAAGCAAGCTCTTCATTCCTATTACTTGATTGCTTGCTTAGTTAGAGTAGCAATTGTTGTTCTCTACTATTCGATATTGCTCTTAGTCGATTACTTGTGCTAGTGATTGTTTGAGCCTCACTAGGTTGATTAGTGGTGTTAGTGTTATCGTGCTCTATTTATCCATCAAGTTTAAAATTGCTAATTAGAATTAGACAAAAATTTTAAAACCTCCTATTCACCCCCCCCCTCTAGTCGGCATCCTCGATCTTACAGCGGCCTCTTCCCGTCGCGGCTTCTTCCTCGGACGCCGTCCCTGCCGTCGTCGGTTCGGCCGCCGTCCCTGCCGTCTCCGCCCGTCGCGGATCCTTTGGCTGCCGCCTCTGCAGCGACTTCGGCCGCCGTCTCCGCCCGTCGCGGATTCTTTGGCCGCCGTCTCTGCAGCGCCTCGTCGTCTCCGTCGCCGCTCGTCCTTCATCCGCGTCGGATCAGCTCCATCTGAGCCGCCGCCGCTCGTCCTTCATCCGGGCCGCCGCGGTTCATCCTTCCGGGCCGTCGTTGCCTGCCTGGGCCGAAGGAGGGGAGCCGCCGCCCAGCGTCGCCTCGTCCGCCCTGCGTCGCCTCGTCCAATCCGGCGCCGTCTGGGGGAACGCGCGCCTCTGCCCACCTCGTCTCGTCAAATCCGGCGCGCCTCTGCCTCTGATGCAAGTCCGGCCTCTGCTGCAGTCCGTGGAGGGATTCTCAGCCCGTTTGTTGCTCCTCTGCTGCAAGTCCGGCCTCTGCTACAGTCCGTGGAGGGATTCTCAGCCCGTTTGCTGCTGCTGTCTTCTGCCCGTCATATCACAGTCAACACTTCATTGTGGTAAGCGCTATCTCATTCCTGATACTGCTTTGTTTTCTCTTGTTGGTCATCATGTCTCAGATAAATGCCATAGTCATCAATCTCACCCTAGATGGTCAGAATTATCCAGAGTGGGCTTTCTGTGTAGAGAGGCGCATTGAGGGCTATGGTTTACTTTTTCACTTAAGCGATACTCCACGTGCTTAAGGATGATGGTAGTAATCTTTGCTGCTGCAGTAAAAGAATGGCATATTAATGATGGGAAAGTAATGGCTGCTATGGTGAATAGTACTAAGCAATCTATGATTATGAGTCTTTCTAAGTTCAAAACAGCAATGAACGAGAGCAGATAGCGATTACCACAATGAAGTGTTGATTGTGATATGGCGGCGGAAGAGCGGCAGACAAGCGGTGAGAATCCTCCACACGTGCGCAGAGGCGGACTTGCGGCGGAGGAGCGACAAGCGGGTGAGAATCCCTCCACGGACTGCAGCAGAGGTCGGACTTGCAGCAGAGGCAGAGGCGTGCCGGATCGGCGAGGCGAGGCGGCGGCGCGCGCTCCCCCAGATGGCGCCGGATCGGACGAGGCAACGCGGCTAGGGCGAACTTTTAGAAAACAATTGCTCTTCTATGTGCCTCGGAAGCGCAAGTGGCGATTTCTTCACTAAAGCACAAACTCGAGAGCAACATCTCACTGCTCAAACTCAATGTTTCAAAACCTCCGTTTCTGAGTTTGAATGTTAAGTATATCAAGTCCCATATACTATAGGCCCATAATGTGGTTATCTATATATTGACATCTCAACTATTGGAGTCATTGTCTTCTCAAATCCCTAAAGTAAGTCACAGAAACTACACTTGATGAAAGGAGGGGTTGCCATGGTATATGAGCTTTGATTAGAAACTGCCCTAGGGCCTTTTAGATGCCATCTTTCTTTTGCGGCTATCTTCTATCATTCTCTAGGATGAGTACCTTACAGAATGGTACTAAATGAACTTGAAGAGTTGAAAACACAAATTGAAGACCTCCAAGAGAAGGGATTCATCCGACTTAGCTCATCTCTATAGGAATCGCCAGTACTCTTTGTTAAGAAGAAAGATGGCATCGCTAGATTGTATGTGGACTTTAAAAAATATGGCACAAATTCATTCATCTTGATCTGCAACTTATATTTGCTCAACTTTCCTTCGAGAAGTTCTACCAAAGAAGTCCCAAAATGGTCGTCATTTATTGTCCACCCTGACAAAGAAACAAATATTACAAAAAAAAATGGACAGAGTTTATTCTCCTCCCTGAAATCACAGAAACTGTTACAAACATATTGGAATTAGTTACAAGAGAACAACACCTGTTTGATGGTTTTTGCGGTGTTGAAGTCTCATTGGCCCTGCTACCTATCTTTCCACGCCTTTCCTCGCCAGTGCCCAGCAGGAGATAATGGTCTGCTACTAGCGTCAGCCTAGTCAACCATAAAAAAGTTTAGTACAGCATCATGATTGTAAACAATAGTCGTACACTTAGGTCAAGTTGTCAATAGGAACATCGTGTGCACCTTCTATTATGTTGGACACAAAACCAAAGCATCTGAGCATGACTCACTGTCAGACAAACTAATTTGTTGTCTGTTCAAAGCATATTGACAGTCAGTTTGAAGTGATGATACAAATATTAAATGTTGAACAGGTATCTCTACCAATTTCAAGACCTTTAGCAATGTTAACTTCTGTATAATTTTAGATAGCCCCGCTTTGCTAAGTTCGGGTGTATGTATACCCCCATCACTGCCGTCTATTTTCGGTGCCGCTTATTTAGACTGAAAAAATAATTTATGATTAAAATTTTATTGTAATTGACTGAAATTACACTATAGCTGATGTTAACTTATTTGACATAATTAAATTTAAAAATAGAAAAAATAGGTTAGCCCATCATAAACAATGCAAACGAATACGAAAAAAACAAGCACAAAAATTCAAAAAAAAAGCTAAAAGTCAAAAAAAATAAAATTTAAAAATAGTAAAAAATAAGTTAGAACAAAAACTAAAGCTGAAATAAGCTGGAAGTTTGTTGATCTCGTTGGCATGGCCATGTTACAGGTTATTTGAAGATTGCAAAACAGTGAACAGCCTATAGGGGCTAGGATGGGTACTGTTGGGGTTTTAGAGGACCGAGGACCTGCACGACTTTCGTCCCCCCACCGGCCACCCCTACCTTTATTTTCAGCGGTTGGATTAGAAAGAGTATGAACATCACTTTTGTGCTTGGCATATCCTATATCTTTCTTGTTCCATAGTTTCTCGTTGTATAAAAGCATGGTTCAATGGTTGTTTTTTTATTTCGGGAAGATATCAATGGAAATATATTTTTCGGTAGAATTACATAAAACATTTTAGTTTAGACACAAAAATTAACATAACATGTTATGGAAAAAATTATAGATGTACTTCTAAATTTACTCTACATGTGTGCAAATTTTCAACTTCAAAGTCAATATATGTTGAGACAAATAAAAATGGTAAAACATTGACAAACGATGAACAAAAGGAAAAAATACGGATGGAAGACATATGTTCTATTCATAGAAAATTTCTCTGTTTTCTTCTTTTTAACACATTTTTATGTTTAAGTTGAAATTTTTACGGGTACTAGAACACTATAGACTACACGTACAATTGTTTTCAAAAAATTTCATGTTCATTTGGCGTCTAGGCCGAAACGGTTGCCATAATTACGTTAAAAAGCTAAGATTCCACCTGATAATTTTATTTCTTTATTTCTTGCGGCCATGACTACTGCTGAGGCCTTTTTTTTCCATCTCACATCTGCACTCGCCTTTTTGCCTTCTTCCCATATGTAAGACTAATGTTACTGTTACTTATATATGCATCTAAAGACTGACAGAATTATGTCCAAATAAAAAGCATCGAACTATCAAGGTAAGTACATCCGCAGCCTTGAAGAGAATTTATTGGACATGGAACGTGCTGAGACCACAGACTAGTGGGTATCACCAACAAACGACACGACAGAACTACATACAACCAAAACTGGAGCACAGGTGAAGTGCTTACAATCAAAATCGTGGATTCTATTTTTACTGCCAGGAGAAACATGAAGATGTTTAAGCTTCTGGGGTTCGATCTTGCTCGCTCCCACTGTCATCCTGATCTTGCTCCTCCATGCCATTGTCAGCCAGGCCACTTGTATAACCACCAGGGCGGGTTCCATAAACATGCCCCATCTTTAATCTCTTTGTTTCCATGTAACGA
Organism: Dendrocalamus sinicus; assembly: GCA_036346575.1. NCBI lineage: Eukaryota > Viridiplantae > Streptophyta > Magnoliopsida > Poales > Poaceae > Dendrocalamus > Dendrocalamus sinicus. The sequence continues at coordinate 31,479,999 of CM070662.1, forward strand.
CGATTCTCGTTGGTTATTGGTGTCAGCAGTGGCACTCTGCCCAAGACACTTAAACCGTAACCCTTGAGTCCAGTGTACTTCGCGGGGTTATTAGTCATCAACCTCATGGTCCGTACACCAAGATCTCGTAGTATCTGCAGAGGAGAAACGGTTATCAGCTGGGGCAGAAGCTGAAACACCATGAGCAGGGAGATGTGGAGCCACCATGTTTGTCTCCATAGTGCAAAAGTTGTAGAGAATACAAGATAATTCAAATGTAATGGTCTTTACCTGTGCACCTATACCATATTCCCGTGAGTCAACCGGCAACCCTAGATCCTCGTTAGCCTCAACAGTATCCCGCCCGTCATCCTGTAAATTGTATGCCCGAAGCTTGTGACCCAGCCCAATGCCTCTACCTTCATGACCACGAAGGTAAACTACTACACCCCGGCCAGTCTTCTCAATCATGGTCATTGCCAAGGCAAGTTGATTCCCACAATCACACCTCGCTGATCCAAATATATCACCCGTTAGGCATTCCGAATGCACTCTCACTAAGATATCCTGGCCATCCCCAACATCACCCTGCATGTAAGTGCAAATAATTCATTTTCGATTCCAAACATAAGGCTAACGAAAAAGAAAGACTTGGCAAATTTCATCATTTGACAAGCACTCAATCCCAAAATACAAGACATGTACTCCCTTCTACACCACAATCTTGCAGTCTTTGCAGGTGAGTCATGTCCTGGATATGACTGCATCATTAGTTGAGGTCCTTGCCTCTTTGGCCAGTTTGACGGATGTAACTGGCAAAAATGTCTTGCCACATTGAATTTTGCTCAAGAATTTTTCACATGATGTACTTAGCAAAACGTTTTCACATCCTTCAGTCAATTGCAACTTGCAAGTAATTCTACCTTTCAATATCATGCATAAAGTTCACAATTTTTTTACTTCCTAAGGTGTTCTCCATGTAAGTTTCAGTACCTAAAACGTCTAACAGAAGTGATATTTGCTCAGGGATGCTTACTTTGACCATAGCAATGTGTTCCATCCCATCGATAAGAGATCGGTAGCAATAGGCTTTAAACGAACCCCATTGTAATTGTAAAGGTGTAACACAAACACATTCTACCAATCTGTCTCTCTTCCTCCTATATCTGCATATGAAAATTATTAGCGGTTGAGATATCTATAATTAGTGAAACGATCCACAAAATTATGAATCCAAGTATAATCATTCATCAAATCATAACTTTTCTTTTAAAAAATGTTAAAAGTTGTAATACAGGTCTACACCTTTTGTGCTTTGTATTGCTATGAAGAAAACATATGCTTAAAATGAAGTTAAGAAACACACCAGCAAAATGAATTGTTCTCTAGTTACCATTTGTCATGAAATCATTACCATTTAGTATATCATAATTAAATTTTGTATTCAATGCAGCATGTTTAATCCTTATAAAAAAGAACTGAGAATTGAACATATTAACACAAAGCAAACCTAATCAAGTCTGCAATTGAGATTATCTTCAGGTTCTCCCTCTTTGCAAATTCTTGCAGTTTTGGTAACAAAGCCATGGAGCCATCATCGTCGTCAACAAGTTCACAAAGAACTGCAACAGGAGGTAACCCAGCCAACATGGCAAGGTCTACTGATGCTTCAGTATGCCCAGCCCTTTTGAGCACACCACCTTCTCTATATTTAAGAGGAAAAATATGTCCTGGCCGGTTAAAGTCCTCAGGCTTAGAATTTGGAGATGCAAGTGTTAGAACTGTGGTTGCCCTATCCTTAGCTGAAACCCCTGTTGTTGTGCCCTCTTTAGCGTCCTAAAATACAAATGTTTAGCAGGGGCAGATTAGAGAAACAGGACAAAAGGAGAATGTACAATATGTGTAGACAGTACACACACATATGAGAGAGAGATCAGGTGGATAGGCTACTCAATTAGAGAGGTTTTTATAATCATCTTATGTGCACAGCAGTCATGAAACATCGATGTGCATCAGAGCGATTTCACTCAAAAAGTGACAGCTTTAGCTTATTCTTCCCACAGCACAGTTAACAAACATCAGCACACTTCTTTTGATGTTAAACACGATCTACCACATAAATGTTCTTATGCTACAAAAAGCAATAAAAATCAAGACACTTACCACTGAAACAGTAAAGGCTGTCCGCAGCTTCTCTTCATTTTCCTTTGCCGTTACCATAAGAGGAAGCTGTAGCCTTTCCAGGTCATCTTCTTTCATGCTGACACATACAATCCCAGTGCCATGCCTCACTATGAAAGCCATAGCCTCGGGTGTCACCTTTGATGCTGCCATTATCAGATCTCCTTCATTCTCTCTGTCTTCGTCATCCACAACAATCACATACTGCAATATAAACTCAGTTAGAAATATAAAGGACATGACCAACATAACCAAATAAATGCTAGTGAACACAAATTTGGCAATAAGGACATACTTTTCCTTGGCGAATATCCTCAATAGCTTCGGGTATAGATGAGAAACCCTCTGTAGGGAGATCTAGGTCAAGCTCATCATCGTCAGCAGAAAACCCATCGACAACAGGAGCCATATCAGCTGCTATGGTTCCAAGTGCAGCAGCATCTGCTTGAACCATTTTAGATGGATTGCCCTGGCCATTTATAAAAACATGGTCTGATGAATCACTCCCAGCATGGCATACACGAAAATTTCTGACTCGACGATTATTTGCCAAGTGAGTGGAACCGGTTGTCCTTAAACTGTTTGATGTAGCACTTGGCAAAAGTGAAGTGTCACAACGCAACCCAGAAGGCGTGGACTGACTGTAGATGCCGCTCAACCGTGAAAAGAGTTTTCCACTACAGATACCATTTTAAGAGAAGAAATTAGGATTGTAAAAGAAGCTAATAATGAAAAAAAAAATAGTGTCCTGTAGCATAGTATCTTGCAAGTTGTAGCACGATAGTAGCAAAATTCCATATGGCGCCCTATATACAGAACATGGTGAACAAATAAACAACGAAATTGCACGTTTCCTCACCGAGATCTAAACATACAGCTAGTAACGAAGTTTAGGAAAATAATTCCCCATCTTCTGCACCAAAAACCTAGGAAGACCATACAAGATAGACCATCCTATCCAAGAACAGGGCTACGACAAAACATACCAAGATCGGAAACCTAACTTCCTCCAGATACAAAGCTTAACCAAAACACACCGCTACACTCGTAGTCGTAGGGTTTGGTGTTAAGGGATGGTTGTGGGGATATCCCAAGCGATCCCTCCTCCTTTTTTCGAACAGCATTTTCCCAAGCGATTTCGCCTGTAGAACCACTAATTGGGCCAACCCAGTTTCTTCGGTTCCGGTACATGCCCGAGGCAAAAAAGAAAGCGATGCCGGCTCGGTTGGGGGCTCACCGGAGGCACGGCGACGAGGATGGCAGCGCGACTGAGGCCATCTCCAGAGCGAGAGCCCGCCGTTACGCCGCGAAATTCCTCGCCTGCGCGGTCGCACTGGACTACGAACCGGGGGTTCGAGGCGAGATGAAAAGCGGGGAGACGAGACGAGAAGAGCCGAGCCGCCGTGGATGGCGAAAACGCGCGGTGGGATGAGGATGGACAGAGACGTCGAGAAGGGGGTAGATAGGATCGTCGCGATGACGGAGCAAAGCGCAGCGCAGTGGCGTGGCGTGGCAGGCTGTGGGCGTACGATTGGGGTTGGACGGTCCGGATGGATGGATGGATTCAAGAGGGATAAATGACGGAGTGACTAGGACGGATCGGAGGGCCCAATGGTCTAATCTATAGAAGCCCAGTGCAGTCCATCTAGGAACGAAAATAGATTAGATAGTGCTTGAATTATATTCGTATCTATATTTTTCTTTAAACTCAAATATAAATTGAACAAGAGTCGGATATGAATATAGACTGAACAAATATCAGATATGAATTTGGATCGGATTATACTCAAAATCAAATCGAATTTGACTATTTTTCAGACTCCAATAATTATTTGTGGCCCCTCCTATTTAAAACATGGTACTGAATTATTTTAATATTTTAAATTGATGAATAACTGACTCAGTGAGCTAACATATAACTGTTTATTAAATGTTAACGTCAATAAATGAATCATTCCTCTCACGTATTTGTATAATATAACTTTTGAGAACAGCCTCATATTCTATGATGCAATGAAGTTTAACAAATCAATATCGGTTTTATAGTAATATTTATGCCCCTTTTCCTCTAATTTACACATAACCATTAATCATTGCTGTAATTTAATTCTAATTAATTCTAAATATATTGCAAATAAATCGGTTATAAACATATCAAATTTAACTAAAAGAGCATACAAAAAGCTTTATTGAAGAAAATGCCAAATTAAAAAAATATAAAATGCCAAATTAAAACCCAACATGATAATGGGCTCGTCGAGATGATCGAGATGCATATATAATATGCCCAATTTAAAGGTCAAATGCAAAAGATACGTATTAGTAAGTTGCTACTGTTATATCTACTGAATCCTGATATTCAGATCCGAATCCGAGACAACCTATACTAGATCTGCATCCGCATCCAAATATTAGGTATCTGGATCCGATATATCCAAATTCAGTAGCTGGATATCCTAGTAATATCTTAATCCGTTTTCACCCCTAGCCTATCCAAACATTGGGTCCTGATAGTAACTCTTTTGGGCTATGGCTTTTGGCTTAAATGTTTTAATTCCGACGGTTCACGAGAGAGAGAGAGAGTACGGAGATAGAGATACTTACGTATAATTTTGATCGATATAGATGAAATCGAGGCAGTGTCTACTACAATTAAATTGTAGACTATATCTTAAAAAGACATTGTATTTTAAAACTAGTTATTATAAAAAGTTAAACCATAAATTCAGAAGAACTCAGCCGTAATCATTGATCATTGGTTCTATTTTGCCACTAATTTTAACTAATTCTAGATATATTGTAAATAAATCGGTTATAAAGATATCTAACTTGGGTAAAAAAGAGTATGCAAAAGCTTTATTGGGGAATATGGCAAAATGAAAAATATGGAATTCCAAATTAGAGTCCATCAAGACGACAGACTCATCGAGATGATCGAAATGCATATATAATATGCCCAATTTAGAGACCAAATGTAAAAGATACGTCAAGTATTATGTCTACCACATTTGAGTCTAGATAATATCCGTATTTGTATTTATTTAGCACCATATTTCGTGTACCACAGTCGAATTCGTATTTGAGGAAAAAAAATCAGATACCATCCGGATCCATATTTGTTTTACAATATAAATACATTTACGTTTTTCACATTCGCTACTAGCTGAATTCGAATGTTGAATAAAACATATAATTCGGATTCGATGGACACTCCTACTTGTACTTTGTATTTGGTTACAATAGCTTATAATGGAGCGACTCATTTTCACTTGCGAAGAGATCACAACTATGCAATCACACACTAAATTTAAGGAGTTCCATTTTGCGGCTGTGTGATCATATGACGATGATCATCTCAAGTCTCAAACATACAATCCTTATCAGACGGCAGCAGTACTGCCACGCGGCGCCATATCCTCCACCTCCAGCGAGACAGCAGAGCCACACCTGACGATCCCAATCTCCTTACTCACCGCCACTGGGTCCCACGCCGATCCCCAGAAAACAAGATTTGTGTGCTTTGTGAACAGCGAAGCACCGAGGCCGGATCCAGGAAAAAATACCCACAAGAAACACCGATGCCAACTGCACACAGATACGTTGACAAGGCTGTCCCACCTTTGCACCCGGACGCTGGCCGGCGGACTACGCCTCTCTGTATAAAAACAAACCAATCTTACCAGTAGCTCTCCGCACTCCGAAGGCCGTAGGCCCGTGACCACCTCTTCCTCGCGCTCGGCCGCTCGCCGCGCTGCTGCCAGCCGCCGGCCTCCAATGGAGCGCCTCCGACTCGCCGTCTCCCACCGCCCCGCTCTCCCGCTCCTTACTCCCCACAACCACCTCCGTCGCCGCCATCTCCACCTCCAACCGTCACCCAATTCTCTCTCCCTCTCCCTCCCTATCTCCCCCCACCTCTCCCCCGCCCCTCGCCGCCACCTCCCTCCTCTCCTCGCCTCCGCGTCCGCCGCCCAAGCCGCAGACCCAAACCCTAAACCTGCACCGTCTCCAGCCCCCGCAGCGGCCGGCGCAAAGCCCCTCCCACTCCTCGCCTCCCTTGCGGTTGGCCTCGCCGTCCGCTTCCTCGCGCCGCGGCCCCCCGAGGTGACCGCGCAGGCGTGGCAGCTCCTCTCCATCTTCCTCTCTACCATCGCGGGGCTCGTCCTCGGCCCGCTCCCGGTCGGCGCGTGGGCATTCCTCGGCCTCACCGCCACCGTCGCCACAAGGACGCTCCCCTTCACCGCAGCTTTCGAGGCGTTCACCAACGAGGTCATCTGGCTCATCGTCATCTCCTTCTTCTTCGCGCGGGGTTTCGTCAAGACCGGCCTCGGCGACCGCGTCGCCACCTACTTCGTCAAGTGGCTGGGGCGCAGCACGCTGGGCTTGTCCTACGGGCTTGCCATCAGTGAGGCGTGCATCGCGCCCGCCATGCCCAGCACCACGGCGAGGGCCGGAGGGGTGTTCCTTCCCATTGTCAAGTCGCTGTCGCTATCGGTCGGCAGCAAGCCTAATGACCCGTCGGCGAGGAAGTTGGGCTCCTACCTTGTGCAGTCTCAGCTGCAGGTAAACAACAAGTTGCTTGATTGATGCAGTTATGCAGATGCCAAAAGACTATGCTTTTTAAATTGAGATTACAGATGAAGTGTGGTGAAATGGGATATGCATTTTGCACGGATGCTTATGAATCTTGCTCCAGATGTGTGAATTGATGAGATGCGCTTAGAGCTAGTAACTTTTTTTGTCTATCCTAATTGACCAAGGGAAATGCATTTGATTTCTATGACATATCAGTGCTCATAATGAGTTCTTTAATTACATTTGCATTGGATGAGTTGTTGCAGGTGCTATAGGTTGAGTATTCTGCACCTGTGATTATAATTTCTTATGTAGGAATTTCTGCCTTGCTATAACCACTGAATTAAGAGTTTCTTTCGCTTCCTGAATGAATCCTGAAGCGTGCATTCTGGGTCATACTACATTGATAAGTGTCTAGTGGTATTCTACATGAAAACAACCCTCTGAAAGGAGTGGCAAATATGTGGCATTTATATCAATTACAACTTACAAGATATGGATTGCATTCCATTCTGCGAGGATGCTAGTGACAGTTGCCTGTGTCAAACATAGTGGCAAGTGGCAGCCAAACTTGATGCCTGTGGTAGTGTTGTGTTAGTGGTGTCTAATACAAGGTTTAAAAATACTTGTGGGGTCTATTCTTTTTAAATTTATTAATAAAGGGTTTTGCATAAATTCTTGTGTATGTAGCCCACTGTTTGGCTCCGGCACTGGGCAATTGGTTGTCAAATGCTCACATCAGAGTATTATTTTTTGAAATTTCAACCTTAAATCCCTATCTAAGGGTGTGATTTTATTTTCTTTGGTGATTATACATAAGATTGTGTTATAGAGCTCATCTGACTAGATGATATCATCAGATTGATAAATAAAGGTTATAAAAATTATTGGGAGTTCTTATAGGTGCATCCTTGGTTGCTTTGGAAAAACCGAAAACAATGAAAAGCAATTAACAATTAAGTGTGGTAGAAGAATGAGGTCTGCTGGAAATAATTGGTGGTGGGAAGCCTTGAAGTGTGTGTTTTTTTTAATGACCACCATTGTTTGCCTCATCAGGAGCCAAATGAAATTCTTTCCTAGCTTATACTTCATGAAACGACCACTTTGGCGCATTCATAAGTCATAACCATACTAATCCATGCAGCACAATGAGATATACATATACTAGTATGGGACTGTTTATGGGTAGATGCGTGGGTATGCTAGTACCTATGTGATTACCTTTGAAGTTGTCAAATCCTACTATGCACAGAAAGTAATACCAAACTTCCGGTGCTGTGTTTTTTTGGGGACATACTTGATAAAAACTTCCAAGAATTTGCTTCTAGACTTCTAGCATGTTAGGATGTGTATGTATGCTCTGTATTTTTTTATTCTTTATTTTTTCACTTCTTAACCATTAAGATTGTATTTAAAAAGGACCAATGGCATTATTGTGTGAGTTTCTGCTGCTTGACAGGCATCTGGCAACTCCAGTGCTCTCTTCCTGACTGCTGCTGCACAAAATCTCTTGTGTCTGAAGTTAGCAGAGGAGGTTGGTGTCAAGATTGGAAACCCATGGATATCATGGTTCAAGGTTGCTAGTTTGCCTGCCATCATTTCCCTCTTAGCAACACCTTATTTGTTATACAAAATATTCCCTCCTGAAATAAAGGACACTGCTGATGCCCCTGCATTAGCTGCACAAAAACTGGAGAACATGGGTCCGATGACAAGAAATGAATGGGTCATGGTTGGTACAATGATTCTTGCAGTTTCACTATGGATTTTTGGGTAAGATTTTGTTTTTTATTTACTGAAAGAATTCTTCCTGAGTTGACTTGCAATCTGTATGCTTTGTTTTATGATTTATTTTGCTTCATTGCTTGTTGCATTTTTCATGAGCTATACCTAGCTGCTTCTCACTGTTCTATGAACGGAGACACATAATATACACAGAACAAGTACTTTTATGGCTGCTGCCTGCTGCCTTAGTAGTTGTACTATATATCATACTCTGTACTAGTGTGAAATTAGTACAGTGTTCCTTCCAATTACGACTATCGAGATGTTTCAAATTTTCTGTTTGCAAAAGGTTCCACATGATTTAAGATTTAGTTTTCTGAAATAGCAGCTTATTCTTTGCTTGCACCTTGTTGACATTTGCACACAAGCAAAGATTCAACCAAATAGTAACTAAAACAGGAGATCCAGTAAGTTCTGTTTCTTATGGCATCATTGTTCCAAGTTTCCAATTACTGTTATGTTTCTTTCTAATGCGTACTGATTTTGCGCTGGATTGTTTCCAAAATCTTTGTGCTTGGCTGTCACTTTCCATATACTACAGATTTTAGTACATATTGTCTTAAGATGTAGTATGGTAATTGGTGACCAAGATCAGAAGTAGGAAAGTAAAACATCAACAGAATTGCTTCAGAATGCTAAAAATGCAACCTGAATTAAGAGTTATTCTTATTCCCATATTGTTAATAACGATTTTGCCTGTTTTGAGAAATAAACAGAAATGTGTACTTCTTTGTGTATTGGTATAAATGCAGCCTCTGTATAAACTGTTATACAATTTGTTGTGCAGGGATGCTATCGGTGTGTCAAGTGTTGTTGCTGCTATGATTGGGCTCTCAATTCTTCTTCTGCTTGGGGTGCTGAACTGGGATGATTGCTTGAATGAAAAGTCTGCATGGGACACCTTAGCATGGTTTGCAATTCTAGTTGGAATGGCAGGGCAACTTACTAATCTCGAGATTGTATCATGGATGTCAAATTGTGTTGCCAAGGTTCTCCAGTCTTTCTCATTGAGTTGGCCTGCGGCATTTGGTGTTCTTCAGGCCTCCTATTTCTTTATTCACTATCTATTCGCAAGCCAAACTGCACATGTTGGAGCTTTATACTCGGCATTCCTTTCCATGCATTTAGCAGCTGGTGTTCCTGCTGTACTGTCGGCACTTGCTTTGACATACAATTCAAATCTCTTTGGTGCACTAACACATTATAGTAGTGGGCAGTCTGCTGTATACTACGGAGGTAATTTTACTTGTCCACCTACTTGAATTCAATTTTTTCCCCATGTTCAGAAGCAAGCCATCATGTTTGTATCTTACATTCCCTACTTGTTTCTTCTCCCAGCCTCCAAAGTAGATGCATAGGGCAGTCCATCAACTGATAGAATTTTGTTTGGTATTGCAATGTTACTAAAAAAACACACATTTTGTCAAACCATTCTTTGATATTTTGCACTGTTATTTGAATTTATTTTTTTAAGAAAAGTACATAACCAATATTTCACTAGGTATTGCGAGTGTATTTGATAACTACCTTACCTTTTTTTTTTTGAGATCGATAGCTACCTTCATATCTTTAAGTAGAACAACATTGAAGTTCTGAGCCTAATAAAGAAATAAAACCACAAGCCAATGCATATAAATGGACAATTGAATAAAATCGTTTGGTTTATTTGACTATCGGTTTGTCATATTGGGATTTTAGGTCTTTATTATTTAGAACAAGTCCACTTTACAACTCTCAACTATGCCCTCGGTCCGATTTTCAATCTCCAACTTCAAAACTGTTTATCTTTCAACCCTACGTTGGTTTCATAAGGGAACAAGTCCACTTTATGACCCTCAACTATGGACTTGTCTAAATTTCAACCTTTAACTTCAAAACGGTTTACTTTCTACCTTTGAACTATTAAAAATATTCATTTTCAACCCTATGTTGGTTTCATAAGTGGTTTTAACAGAGAAAGATATGGATGAAGAGCTCTAGGAGGTGGCGGGCTAGGCATGGCTTCAATGGTTGGGTGGTAGAGAGGCACGGGTGAGGGCAAAACGGAATGCACGCGATATAAGGAACATTATATTGATGGTGGTTTGGGTAGAGACACGTTGTGTTGGGTAGGCAATAGTAGCAGACTAGCGGGTGATGTTGGCGGTCAGGTCATGGAGGTGACAACACTATGGTGGAAGAGAGACAAAAATGAACATGTCGAAAGATAGGTGAGGAATAGATGATACTTGTGTACGAAGGAATCGAATGGATTCTCACTAGTCGCGACGAACCACGGCGGAGAAGCTTGATAGCGTTGAAGAAGAACTTCGATTATGAGCAGTTGTTAACATGAAACTCAAATTAATTTAGGGATATGAAGGAGGAGATTTTGGAACACGATGTGACGTGGGCGGTTTTGAGAAGAGGAATTAGGACAAAGAGGTTGACTAGTGGGCCCTTCCTTTTTATTTTATTTTTTCCTGATCTGATAAAAGTATTGCTGAGAGGCGAGGCCACATCAGCTTACGTTATTTATTAGGATACCACATTAGCGTGCATTGTCCATTAGGATGCCATTGAAGCTAAAACCACCGTCAAGTCGGAATTAAACCAGAGTGGTTTCGTGTGAAGGTTGTGTTTTACATCGGTTTTAATAGTTATGGAGTGAAAAGTGAACAGTTGAAGGTTGAAAATCGGACCAAGGGTATAGTTAAGGGTTGTAAAGTGGACCATTGAAGCTAAACCACCACCACGTCAGATCAAACCAGAGCGGTTTTATGTGAATATTGTATTATGAATGGTTTTAACAGTTCAAAAATGAAAAGTAAACGGTTTTAAAGTTGAAGGTTGAAAATCAGACCGAGACCCTTGTTAATAGTTGTAAAATGGACTTATTCCTTATTATTTATCATTTTACCAATTACATGTTGTTTTCCTTGTGCAGCGGGGTATGTTGACCTTCCTGATGTATTCAAGTTGGGTTTTACAACAGCCGCAATTAATGCTGTGATATGGGGAGTTGTTGGTACATTTTGGTGGAAATTTTTGGGGCTTTATTGAGAGTTGCTGCAGTGTAATAAGTTGACGAAAATTGTTCTGTACTACACCAGTAATTCATGTCTCATCGTTCTGGAGGGGACTCATTTTTCTTCGGAGGCGCTTGATGAATGCATAATAATAGTGCAAGTTCATCTTTAGAAGTTTTGAACATGCTACATTTATACAGAATGATCAACACAGAAGGGTTCACATAGGTTAAAAACTGTCTTGTATCCTTCATTTTATAGAACTTCCATCTTCCCCATGAACGAAATTCGCTGCAGGAATGAGTTTTGATTCCAAAACTTGGCATGTTCTTACTTGCCGTGGCAATTATGTTTTATGCTCTCAGACTGTATGGAGTACCCTTCTTTAATGGCAATGTCTTGTTATATAGGATCATGTGGTTTCATCTGGTTTCACCTGTGTAGGATCGTATGGCGCAATTAAAGAGGGTGAATGATTGCCTCTACTTTTTGGTACTTGAGAATAAATCTCAACTTAGAAGAAAAGCAATCTAAATTTAGCAGTTGTATATTTTGACCGCAAGATGCTAGACCGCTCACACGTGTTTGATGGAGGTTCCGACCACTCGTTCGACCGTTTACTCTGTCCTTTTCACGTAATCAAAATCTCCCACCGCTCAAGCTTCAGCCACTTGATTGCTTCAACCGCTCGAACCAGAACACGCCGAAGATAACATCGTGCTTTGATCGGTTGGATTGACTCAACGGCCGAAGACACCGTGCTTGTAGATCGCACAATCGTGATGCGATAGCACATTGATGAGGACATAAGAAAACGATACTCAGAAAACACGTCGCCGATGCCGATTAACTTTTCTTATAATCGATCTGATCTATTACTTCCGGATTATGTTTTGTGGATATAAATCGCCCTCACGGCACCCCCTAAAATCTCACATAAAAAGCGTCCGAAAGCAATGGCTAAACCTTTAGTTTTTCCTCTGCTTTTATATGTTAGAGCTCAAAACCATGTTCATCTCAAACACGAACATCTTAAATCGTGTTCTTAACAATCTGGACACGTAATCCTATCTCTTCTAAAAATAAAGGGACCCAAAACACATTCAAACACGGATTTTAACCAAACACTAATTCTTCCAGTTACGAACTCTTTCCATAACGTTTCAAATCTCACCACAGGACGAAGCCTCTAGAACAGCACCTCATATATCTTCATCACGCATCATCATCATGTGTCAAAGCCTCCGGGACCGCACCTCCTGTATCTCCTTCATGCATCATCCTCATGCGTCAAAGCCTCCGAGACCGCACCGTCTATAGCTTCTCCACAAATCATCACCTTTTGATCTCCACGTGCTCCAGCGTGAGCCCGACCACCTCGCGTTTGGTGATCCTCGACCACCTGGACCTTAGATTCCCCATCCTAGCCCCGGTCCTTCTCATCACCGACCATGATCGCCTTCACGTCAATCTGCACATGCCCATGAAGCCGACGTTCTTCTTTTTCTTACCTTTAGTCTCATCATTGTCGTGGTCAACGTCGTCATAGCTATCATATTCCACATCATTCAAATTAAGACGCTCAAGGACCGATACGATTTGTTCAGAAATCTTGTGACGGAAATTGCCACCCTTGATGTTGATGTTTTTGGATGTCTAACGATGATAATTCTTGTCTTCTTTGATCTCCTTCCCCTTGAGCTTTGGGCAATCCGTCTTAATGTAGCCTGGCTCACCACACTAAAAAGCATCTGATTGAATCTGAAGGACCTTCTTGCCTCATGTTATTAAGTGCTTTGTTTACACGTGAGGAGATCAATACCATGTCATCTTCAGGGAGCTGCTTGAATTGTTCCTCCAAAAAAGAAGACAAAGCAAACAAAGACCCACACGACAAAGTACTTGATGAAGCAACCTGTATAGGGTTAGTTACAAGTGCTAAAGATGAAGATTTCTCAATCTTAGATAGCAATGCTTCTATCTCATAGGTTTTTAATCTAGAATAAAGATTATCCATGGTTAAAGTATCTAGATCAACAGCTTGATTAATAGTTTAACAACCATTAACCACTCAGAACCTAAAGATCTCAAAATTTTAGTTACAATATCTTCATTAGCAGGAGTAACATTAACATCGTGCAAATCACTCAAGACTTTCTCAAACTGAGTAAAAAAGATCATCAATAGATTCACCAGGTTTCATAGCAAAAGCAGAATACTTTTTTGATACAGATTTTCATGCACTTTCTTGGTCTTAGTCATTCCTTCATGATAATCGCAAAGAGTTTTCTAAATTAAGTGGGCATAATTAATGAGCTATATGATCAAATTATTTGCGAGAGATTCCTTGAAACAACAAGTTACGAGCTTGAGCGTTTAAATTAATATCTATTTTATTTAGAGTCGTAACAGTAGCAGGAACCTCATAAGGTTTAGAAACTTTATTCCAAACATCACTACCCTGAGCCTTAATGTACCCTTGCATTAAACACTTCTAAAAAAGCAAAATCAATACCATCTAGCATAGGGGGTGGTTCACATACCTCTTTAATGCCATCACAACTAGCTTCGATACCACTTGTAGGATTGTATGACGCAACCAGAGGGGGCTAATGATTGCCTACGCTTTTTGATACCTGAAAACAAATCTCAACCCAGAAGAAAAGCAATATAAATTTAGCAGTTGTAGATTTTGACCGTAAGATGCTAGATCGTTCGCACGTGTTCAATAGAGGTTCCAACCACTCGTTCAACCACTTGTTCTATCCTTTTCACATAGTCGAAATCTCCCACCACTTGAAAGTTTTAGCCGCTCGAACGCTTCGACCGCTCGAACCAGAACACGCCGACGATAACACCGTGCTCTGATTGGTTGGATTGACTCGATAGCCGAAGACACCATGCTCATAGATCGCATGATCGTGATGTGATAGCACACTGATGAGGACACAAGAAATCGATACTCAAAAAACACATCGCCGATATTAACTAACTTTTCTTGGAATCGATCTAATCTATTACATCTATATCATGTTCTGTGGATACAAAGCGCCCTCATGGCACCCCTAAAATCTCTAGCATAAAAAGCCTCCAAAAGCCACGGCTAAACCTTTAGCCTTTCCCCAGCTTTTATATGCTAGAGCTCTAAACCGTGTTCACCTCAAAAATGGACATATCAAACCATGTCCATAACAACCTGGACACGCAATCCGATCTCTTCTGAAAATCAAGGGATCTGAAATCCTTCTAAATACAGGTTTTAACCAAACTCTAATCCTTCCCGATACGGACTCCTTCCATAATATTTCAATCTAATCACATGACGAAACCTCCAGGACAACACCTCCTGTATCTTCATCACACATCATCATCACATGTCGAAGCCTCCAGAACAGCACCTCCTGTATCTCCTTCATGCATCATCCTCACGTGTCAAAGCCTCCAAGACCACACCACCTGTAGCTTGTCCATGAATTGATCTCTACATGCTCCAACGTAAGTCCGACCACTTTGTATGACATTCTCGATCATCTGGATCTCAGATTTCCCCATCCTAGTTCCAGTCCTCCTAGTTACCGATCATGACCGCCTCCACGCCAACCTACATATCAAAGACCAAATAACGTTTTTCTTGCACAAGTTCTATAACTTGACCGTCATCAGCACACACACTCAAACCACACCTTTAACATCTACGAACACCAAATAGGTCATCCACAACCAAAATATCCATCGCTTTCCAGAAATCAACTTCAGACAACTCATCACGACTACCAATTCTATCGCTATCCAAAACACCAACTTTAAATCACTCATAACGACCGGTTACAACATGCAAGACCGGTCGCTAGCTCATCGAGTATTCGAACACAAGTACTCAGGAAATACATTGCTCAGAACACTCGGGAATAACAAGCATTGCTACCGATCATAGAACCATCGAGTACCGACTACCGAATACCAATCACTAACGACTAAAGCACCAAATCGCTAAGTCTACGACTAACGATCTCTAACCATTTGCTGCACCATTGATCACCGAGTACCATCCATGAGTACCGATCACATACCAATTTTTGAGTACCATGTCCTTCCGACTACCGAGTACCAAGTCCTTCCAACTACCGAGTACCACCACTTTCGCGCAATGAATCCTTTGAGTACTGTTCACCGATCACCACCATCTAGTCATACCGTTGGTCTAACACAAGTACTCGAAGTACTCGAAGATAGTAAGAGTTAAAGCACTTGTATCGATCATGAAGTCTACAAGTACAGACCGTGAAGCCCACGGCAACCGATCATAAAGTCTTCAACTTCCGAGTGTAAAATCTATGACTACCGATCACAAAGTCTAAGACCACCGACCAGTAAAGTCTTCGACTATTGAGTACTGATCAGTAAAGTCTACGATCATCGATCGGACACTGTAGTTACAACCATGGAAAAACACTGCAACTACGACCATCGAAAAGCATTGTAGCTACGACCATCAAAAAGTACTGTAGCTATGCCCATCTAAAAGTACTATAAGTTACCACTATCGACCAGGCAAGGTCATTCTGTGGTTGATGTGACGTGGCCAATTTCCCATGGCCGAAACCGGACGTGGTCGAAGTTTGCCGTGATCGAAACCAGGCGTGGTCAAAGTCAGACATGGTCGAAGTTTGCCATGGTTGACGCCTGTTGTTTGGACCTGACGATCGGACCATCCATCACACGACCGATCGAACTAGCCATCGTAAAGCCGATCAAAGCAGTCAGCATAAGATCGATCGGACTACCATCCGTTGTCGAAACCATACGTGGTCATTTTGCCATCCTAAAAACTCAAGCACAAAAGCTTATCGATCAGAACTTTTATAAATACAAATTCTAATAGAACAAAATATCAATTATTCATTACCTGTCCCGCCGATTTATGAAGCAGAATACATCTTCAGAACGCACCTTGTGTCCACATGACTGTAATTTCCTTGAAGAGGCTGGAACGAACGGTCCATGTTAGTGCAGGTGGCTGATATTTTTCACCTCATTTTGGAAAAAAAATGAGAAACCTGCATCAAAAATTGTCATTTTTCTTCTTGTATGGCTGTCAAGCGTACCAGTCATCAGATAAAATCTCATGCCTCTGTTCGCTTGATGCCGCGGCCCTCGACATTTGCATCTCAGGAATGACGCGGCCGAGGCGATGCCGTCGGCGGGCGGCCGTTGGGACGTCAGCCGTGCACCGGCCCAGGTGTGAGGGGCGCGAGACGGTTCCTGCGTGGGCCTGAGGCGGCACACGGTGATAGAAGAGGCTGCGGCTGCGCTGCAACGGGAGTAGGGAAGGGCCGGCCATGTATCCCCTGCCACTCGTGCGTGCGCATTTGGGCCGCAAAGACCAGGTATTGGTGCCTGTCTCTTTCGCTTAATTATGTCAAAATTTTGCGTTACGATCCCCCCCCTCCCCCCCCGGGGGGAAGTTTAGAAATGATCGATTTTTGATCATGAAAGTTGTCACCTAGGCGTACGTAGCTTTACGTGACGACGACACCGGAGGACAGCAGATCGAGGAGGCCAGGGACAGGGAGGAACAGGGCCGCAAGCGGGCACGCACTTGGCGCACCGGAGTCCTCGCCTGGCCACGTGAGCCGTGACACGGCACACGCGACACGGGCCATGCGAAATGTTCTCTCCGCTCCAAGGCCCGTCCTACCCACGTCCCTTTCGCTTCCCCTCCCCTACTCGCTCGGGTCGGGGAGGACCTATCCGTTCGGTGCGCGTGCCCACGTGGGGCTCAGCTCTTGCGCGGCACGTACGCGGACGTGGAAAGGGCCGGGACGGAAGGCCCAGTGCACGAGCCCGTGCCCACGCACCGCACCGGCATTGATCGCTTTCCTAGCCTGGCACGGCAGGCGCGCGGGGGGAGGGAATACGCTTTTCGGCCAGGGTGCGGACGTGCGGTGCGTGCATATGCCTTGGTCGGTTGGCCCGGCCGCAGTTGCCACGCTAATCTTTCGCGGCCGTTGCGTGCGTGCATGCGGGTAGTGGTGGGAGTTGGCATTGTGTTTGGACTGGCACTGGAATTCCCGATGCAACTCTAAACTTTATAAAACTCACAGTTTGATCCTTTCCTATATGTTTTTTTTCCGATTTAGAAACATGGTCGGTCTAGGCCGGCACGATACAACGGTGACCTATTGTGTCCTCAGCCGTACCTACACTTTGTCAGAGACGAGTTATACCAATATGACCTGATACAACAGGGTGATTGTGTCGAGCTAGCATGGCCCGAAACCCATCAGTGCCATACTGCTTGGCACGGCCGAACTACTAGATCTACATGCGGGAAGGTGAGATTCCGCTATATTTTTAGCCAAAAAAAAAAACTCACCCCGGAGCATAATCACCGTCACCTTAAAATCCCATAGGTACCCATGCGTACGTTCAAACGCGGTTGATTCGTGATAGCATAGTAGAATACGACGGAGACCGTCGGCGTGTGGCGGGGGATTTGTCAATCAAGTGTCCGGTACCACACACTTTTGTTTGGATTCGGTACCAGCTTGGAAAGCGTGCAGTGGGCTCCGCCATGCGCTCCGGAGCCGATACCGGAGAACAGGGTGCAGGTCTTTGAATATAGCAAACCACTCATCTACGGTCAGGACTCAGGAGTAGGAATAGGCTACTCTTGTAGACTGCAGACTGTAGAGCACTAGAGCTCGTGTGAAAGTAAATTTTCACGTGATTTTTGCAGTGTTCATCATGCACCTCTGAATCACAGGAATTCGGTAGCAGTCATATCGGGATCACTGTTTTTGACATAATTTTTTCCTTTTTTAAAACAAGTTTTCCAAACCGACATCTCATTTCGTACAACTTTGTGCGGTTTCTACTTGCCAATTGACTATTACTTACGTTTCCCTCACAGGCAAACTTGCGTGCATATACATACCCGGGCTTGAATCTATTACTCCCCCGTCCCACAATAAAGTTTTCATTTTTGAAAAACGTTCTTCCTACAATATAAGTCTATTGTGAAGATTAAAAATGTGGGCATCTTCAATGGTCTGAGTCAGCTAGCTATATGCATGTACACATCAGCATATATCCTATGTGGAAGAAAGAGAGTATGCAAAAAAACCGAGCCAGCTCTTCCTTAAGCACTAGTCTATAACGCCAAACGAGGCAGCATCTATAAATTCTGTGTATGCATGTAAGCATCAAATAGCTATCCTTATAAATAGTTCTTTAGAATGCTAACTTTAGTGTTGGAGATGCCCTTATTTCTACTATATACTCGTATTTAATGCTTAAAAGCGAATGAGTAGTTATAATATACCATTTAATAGGAGCATGCATGATCCAATAATATTAAACTTTTCATAGATTTAGGATTTTCATGATCTGTGTGCATGATGAGTTATAGACTTATATTAGGGCAGTCCCAATGGAAGAAACTGACACGATTTCTATAGCACAAGAAATCATCTATAGAAACTATCTTCCACAGTGGAGGTGTCTTCGAGTAATAATTATTTTCTCTTTCTCTCTCCCAACTCTATCTTCTTCCTCCAATGAGAGTGTGCCACGAGCCCCTAGAAAGCGGTGGTTTCTTCCCAATGGCGATTTCATAGTTTCTTGGTGCATTGGGTGGAGTGAAGACCTGATTTCTTCATGAGGAAACCGTTTCTAGGATTTGTGCTCTCTTTCATCATTAATTACGTTGCCATGTCAGCATTTTGCCTACGTGACAAGTCATTTAATGAGGATAGAAACCATCATCAATACACCATTGGGACTGCCCTTATGGGACAAAGCAAGTATCACCAAAAAGGGTTACGAAACACAACATGGCACTAGGTAGGACAATACTGGAAAATTAAACAACACAACATGTCACTAGGTAGGACAATACTGAAAAATCAAACAACACAACATGGCACATGGTAGGACAATACTAGAAAATCAAACAACACAACATGGCACTAGGTAAGACAATATTGCAAAATCAAACAACATAGTATTGAGTATTACAACACTATGAAATTAAATAGGGCAATTCACTATTGGCATAGACCTATCATTCAAGACGAGGACGAAGGCACAAGAGATTTGTTGCGCGGTGACTATTTATCCCAAGTAGCAATAAGGAGAAGTGTATCCAATCCTTGCGGCGCTACAAGCCTACAACTTACAAAAGGCACAAGTTGAGAACCATTCCATTGGCTCCAGGAGGGGACCTTTACATATCGGATTTCTTCTTTTCAGTTTTTAAAAATTATTTTTAATTTTTTTTATCGTAACTAGTTTTTAAATAGAGTATTTTTTAAGAAAAGATCTACAAATTAACTATAATACACACTACAACAACTTTATTTATATCGACCAAAATTGTATACAAGTTTTTATTACTTTATACTTTTTTATAAACAATTTAAAAATTATAAATCATAACTAAAAATCACAAACAGATGAAAAGAACAGACAAATCTTTTCCAATCTCATGGTCCATGCATACGTGCATGCACCTCAGCAGTTCAATCAACCTTTAACGAAGCAATTGGTGAGCCCACATCGCTCGTGTCCTTGTCCGGGGATTTCCCGGTGATCGATCACCCTTTGGTCCCTGGTCCTTTCTGCAGTAAGGCTTTAATTGTGCACACAGTGCTTAGAGTGGCAGCAAGTGCTCGACACAGTAAGACCTAACTACTTCGATCAACGTTGGCTGGCCACCGTACGGGCCTGCTCCGAAGCGCTTTCAAGTTTCAACCTTGCCTTTTGATTTTTTGTGAGGACTTTGTGCTGCAGTAGCCGTTAGTTTTCTATAAATTGAAAAAAATAAAAAAATATAGTAAAAACTATCATTAAATTTTTTAAACAATACAAAGAAATAAGAAAGAAAAAAGTCAAAAAAACAAAAAAAACCAAATTTAAAGCCAAAAAGCTGAAGCCATTTGAAATGAAATTTTCTCTCAAGCGGCACGTGCCACAGTTATTGACCGCAGTAAAAAAACTTAGGAACGTTCATATTGATTTTTACTGATAACTTTTCGTTGTAGCTTATGACTTTTAGCTAAAAATAAATAGTAATAGTTGAAAGAAGTGGTTTTTAAAAGAAGGGAGCGAGCAGTGAAAAAAAATGAGGGAGAGATGTGTGTGTGACGGAAGCGAGAGAAGTAGGTCTGTGATGTACCTATGACCCTCTACCTTATCCTCGAAATGAGGCGGTAAAAAGAGGAGTGGAAAAGCTATTTCGAAAAACCGAATATTTATATTAGTTTTTAGCTTTTCTAAGTAGAAGATAAAAGCCAACACAAACATCGTCTTAATTCTTCAAGCTAGTTCTACATCTGAACAACCATAATGAAATGAAATACTTTTACTCCCTCCATGTATAGATTTTTTGGCGTGTGTGTTTGCGTTTGCTTTAATTTTTGTATTCTCGCATTGCTTTCATTTTTGTATTCTCGCGTATCCACTATATGTCGAGATTGTATGATTTCTGGAATTTTTGGTGTATATATAGTGCCTTTTCAGCTCATATCTATAAAATAATTGTATACGTACGAAAATGACAAAAATAGTGTTTCTGCTACCCGATCACCGGACGGCAGCACCCTGCAGATGATAGGTGGCCTGCTGCCCTCCACAGAATGGCATAGCCGGCTTAATTACGTGTCTAAATTTATAATTTATATGCCATAATTGTTTGAATTTTTAAATATAGCAAATGAGCTCAAACAAGTATAAAATTTGTATAATTTTTTCACAATTTTATGCACTCTGAATGTTGCTCAAAAAATTCATATGATTTTGATATTTGTAGGAGTTGTTGCAAATTAAAATAGACTTTATAATAAAGCTAAAAATAACATGACACACAGAATTTAGTTATGTGCATAAGAAACAGTATTATGCACGATGGGACAAACCGTAGTACTCCTACAATATATATGCGTCTTTTTGGAATGAAAATAAATTCAACCTTCGGGGGGACTAGTTCGAAACAACCCGATCTACTGTATGGACCAAGGTAATTTTTCCTCTCTTGCGAGCTCGATGTTGAACTCCTGAACGGCCTCTTTGGGCTTAGATGTCATTTCCCTCTTTTTCTCACGCTCCCTCTCACGAGCCTCGCGCTGCCTGCGTGTGCATGCCTTAAGATGAGATTTCATCTCCTGACATATACGCTCAACTTGCTCATCTTTGTGGCTCTCCTCCTCCTGGATCTCACAGGCCCTTTGACATTTCACTCTTCGTAGTCAAGAGTTCATTGGTCATGTGGGTGGATCTTTAGATCGATCCACTTGCGGTAGCCACATAGCAGTTTTGGGGGCTGTCGGTAGACGATAGAGGTTGTTAGTATGTATTCTAGAAGAGAAATAGTAGCGGGAAACACACTGTAAGTAGTCCTTGCCAGCTGCCAATAGTTCCTCGTGTCCCGACGGTAGTGGGGATAGTCATAGGAGTAGTTCGCCCGACCCCAGTAACGCATGCCCAGACTGAGGCGCTGCGTAGACTTGAAGAACTTGCTAGGTCTCTGCACCAACAGAGGGGTGGCGTCTCTCCCTCAGGCGGGTGTTGCAGCGAACGCTTGGTTGGAATGTTCAAGACGGACATGCTCCTATGGGGGCGTCATTGTAGGAAGGTGACCTCCTAGTAGAATCTGCTTGTTTGTCCCATGCTGCAACATCCCTTTCTTGTTTGTCACAGGCCGCAATAGACCTTACTAGTTCGCGGGTCTTCTGCTATTGCTTCATCATCTTGTCCTGTTGCTTCTTCTGCCTCTTGTCCAACCCAACATGGTGAAGAAAGCTCTGATGTAATGTTGGATTTGGTTGTATAATATTCTCTCTTAGATCTCTTTCACCTCCTTTTATAAGCCAAAGGGTTAGCATGGTGTGGTTAATTTCATGTCATTACCCTGCGAGGCAGAGTGTTGCGTTGTGTTTGTGCCATCCACCCTCGCCCACTCCCTCTGCATATACTTGTCCTTGTGTCTATGCTGTCCCCCTCGCCCGCTCCCTCGTACGTACACTTGTCACTCTGTCCGTGTTGTCCCCCTAGCCCACTCCCTTGTGCGCACATTTGTCACTCTGTTCGCGCCGTCCCCCTCACCCACTCCCTCGTGCACACACTTGTCACCCTGTCATGAAATCAAGGGCGAGTCTTCCCTCCAATACAGCATATTCAGTGGTATCGTCTTGACGCTCTACCTGTAGTCCCCTAGTGTCGATAGGCCAGCCTCACCAACGTTTCTGACACCCAGCGCACGAAACTCAAGTACACCATTAGCCTCCCATAAATGGCCGCCTCGGGCTTGGAGGCAATTTGCATATACTACCTCCATGCTACGGTGCCACTCACCTTCATGAGCTCCCACACGCTATTCGTGCAAGTGATCCCCCTCGATCGCAAGTTTCATCGCCATTGCCTCCGTGGTGAACTCCCTCCAAATGCAGCTTCGTTGCTCGTGAATATTCATGATGCTGAGGCCCTCAGCCCAGAGTGTCTTGTATTGGCATGTTGATAGGTCCAACCCATCGGATCCAGCCCGTACAAGACCATCACAGTAGAATATTGTCAATTGTTCCATGTTTGGGACTACCTAAAGCCATAACAACCAGATCCGCAATAAGCATTACAACAAAAAATGATGACAAGCAGCATGCAAGTTAGTGATTACATGCGTGTAACTACATACGAATAATTCATTAATTATCAATAATTTGATTACTCGATCGAAAAAAATTACGAGTGATCCATTACTGTCGTCCTTAGCACTTAATTACTTAGCACTAACTCATTACTTAACCCAAACTAATTGCCACAATAGTAATTACCAGTGCTTAATTACACACTGCCATACAATAACAAATTATGGGTATCGTACGTACACAAAAATACTAACTAAATAACACTAATTAAATAGGACTACAGAAATAACATCGAAAATATGAGATAAAAAATTACCTATCTTTCGGGAGAAGTAATTATCACTGTCGCGTCCTTAATGAGCTGTGCACTAGCTTATCAAAATAATTAGCTATGCACTCTTAATTTTAAGCAATGACCATGAGACTGAGCTTTTGCGATGAGCGACTGAGCTGACCGATGATCAACTGCGAGAGGTTCGTATTTATGGCTAAGCAAAAAGAGAACACAATGCACTCAGCCTGCAAATTAAGGACTTTTTGTTGATTTGCAACACTTCGGGTGAGGGGGAAGGCATGGTAACATTGACAAATGTGAAGACGAGGGAACGTGCGAGGGTGGACGGCATAGACATAACAACCTCAGTGCGAATGAGAAAGCACGCGAGTGGGCACGATACGGACAGAGTGACAATTGTGTGAAGGACGCAGTGGGAAAATAAAGATAGTAGCAACGGGTCGACATATGTGCGAAGGACAGATGTCACGCACTGCAAAAGATGCCTAAGCATCGCATATCACTAATTACGATTAAATTAACTTGGTAAATTTGGAGCATATAAAATTTCCAAAAAGACATTATACAATTAGGTTGACTGTTGGGTGGTTTTACATAAAATTTTGTAATTTTTGGAGCTCGGTTGCTATATGTAACAACTCATACAAATATAAAAAACATATGGATTTTTTTAGCAATATTTAGAGTGAATAAAATTGTCAAAACATTACACAATGAAGTATGTTGTGTCAAAAGGTTGTGCATAAAATTTTGTAATGTTTTGAGCTCATTTACTATAATTAATAATTTAAACAAATATGACATATAAATTATAAATTTATGTTGGTAATTAAGCCGGCTTAATTACTTGCCATTTTGTGAAAGGACAACGGGCCACCTACCGTCTAGTGGCCAAGCAGCAGGCGTCTACTGCCGACGGCTGTGCTCTGGTAGGCCACATGTCACATGCAGGGCGCTGCCACCCGTGACCAGGCGGTAGAAACGCTATTTTTGTCATTCTCGCACGTATACAGCTATTTTCATAAATACGAGTTGAAAAGGGCTATATATGCCAAAAATTCTGATTTCTGCTCTCAAAGTATGTCATTTGGTGCGCTCTACAACCATAAGCCACAACTCTGTACATCATGTACTACCTTTGTTCTTTTTTGTTTGGTGTCCTATCTAGAATAGCTACAAGAAAATTATATTGTTAGATTTGTGTTTAAAATACTTTTATAATATTATAAATATATATATATTAATATAATGTTATAAAAATAACGGTCAAAATCATATTTTGGGGACCGTAAAAAAACAACAACATCAAATAAAAAAGTTGGTGTCTAGGGAAAACTCGAGTATTTTCTTGTTAAATAGCACTTAAATTTTGAGCCTTTTCATCTAGATCTAGTGGATGAATCACTTTGCCTTCTTCCCTCACATTTGAGTGCTAGTTTGTTAAGGAGTACTCAATTTTTTAGATGTTGGATGCACATTTATCTCCATCCACTAGTTTGCTCATTAGTTATCAGCATGTGATGTAATATATTGAGAAATACTCTAATACATATTATTCTTTTATTTATAGTTTTCTTACATCAATTATATATTAGTTTTATATAAATTAAATTATGTAAAAAATGATGTGATAATTTGTACACAAGAGGAGCAAAACAAACTATAAGGAATACAACAAAAAACTAAACAAAAACCGTACTTGATCGTTTATATTGTGGCCCCCGACGACACTAAACAAATTGATTACTCGTTTATCACGTAGTTGACATAGAGAGAAAATCATAAAGTCAAAACCATAAACCATGAACAAAGTAACATCTAATGGATAAAAAATTAAGTGCTCATAAAAAAACACTCGAGTGCTATATAGAAAATTCCATTAAAAAATAACAGAAGGAGTAACAAATGTTCAATAAACCTATCTAATTATTTTTTTTTAATTGTGCGGTTGCTTTAGCTAAAGGATGGGTCTGGGTATCAGTGGGAACTGGAAAGTGGTAAGATACCAACTACCAAGGTGCGATTGGAAGGGGAGAAACAGTGCACCCACGACACAAATATGGCACGTAATTTCCCCCTTTTTATGCCAGGGGACAAGTCCCGTCGCCTTTGTTGAAGAATCTCGCCCACAATTCACGACCACCTTTTTGTCTTCTTTGCGGATCTCGTTATCTCTAGCTCCACACGTTCCATACGATGTGATGCGAACTTGTTGCCAAATTGCAATTGTTCTCGAAAAGAGAAGAATGCGATGCATTGACATATCACAGAATTGTTTACCGTAGGACAGAACAGAGGATCTTAGGATTTTTCAGGAGGAATTGCACTGTTTCTTCGTACAGGAAATTTAAAAAAATTATACTGTTTCATATGAATTCCTGCAAAATTTATACGACCAAACATATTCTTACATAGTAGGATTGAACTGGTTCATTAGATTAGGTTGGTAGACTAAACTAACTTTTTGTCATATTTTAAACCTGTATTTACAAAAAAAAACTATAGTCGTACGAAAATTACAAAAATACCACTTCTATCATACGGTAGCTGTGCGGCAGCCCTGAAAGAGCAACACGTGGCCTCTACCGCACGGCCACCGTGCGGCAGGACCCTTGACCGCACGGCCATCGTGTGGCAGAGCCTTCAACCACACGACCACCATGCAGGTGCCAATTAGTAGGCTAATTAGCACTAATCTAATCCTAATTAGGTATTTTGTTTAAGTACACAGCTTATTCAATTTTTGGATATAGCATATGAGTTCCAAAATTAAGAAATTTTCTGTGGGGCCTCTCGACGCAGCGTACTTGATAGTGTGGTTTTTCATAATTTTATCCATCCCGAATTTCACTCAAAAATTCATTGAATTATGCTATTTGTAAGAATTGTTTCATGTAGCAAACGACCTCCAAAAATTACGTTTTTTTGTAGAGCATCTCGGGATAGTCGACCTAATTGTGTAGTTTTTAGAAATTTTAAACAGTTTGAATTTGCCATGTTAATTTAATTATAATTAGCGATATGCAGTGCTCATTTAATTCGTCTTTTAATTTGTATGCTACATGGCCACCATGCGGTGGCCATCTTTTGCAGTGCCTGGCCCCCTCCTCCGCACATATGTCGCCCCCTTGCTGCTATCCCCCCTTGCTCACTCCTTCGTCTGCACATATGTCACTTTATCCATGCCATCCTCCTTGCCTGCGGTGCTGCGTATCGACAACGAGTCCATATTACTGATGGCAACACATCGGGTTCCCTTTTCGCTCAGCTATAAATATAGAGCTCTCGCAGTCGCTCATAGCTCATCTCAACTGTGTTTCACTTCTCGTTCTCGCACGCATCGCTGAGAATTAAGACAGCGTAGCATAATAAAGTTTTTCTAGAGAGTGAATATCAAAGCAGTCGTCATGATCGTAGCGGTGCTGATTGCCTCCCCGAAGGATAGGTAATTTTTCTTGCATGCTTTCGTCGTTATTCTTGTAGTCATAGTTAATCAGTGTTAGTCAGTTAGTCATAATTAATGTAGCTTGTATTATAAAGTAAGTAGGATGTAGTAATTTAGCTGTAGTTTTGTACTGTTTATTTGTTGGTACGGTACCCATAATTTCTTATTGCATGGTACTTTGTAATTAATTAGTTGTAATTACTATAGTGCTAATTAGTTAGGGTTAAGTAATGAGTTAGTAGTAAGTAATTAAATGTTAAGGACAACATTAATAAATTACTTGTAAAATTTTTTTGGACGAGTAATCAAATTATTAGTAATTAATGAATTATTCGTATGTAATTACATACAAGCAATCAATAACTTGCATACTATTTGTCATCATTATTTGTTGTAACACTTACTGTGGACCGGGTTGTTGTAGCTTCAGGTAGTCTCAAACATGCAAGACTTAATAGTGTCTATGGCGATGATCTTATATGGGCAGGACCCAATGGGTTGGACCTATCGAGATGCTAATACAAGGTGGTGAGGGCGAAGGGGCTCGGTGTGATGAATATTCACGAGCTTCAAAGCTGCATCCGAAGGAAGTTTACTATAGAGGTAATGACGATGAAACTTGCGATTGAGGGGATCATCTGCATGAATAGCATGTGGTAGCTCGTCAAGGTGAGTGGAATCATGGCATGGAGCCAGTACATGCAGATAGCCTCCCTGCCCAAGGCGGCCATTTAAGGGAGGTCGATCATGTATCTGAGTTTCATATGCAGGGCGCCGAAAATTTTTGATAAGTCCAGGACCTCTACAATCGGGCAACCACAGGCCAAGCTCCAAGAGGATAGCATGGAATGTGCTATCTCAGAGGGAAGCCTTGCCCCTCATTTCATGCAGAATGATGGGGCGGACTTATGGTGGTCAATCCATATTGACTGCCACGAGTATCTACCGAAGTAGGCACTCGAGTTGAAGTTCGATGAGGACATCGACCCAGGCTCTGATGATAGCGATGATGACGCACACTAGATGGGTGGTCCACCTGGGAGAATTGTGTCATCGGATGTGCCCTATGTGTCCTCCAGACTCAATGATTCTGCGGTGCGTTCCCTTATACTACCGTAAGAAGAAGGGCCCAGTGGGGGTTTCAAGCCAATACCCTCTTAGTTAGGCAGCACTTACTTAGCAAGTTGGCTATGCAACAAGCTATAGTATGGTACGTCTTGTCCATCAGCCATGTGTACCAAGAGGACCGGTCCAACCCGGGCAATTACGCAATGAAGCACATAGTGCAACGCTACTCTAGAAAGGTTAACGCTCAATGAGCAAAGATTTTTTGGCTCGTTCTTTGCGGTTAAGGCAATGACTGACCACACTTGCGAGCTTAGCGAGCCCCTACGACAGCATGGAACATGACTTCTGCATATATGGAAAACCTCATCAGCCACCTAGTTGCAACAGACGTGTCCATCTCCCCTAAGATGCTGATGTCGGAATTCGCTAATCTAGTTGGCTATTCAATCAGCTACAGCAAGGTCCGATGAGCAAAGGAGAAGGTCATCTAGTCCATGTATGGGACATACAAAGGGGCGTATAACCTTGTGCCAAGATTGGTTCACTACATAGCCAAATCAAACCCCAACACATATATAAACAAGCTTGAGCATGTTGATGCTAACGGAGGCCCAATTGCTTCATACTAGACCAGTTGTTTTGGGCTTTCGCCCAGACTGTTGAGGGCTTCATGTTTTATCATCTTGTGCTCACGATGGATAGCACTTTTCTCACGGGGACGTATAAAGGCATCGTTCTCACCACGGTGGCGGCCAACGCAAATGACCAACTTCTCCCAGTGACATTTGCCATTGTGGAATGCGAGAACATGTCTAATTGGTTTTGATTCCTAGCAAACATGAAGCATGTGGTTGTTGGAGACCAACCCAACATATGCCTCATCACGGACCGCAATGCTAGGTTGTTGGTGGCGCTCAACACTGTGCAGCATGGGACCGCACCCCCTCGCTAGTGGAACGACGTGCAAACCCAGTGGTGCATGAGCTATCTTGCATCTATCTTATTCATACAGTTCCGCAGTTAGGAAGTTGTGAAGATGTTCAAGGCATTGGGTCTGCAGAACCAGAGGTGGATATTTGAGTCCATCTGGAGAGACCAAAGGCGGCCTATGGAGGGAGAGCAACCCAATAGTGCCATAAGTTTCTTGGAGTGGATTTGTTGGCACGCTACTGAATTAGAGAAATGGTCCCTTCCCTATGATACGGATGGTGTGAGGTATGGGATTATGATAACCAACATATCTGAGGTGTACATCAGCATCCTTAAGGGCATGTGGTGCCTCCCTGTCACCATGATCATCGAGGAGACATGGACTCACACTATCAGTTATTTTGTCAATAGAGCCATCGTGGCCAAGCGACAGAAGGAGAAAGGCAAGCAGTAGTCCGAGGACATGCAGAGGTGCATGGACTAGAAGATGGAGATGGCCCGAATACACGACATCTGGGTAGTGGATGGATTCCAGAGGAAGTATGAGATTAGGCTTCGGCAGAGACATATCAATAGTCATGCCAGGGGTGAAATGAAACAAGCATGCACCCACCCTAGGTGATGTGGCCACAGGCACCTGCAACAAGCCGAAGCTTCTGCAACATGCAACACCTTTTCACTACATAGAGTGCAGAGTTTCACTCCTATGACTTAGACATAAACTACAAGGATCTTTGACTAGACATGCTGCAATGGGCCCCCAACAAGGACTTGAAGATTACCGCGAAGGGAAGTCAGCACACGTAGTGCTTTCAAAAAGATATGGATGTTTGCCAACGTATCAGCATTAACTGCACAATGAAGTGTAGGATAAGCACTCAATGAAGGATTGCCCCAAGAAATCAAGCTCGTCTGGTCGCCATTCGTTGTTGTGATTTCATGCATTGTCCAACTTATTTTTTTATGCACAGCAAACCTTGCACGACACCCAGATATGTCAAATATGTTTTCTCATGCATTGTCCCACAATGTGTGCGTGACAGACCCAATGCAGCTTTCTGCAGCAACATGACCCAATGAGGCAACTTTTTGCATTAACATGACCCAACGAGGTAGCTTTCTATAGCAACATGACCTAATAAGGCAACTTTGCAGCGACATCACGTATGCTGCAACAAGATTCCTCTATGGGGCCACTGCCTCGCAGACCTAAATTTGCATGAACCAAATTAGACTTCTGTCGCCCATGTCACCTCCGTAACTATGCCTGGGACTACCCCAACTGGCGTTGGGACACAGGGCGGCACCGCTAGCTAGTAAGGGCCAGTTACAGTATATTTCCCTTGCATTTTTGTTTGAAAGCACATACTAACTACCTCTCCAATCTACCAGTAGTCTCTGGATCTGCTATGTGTGTTAAACAAATGGATCGATCGAGAGATCCACCACATGACCAGTGGCATCTCGCCTGCGAGGAGTGGGATGCCAAGACGACCCGCGAGAGGAGAGCGGATCGGCGGTGCAATGAAGAGTATAGCGAGCATATCCAACGGGAGACGCAAGCTCATCTGGAGGCGTGCAAGCGTAGAGAGCATGAGGCTCGCAAGGCAGAGCGTGAGAGAAAGAGCGAAAGGGCAGCTAAGGCCAGGTGGCCGACGATGACTACAACACTGAACTTGGTAGGAAGGGCAAGTAGCCCCAGTCCACACAGTAGATCAGGCAACTCCGTAGTAGCCAGTAGTCCTACCTGCTATATTTTTCGTATCTCCCAAAAGTTTTTGTTCTTACATGGTTTAAATACTTATGTTGCTTTATACCATAATAGTAGCGAGGTTGGCAAAACTTGAAAGATTCATGTACGAAAGATTTCTCTATCATGCAAAGTAATAATTTTAGGATTGTCTATTCATTGCATAATACAATAACAAGTAAACCACGGAAACCTAACTCAAATGGATATGTAATACATGGAGTAGTCATGTCGTACTAAACTTCGCACATTCCAAGTCACATTAAATCATGAAAGCCTAATTTCAAAAAATAGAAATATGATTTTTTGAGACCTAAACCCTAGATTTTTTTAGACAATTTTGAGCATCTAAAACTTTATAGAAATTACATAATTAAATTAATTATGCAACGAACCTTAAAAAATTTCATAATTTTTGGAGCTCATTTGTTATATTGAAAATTGCTAGGAAGAGTCTACTTAAATAAATTCTGTAGTGAAATTTATGATGAATAAAATTATAAAAAAAATTACACAATCAAGGATGCTATGTTGGAAGACTACATACAAAATTTTGTAATTTTGTAGCTTATTTGCTATATCTAAAAAATCAAAAAGGAGCACACCTAAATGAAATCCCTAATTAGGATTAAATTAAAGCTAATTAACCTTCTAATCGGGTCCTGCACTATGGCCATGTGGCAGCCCTCTACCGCACGGTGGCCGGGCGGCCCAGGACACTGCTACACAGTAGCTGAGTAGCTAAGGGTTGCCCTCCCAGGGCTGCCGCACGACCATCGTGCGGTAGAAATGACTTTTATGCAAGTTTTGTGCGATTATGCTATTCTTGTAAATACATGTTCAAAATGTGCCAAAAGTGCCAAAGAGTGTGCCAAACTGGGTGCACTATACAATATACAATATATGTGGTACATACATGTGTTTCCTCTGAAGAGAGTATTACACACTAAGCCATTCTTTAGTGTAGAAATTTCTTAGGAAGCAGTTTAATTTCTACATAGATAAAAATTCCCATGTTAGAGGGCCCTAAACTGGTATAGTTCTTTATAAACCTACTTGTACTGAATGGTGGCCTGCCGTCCATCTACAAAACGGTAGGTAATTAAGTCAGCTTAATTACCTGCCTAAACTCATAATTTTATATCATATTTCCTTAAATTTCTAGATATAATAAATAAGCTCAAAAAATTATAAAATTTTATACACAGCCTCATAACACAACGTACTTTGTTGTGTATTTTTTTTGATAATTTTATCCACTATGAACATTGCTCAAAAATTTATAAAAGTTTGATATTGTTAGGAGTTGTTACATATAGCAAATGACTTCCAATAATTACAAAATTTTATATGAAGCCTCCCAACATAGTCAATCTAATTGTGTAAGTTTTTTTTCAAAATTTTATGTGCTTCAAAATTGCCATGTTAATTCATGTTAATTTAATCGTATTTGGCGACATACGATATTCAGGCATCTTTTGCAGTGCATAACATCTGTCCTTCGCACATATGTCGATTCATTGCTGCTATCTTTCCTTTTTCGCTGTGTCCTTCACATAATTGTCACTCTGTCTGTGTCATCCCCCCTCGCTCGCTCCCTCATTCGCACTGATGTCGTTGTGTCCTTATCGTCCACCCTCACCCGCTCCCTCATCTCCACATTTGAAAAAAAATACAAATATAAATATAAAATATTATTTTTAATTCATATTTGATTCATGGACACCCTACTGTTGAGTCACTATGTATATACAGGTTTCTGGTGGGAGACCTTTGATTCGGACGTACTATCAAACATTCGAAGTTAAAATGATTACACAACGCAAATTTCTAGCACCTCTGTCTGAAACATAGGGATTCTGCAGGATTTTTTCTGTGTAGTTGACATACAATCTTACCGCGTTGAGATTTCCTACCTTTAAAAATTCTACTCCTTCCCTTCTTTTTTAGTTGACTTCTTTTTACTTTTTACGAGTTTCGAGACATGACTTTTATGGCAGTGACGAAGTCACAAACAAAATTAAGGGTGGGCTAGAGCGCTAAACTAGATTGTCACAAACACAATATTTTACTTTTGTCCAATTCAAATTTATTTATGAATACAAGAGAAACAAAGCCAAAAAGAAAGAAATACAATGAAAGTACCTCATTAATAAAAAGTGAATCCCGAAAATATATAAATATGCTTCCGATGAGTAGAAATCAGTCATCTGCATATCAAAAATAGCAAAATTAGTAATACAATAACTAATTGTAAATGATTATGAACATTGAAGAAAAACATAACATACCACTAGCACACAAGATTAAATCATGACACAAAGTTTGTTTCTCCATTATAGCAAATCTATCAACAAAATGTGACACATCAATTCTAATCGGAACACATAAATTATAATTTTAATTTTGATCTAGCAATTCAAGTTGGTCATCGATAATAATACAACATATACATATAATCTCTAACTCAATGTAAACAATACAGAAGAATTAATCAAGTAATCAACTAAAAGATAAGGATTTTACCAATTACCGATCGGTTTACCCTCTCTGGTCTCCAAGAGATAGCCAACTAGCCAAGACCGAAGTGAAGACTCAAGTCTCAGTCCAACCAAAGTACCAAACCAATTCCCAAATATGCCAAATCCCACCGGCCGGCGGCACTCACACTCCCATTTCCCCAAATCCAACTCCCTAGCTAATAGGCAGCTGCTCCCCGCCTCCCCCTCTGGGCTCTAGGGGTCCAGCCTCCGCCTCTTGCTCCTCACCGACTCGCCCCTCGGTCTCCCCTCAGTGGCTCGCTGGCTCAGGCGCTCACGCTTAGCAGCCTCCCCTCAGCAGCTCCCCCTCCGACGGTCTAGCTTCAAGACCTCGGCGTCTCTACCTCGGCCACCCTGGACTCCCACTTGGCCGCTTCCTAGATTTGCTCAGCGCGACGGTGCCAGAAGCCACAAAGTGCTGCTAGCCCACCGTATTTGCTCTCTATCGGCCGCCGATGGTTGCGTACCATGCAGCCAATGCCACCAGCACCAGGAGCCGACTGCTATCGAGGTGCGTGTGCAGTGCAGCCCCTCCTCTTGTCTCTCTGATCTGTGGATAGGGATGGCAATTGTGCCCATTTACCGTGTACCCGTGGGTAAATACCCTAATGGAGTCAGGCATGGGATATATTCTTTACCCACGGGTAGGAAAATGGGGAAAATCTCTGCCCATCGGGTAAACGGGTACGGGTATGGGATAGCTCTACCCGTACCCGTTTCGTCCGTTTACCCATGAAATAGACTGACAGGTGGGCCATCCTAAAAACAGTAAACCCTAACTCTCTCCCCGCCCTCCCAGATACCTCTTCGCCCGCCGCCCCCCTCGGCCCCTCTCGCATCTCCGCCCCTCTCTCGCACTCTCCTCCTTCATCCGCCGATTCCACCAGCGCCTCCGCCCCCCACCCGGCCGCCGACCTCCTCCTCCGCCCCCAACCCAGCCGCCGGCCTCCTCCTCTGCCACAGATCGTCTCCTCCTCCTCGCTCGCCTTGCCCGCCGCCCTGCGCCCCGCTCGCCTCAGCCCTCAGCGCCTCCGCCTCGCCCAAATCCGTAGTCGCACCCGGTCGGCTGCCTCCCACATCCTCCTCCCCGTCGGCTACCGCCACCCCGCCCCACCTCTAGATCCAGATCTAGCCCGTCCTCCTCGCAACCGCCCACTGCCCCCCTGTCCTCCTCCCGGCTGGCAGCCTCCCACCATCCCACGTTCTCCTCCCGACTGGCTGCTACCCCCACCCTGCCGTCGGCGTTCGTCCCGTCCTCAAGATGCCATTGGAGGTAGCGCGGCATGAGGAGGGAGCGTATTGTGGCGCAGACGTCGAGGACCAATCGGAGGGGCTCGCCGGTGGCAAGGTGCCAGACGCAGACGGCGACGCGCTGGCGGACAGGGATGGGTTCGGCGTCGTCTTCAATGAGGCCAAGCCAGGAGAGCCCCGTGTTCATAAGCGTGTTTTACAAGACGGTTCAAAGCCATTGGGGCCCAACTTTTCCTTGTCTTGTTGAGTGAGTACCTGCCATTTGAGTATTAGTTGCGTTCATATTTCTTCTTTAGGTGAACCACAAGATTCAGGTATATCATTGCGCATCGCTCGGAACTCGGGTCAACCATCCCAATTTTTGGAGTTTGCATGGGTTGCAGTGCATTGGGGAGGCTTTTGGAGGTTAGATTTATCTTTATGAACACAAGATTTTCCATCACCTCTGCTTTTGTCTTGACAAAGTATTTCTATATATGAATATACAAGGAAGATTATCCGTGCTCCTTCTGGTGTGATGCATGGAAAAAGCTCTCCAGTTTACTATGATGAAGAATTAGGAAAGGCTTTATTCAATGGCTTGCCAAAGTAAGATTTCTGAACCATTTAGTCAACAAGGAAAACGGGTTTTGCTATCTGTCCAATTATGCTATTAGATCCTGAGGTCCGAGAAAAGGAAAGGTTCAATGCACAGTTGCACACACATGGAACCGAATCTATTAGCATCATTTGCTGCTAATTATTTCATCTTCGGAGTTTCACTGGTTAGCTAGCTGCTAAAAATCTTGAAAGAAGCTAGCAAGATCCGCAGCGCATAAAAGAATAGAGGTTAAGTAAGAACAACGCTGATCTCATGATTCCTTAGTCCCATGTAGAAAAGAAAAATCTGTCTTGTACCACAATAACCAAGAGATCCCCATTTCCTACATGTTACTGCTAGATCTCTCATGTTCTTGAGAAGACCGATTTGAAATATTATTACCTCTTCCATTTGAAAAAACTATGTGTACTACAACAAGATAAATAGAACTATATGTATTTGTATTTGTGTTTGGCAAGATACTATGGTTTTGGAACATAGTATTTGTGTGATGCATTGGTGATGTATTTCGCAGGTAAACAGGTATGCCCGCGGGCGACGGGTATGGGCGAGGTTTTTTACCCGTGGTCCTTCGCGGGTATGCCCGCGGGCGTAAATCGGGGTCGCGGGTACGGGTATGGGCGAGTACTACCCGTACCCACCGCGCTCGATTGCCATCCCTATATGTGGATGTAGTCTTTGTCTCTGATCTGTGAATGTGTGTGTAGAGCATGGCATGGTGGCTACAATGGATTGCCTTACCTGGGGTGCCTGCGGTGGACTGCCCTACCTAGGTTGACCCAGCTTGGGGGTGGGTTGATGGTTCAGAGTGGGCCGGAGGGTGGGCTGAAGTCTAACGAAGCCCACTCAGTGGCTTCGCCCCTGTTTGACAGCTATTTTTATAATTTTACAGTAAGATATACTAATAAAATTGTAATATTATAATAGTATTTTTAACAACAAATCTAATGATATAATTTTTATATAGGTAATTTAGATAGTTTTAAACTTAGTGATCAAACTTTAGAAACTTTGATGATACAAATTTTAAGAAGTAAAGTAAGAAAGAACAAAGAGAACATTATATATCAAGCCTTTAGAAAACCTGAGTGCCTTCGCCACTGCTGCTGCGCCGATGTACTCAAAGACCAGCAACACCAGCAGTCCCTTTAACAACACTAAAAACCATGAGGACATCCAAACAAGTCCACCTTTTGGGATGCCTTCTCTTTTAATGCATTCTTTCTCTAATCTCGCAAGATGCGTCATTTTCGGGGCCGCTTTCGATAAACTGATAGAAGGGTTAGAAAAATGAACTGTTTACGTAAATAGCACTATAGCTATTTTTCTCCAAATTTAACCCCCTAAATACATGTGCTACAGCAGCTCGGCAGGTCCTTCGAGCCACAGTTGCTCGGCAAGACCAGTCGAGCCTACACAAAGCGGCAAGTTGCCGCACGTGATGCCACAATTACCACAAATGTCTATGATTAGCACTAATAAACCATCATTAATACTAAATAATCACTAATTTAATAGCTAATAAAAAACACAGTGCGGCCACGACATCCTAGGATGCTAGATTTGAAAAAAAAATAGGTGTTCGGAGGCTAAGAGTGCTTCAGGAGGGCATAGCTTTGGCTTTAGCTTATGTTTGCTACAGTAACTAGCTTTGAACCGTGCATTTTTTCCAAGTGATATCTACAAGTAAATTGTAGTAGACACTGTTGAAAGATTAAGCTCCATTCAAGTTGGTCTTAGCGATAATGACAAATACTATTATGATATTTTGGTGATAATGACAAATATTATTATGAGGTTTTTGTAATAATAACAAATGCATTTGTGAGACTAATCTTATTTATCGATTATAATATTACTTCGCCTCATATGGATGAAAAAGGTGAAATCATTGAGGTATACATTCGATATCTTTCTTGTAATCTTGCTGCATTTCTCACATACAAATATATGATTAAATGATAAATCTATTTGTGAGACTAATATGTTTGTTGAAGTATATTATTGCTTAGTCTCATTTGAATTAAAAGGTGAAATAAAAAAGGCATGCATTCGAAATCACATACCTATATATTAGTACATTTATTGGATCCAAAATATAGATTAAACTCTACAAATAGTCTAAAATGAATATATGCATATGTCTTCATTGTACATACTTGTATGCACACATTTATGGAGAGTTCACTCTATGTTTTGAGGTCTCATAAGTATTGATCTATGTTTCTTTTAATACATATATTTAGGATCTTTACTTTGAATCACATCCTTTGAATATATATAGCTTATGTAGTTTACATATACTCATTTGCAATCAGATTGTAATCTAACTTCTCCATTATGTATTAATGGTTGGATAATTAATGATAACCGCATAAGTAATCTTTGCTTAAAGCTTATTTTAGAGTATGCAAGTGTTGTGTACATGTTGTATACTCACAAATGCAATCTTTATCACATTATTTGTTGAGATTGTCACGAATTATAAAAATAGAAGATTGTAGAATCTAGTCCCTCCATTATGTGTTAATGATGAAGTTTGGTAATTGATGGCAATTGATTTATGGACTAACATTTTTCATGAGTAGGATGAATAGGTTAGGTTCTATAAATTAGGATGATTTGGGATGACTTTATGTGTTGAAGATCATCAAGTCAAGCGAAGGATGCATCATGCGTTGATGTATGTCCAAGAGGAGATGATCATGCGTTGATCATCAAGTCAAATGAAGACACATCATGTCTTGATAGAGTTCAAGTGACA
This sequence comes from Dendrocalamus sinicus, assembly GCA_036346575.1. Lineage (NCBI taxonomy): Eukaryota > Viridiplantae > Streptophyta > Magnoliopsida > Poales > Poaceae > Dendrocalamus > Dendrocalamus sinicus. Next base: position 31,517,810 of record CM070662.1, read on the forward strand.
AAGACCCGGGTTTGAAGTGAAGATGTGTGTCATCATGCTTCAAGAAGATGCTAAAGTAAAGGTATGACTAGTTAGAGCTAAGTATGCATTCCTAATCTTTTAGCGGTCTTGGAGTTTGGTTGGAATACTGGATTGCTAGTGTAAGTTGTCGTACTATTAGGGGGGTTCATGTCTAGTAACTTGAGTCCCATCATGTATTGATAGCTCAACCCACTTGCTCTAACTCTCTTTAGCATGATGTTTATATTTGCAAATAGTTGAAGCTCATGTGTTTGAATCCTTATAATATGGAACCATACATTGCAAATGTGTTTTGCAAGTGTTTAAAATCCATGTTTTCTACTCTTTATGGTATTATGCTTATATTTACAAATGTGTTTTACAAATAATTGAAGTTCATATACAATAACGTGTTAAGTGCATGTACATATTACTTGCGTCATGATTTTAAAAGTATGCAAATGTGTTTTGCAACTTATTGGGAGTCATTGATGATCCTTGTGCGCATAATACTATAGCTTGCAAATGTGTTTTGCAAAATCTGTTGAAGTATCTACACTTGTCAGGAAAATCGGAATTACCGCTGTGTCTATAGCGGTACTACCGGAGGTCAGAAGTACCAGCTTTGTATGAGAAGTATTACGGACATTGAAAGTACCGGCACGTGTTACGCGGTACTACCAAATGCGAGTGATTCAATCGGCTCTGTGTGAGCCATCCGTCTGGTTGGCGGAAGTACCAGTTCTGTGTGAGCGGTACTACCGGGAGGCGGAAGTACCGACGTGTGTTGTGTGGTACTACCAAACTTCAAAAGTTTCAGATTTTTCTATGGTATGTTTTTTCAAAGAGACACTTGTGTGGTGGTTTTTCTCCTCCCCGCGAGAGCGGTAGTTCTGCATGTGTGGAGCGATACTTTCGATTGGTAAAGTACTGGAGAATGAACGACGGAACTTTCGATTTTGACTGTAACGGCTAGTTTTCTAACCATTGCGATGGCAGCGGAAGTACCGACCTTATAACGGTGGTACTTCCGATTTCCCTGTTTTTTCAGAGATTTGGCTCCAACGGCTAGTTTTGTTGTGTGGGGTATAAATACCCTCTTGTGGCCGGTTGGAGATATAGTTGCTTAACCTATTTCTATTCGCTTGAACTAGTGTGAGGTCATCCTCTCAATTATGCATGTGTTGTACCTTGTGAGCAAGGAGAGTGATCTAGAGTGTATGTGTTGCATCTAGAGTTGAATTTAGTGTCTATTTGAGCTTGTGCATTCGTGCGCAGCGAGCTTCTTGAAGAAGATTATGAAAAGTCCCGGTGAATTGTGAGTGGTGTGGTGCTCGCCCATCTTCGGAATGGAGAAAGAACAACCTTAGTGGATTGAGGTGTTTCGGCTAAATTCGTAGGGCCAATCCAATTCGTTTGAGCTAACCTCAACGTGAACTAGGGTAGACCGACAAGTCTCCGAACACCACGGTAAAAAGAAACCGTGTCAATTGTAGTTTGTTTTCTTATGCTCAATTTACATTTAAGCAATTTGTATTCAAAAAATTAAATTGATTGTTTGTCTTTCTATAATTACAAATCTTTGGCCTAGACTTAAGTTGTTGGTGTACCTAGGTGAATCTAGTTGATTTAGGTTTTATTTGTGCTAAACCAACTTGATTTAAGGTTCCGTATTGTATTCTTGGTTTTAGCCAAATAGTTTAAATAGAATTAATTTAATTAATTTTTTTAGAAACGACTATTCAGCCCCTCTAGTCGGCCTTCTCGATCTTACAACTGTATCGAGTTCAGTTATACCGATTGAAATCACATGTAATTATTTTTCTCTCCATATTATTCTCTCACGAACATCCAAATTAAAAAACCACAGCACCAAAGCTAGGGCCACAGTCAAAAAACCACACTAAATTTTAAAAAATGGCTATAACACCATATGTGTGAACGGTTCTTGAAAAAACCAGACGCCTTTTGCGTCGAAAGGATTTCGTTGGATTTGGTTAGATTAATAAATTAGAAAGCGGTGTCCTTCATGGAGTGATTAAACAAGGATCGTTTCGAATGATGCGATTACTTTCTCCGTGAAAGCGAGTTAGGCCCCCTGCTTGGCGCGGTGCCATCCGACTCGACCCGCTTCGAACTTTACAATGATGCTGACGAGCCGCATCAAATGCGGCTGTTTATAGGTTATAGTTAATGATTTTTATTTGTATTTTTAAGATGATAGTAGATGATAAAGATATCGATATAGATTACATATATAATTTTAGATTTAAAGAACTGCTTAGAGAATTCACTCTAAAAATACATATACTTATTTTGACTTTCGGACTAAAATCCAAAGGTAGAGCTGCAACTATGAAGGGAGCGTTTCACGAGCATCACTGCAAAACAAACCCCCCGAACTACTTGCATTAGTGACACCCATCAGGACTGTGCATAGGTACATTGATAAAAGAGTGTCTTTCTCAAAAGAGAGAGGATTGCACCCTTAACAAGTATAGCAAACAACAATGCAATGTGTACAAAACATAAGCTCTTGTACAGGATTTTTGAAACGGACTCGGTGCTTATTGTTTGAAATTAAACATGTGACACTAATTAGCATCCTGAAATCCATCTACGGGTAGCGGCGATGAGGGATTGATTCAAAGTCACACATGAATTACCTTTGATTGAACATGTGAACACCAACCTTTTGTAGAACTCCGTGATACTACGGCATCTTTATAAAAAAATAATCTATTTTTTATTAATGTTACATAAATATGACATTGCTTAAAACAATTACAGAAATAATCCCCAGTCCTACGTGGGGTGCTGTGTTGCAGTGTGCAAGACTTAGTCACCAATTCGATTGGCGACAGAGTATTCGACTGGCGATAGAGATTCCGTCACCAGTCGAATTGGCAACACACTCAGTCGCCAGTTTGACTAGTCTTTGCCGCCAATTCAACTGGCGATGGAGTCATGTGGTAGTATTGTCACTTCTGTCTTAAAAAAGGAGGTGGTATAGTGATGTCTTTTCTAACTGAAAAAGGTACAGACTTACTTTGTCGTGATGTGTGTTGTTACCATCACCCCTACATTGCGCTACTAAAAAGGGGCTATCTCATGCCCATAGAAGAAACCATGCAGTACAACAACTTTACAAGAAACCACAACAAAGAGTAGTGTATCATTGAAAATATCATAGCACATGGCTGACACGTAGCAATATATTACAAAGACCTACTAACTCAAATGGACCTACGTGGGGTTCATCCTAGGTGCTACCCCTCTAGTGACCCTATCCATGTGTTGGTGCTGTGCGTGACCTGACAAATAGGTCCACTGGTCAGGTATGTGCCGTGACCTGGCTGGACGAGCCACAGATGCGGAAGTCGCAGCATGGGAGAGCTACGAACCGCCCAGGATATGTGCCGCCTCGTCATCTGGGGATTGAGCCAACTAGTCGTTCACTGGGCTATCGTCGTCCCACTCCACCCTATGGCATGTAGTGTCGTCTGCAACCTTGTAACATCCTAAAAATTAGCATACTCAAACATGTCTAAAATTTAAAACTTTTTCTTGCATTTTGTGGTATTTGGATTTTCTATCTTTTTTACTAGAGATTTTCTATATATTAATTTATGAGCATTAATTTGGGAAAACAATATACAATTAATAAAACCACTTTCAATTAAAATTCGAATATGAAAAGGTGATCTAGAAAATGGCACAAGAGAATTTACAGTAAATTTAACTAAATGCACAAGAGGGAAAGTTGGAGTTTAAATTAAGGATTATTTCATTAAAGTAAGTCATGAGATAAAATCTAAAACAAAGAAATGAGAAGAAAAGAAGAATTTAAAATCAAATGTCCAAATGATAAAATTCTAAACCACTTTCAAAACCAAGCCCAAGTAAAACTCAAATATGAGTTCAATTCAAATTTGGGAATCATTGTCCCATTGCCAAACAAAAGCCAAAATTTATGCTTTGGAAAAAGAAAATCAAGTCCTTGACTAAATTCAAATTCAATTCAAATTCCTCCAAATTCAAAACTCAAAATTTAATTCAAATCAAAATTAGAAAAATTTAGAAAATGAAAAGAGCAATTCTGGGTCTGGCCCATTTGGCCTGCTGGCCTAGCCAGCCTGCCTCCTTTTCTCTTGGCTCGGCCTAGCTAGTGCCAGAGCGTGCGATGCCACTCTACTTGCACCTATGTTGCGCTTGCCCGCACTGATGCTGAACTCCCTGCTGTCTCGGCAACACCTGGATCGCACTCTCGCATGCATGCGTGTCCCCTAGCCCAACCAAGCCTTGTTCCATGCTTTGCCTCACACCTGCATCGTGCTTTGCCTTGCGCTAGCCACGCCACGACAAGGACAATGCAACATTTGACCACATCATCGCCGCCTTCACGTGCGCGTCCAGACCACGTCAAGGCTGTCATGTCTCAAACATTGCTATTACTCTCATGACAATGCCCTTTGCCACACTGGCATGCCCCTGCCATGCCGTCACATCATGCTGATTCCCACTTCGGCGACCGATCGAGAGTGCCTCCTCCACGCATGCTGCAATGACCAATCCTTCTGCCTCATCACGTGTGTGTTGTCCCCTTACTACCCCTCTAGCCATGCTGTGGTGACATCAGCCTTCAATGCTCCACCACATCATCTCCATGGCACGGTTGTGCGCAGCCCATGCCACCCAATCGCTCTGCCACCTATAAATACCAGGCCACGTCCCCAATAGTTGCCTCATGCTCTCCTCTCCCTCCAAGCAATTGCCCTCTCTTCTCCCAAGCTTGTAGGAGCTGTCAACTTCTCCAACTGCGGTGGCTTGCCGCATTCATCGCCACTTTAAGCTTTAGTTTGATTCCTTCCACTCATAGCACCACTTGTGGTCTCCTCTCACCATCCCCGTCGTCTAATCAGGTTGTCGGCCACCCCATATTGCCGTTGTCATGCTCCTATTTTACACTGCCTTGGGATCTCGATGCTAGCTCATCCTGTGCCTCTCCAAGCTCCGTCAACCTCTTCGGTAAGCTCCCTGCATCACCTAGATGCTCTTAGGACCATTTAATTTCCCTGTCCAACAGAACTCTAGCTGCGATGATGGGCAAGCAATTCTACCACTGTCACTGTTGCACCACCGCTCTGGTTCACCGCCGGTGACGCCATCACTACGCCTAGAACCATCGAGGTCCCGGCAACTCATTTTGGGGTTGTTGGAGCTCGCAGATACCTACCTCGCTGGCACCGAGCATGGCAATGAAAATTGCCCCGTTCAGGTGGAGGAGTACTGTGACTCTAAGATTAATTAAGAGTACAATTAATTAGTGGTTAATGACTATCATTAGTTCAAGCTAATCAGTCAATGGCATGTGGGTCTAGATCATTAAGAAAATCAATTAAAACTGGGATTTATGTTATGAGTCATTGACGTGTACATTCCCTTTTACCGTAATCAACACAGTGTCAAGCCCCACCTGTCAGCCTCTTACATTTTTCCCTAAAAGAGTAGTTCAAAAAGGAAAATAAAAACCCCGAGTGCCCCACCTTTCAGCCACAACAGCATTTCAATTAAGAAAATAAATCAAAATATAATTAAAAATCCATTGGTCCCATCTATCAGTGAGAAGGACTCACTGTCCTCTGTTTATTTTTGGATTTAATTCAAATTTAAACTTTAGAAGGTCTCTACTCACTCATCTTAAATCCAAATGGAATAAAACTTGTTTCTAAATTCATCCAAAATCAAGATCTTTCCAAAGGAACTAAAATCATGAATTTTGAAGTTTATTTGCATTTATTCTTATTTATTGATATTTATTTGAATATCTACACACTCGTTTAAATAGACTACAAAGCCCAAGAAGACCAGTAATTCGAGTAGAACCAGGATCCCTAAGACCAGACAGCTTGTGAGCATGGTGAGCCAATATTTTGATCATTTTGTGCCTACATTTGAACGCAAATTATACTAATTTAAATTATTAAATTACATGCCTTAAATTTTATTATGCAAACTATATTCGCGTTAGCTCATAGTTAGCTCCATATGGATAATTGTTTAATTATACCACACTCCTTGACTTTGGGCATAAAACCTTGTCACCCTAGGGATAATGGTAAATGTACTAGAGATAAGTTCGTATCTAAGCACCATGCTTAATCTTGCTTACATACCCGAGAAAATTAATTTGCTCTGACATTATTTCAAACATGAAGACTTGATTTGGGCAGTAATTGGTGGGAAGTGGCTGGTATGTTGAACTCAAATTTTTTATGCTCCCAAAAACCCTAAAACTTGCTTAAATATCCAGGCGGATAGTAAGAGGTGTTGGTGCAGATGTTGCACAAGAATATGTGGTTTGTGGTAGAACCGCCCAGATAATCATAAGAATTTAATCTTGTAGCATATTTCCATTGTAAAATAGTACAACCACAAGTCTATAATGGGTACAACCTGGCTAATTAAATTGCACCCACCAGCACATGTTGTGTCATTGGAGTAATTCATGGGTCATGTCGCTAGTTATAAGCCGCCTTGAACATGGGTCGTGTCACTGGATTTAAGTTGCTGTGTGGCACAAGAGGGGTCTTGGCGAGGGTGGACATAAACCTACTAAGATAAAAATCTTAGCGGGTGTAACCTTCACTGGGAGATACATTTTAAAGGTCTTGTGATGACCTTCTTGATCTATATGTCTAAAGAAACATGTGGAATATAATAAGTTGGTTGCCTCTTGTGGGTAAAGTATGATACTTCTGCAGAGTGGAAACTATTCGAATAGCCATGCCCACGGTCATGGGTAGGCATGGGAAGTTACTCAAGTCAATGCCTATTTCTAAAAACTTTATGGATGGAATGAACAATAATGGGTGGATATAGTCCTGGATTAATTTCCCCTTGGTGGATGTAGCCTAGTGATAACTAACGGTTGGATGTAACCAAGGTAACCAAACTAGCATATAGTGCATGTAACCATGTAAAAAGTGGATAAAACATGGACTACTATTATTGCATTCTCACACACACTATGGAAAATCTGGTTTGAAAGTACTAAGTCTCAGGAATTTCTATTTATTGTAACTTGCAAATTGAGCCTTTAGTGTATCAAATATCCAGAGCCTTTCGTTGATATGCCATGCATCTATATAATTGTATTATGTGTGTTGGTATGCCAAGCACGGTTGTTTGTGCTCACCCCCACTCGCTAAATCTCCTTAGAACCTACAAAGCAGGACCACTATGCCTATTATGATGCACCTGGACCAGATGGAGATGAAGACAGTGGAGACTAGGAGGATATCTAGTAGTGTAGATCTTGTCTATTTAGGCAAATTTTGATGGTGACTGTATGCACATCTATTATCCAGACTTATTAAGAATAGTAAAGGCACCCTTTTACCCCTAGTCGCTTGTTTGTGGCAAGGTGGCCATACCTTTTGCTTCTCGCTTCCACTTTTATGTTATGTAATCATTTGGCCTAATCAACCCTTATTGTAAACTTTACCCATAATGGGATATTTGAACTCGATATATATATATATATATATATATATATATATATATATATATATATATATATATATATATATATATATATATATATATATATATATATATGGTTCATGCAATGTATGAAATGATATATATATATAATGTATATGGTTCATGAGTACTATCTCAATGTATGATGAGTACTATCTGTGATCGAGGAGCAGGTAGTGGAATCACAGAGAGTTTTGAATGGCAATTCGGGGTCCGACAAGCCTACATTCTATGGGCGAACGTGTCCTCCATGTAGTCCTCGAGATGGTGGCCTGCAAGAAAGATAGGATATAATTAAAATGTCTTTCGAAAGTCGAGCAAAGGCAACGAGAAGTGAGTGATGTATTTGGATACATCCAGACATACCAGGAAGAGCCCCCCACCATGTGTGGTGGAGGAGCATTGGGTGCATGTGATGTGTGATGTGGCTGACCCCCTCGAGAACATAATGCGGAAGCATGTGGCATCACATTAGTCCTCATCCCCCTGCATGATGTTAGTGAGACGATGTGCTTGGTCTTGTCTCCGATTCCGCGAAGCGTGGATCTGAGCTTGTCTTCTCCAATTCGCGACATCAGAGAGGTCAAATCGTCATGAACCTCTCTCATGAGATTAGTCTATGCGGCAAGGAAAACATGTTCTAATTAATTCCACCATAAGTAGTGGTATACAACAAATAATGTGTTGCTAATTGAGTGATAAAAGGTGGAGTCTGTTTTAGTGGGGTAGGTGTCTGCTGTGCTAGCAAAGTGCTTCAATGGATCCTCCATGATGCACACCTCCTGAGTACTAGTGCATGTGCTGTACCACTCGATGTAGTCATCGTACGTCGAGTGGTTTTTGGGGGTGTGCTTCACGTGGACATCTTCCAACACAAGTGCCCACTGTTGGACGTATGGCTCCATGCATTGGGCCTAACCTACATGTCCTGTGACTCCCTTCCTCATGTGTCTGCAGATACCCAAACTGATGAACATTAGTATTTACGAACTTAACTCGTGCTATTGAGTAGAAAGTGGTAGAATATGCAACTCACCTATGAAAATGTGGGTGCACACGATCACTCACAGGCACCAGATGGAACATCTTAAATTGCTTGTATAAATTAGCACGCATGTACCTCTTGCACCACTTACTCTGCAAATTAGACCATAGATACGATCTGCCTACCCCATGCTACAACAGTATAATTGCCTTTAATAAGCCAGCATGTTGATCATGGATGATGCAGACTAGTGGGCGGTTGCCTACGACACCAGCTTTCACGTCTCTAAGAAACTACGTCCAATTGTCGATGTTCTCACTCTCGACAAATGTAAATACCATAAGAAGAACCTAGTTGTGGGCATCCACTGTTATTATAGTCAATATCTGGCCCTTATAATTGCTAGTCAAAAAGGTGTCATCCATGTAGAGCAACAAACAACAGTGTCTGAATGCTTTGATGGACGCATCAAAAGTGAAGAATGCTCACTTAATTATCATCTTCCTAGGGAATCGCTTCGAGGTCTATTCTAGGATATCAATATAGGTCCCAGAATTCCTTTGTTCTTCTCCCCTTTTTCTTTTTTAATTGTATTAAAATGAATTTCAGGCATTTTTTGGTCTTTTTATAGGTTGGCTTCTGTTGCCATTTCAAATGGCAATAGAGGGTGTGGGGGCCTCCATCGCTATTTGAAATGGTGATTGAAGCACTGGGGACTTCTATCGCTATTTTAATTGGCGATTGGTCTCTCTGTCATCAATTAAAATGGCGGCAGAACCCGTGGCACTCTATCTTCCATTGGTTGAACGACAGATCCTCCGTTGCCTTGTCCCCATTTGACATAGGCTCTATCCCAGATTGAAATGGCAATAGAGGATTATTTCTGTAATTTTTTAAACTATTGCATATTTCATATTAATAAAAATATGTTATTTAAAAAAACTGATACGAGCTGTCAACACACAAGTTTAAGGGCCTGCTCCAACCAGCTGGTTTGTTGGCTTTTGGCTGAAATTTTACTGTAGTGATTGTTAGCTTTTTTGGAGTCATTCAATTAAAACAAAATAAAGAAAATTAGAAGAAAAAAAAGTGAAAAATAGAGTTATATCTCCACAAATAATGCAAAAGAATAAGGAAAAAGAAAGGCCAAAAACCCAAAAAAAAAAGTAAAAAGTAAAAAAACCAAAATTAAGAACCTGACACATTTATTATGGCTTCTATCTTTTAAAAGTTAGAAGCTCGAAGCTGAAGCCACTTGAAGCGAGACCTAAAGGCACCTCATACCTCAACTTACATGAGTACACACTATACCACGTCTTGTCCAGCAATAAGTAAAACCTGGAGGAGTTACATGCAAATGTGAATGGGTAGACCCCAATTAGAGCATCCACGGTGCTCCACTATGGATGATGGCCTCACTGGTCCATGTTAGAGCTGAGCCACGATGGAGGGGAGAAGGAGGAATGGTGATGGCTTGCAGTGTGTCACAGGCGCCTGCAGAAGCTGCGATGGTTTAGGGGAGAGAGAGAAGGTGGTCCATGGAGAGAGAGGGAGAGAAAAAGACGCTGCACCTCGTCGCTTTGCCTAAATCGCGCATGGTGGCCGTACGAGTGCAACCGAGAAGACGCATAGGACGACGAAGTGACTAAGGTCGGTGAAGAGGTCGCCGACATTGTCCAGTCGTGGTTGTCTAGCCGTGGTCATCCAACGATCGAACGGGAAGACGACGCTATGGTCGTTCGGTGGTCGAGCGGCTGTGGTCGTCCGACGGTTGAACAGGGAAGAGACGCCGTGGTCGTCCGGTGATCGAGTGGTTGTGGTTGTCTCGCGGTCGAACCGGAAGACGACGCCGTGGTCTTCCGACGATTGAGCAAATATAATCGTCCAGTGGTCGAACAAGAAGATGACGTTGTGGTCGTCCGACGGTCGAATGAGAAGACGACGCCATGGTCGTCCAACGGTCGAGCGACCGTGCTCGACCGGCCATTGTCGTTCGGAGGTCGAACGGGAAGACGACATCGTGGTCGTCCAGTCGTCGAGCGATCGTGGTCGAGTGACAGTCGAACGGGAAGACGATGCCGTGGCCGTTGGCGGTCAAACGGGAAGGCGACGTCGTGGTTGTCCGGTGGTCGAGTAGCTGTGGTCGTTCAGCGATCGAACGGGAAGACAATGCCGCGGTGTTGGAGCCTGCGCAACCAAATCCAGGCTAGGACGGGGTCGCCGGCTGCCAGATCCAATCGGACGAGGGTGACAGTGAGGTTCGACCAGATCTGGCCAAAGCCTGGCAGTGGCGAGGGCGGTGCTGGGCAAGATGATGTTGGGCACAAGGGCAACGGCGCCGAGGCTTGCGAACGGCGGCGGAGCGGCGACGGCGGTGTTGGGTGGGCAACGAAGCAGTGTTGGATCGCCGGCTACCGAATCCAGTCAGAGCGAGGTCCGATCGGACCTGGCCGAGGAGCGATAGCAAGGGGGAGAGAAGAGTGCGCTGTGGATGCTCTGAGTCAAGAATATGGATGCTGGAAGGGGGACGGAGTAAAAAAAAGTAGAAAACTATGATTGAAGCTACCACTCAAGCCACAATGTACTGTGAGAGAAATTTTTTTTTATGTGATGATTTGATATATTGGGACTGTATTATCTCCAATGAGACTCGTGTGTGGCCTCTACCGTGGATACCCTCGAAGAGAGATGGCTCCACCATTCCCGAGAAAAGCTGTTCCCTTCCGTATGGATTGGCGCCTAGCTCTGTCCCCGACCAATGGAGGCGCGTCGGCTTTTTGAGCTTTACCCCACAGCTAAAAGCTCGACCCCTTTCTACGTGCGCAAGCATTGGGGCCCACCGCACCACCAACACAAGTCAAGCCAGCCCATGCTCCTGCTCTGATCACGCTCCCACTGGGTTGGCCACTGGGCTGCTGCTAGGTTTTGCTTGCGCTGCTCTGCTATTCACACCGGCTAGGTGCGCCCGGCTTTGCTCATTGGGCAATGGGCAGTGACTCGTGAGCTCAGGTTCAGGAGTTCATCGCTACGGTGTCCTCAACTATCGGCTTGTCTCGCTCTGATGTTTCGTGCAAGTTACACACTGACTCAATTTCCATGTTCTACGTCTCAACGAGGCCTAGCAACGACGTGTTCTAGGTGAAGGACCGCCGGATCTAGCAAGATGACGAGCACCGACCTTGTGACGTAACTTGCAGTACCATGCCACCCTTCGTCAGGTCTATCCGCGCGGCCGCCACACATCACCGGTTCGAACTCACCGACCACGGAGCCCCCGCCGTCGGATGCGCCACGCTAACTCTAGAACCGTCGTGATGCGATTGCTTGCCGCGGCGGCCCGCATGCCGCTGCGCTCGTCGCCTAAATGAAGGATGAAATGGTTTATGTGCTTTGCCATTGATGGCCGGAGTGGTGGAGCCAAGGCCTTATTGGTTTTTATTTGAATGCACCGTTATTTGCATATTAGCTTCTGGAGATGGAGCACTAGCAGGAGCAAAACCAGATCGAGCTCAAGAAGATGCTCTAACATATCTGTGTACTCTGTAGATCTCCATCCTGAACAATTTCTAATTCAATTTGTTCTACCGTCTTGATTCGAATCAGAATACCAGACCTAGTTCGTCATGTTTTATTTACTTGGTTGGTCCGATCTGGTTCTCTTCTTTTGACAGCTTTCATCCTAAGAGGAAGATCAAGAAGCGAAGGAACAGGCATGAGTGGAAGGAGCCGTTTGGGGCCGCAGGACAAGGCTGCGACGCGCTTCAGTGAATCGTCGGTGCCCACCTACCGAGGCGACTCTGGCCGACTTCAACGTGGTGCTGCTGGAGCTCGTGACTCGCCGGCGGCGGGAGGTTGGAGAGGAGAGGTAGGACTGCACGAGGGGATGCAGGAGTGTGAAGGGAGAGGTAGGACTGCAGCAGATAGGCAGAGGGAGGAAGATGAAAGAGGAACGGGTGGACCTTCTGTACACTACTGGTTAAAATTTGTATAAATATTAAAGTACGAAGAACGGTAGATAGTATTTTCTCCGTCTTAATTTATAAGATATATATTTTTATATATAAACTAAAGAGAAAATAAAAATAGCTAGATTATTTATAATTATTATCACTAAATACTATATTTAATACATATATATAGATTATAGTAAATAAAAATATATATTTATTAGAGATATAAAAACATCACACTAATTTTATATTAGAATATGAAATGCGTTATATATTTATAGGTATGACTATTAAAAATACATCTTATAAACTTAAATGAGGAAGTAATTACTTATCCCTTCTTTTGCTTTAATATTTATATAACTTGTATTGAGAGAGTGGTGCATCGAAGCATTGCTCAACATAGTGATAGTTTCGCTACATTTCGCAAAGGAAAAAAAAAATCATTTCTCAACTTTTAACTACGATCCAAATCCGAATTTCAACTAACAACTCTAAGGCCGTTTGTACAGCTCCACCACGGCCTCTGGAGTGTTTGAGCCGTTTTGTGCCAAGCGGTAAAACAAAATAGCTCCACCCAAGGAGTCCTTTAAAACATGCTGAGACAAAAGATATGTACGAGATGGAGTTGAAAAAAGTAGCTCCACCCGGCTCCATCCGCAGGCCCGCATTGCCACTGCCCTTGTAATTTCGTGAATTTACGCGATCTGCCACCGGCTCTTCTATTCTCCGATCCGTTCCTCTGTTCGGTCTTCTCGTCTTCGGCCAGTGAAGGGGCGCGCCGCCATTAAATATTGGTTACTAATACTTTGTGTTATTTTAAATTTTAATTTTTTTTGAATTCAAATTTACTCGGATGAAAAATCATGTAGAAACATACAACTCTTAGATGTTACTACAAGCCAAATAGACAGGGGTATATCAGATAATTGATATCTCTTAACCATGCATGATAAAATAGGTGGAGCTGTTTTGCCAAACAGTCTACCAAAACAGCTCCAGCTCCACCGGTGGAGCTGTTCGTGGAGCTGAAGCAAAAAAAAATAGCTCCACTTGTGAAGTGGAGCCGTGCCAAACAGGGCCTAAACATCACCAGAACACTTGACCCGTTTCAGAGTTTCACGCTTACGTGGTAGCCACGTGGAAAACTTAACCATGGTCACATTTTAACCCCACCGCAAACCCCCCATGTAACCCAGCCCCAGCTCCTCCCAAAGACCCAAAGGCCGTCCCTCCCGGCATGGCACCCGCTCTCCTCTCACCCTTTATAGCGCACAGTCGCAGGGGAAACCGAAAAAAGAAACGAGAAAAGGAAAGGGAAAACGCCCCACTCGTCCAGCCCACTCTCCACACACGAGCACGGACCATGAGAGGCCTCAAGAACCTCCCGAGAAGCTCTTGATTGTGCTAGGAGGCGTTTGGATCGGAGCCAGCGAAGAAGACAACCATGGTGATGGTCCTGGATCGCCAGAGAGACGCCAAGAACCATCACCGGAGGCACCACCACCCCCACCTCTCGCCATTCCCCTTCCCCCGGTCACCCCTCCCCTGATCAGACCTTCTCTGGTCCTCCTGTAGCTCTCGATCAGACCCCCTCTTTTCTGGGAAATCTTTGAGAATTTCGCGTAAACCCCTGAAATCCAGCATGAAGAGACCGAGCGGCGGCGGCGGTCACGCCCTCGTCTCCATGGTTCCCAATGGTAAATTATAGCTGCTCTTTTTTTGTCGATTTGGTGGTGGTTTTATGGTGATCGAAGGTTTTGCCTGATGCTGTGTTTGTTTGTAAAGATGATGGTTTCGGTGGCGTGGGGATGGAGGAGGTGGACGAGGACATGTTGTTGTCGCTTGCGCGCGGGGTGGCATGGGGAGAAGAAGAGGCGGCCGAGCGCGGTGCGCGCGCCTGAGCGGAGCTTCGAGACGGAGAACAAGCTGGAGCCGGAGCGGAAGGCGCGGCTGGCGCGGGACCTAAGCCTACAGCCGCGCCAGGTCGCCGTCTGGTTCCAGAATCGCCGCGCGCGCTGGAAGACCAAGCAGCTCGAGCGCGACTACACCGCCCTCCGCCACTCCTTCGACGCGCTCCGCGCTGACCACGACGCCCTCCGCCGCGACAAGGACGCCCTCCTAGCCGAGGTAGCTAGACCGAGTCGCCTCAGAAACTCCTTACGGACACACGAATGCAAAATTGTGCAATGTTTGTGATGCTTGGTTGGTTACTGGTGGCAGATCAAGGAGCTGAAGGCAAAGCTCGGAGGTGAGGAAGCGGCCGCGAGCTTCTCGTCGGTGAAGGAGGAGCCGGCCGCGTCAGACGTGGAGCCCCCTACCGCGGTGGCGCAGGGCTCGTCCGACAGCCACTCCAGCGCGGTTCTGAACGACTCGGAGCTGTTACCGGACAAGGCCGCACCGGCGGCCGCCGAGGCCGAGGCTGAGGCGGTGGTGCCGGGGGCGGTGCTCCACGGCGTCGTGTTCTTCCACGGGCAGCAGCTGCTGAAAGTGGAGGACGACGAGGCGTCGTTCCTCGGCGGCGACCCCGCGGCGTGCGGGGGCTTCTTCGCCGACGAGCAGCCGCCGTCGCTGCCGTGGTGGACCGAGCCCACGGAGCACTGGACCTAGCAGAGACGTTCGTGGAACGGGTGGAGTGGAGAATAAAGAATTTAGTAGGGGTTTTCTGCTAATTTTGTAAAATGGAATTGTGCCTTGTCCCTTCTTGTTAATTCTCACGCACCGGTAGCACTGTACTATTTTGACTTTAGATGATAAATTTTATCTATATTTTTTAAGATAACAGGGCATAGTAGAGATATTGATATGGATAGTATATACGGTTTTAGATTCAGTAATTTGAAGAATTTGCTCTAAGAGGTCGTCCTATTTATTTTCGCTTTCGAAGAAGTTAAAAGCCCAAAAGAACAGGCTATTGTTGCTTTTTTTTTTTGGCTTTTGCCTTCTTCTAAAGTCGAAATAAACGAAATGACTTCTTTAAGAGAATTTTTCAAACAATTTTTCGAGTCAAAATAGTGTGTACTGTCCGCATCGACATTTTCATTGTTTGCTAACGTCTTAAAAAGTAGTCTAAAAAACAGAAACAAAAGCCACGTAGCCAAAAAAAGTGCCAGATTGACTTTTCTGGCCTTGCTCTAACTGCCTTACAGCTTAAGTTTCTAACTATGTTTTTTGACTTATGAGTGAAATTGCATTGTAATAACTATTTTCTTTTTTATTAAAAAAATGAAGAAAAATAAAAAAACATTATATTGTTACAGATAATGTAAAGGAATAAAGGAGAAAAGGCAAAAATATAAAAAAAACTCAAAAAGTTAAAATAATCTAAAATTAGAAACTAGCGTGTTCTAAATGGTTTTTGATTTAAATAAACTGAAAAATAAATCTAAAGCCGTTTAGAGCGGCCCAGTCTCCCATGGCGAGTGAAAGGCAAAGGGATTCGTAGCAAGCTGAAGGGAAATTCGGCAAAAGTAGCAAAGGAGGGAGAGCGACGGTGGCGAGCGAGTAGTGTGGAGGAAGCAAGGTGGCGCAGCGCTGGAGGAACAGTGTCTCTGTCGGTGGGCCTGGTGCCACGTGAAAAGAAGACTTTGTCACTGACAGCGATTCCCGGTGTCTACAAGCCTGGTCCCTTCCCGGCTTCCCCCTCCGTCCATGGCCACTCAAAACAAGTTGTCCCGCAAATCTCCAAGCAAAATCAGGAAACAACTCACTGTCAAATAGCAGAACGCGAGCATAATATCAAACTTGAAAGACAGAAAAGTTGCAAGACAAGCATAGAGCACATAGGAACATAGTAATTTCGTAAGAATTTTATAGAAGCCAGTGAAACTATCGTCTCGATTTCCCTACAATTCTTGTTTTCTAGGCGTGGCATAGTAGTCTAGGGGTTTCTTGGATGGAAGCAATGGCCGTCTTGCTTGAATGCTTGCAAAAATCTGATGCGTGCACGTAGGATCATATCATATGGTGCGATGAATAGGTTGCAGGAGGCTCTTGGTGGGTGTCGGGTCGGGATATTCTGACGAGCTCCGGCCTCCGGGCGGCCAACCACCGTGGGGATAGGGGATTCATCCGACGACGCCATTATTGTTTCGAGTACTAATACAGGATGCTCTAAACAATTACCGACACTAGGTTAAGACCCCATTTATTCCGGTGTCGGTTTAATTTTGATTTTTTTAAAAACTTTTTTTTGGTTTTTTCTTTTCCTTTGCATTGTTTGTGATTATATTCCTTTGCATTTACAGTACAATTTTATCTAAAAATTACAGTCTAAAGCCTTAAAAAACTAAAATAAACGGCCCCTAAATAAGCCCTGCAGGCTGCTTTCCCCCCTGTAAATATTGTTTTGAGAAAATAAAATATTACTGCAACACCACATTTTAGTCAGTACGGTCCTTCAAGTGGTGCGCTCGCGTGCACTTTCTCCAGTCCCTTCGGCTAGGGCTGGAAAAAAAGCTCGTTAGTGGGGCTCGGTGGCTCGGTTCAAAATTGCTTCAATTATACTTGTTAATTGGTTAAACATTAAAATGAGTTGATTTCAAATGAATTTGAATTTTTCTAAAGCTCGGCTCGGCTCGGCTCGTTAGCTCGTTTCTAAAAATATTTTTAAAATATATGTAAAATAATATTAAATCAAACTATATCATTTTTAGAAAAAGCTCGATAAGACGTGGAGTTGGCTCGATATCCACGGCTTCGGCTCCTTGTGCTTTTTCGATGTGGATTTCCATTCATGGGCTGCTGCTGAGGGGGCAGGCTGGTGCTGGGACTGTACGTTGATCCCTTCCATAAACTTTTGTTCCCTTGAACTTATTTCAGCTCTTTAAATAAACATTATATTAGGTGCTAGTTGGAAATTGGAATATGGGAGACCTTGGAGTTCAAGGGAATTGTTTCATTTCCCGTTAAAATTCGTGCGTTCTACAGGCACCGATAGCTTGTTCACATTGTTTGCAAGATTGTGATAAACGTTCAGTTTCAAGCTTCTCGCCGTTGTTTATTCGCGGGGCTGGATTGTTCGATTCATGGTACACACAGTTGAATCACCGTGTGAAAGCTAGGAAATTTGAGCAGGATCAAGCCTACATAATTAGGGTGACAAAGAAGTTGCTAGTAGAAAGCACGACGCCGTGCGCCTTGGCAATTGGCTTGAGGTTGATCCATTAACCAAGATGGATTGGTACATTTGGCGCCCCCTTTTTGACGATGTCCAAACGGAGCGCACCTCGAATAGACCAACACCGATTGACTTTTTGCAATTTTTTGCCCGCTTATTTTCTGTTCTATTGCCGTCGTGTTGCAATTTGGCCTAGCATATGTTGCCATTGGAAAAGCGATTGGGAGGACAGAGAGAGGGTGTGCAGTGATGCAGAAGAAAGCGATGCCGTTGCGGCTGCTCATCACAGAACGCAAAGGCGAGCACCAGTTGCCTATCTCTAAAGCAACTTACATGGTCGTACTGGGAACTAAAGAAGAAGATAAACTTGCAATTACGTAGGATAACACAGTAAGCAATAGGCTCCCTGAGAAGGGGAAAAAAGGAGGATTTGACAAAAGTGCAGCCTGTGAAACTCGATGGTCTCTTGCTTCCTGTCCGTTTGACAAAAGAGGATTTGACATATGTTTGTCTGCCTATGCTGTACGCTGTACTTAGTTTTGTTAATCCGATGATGAGCTTGACATTTTACACTAGAATAGCAATCCACAACAAAACGAAATGTGGCCAGAACTTTTGCATGTTTCCTTGGGTCTGTAGACGGCAGGTACTAGGTATCTGTTTCTCCCCATATAAACCAATCACAGTTGGACACGTGGACTGCCACTGGAGTGAAAAATCAACAGTTCTCCCTTAAAGTTTTTCGTATTGCTCATGCACACAAAGAATGTTTTTAAAGGTTTTGCGGCAAATTTAGGTCCCTTATGGAATACGCAAGTGTCCTCAAATTCTTGCAGAAACCAACCCGCTTCCTCTGAAGTTTGTGTTCCCTATCTGGGGTAGGGATTTTACTCAAAACCCACGGGAATTAAACTATTTACAAGAACATTTTTACAATAAAGTCTTTTTTTAGAAGGCAAAACAAACTCTATGGAAAAGGAAGAAGAGCAGTGTTTTCATACTTTTCTTTCTAATAAAAGTAGCACTAATTTTAAAATAAATAAAGAGGTAAATAATATCTATCTATCATTCATCGTACTATGAAGATTATATAAATTACTATTGAGAAAAATATAAAAATATCTTCTAATAAAGAAAATGATCCATGAAAAAAGATAAAGGAAAATGGAAGACGACAAGAGGCTTAAACCCAACAGCGAGCGGGCCCACAAGCGGGAGCTTTTTATTCAACGCTCGAATGCAGGGGGGCCCGCAGGTGGGCCTATGAAAACTTGGGCGGTTGACGCAACCCTCCGCCTCGACAAGATCACGAGAGGCTCCGCGAGTCCGCGACGCAACATCGATCGAAGCAGAGGCTACCGCACGACGGATTAGCTCGAGCGCAGCGCGTACGTGAGGTGGGAGTGGGACCGAGGTGTCATGGAGGTGCGCCGCGGAGGAATTTTTTGTACGGATAATCCATTTTTTATTCGAAAATACATAAATATACCCGCGACAAAATTTTTTACAAAAATAGTCTCGGTCGCCCCATTGGCGACTTCTTCCTTTCGCCAACCGCAAGCGACACAATATCTCGTTGGTTGGTTCGCGGCAATGATCGCGGCAGATCGCTTTACCATTGGCGATCGCATGCGATCGCCCAATGGATGGGCGATTTATAACGCATGCCGCCAATGGAAGGGCGACTTTACTCACTCCCGTGATTTTGCGAGTTTTGTCAATTTTGTAGTTTTAAACCGGAAAAATATGGTGTAGTTGTAATAAAGGTTATGTTTATTGTATGTTGTACGTGCATTAAAAATTGTGAGAAATTTTTTAAGAACAATTGATCAGTAGAACGCTTGATATATACATTGGTAAGTGATATTTTTATGTTACTAAGAATTAGTGTACGAAGAAAACTAGTATGTTAATTATTGTTACATGATTTGGTATTCGAATCATTGAATGCGAACACACGAGATAATAACCTTATGTGAATTGAAATAAACTTCATAATACAGATTGGGAGTAACATGCCGCTACGCTTTATTACATACATAACATATAGCATGATATGCGACTAACCCACCCAATCGCTTCGTACCACCTATCAGGTGGACCGGGGCCACTTTCTCGCCACATTTTGTCTACTGGGTGTAGCGTGGTTGTTTCCCTTTTGTCGCGCCTTGAAGATGGCTCCACGCATCCTTCTTCCTGTCACTCTTGGACTTGAGGGTGCCTCACGAGCTTGAAGCTCTTCCTCCCGACGCTTGATGGTCGCTTCACGCGGACTTAGCCGCTCCCGCCTCTTTGCGGCTCATCCTCCTTGCCCTTCGACGGATTTGGTCCACCCTCACGCGGCGCTCTTGCTCAAGCCGCGTCCGCGTTCCACCTCGCGAGCTCGAGTCATCTTGACAAGGTATTGTCCTTTGTTTTCCACCTCCACCGCCGGTTATTTGGCCATGCCGGGCACCGATCCACCCATTCCATGAACCCGCAAGCCTATGTGTGGCATGGTAGATGTCATGGATCAAGTTGAAAACGATAACGGAAAAGAAATGATTTAGTTATGGTCGTTACCACGAAGTCGCCATCCAGTCGGACACTTGAAGAACCTACGGCCAGATTTGGCTCGTTGTACTCGATCATCCGCACTCCCAACATCGTCCTAAAACCGCAATGGCACTCGGCGCTCATGCCACTCCGGCACTCCAAATGGGCCTCGGACCTCCAGAAGACATTGTTGTGTAGTAGTATTGTGATGCCTTGAGGAGGAGATGTGGTATGGAAGACATAGGAGAGAGGCCTTTATGTAGGCAAAGTTATCTCGTGCGATGGGCATAGTCCATGGAGAGGAGAGGATCTTTTCGCTTTTCCGGATTCGGTGTAGCAATAAATGGCCCTATACAGCTTTTCAGAGACTATAATCTCGTAATAAATTCATAGTTTGTAGCCTTTTCAGAGATTGGACCATTCAAAGCCTAGAAGGCTAAAGACCTACGCCCTATATGTGTACAGGCCTACTGGTCTACTCTCAGAAGGCTAAAGACCTACGCCCTATATGTGTGCAGGCCTACTGGTCTACTCTGTAAAGGCTAAAGACCTACGCCCTATATGTGTACAGGCCTACTGTGCCTACTCCTGTAAAGGCTAAAGACCTACGCCCTATATGTGTACAAGGCTAAAGGCCTACTCCACATCTGCAAAGTTGGCATATGCTGCCCCGTTTTCTCATGTCATCGAGCAAAGCTGCCTCTTTTGTCATCTCACCGAGCAAAAGCTGATCTCTTGTGTCATGTCCCCGAGCAAAAGCTGGGCGTGTTGTCATGTCCCCGAGCAAAGCCTCTTTTTGGTGGTCACCGCATTGCTGCCCTGGTTTGCTATAAGTAGCGTGGTTGGGGTCGCATGACATTGTGAATCGAACAAAGTATACCCTCTCTTTCGTGGTGAAACATACCATGTCCAAGTCGAGGCGGTGGGATTTGGGTCACAAGGACGACATTCCCTTAGAAACGAGGGATATGTTTGGTCCGCAGCATCGATTGATACCAAGCCGGCGTGCTCAACCACCGTGGCGAAATGCGGACACAATGAGTACGCGGTCGCCCGGATCTTGGATTCCCGAACGATGGCGGCGACGTTTCTCCGATGCTCACGCCCGGTACAAATTAGTAATGTTACATTTTGTATTGCTTATGGACCCTCGAAGTTTACCGTCATTTTTGTGCAGATGGCCAAATGCGACTTCTCCCATGGATCGACCCTCCTCACGAACGGTATGTTGATCGTTATGTGGATACGTTATGGGCTCGAATATGGGACTTGGAGTACCGAATGGAGAGTCTCACCGAGAGAACAACGACCTCCGCGAGCAGATGCAACGCGAGAGGCAACGAGGAGGTCGTGAATATAGGAAGCTCTTATGATCCCACATGTTGTCGCGCGAACCCGAAGCCGCATATGTGCATGCCACTACCATGACGGCCAGCCACGCCCGAGGCGGCCCTCAGCAATTCTCCATGTGGGTGCCACGAGGCTCGTTTGGCATGTAGGTAACGAGGTTATGCTTGTGTCGTATTTTAGTTCATGTATTTGTTCATGTGTTGGCATGTAGAATTTGTGTCGTTTGGCATGTGGCGGTAGGACGTGTGTTGAATTAAAATGTTGGGTGTACTACTTTTCATAAATTCGTATGTGTAATGTATGTGTTGTTTCGTGTTATAAGTGCGTGACGCCTTTATTTTGTGTGACCTTCGTTGAAACTTCCGTGTTAAGCAATACTGAGCATGAAATACAAGGTTACAACATACATACAAGGAATAAGTCCATTACAACATACAAGGATGTCCATTACAACATACAAGGATGAAATACCACCTACTCGCACTTCACAGATGTCCACGGAATAAGTCCATTACAACATACAAGGATGTAACATACAAGGTTAACAAATGGTACATTAAATTTAGCATGCATTACAACACCAACTATCGATCAGTCATGCATTGCATCGTCTAGTGTGGTGCCCCCCCGACCGCATCGCCTACAACGTGCACCGATGTTCCAGCTTGTGATTCGTCCATGTCATTTCTAATACGTCGGCTCTGTCGCCGACCCTTCCCACCCTTCAAGATGTTAATATCCGAACCCGTGTCCTCGCTGAAATGTCCAAAGTGGTGAAGTTTCCACCGCCCGAACCCCGGAGCTCCCCACACCAAGCTTGCGGATTCTCTCTTTGAAAAAGTACTCGGACATGAAGTTGGAAGGATCAATGCGCACGATTCCGCATGCAGCGAGGACATGAGAGCATGGCAACGTGTAACAACTTAAGCTTGTTGCATGTGCGCTAGGTCTGCTTGCATGATCTCCAAGGCATACCTCGTGAGTAATAAGTGAACGAGATGTCCCAAATCCGCTCACACGGAGTATCACCAAACGATGCTCCTCGTTGCCCATGCAATGCATCGTGTGCAATTGAGCCTTCGTGCCTTCGTCTCCATGTACGCAGTAATTTTTGACGAATCGGGCTCCGGATTGGCGCATGAAGCGCGGCACTCGCGTCTGTCCTGAAGTAGCGGATTGTGCCGTGAAGAACACCTTCCACGATGGCGACAAGGGGTGAGAACGGAGACCCCGAGAACCCAATTGTACACCTCGGCAAGGTTACTTGTCATTATTCCGCACCTTGCGCCATCCGTGTCGCGCAACGGCGACCACTTCTCCAATGGTTCCTCGATCCACTGCGAGAAGCACTTGATGTTTCGCGCTCCTCCTTCTTGGACCACTTGGGTTAGACTCATCGATTCTTGGCAAGCATTGCGGTTGTGCCGCCCAGAGTGACCGCCCTTGCTCCTCTCGTCGACGTTCTTCTTGGTGTGCTCATCCAAGAACCCCATAAAGCATCAAATTTTTCTCTGGTTCTCGCCTAGCAAGCCTCTTGAATAGCTTCATCAAAGATTGTTTCGGGAATTGCTTGAAAAGTTTGCCCTAAGTGACGATCGCACCACCGGTTCCTCATGTCCGGCCAAGGAACGCTCTCCGAGGGTCTTCTTGAAGTTTTCAGACGCTTTATAATACCGGCGTGGCGATCATGGATTACGCACACACCAAAGCCGTGCCTACAACTCCAGTCTTCACATGTCTTAGAAACCACGGCCAGCTCTCATAATTCTCACTCTCCACAAATGCAATAGCCGCGGCAATATTTGATTGTTACCGCAACGCCTATGGCCGCCAGAGCTGCCCTTTGTATTTGCTGTCAAGAAGGTCCCATCTATCGAGATCATCGGCGACATGTGCTTGAATGCTTCAATGCTAGCACCAAATGCAAACAATGCTCTCGCAACACCGCAAATCTGGTGGACTTACGGACGGCTTCTCGTGCACGGCGATGTACGTGCTCGGGTTCCTTTGTTGCAACACCTTAAGCATACGAGGAAGGTTGTCGTGCAGCGCCTCGAAAGTGCCAAAACGTTTTCCAACGCTTTTGCTTGGCACGCCACGCCCGTAGCTAATCTTATACTTGAATTTATTCTCAATAGCTAGCACAATATGTGTTGCCGCAACATCTTTTTCTCCACTATCTCCCGTACATCAAATTGGCTATAACCGGACGTCGGGTTTGATGCCTCGCCAAGACAGTGTTGAGAATGCAGAGTGCGGCTCCACCTGGACACAATCCGGTGAGTGTCATACTTGGGTCACGGGCGTGCACCCTCCAAGGACAACGACTGCTCGCACTTCACGTTGTAACGCTCCCGCTTGATTTGACGACGCGAAATGTCCGTTGCATTGAAAGGGCCCAAAGCTTGATGGCATCTGCGGTAGCTTCCTTGTCGACAAACACAAAGCATGCACGAACCTTTGTCTCATGATACTCCCATGGTGATTCATGCTCATCATATGCGAAACACCCTCCGCATTAAACCGGTTCCATTCTCGGGGATAGGAACTTCTTCATCATCGAATTGTCCTCCTCGTCGTCCTCTCTGACTTGCTCTTCATCCCATGCCCTCGGTCATCGATTCCATCTGCGCACGATATACTCATTATACTCTCCTTCATCGCCTTGCCCGTTCCTCTCCGGAGCTTGACGGCTCTAACTCTCCTCCATATACCGCATCGGCTTGCCCGATTCCCTCTGTATAGCTTGACGGTGTAACTCTCCTCCATGTACCGCATTGCCTTCATCATGAGCAACTTCATCAGCTCCGCCATCGTCTTTGCCCGCCCGAGCCGCTAGCACCTCCCGGCATAAGCGGACGACGAGCTGCGCAGTGCTTGTAGTGAGCACGGTTGCACAAGCAGGACACACTCGTATCCACGCGCGGCACCCTTGCACAAAGCCCTTCCACGGCGTAGCGCACCAATGTCTTCAACTCCCATCCGATGTGAGTGGGAGACCGGCCCAAAGCCCTTGCACAACGACGCCGCACACCTCGGGGTCCAATGAAAACTCGGGTCACCAATGCCGCATCCGTCATTGGAGCATTCTCGCCATCCGAAGTACGAGTGACTTGCGGAAAATCGCTCAAATCCACACCATTCGGACCTTCACGAATCATTCCAGCACCATAATACACTCTCAATGTAGTACTCGCCATTAATGATGTACGCCTACATGTATGATTCAAATTTACGACGTGTCAAATATCATCGCTCAACACTAAACTAAACTTTCTATACTAAAAGAGTAGTCAAATTTCTATACTACAAAATGTTCCATACTACAAAATGTATACTACATCTACAATTTGTACTAACACTAATATTTCATCTAAATAATAGTGTAAATACAACCTAATTAACAAAAATACCGGATCCAAATCGATGGAATAGCTTGGACTCCTTCCTCCTTCACCTCCTCTTCTCCTCCTCCTTTTCTTCCCGTCCTTCTCTTCTCCTCTTCTTTTCTTCCCCTCCCTCCTCCTCTCTTCTTCTTCTCTCGCTCTCTGCGCAGAATGGGGAAATGTGGTTGTTTGGCGTAATGAGGGGTAGTGGGCGGGAGTGGGTGGATATCCATTGCGCCGCCTTACCGTTGAGCGATTGCAATTGCGATCGCTCAACCATTGAGCGATCTGCAATTGCGCCGCTCAACCATTGAGTCGCAATTTCGATCGCTCAACGGTAGAGGCGATCGCGGTATCGCCAACGGTTCAGATATTCCTTTGTGTCGCTTGTCGGTTGGGCGAAAGGAAGAAGTCGCCCAATGGGGGCGATCGGAGACTATTTTTGTAAAAATTTTGTCGCGGGTATATTTATGTATTTTCGAATAAAAAATGGATTATCCGTACAAAAAATTCCGCCGCGGAGCATGTGCAAGCGGCGGCATCGCGGGTGGTGAGGTGGCGCTAGTTCCTCGCCGCTGTCCCCACCGATGACGTGGGCCTGTAGTCTGAACGGGTGGAGCTTGGTGGGCCCCGAGGGGAGGGGGCGCGTCGTGGCTCGGAACGGGTGGAGCTTGGTGGGGCCCACCTGTTGGAGGGTTCCGAGCTACGCTTCGCGTTCTTCCGGTAAGAGTCCTGCGCATATTTGGTGCTGCAGCCATTTATTTATATATATAACTAGTTAAATGCTCATACATTGCTATAGATTTTTTAAATTTATCATACTACATATTTTAAAACTCATAGATGATAAAGATTTTTACAGTATACATATAAACATATTCTAAAAGTTTTTAAATCCGTCAAGTAAGTCGAAATCTGTCGATCACACATCATAATCATAAGTCGGAAGACATCGACCACATCTCGTGGTCGTAGGTCGGAAACCCTCGAGCACACCTCGTCGTCGTAAGTCGGAAGCCATCGACCATTGCGCGTGATCGTAGGTCTGGAGCGGCCGACCATTGCTGGTGGTCGTAAGTTGACAGTGGTCGACGATCGATCATGGTCCTAAATCGGGAGCCTTCGATAATGGCTCATGGTCGTACATCGGAAGCCGACGACCATCTTTTGTGGTTATAAGTCGGAAGCCATCGAGGATACCTCGTGGTCGTAAGTTGGGACACATCAACCAGCGTTCGTAGTCGTAAGTCGGAAGACATCGACCACACCTCGTGGTCGTAAGTCGAAACACATCGATCAGTGCTCATGGTCATAAATTAGAAGCTGTCGATAACACCTCGTAGTCGTAAGTTAGAAGCCGTCGACCATCGCGCGTGATCGTAGGTCGGGAGCGGTCGACCATCGCTGGTGGTCGTATGTTCGCAAGTCTGCAATGCGCTTGTGCCTCGTCGCCAAGCGCCGATGCCAACTCGCTCACCCGACCCGACCACGCCCGAACTTCGACCGCGCCCGCCGACCGACCACGCGCCTTTCAACCATCGCCCCGCCGACCATGACCCTTCGACGTCAACCACTTCCCCTTCGACCATGGCTTCGACTTCGACCACCTTGTGGGTCTTGCCGTCGAGGGTGGGGAGCTCGATCTCAGGGGTGACCTGGGGTAGGCTATGGGGATGTTCAACTGGAGGGGGAACTCGTAGCTGTAGAAGTTATGGACGAACTAGCAGGTGCCCTTCGGGTTGGCGCTACGACTACGACCTTCACGGGCTCCGAGCGAAAAGCAGGAGGAGGTAGAAAGGCTCTCCGGGCGAGTGACCACTGGGCCGCGGCGCCGGGAGGGGGGAGAGCCACGTGGGCAGGAGTAGTAAGAGGAAGTCGCCGCCATCACCGAGTTCCTTCTCTTTGATCCATAGGCCGCTGTCGCTAAGCGCCATTCTCTTCGATCCACCTGTTGCTATCGCCGAGCATCGTGCCGCTGATTGGAGGGTGTAGGATCGGAAATGGCAACGTAGGGGGGTGAATGGTGCCTCTTTAAAAATTATGCCCCTCAAAGTATTCTACGAAAACTTCTTCTCTCCGATAGCAATCAAAGCTATGAAGAAGAGATACAAGCTCTCTGGAAATGCATACTGGACAACCACGAGAAAGAAGTAAGAAGGAACAGGGCTAAACAAGAAAAACAGCAGCAGAGGAAAACGAAACCAGCACGGTTAGGAAGGGCCGGTCAGACCGCTCCCTGGCCGCCGATCTGACCGCCCTTATGGGGCCGATCTAACCGCCCATGGTGAGCCAGTCTGACCACTTGTATACTTCCAGTCTGACTGCAGTGCTATCTCCGGTCTGACCGCCATGGGCACACCGGTCAGACCGGGCCAAACTCTAGTGGTCTGACCGGTGGCCGAAAACAAAGCAGGCAGTCTGCGCAGAAGTGCTCTGAAAATCCACTGAACAGTAAATGCAGAAGTTTGCTGATTTCTGGGAAATTAGTGAGATTTTTGCTACTCTTCTCCAGGATTTCTCATAAAGACTTTAAACTAATTATCAAAGAGATCACAGGGAAAAGAAAAACCAAATCAAAGGTCAGTGAATTTGAAGTTTCAGCTCAACCCTGAAACACAACCACGGAATGAGGCTGATTTCCAGATTTTTTGCCAACCTTGTAACCTTTCTCCATAGAAATTGGAAATCATCAGGGCCATGATCTCACACAATTGAAGCACACACCTAGAGCAAACATTTCTCAAAGAATCCATAAATCCAAGCATGCCCTGACATCAAACCCTAGAAATGGGTAAACAGAGGATTTTCTCAAACTCATCTCTCGGGAAGAAATTTGATGAAAAATGATTGCTCTCAGGAATATGGTAGCCAAATGGCTTTTAGATCATCCCTTGTTCAAAGCAAACTCATTTTGCCCCCTTCAACCAAAGAAATAGCTCACAAACCAAAAGAGCAAGAAGGAACTGAACATACCAGCAAAAGCACAGGCAAAGCACAGAGGGACAGGAAATCAGATAGCTCAACTAAAGAACATCTCAAATAGATACGGAGACATGAATGATTACAATCAGTACATGGTTACAACAAGTTCCTCTCATTCACAATCTGAGGGAAACCACGCACACATACACACTCCTCAGTTCTGGGCTCTCATAACTTGTATGCCCTCTAGAATGCCATCTCCCTTTGCTAAATAGAAAACCTCCCATCCTCTAATAGCAAATCAAGAAATTTCATACTGCATCCACTCCCTCTCCTCACATACTACATGAGGCAAAGATCAAAGGGTTCAAACCAGATGGAGGGAAATAGCCTCCCACTCCAAACTTGAGTCAAATCCCGAATTTGCCCCTCAGGCGCCTTCCCGGAAGCTTCCCGCGTCCGGTACCTTGATCGTCTGGACCTCGACTCCTCCCTGAGTCTAGTCCCGGTCCGCTCCGCTACACACGACCGCACCCGACATCCTAACCGTTTGGACCTCCGGCTCCTCCCTGAGCCTAGTCCCGATCCACTTGCCGCTGCCCGTCGTGTCCACCCGACACCGACCGAGACCTTCGACTCCACCTGAGTCTAGTCCTAGTCTGTTTCGTCGCACACAACCGCAACCGACCTCCAACCGTTTGGACCTCTGATTCCTCCCTGAGCCTAGTCCCGGTCTACTCGCCATCGCCTGTCGTGTCCGTCACCGGTAGCTCTAGCTCCGGTTCCTCGTCTCCCAACTCGCAACCACCTCACCAGCCTCGATCATCTTCGGCATCACCGACCGTCTGGACCTCAACACCTCCTGTGCCTAGTCCCAGTCCTCCTCGTCTCACCATGACCTAGCTCCGAAGTCCTGTAGTCACACAGACAAGCAAACCGTCACATAGCACCGCACGAAACAACATAATCAACATTAGCACAAGTAAAGGTACTCAACCCTAGAAAAACCCAAAACAAACTCAAACTCTCTAAAACAACTGTCAATTACTCATCACAATATGGGGATACCTCCACATGGTCTCTCAGAGGGGCGATGGGAGATGGAATTGGTGGTGGCGCCCTGGGAAAAGTTGGGGACTGCGACCAGTTGCTGCCACGTGGGGAAGAATTGGTGACGGCGCCGAGGAGAAGGAGGCGCAGCACGAGGGTTCAGGGGAGAAGGAGGCGACGGTTGCAGGAGGTGGAGATGGGGAGGCGGCGGTGGGCATATGGAGAGAGGAGGCGGCGGGCAAATGCATTGGGGAGGCGGCGACGAGGGGATGCGATGTTGCTGGGGGAAGTTGGGGGACTGCGACCAGACGCTGCCGTACAAGGAAGGAATTGGTGGTGGTGTTCAGGAGGAGGAGGTGCGGCACTAGGGTTCGGGGCAGAGAAGGAGGTGGAGGATGCGAGGGAAGAGACGAGGATGAGCGTGGCCCAAGTGTTAGCACGACCTTTTCTATGAGGAGCGGAAGAACTATCTACATGCAAATCTGGACGGCTGCTCTTTAATCGGACGGCTAAAAAGAGAGGAGGGAGAACGGACCGACAACCACCAACTCACATTTTTATAATAGTAAAGATTTGACACCTGATTGCCTATTTTTGCAAATTTAGTCGTCTCACTAGGCTCGACAGTCTCAGTAGGTGACACGGACAGAACGACCGAGCCACTTGACATCGGTAGATGATTAATTAGTGTTAATCATACAATATGATGTTTAATTAGTATTAATCATGCTTAAGTTAATCACTGAAGCCTCCTACCGATACGGGTGGGAAATGGTAAACGGATAATCTGTTTTATTTGATATTCGTATCCGAGAAAACGCGATTGTGGCAAGCAAAATCCGTATTCGAAAATATTCGTATCCGTATTTAAGAATATTCGTATTCGTATTCAAGACTATTCGATTCATATTTGATCTGTTTTCAAAACTGGGAAAAACCTAGATAAATTTTGTGATTCAAAATTTGAATTTGGGAGGTTTGAAACTGGTAACCGTTCTAGTAACCAGTCAAAAATCGGTCAAAACTGGCAAAACCACTAGGAATTTGTTCTATCGAGATTTGTTACAGAAGTTGTAGGAGGATATTCGTATTCGGCCGAATTAAGTACATATTCGATTTGAATTCATATCCGTTACGATATTCGATTTGTATTCGTATTCGAGGATATTTGAATTCATATTCGTTTTAAAAATATGGATTCATATTCATATTTAAGACTATTCGATCGTATTTGATTCGTTTCCATCCCTACCTGCCGAGGCGTGGTTGCTCGGCAGGTGCTGCCAAGCTTTAAGGTCCTGCAGATCTATGGTAGCGCGGCAGACGACACGTGTCACCTGTCATGCCTGCCAAAATTAAGGAGAGGACTAGATTTACAAAAACAAAGGTCCAATCACTAAATTCAAAAATAAAATGGCTACAATACTAGATATGTGAAGGATTCCTTCCTGACGAAGAATACAAAACAGTTGTTGTTTTCTACAGTTGGTAATCGGCGAGGCTCGTTCCATCATTTGTCTTAGAGCATCTCCAACAATCCCCCTAAATCTCCCCCTAAATCAAATTATTGGGAAATTGTGTAAAAAGTCTTCTCCAACAACTCCCCTAAACACCCCCCTATTTTTATTCCCCCCCAAAACTCTCCCAAAACCCAGGTAGAAACCGGGAGAGTACTGGGGTCCCGTATCCTGCTCCCTCCGTCCGCGCGCTCTAAAAAAATTCGCGCCGTATATTTCCCAGCCACAGCTCGCCGCCCCAATCCTTTTTCTCCCCTCTCCCCTCTGCAGATCGACCTCTTCTCCTTCTCCACCGGCGCCAGCACTCACCACCTCCGGCCGCCGCGACTTCTCTCCTCTCCTCTTCTCCCTTGGTCCCCCCTTCATCCTCTGCCGTTGCGCCGCCAGTCCCCTTCTCTGCCTTCTCACCCGCACCGCCGGCCAACGCCGCCGCTCCCTTCACTCCGGCGTGCGGCGCGCGCCGCGCCGGCCGTGGATCACCGTCGGAGCATCCTCGTCCCGGAGCTCCTCGGCTTGCTCCATCGAAGCCCTCGGCGCGCCACCGGATCCCTCCGTGCGCGCCGCCTCCACCTCCTCCCGCGGCGCGCCTCCGCCTCCTCCGGCCGACTTGGCCTCCCTTCGTCCTCACCTCCGACCGACCCCGCCCGCTCTCGCCGCCTCCCTCCGCCGAGGTAAGCCTCGATCTCCTCTCCTCAGTTCAGATACTTGATGCATGTGGAAGTATAGGAAATTGGAGATGCTCTTACATCCAACATGAAATCCAGACTAGGCTATTTCCCTTTGTGTCGTATCATGCTCTGTAACAACTAAAGATGTACTAGTCTTGTTAACATTTTGGTGAGCCTAAGAGGTTCTACGTTCTGAATTATCACTGCGTTATAAACAACCATCGATCTTGTTGATGGTCATGTGTTAGCAAAATTAGCATCTGGCTGAATCCGTTTCCCGGTTTCACAACTTCTCAATGTACTGTATGATTGCTCAACTAATTCGATCTTCATGGCTGCTGTAAGTGAATATTCGGATTTCCACTTTGTCAATGTCGATACTCAATTCAATAGTGTGTTGTGTGATTGTGTTATTTTTCTCTATATCTGGTGAAGACAAGATTTTACTATTGCATTTGCAATATTGTGGTTGCACCTTGTTATAATTCTTGAGTCAGTTACTTGTAATGGTACCAGTAATTGTGTCATAGCTTCCCCATTTCGATCCATATTGTTACCAAATTTTATCAGGGCTGTGTTCTAAAGCGCCGTAGCAAGTACTAAAAGTATGTCTCATTGTTCCATGATATCTTTCCTTTAGTCTTTACCTCTGGATCAATAAGCCTTCAGATAACAGATAAAGTCAGTTTATAGTACCGTAGGATCAATGGATCATCACTCAACAGTGGCAAATTTCTGCTATCTGGTTCCTAACATCTGCTGGTTTACAGCTTACATTTCCTTTATTTTTTCAGTGAAATGGGTTAATTAGTTATCCTGAAATTAGATTAGTTAATTAGTGTTTTCTTTTCTTGAAATGCTAACTGTTCTGTATTATTTTAATAGACATTTTCTGCAATGGAGGGACAGGGCTATTTCATGGGTTTGATGAACCAGAGTCCAGGAAATGCCGGAATGGGATGGGATGGCATAGGAAGCCCTCCGGAAGAGCAACCTGAACCTACTCCCACAACAAAAGGGAGCACAAAAAGTAGGAACAAGAACTTCAAGCGAAAATGAAGATATAATACTCGTGAAAGCTTGGTTGAACACCGATGCAGATCCAATTCCAGGAACAAATCAAAAGCGTGGGGCATATTGGACAAGGGTACATGAAGCCTTCATTTGTGAAAAGGATGTTGTATTAGATCGTACTCCAAATTCTCTATCACATCGGTGGACAATGATTCAAGAGTGTGTCAATAAGTTTTGTGGGAGCTTTGCTGCAATTGAAGGAAGAAATCAAAGTGGAAAGACTTTTGAAGATAAGGTACATGTTTTGATCACTATGTCCGATTTCTATTAATTTTGGTTGGCAACTAATATAATATTGTTTTTTGTAGCTTATGGATGCACGTGCTTTGTACAAGGTGAGGATAAAGAAAACAAATCCTTTACTCTATTGCCTTTGTTGGCACGTATTAAGATTTGAACCAAAATGGCATGACAAGATGGCTCAACCGGCACTCGAAACCTACCCAAAAGAAACAAAGGGATCTTGGAGATTCAATTGGATTTGACAGTGATGGAAATGAAGAGAATCCTCCATTCAAGCGGCCAATTGGTAGAAAGAAGGCTAAACAACGACTCAGTAATGGAGTAGGTGATGCTTGCATTGAGGCATTCGATAATATGTGGGAGAAAAGAAGATATCCGATGATTACAAAGAAGTAAAAAGGATGAAAGGTTTAACAAATCCTTGCAAATTGAACAAGAGAGGCTGCAAATAGAGAAGGACCAATCAAGTGAAACTTATGTTAGAAGAGGAGAGAATCATGACAATGGACATTAGTGGTCCGCCTATTGAGCGCAGACTTTACTATAGGAGCCTACGAGTGAGATACTCGATCGTCGAGGATCAACAAGATGGTGCGATTTTGCTCCTTATCACTCAAGATCATCTGCTTTCGTTTATTTCAATTGAACTTTGTTTAGGTAATTGATTCTGAACTTCCGAGTTTATTTACCATTTTGCGATCATATAACTTTACCATTTTGGTGTCTAAATTGATCACCGTTGCCTTTCATTGCTGAAATAATTTGTTTTATGTTGGAGTCCAATTATGTTATGTCAGGCTGCCACTGAGTACTGCAGATGTGTGTGTGTATTCGCAAATTAGTGCAAAGTACAAATTAGAGATTATAAGATTCTTCAGTGAATCCCAGAGAAGAAATATGCTAAAAATGCTTACAAAAATAAAACATCAAATCTTTAATTTAATAGAAAACAAAAAAAATATAAATCTAGGCGTGATGATCAATATGTATCCGGCTTATGTTGCCATAGGTGCTCTATTAGGTCTTCTCGTAGTTGATGATGAACTTCTTTGTCTCTTATTTTTTTCCTTGTCTCAATGAACTCCATAAGATGAACAGTATAGTTATGAGAAGCTCGGACATGTTCATCTTCAGAATCAAAATGTTCTTCCGCATCTACATCACCCTCGTCCTCTATAATCATATTATGCATGATAACACAAGCTTTCATAATGTATCCTAATGTCTCTTGATCCCATAAACGAGCTTGACCTCGAATTATGGCAAAACGAGCCTGTAAAACTCCGAAGGCTCGCTCGACATCCTTTCTGACTGCCTCCTGTGCTTTGGCAAAATATTTTTGCTTATTGCCCTGTGGTTGAGAAATGGTCTTCACGAATGTTGCCCATGATGGGTAAATTCCATCGGCAAGATAGTACCCCATTGTATAATCATGACCATTGACTGTATAATTGATTTCAGGTGATTGACCTTCAGCTAATTTTGCAAAGAGTGGCGAGCGTTGAAGAACATTGATGTCGTTGTGTGATCCCGGTAAACCAAAAAAAGCGTGCCAAATCCACAGGTCTTTAGAAGCAATAGCTTCTAATATTATAGTTGGCACTCTGACATGTCCAGAATACATACCGTGCCATGCTGTAGGACAATTCTTCCATTTCCAATGCATACAATCTATGGATCCTAACATTCCTGGAAACCCCCGTTCTTCTCCTATTGCCAGTAAGCGGGCCGTATCCTTCTGATTTGGCGCTCTCAAATACTCATCTTCAAATATTTGAACAACTGCAATGACAAGCCGTCTCATACTCTCAATAGCGGTACTCTCTCCAATACAAATGTACTCATCTGTGGAATCAGCCGATACCCCATAAGTTAGCATACGAAGTGCTGCTGTTACCTTCTGTAAACAACTTAATCCAAGTACATTAGCTGCATTTCTTTTTTGCACAAAATACTCATCATGATTCTGTACCGCATTCATTATACGCAAAAAAAGAGGTCGGCTCATTCTAAACCTGCAAATAAATACAAAATTATTACAATCAATAGTAACTAAAATATTTAAATTAAACAGTAAACATGACACAATACGAACCTACGTCTGAAGAATTTTGGTCCATATGTAGGATCATCGGAGAAATAATCTTCATATAATTTTTGGTGACCTTCTTGTCTCTTACGACGAACAATTTTATGCCCAGGAACGGAACCACCCTGTTTAGGTGCACTCATGGATGTATAATACGTATGAATTATAGATGCGGACTGGATCAAGAAATCATCATCATCATCTGATGAGGACGAGTCCAGTATTTGTTGCAACAACGACTTGCGCCCGCTCATAGTTCCACGTATCTACAAGGAAGCACCAAAGCAAGCAAGATCGGAGATCGAATCGGACGCGGCGCGGCGGCGTCCTGCGATGGCTGCTCGGCTTATGTCAATGATCGAAATCTGTACAATAATATAGAGCGATGGCTGATGTTGGATCGGAACACGTACATGGTTTTTGTGCCGTATCCGATTTGAGTTCAGAACACGTACATGGTTTTTGTGCCGTATCCGGTTTGAGTTCAGGCACAAAAGATATATATTGTCCATGCCATATGTTTTGTGCCGTAGTGGACACGTACATGTATTTAAAGGCAATACATTCATGCAAAAGTTGCATGCGGAGCAGCACCAAAATCTGAAGCTCTTTGAGGATTCATCGACGCGGATTCACGGACGAGCACATCGGCAATACATTCATGTAAATGGGCCGGTTGTTAAAGGCAATACATTCATGTAAATGGGCCGGTTGTTAATATTGGGCTAGATTCAAATTACTATTAGGATATATTTAGGGGAGCTGTTGGAGGAGGGGACTAAAATAGGTTAACAAATTTTTTAGGCTGCCCCTAAAAGGTATTTTTTGGGGTGGATTTTTAGGGGGATTGTTGGAGATGCTCTTAAAGGCCCATTCATTTTGGCTTCAGTTTCTGTCTTCTCATTTTCAAGAGCCAAAATAACGTGTTGGCTTTTTTTGCGCTTTTTTTGTTTTTCTTCTCTTTTTTGTTTTTCCTTTGTATTAAGATATAATATTTTTTTTTCTTTTTTCTTATTTTTTTTAATTAAATCACTTAGAAAAAATTAAAAATCCTTAAAGTATAATTTTAACAAAGAAAAAACACCGATCGAAAGACAGAAGCAGCTTGCAAAATCGGAATGAACGGATCTGGTACTACACTCTCGCAGTCCCAGTTCCCAAGTCGCTTCATGGCTTTCTTTCGTTTTCTTTAGAAAAAAAATTGCCTGCAGCTCATTTACGTAGACAATACTACCAGGAGTACTTGCAAATTCCATGATTAGGTTTCAGGTCAGAGAAGAAAAGAGGCTGATTTTGAACTCGAGATAATATTGGGCTTCCTCTTTTTAGCCGTGACTTATGGTTTTAAGTTATTTGTGTGAGATATTATAGAGTAACTGAAATTTAAGTGTGATTTTTACCAATATAAATGAAATCGGTATAGTATGTACTATAATTAACTAGTAGACCATATTTTAAAAAGACAATTTATTTAAAAACTAGTTACCGTAGAAAAGTCAAAAATTAAAAAAAAATTGAAAAAGAATGCCTCAATATATTAGCGGACACTTTTCTTTTTTAAAATCAAAATCAGTACACACTTTTCCCTTTAGTCGTGTGCAGATTGCAAAATTCATAAATGACCAGTGTGCAGTTGGGGCAGATCCAGCGGGGGCTCGAGCCCCCTCTATCGCTAACAAACTTTTGAAGTCCTCCATAAATTTTTAACTATAGATATATGGTGTAGGAGGGGTATAGCGAAATTATATCGCTGTGTCACTTTTATTCAACCCCTTCTAAAATTTTTTCTGGATACGCTACTGTGCAGCAGTTGGCATAGCCGCATAGGTGGGCTTCGGATCGAGAAAAGAGTTTAGCAAAGAACACGTGGTCGTTTTAGCACTATCCGGAAAATTGGTCCAATACGAGCTACGCGCCGCCCAGGCGTAGGCCACTGCGCTCTGGTTCGTGGAATAGTTAATAAATGAACAAGCACGGTGGGCTGTAGGTCTGATTTGTAAAAAACAAGATTAGAGTGGATTCTTTTAGATTTATAGTTTATAGTTTAAATAATTAAATTCTAATTGTTTATGAGAAATAGTATGTAAAGTGAAATAGTTATATATGATTTTGGCCGATACAGATAAACTTAATATATTTTTACTATAATTTTCCTATTAGTCCTGCCATGAAAAAACGTACCATTTAAAAACTAGTTGCTGTCAACAGTACATGTATAAGTCAATTTTAAATCCAAAAGAAAGTTGCACTTATACTGTGATGTACTCCCTCAATTGATTTTTACAAGGCGTCCAATACGGTGATGTACTCTCCCTCGATTGATTTTTACAAGACGTCTACGATTTTTACAAGGCGTTTAAGTACGTCGAGATTCAAAGTTTATAAACTTTTAAGTACCAATGAATTCAACAATATATAGATTATATGATACAATAGTGATACTGTTAAATTCGTATTTGAAAGAACTTATATAGATTATATGATACAATAGTGATACTGTTAAATTCGTATTTGAAAGAACTTTCTTATTATTATAATTTTGTAGCTATAAACAAAGTATTGCAGAAGAAATTAACGGTCAAAGATCAATTTTGAAATCAGCACCAAGTCAAACCACACCTTATAAAAATCAATGGAGGGAGTATTTTGTGTACAAGTTGCAAAAAATATTTTCTACAACTCAAGCCCAAGTATTTTGGGTTAAGTCTAATTTGATCCCAAAATTAATACTCCTTCTGTAGGAAAATATATAATGCTTTGGATAAGACACGGTCTCCAATAAGTAACTTCGACTATCAATTTTTTATAGTGAATATTATGTTGGTTAAAAGTATAGAAAAATTATATCCTAAGAAGTACATAACAAAACCTAATGGTACTA
Source organism: Dendrocalamus sinicus (assembly GCA_036346575.1). Classification (NCBI taxonomy): domain Eukaryota; kingdom Viridiplantae; phylum Streptophyta; class Magnoliopsida; order Poales; family Poaceae; genus Dendrocalamus; species Dendrocalamus sinicus. Next base: position 31,555,124 of record CM070662.1, read on the forward strand.
TTTTGATATGATCAATCTAAATAGTTTTGTACATATTAGTGGTCAAAATTAAGGAAGTTTGACCACTAAAATTTTAAAACATTGTATATTTCTGAACAGAGAAAGATCACATATTAGGCGCTTCTATCGAAATCCACACGTTTACGATTGGAACACCGTGCGACGGTGTGTATGCACCAGCAAACACAGGTAGGCCTTTAGAAGGAGGCGGCAAAGGTTTCGGTAGGTGGTGCGATGTCTCTCACAATTCCAAAACCATATGCACCCCTTTATATAGAGCCTTCAACTGGATTCTTATCCAATACAAGTAGAGATCGTATCTCACTAAAAAAGAATCTGACCGGATCTTTATCCAATACAAGTAGAAATCATATTCAACTCGGAGTCTATCATCTAGACCCTTACTATTTTAATCTGTTAAGTATGTGATCATGTAGGTTCATGTGTATTTGGTTGTAACTTGGAAACACGTTTCCAGCCACTAGTTGGTGGCGGTCCCTAGCAAAACACATTGACCCTTAAATATACCCAAAGATTAAACCAGATAAACATTATGTAATATGATCTATAATGTCGGACCTGGATTTTTCAATCCAAATCCACTGTGATTTTTCTGCACTATTCCCTGGATCAGTAGATAGTGCTAACAGATTACAGTTCTGAATATCAAAGTAAATATCATGCGGAAGCATAAATATAATATTAGACTTACTCATGGGCCGATTAGGCCGAAATCAATGAATTGCAGCAGCGGAAGAACGAAGCACACAGGTGAGACCTTCAGGACATGCCCATGGGCAGCCAACTGGAGGTTTGCGACCTAGCCCTTGACATCTTCATCTTCTCGGCCAGCTTGTCCAATCTTGTTGCTGAGACGAGGTGATTTGATTCCTGATTCTGAATTTTGTCGCAAAAGCGAGTATGAGCACTCCAACCCCGTGCTCCGCAAGCCAACACACAGAATGCAAATATATAACATGCATGGCTTGTCAATGGAAAGGCATAGGGCTATTTTGTTTGCCAATGAGTGCTTTTGAATACAATTACTTACAATTTCCTATGACCTAGCAGGTTTGCAATCACATTTTTAAACCATTAGTTGAAATAATCCATGTAAACATGTTGGCATCACACCAACTAACCTTATGGCATCGCACCATAAGTTGCCTCTTGGCATCGCACCAAGGGCGGCATATGACATCGCACCATATGCTTATCGTTGGCATCACACCAACTAACCTTATGGCATCGCACCATAAGTTGCCTCTTGGCATCGCACCAAGGGCGGCATATGACATCGCACCATATGCTTATTGTTGGCATCACACCAACAATCCTTATGACATCGCACCATAAGTTATCTCTTGGCATCGCACCAAGGGCGGCATATGACATCGCACCATATGCTTATCGTTGGCATCACACCAACTAACCTTATGGCATCGCACCATAAGTTGCCTCTTAGCATCTCACCAAGGGCGGCGTATGACATCGCACCATACGCTAATTGTCGGCATCACACCAACAATACATATGGCATCGCACCATATGTTTCCCATCATAATATTTTGAAGGGTATACCTTGGGGCATTAGAGTCACCCCAAGTGGCTAGCATTCCTAAGCATGTCATATACATAGGACTTAATTTGTGAAATCATATGTTAATTCTTACTATGGCGACAAGGTTCACATTTCCAAGATTGGCAAGGAGAATAATATACACAACAGCAACAACATGATTTAACTAACTTGCTGAAATCAACATATCATATTTCATGAAATAATAGCATGCAAGTTTATAATTTAAAAGGAAATAGCTTTGAAATGCTGGGTTCAATATGATCAAGTGTTGACTCACCTGGCGCGGTTTACCGCGATCTTGAGTTCACACAATGCTTTCCCTTGGACTTCTGGTCTTTATCTTCGATTCGCTCTTGATCACGCCTGATCCATTGATTCTTCGGGACTCCAATTTCTAGCTACGCGATAAGCGACTGAATCCAAATAAAGGCAAATAACTCAAAAGATCCAAATAAATCCGAGTAAACTCGATTTAGTTTCATTATGAGCTAATGGGTGATTCGGGCGATTTGAGGCAAGGGTCGGTGGTAGAACATGATGACTTGATCCCTTTTTATTAATAATCTCTTTTATTATTTTTGTATTTATCAAGGAAGTTCCATGAGTTAAGTTAGACCTATGAGTTGGTGTACAAGTCTAGCTGGGTACTATTTTGTCGAACGTAATAGTCAGGGCTTATACTATATACGCGATGTATACAAATTTTTAGCCTATCGGATTAATTCTTATTACTAGTAATTTGGTGCGGGGCTTTTTATGCAACCCTTAGTTATTACTAGACATCATTTGAATTAGGATCCACGTGTTCGGGTCCTAACTTGCCATATTCAATCATGCTCAATATTATTGGGTACTAAAGCTAGTGTTAAGATTTACTTAATGACACTATTATTCTCTTGCTTACACTTTAGCCACTATTAGGCTTAACTTTATTTCTAATTCTAATTTAGTTATCTAGCAAAGCTGAGTATGTAAGGTCATACTTCAATATTTGCTATTTAGTATAATCTTATGGCTAAAATTTATTTAAGGTAAAGGCTTGTTGAATATTAGGCATAGATTTTAGTTATAATTAATGGTAGCCTTTATTAAATTTGAACATTTAACCAAAGGAGATTTTCTTCATTATTGCCCTTAATTAGTATTGATCTTAATGAGTATTTTAACCTTTGAATTCATTTAGGCAAATCACATTAATTATTCATATGTGATAACTAGTCCATATACTAGTGGCCTTATACCCAAATCATGTAATAATCAAAAATGGTTTCCTTGATTGTTTGGGGCATAGAGATAATAATTAAAGTCTAAATCATGCTAGGTCAACCCTACAATATCCACTAATACACAATGGCTTAGGTTTTATTTCTTTAGACCACCCCCTACTAATGCTCTTTTATCGATATTTGGATTTATTAACCTATGCAGAGATTATTGCGCAAGGTAACGTTTCACTATTGCTATTCGCTAAAATATATCACTGAGGTTTGTTTAAGGTGGCATGATAAATATTGGGTATATATATATATATATATACATTTTAATTAAAGGCCATCTTTATTGAATATAGATATTTATCCATAGCAACTTCTCCTCATTCGTTAAGTCGTCATTTCATGTGAGCATAACCTAAACAAGATTATGGCTAAATTCTTCACTATGTCGTTGAGCAATACACAAGCTTTTTAAAATAAAGATTGAAGGCATATTAGTCGTTAACATTTATTGATTAATCCATGACTGAACATTAAATAAGCTTATTTATATCCTAATAAATTTTAGCATCTTTTATTAATTATTTCTGATTTTCCTCCTTACTGTAGCTCGGCAAAATAGTCTAAAAATCCTATCTCTCACGTTGCAGCCAGAGGGATTCAAACCCGGGTGGCTGAAGTGAATGCGCAAGCGGTTAGCCACTCGGTCTTAGGGTGTTACCTGACGGCAAAGGCGAAGGAAACGGGATAAGCCGACCGGGCGGGCATTGGAGCAGAGGAGGTTCGGGGGCGGTGCGGGCGGCGGCGCCGGCGGCGAGGGGCTGTCGTAGAGGCTCGGGTGAACGCAGAAATGCATTACCCGAGTGCTGGTGAGCCGGATGCGAGGGTCGGCGGGGGCCGAGGGGGCACGGTGACGGCCGGCGGCGTGTGGTGGCGGCGGTCCGGGAGGAGTTTTCGGCGCCGGCGGTGTAGAGCCTTCGGGAGGCTCGAAAGAGGCCGGGGGTAGATCCGCAATGTCCCGAGGGTGGTGTGGGTGGCGGCAATTGGATTTTAATTGCGGCAATTGGCGGGGAGAGGGGTTGCCGGAGCTAGGGAAGAAGATGAGGCCGGCGGCGTTCTGGGGGCTTTCGGCGCAATTGCTTTGGGGTAAACGATGCTTGGGGTGTGGGAAACTCAGAGATGCGCTCGGATGTTCTTATAGAGGCCCGGGGGTCGCTGGCAACGGGAGTCCGCCCGTGCGGTCGCGTCGGACAGCCGCGGATGCAGACGGTGATGGCAAGCGGCGGTGGCAGGGTGTAGGATCTGGTGGAAGGATTTGGCATGATGGTTTTGCAGCCTGGCGCCGCGCGTGCCGTGCGGCAGAGGGACAAGGTGGAGGGAGCGGGCTGGGCTGGAGGAGCGCGCGTGGGGAGCGGCTGGGCTGCTCGGCCACAGGGAAAGGCGGGAGGGAGAGGAGCTGGGCCGGATTGATGGCCGGCCTGGCTTTTCTTTCCTCCGCTTTTTTTTTCTGAATTATACATTTGAGTATATGTATTTATTTTTGTTTTGTTCCTTCCCTTTTACTAATTTTTGGTATTAAAATGTAGGTGCCACATTTTATTAGGTACACATATACTTATATATATATATATCCATGTTTGTTGACATTTTTAATGTATTTGCTTCCTTGTTATTTATATCATCATTTACAGAAATAGGGTTTTATGTTTTAGGCAAAGTTTTTTCCCCTTCTTTTCTGGATCATCTTTTCAGATTCTTAGTTTAGATTTTATCTTTTTAATATTTAAACATGTTTGTTTCCTCTTTAACTTTTGGAACCTTCGTCAAACTTTTTCAGGAAAATCCCACAAACTCCAAATTCAAAATAAAATACATTGCAAAAATTAATTCAAAAGATTCACATTTCTAGATTTAAATTTTTAGGATGTTACATATAACCAGGTCTTAATCATTCACGATCAATTCGTAACTCCTTATGACTAGTTCATATCTGGTTATGACCAGTCCGTATATCCATACAACCTATTCGTAGACCGGTTTGTGATATATCCGATCAGCTCATGACAAGTTCGATTTGGTCAGACTAAATGATCTATTAGCGTATTCTCCTTTTGCTTTGTGATTCCTGATCGAACTCTAGGTGAGAAACATGTCATCCATGGTTTGTTCGACCTTTTCCTGGTCTAGTGATGGACAACTTCATGTGGTCGATTCTTCGACCACTAGTGGCATGGCCATACACTTTCTTTATCCGACCATATCAAGGAATCTAGAGATATCTCTTCTGTTATGTAGGAAGGGCAAATCCTATATTTGATTAGTCATATTTCTTCACATGTTTCCTAATATATCCGAAAGTTATCTTTATAACTGCTCAATTATGGAGTAACATTTGACAACCCCTAAATGCACTATTACACATGTAAAAAACTATTTGATCTTAGGTAAAAGGATTATACATCATCGTTACTTAAGACCAACTGATGATACATAAACATAACAATCTCAACAATGTCTCAAGGTGGATCAATCTAACACTATATTGTCTAATATGTGTCCATATTATTGATTTGATATCTCCATATCCATGATCCATGAAACATAATCATCAATCAATATATATGTTGATCTACAAATCATTATCATTCCACATAATGATATAAGATTAGAGATAAAGGGTTACACAAACAAATCTCATACTTATTAATCAATACAAAAGATATTCATTAAATGAACAAGATAATATATTATTTGAAAGATCATAAACATAGAAATGATTAAATCATCTTCATGACTGTCTTTAGGACATGTCCCTAATAGTTGAACGACAAGGTAAAAAGATCTACTGCAACAAAACATATTGGCAACAAATGAAACTGGATTAGCATGAAAAGAGAACAAATGAAACCGGATTACATGTAATATGAGGCTCATTTTATTCATCTCATCAGGAGCAACGCAATGGTTTCAAGCATTTGCATATATACTCGGTTTAACCATATAACGATTTGAAACTTTTGGAAACTAAGAGAAATCAATTAAGCTAGCTAGCATTTCTGGCATCCATATACTCTCCCTCCGTTTCAAAACGGTGAAGGAGATCATGAGAGAATAGGTAGTTGAAGTGCTGAGCAATTTCACTGGGGAGAGGAGTGCTTCTCTAGAAACCTGGTGAAGGAGATGAAGTGGGGAGAGAGAGCCACACTGGCACACCTTTATTCCCCCAACTCTCTCTATATATTCTCATGAGAAAAGTAACTGAGGGGTAAAACTGGATTTTTAAAACAAAGATATGTTTGGTTTGGCGTATGAGGGTGCATGAGATGGTCGTATCCAGGATATGAAGGTTGTCGCTATGTTTGGTTGGGTAGATAGAACGAAGTCATCTTAGATAAGTTAATCCAACTTTATGAAATATTCTCTTAATATGCTGGATAGCTTGGTTCAAGAAAAAGCCAGATGACCTCGTACAGGCTCAGTTAATCGTGATAATTAGCAATGATTAGTGATTACTAGAATATTTTAGTATTAATCAATGATTATTAGTGTAAAGTTAGCATCGATAAGTGATAATTATTTGTAATTAGTGTTAATGAGGGTTGATTAGTGTAGTATTAAATGTTATTAATGAAATGAAACAGTGTATAGTTTAGTTAATTAATGACGATTAAAATTAATTCATAATTTATATTAGAATTTTAGCTTTCTCTAATCTAATTTAGTCAGCTAAACATTGTCTACTTTCATTCTATATCATCTTATCATTCCAACCAAACACATTCTCATGCCATCTCATCCATCAACCAAACAAGCTACTTAAATCATCATATCCCAAATCATCATATCCCATCCCACCAAATCATGTATTATCCTATCCATCCTCATCTACCAAACAAAACATACCTCAAGATGATGCAACAATAAATATATATTTCTTATATAAAAAAATCGGAGGGAGTACCATTTAGCCTGTGAGACAAAGTAGCAAACAGTCTGTTCATATTGGCTTCGACTTCAAAAAAGCTAAAAGCTAATATAAACACTTGGTTTTTTGAAGCTGTGCTTCTCCGCAGCTCTCGCTACTGTCTCCTTCTGAGAATAAGGTAGGGTCACGAATTTATCACTCACCTAGTTCTCCCTCTCTCGTTATGCGTACTCATCCTTCACTTTTCAAACCGTTTGTCCCCTCCTTTTAAAAGTTTTTTTTAGTTACTACTATTTATTTTGTGAAAAAAAACATAAGCACAGTTAAAAGAAAAGGAACTACGAACGCTTCTGCATGTTCTAGGAACTTCGAACGCCCCTGCATGCTCTATGTTCTCCGCATAGTATCCTCCATTTTTTTAAGGTCATGTATGAACCAGAGGAGAGGAGCGCTTCCCAGGAATTTAGCGCGCAAAAAGCATTCCCCATCGACAAAGTCCATCCATTATTATTTTTGGCTTTGCCTTTCTTGTTCCTGATCCTTCTATGTCCCGCTCGCATCCTCTCGATTTCTCTTTTCCGTCTCTCTTTCTCTCTCTCTCGATCGCTTCATGCCGCATGCCGCCACCGATACTGCCTCCGGCGTCCCCGGCCGACCCCGAGCCCTCGGGGGCGAGGGAGATGGACGACGAGGACCTCGTGGAGGAGCTACTTGCCACCGTCAACTCGGCCCTCGCCTTCGCCGACTTCCGCCGCACGCAGCGCAAGGAGTGCCTCAACCTCCTGCGCTGGCGCCTGGCTGCAGCTTGTCCTCCTGCTCCTCGAGGAGCTCCGCGACTCCGCGCCCCGCTTCACCGAGAACGCCTACCGGCGCCTAGCCCTGCTCTGCCGGGCCTTCGCCGCCTCCTCCGCTCATGCCACGACGGCAGCAAGATCTTCCTGGTTCGACTGTGTCTTCTTTGGTTTTGGTTGCGTCTTAATTTTGCTTCTTCTTGCATGCCTTGCCTGACCTTAACTAATCGGGCTTAACTCCAGGCGCTGGAGAGCGAGACGGTGTTGGGGAGATTCCGCAACGTGTACGAGAAGATGAACGCTGCATTGGATGGGATGCCCTACTCGGAGCTTGCCATCTCCGATGAAGTAACGGAGCAAGTAAGTGTGGTATTGATTACTACTGCATGCATGTCCCATGCATATGTCACAGTGTGCATATGTCATATTATCTTTTTTATTATTCAAGGTTGAGCTGATGAACGCACAATTGATGAGATGCAAGATGAGAACGGACACGCAGGACATGGAGCTGTCAATGGATCTAATGGTGATACTCCAGAGTCCAGAACAAGTAGGGTGACAGGAACGCAGACAGGGCGATATTGGAGAGGTTAGCCAAGAAACTGGAGCTGCAAACCCTAGCGGATTTAAGGGCGGAGACGAACGAAATGGGCAGCATGCGGACAGCACCAAGCAGATCGTAGAGCTCCTCAACAAGTTCAAGGAGATCGCCGGCATCGACGAGAAGAACGCCCTCGGCGAGGTCTCCGTGCCGAAATCTCTGGACAAGTGCCCCTCCTTGATGATCCCGGATGACTTCCTCTGTCCAATAACGTTGGAGATCATGACGGATCCTGTCATTGTCGCCAGTGGACAGGTACTTTACTTAATTACTTGCAGGAACACATGCATCATTTTATTTTGCTTTAACCGGACACACTAAAAAAAGGTGAATGAATTAGCTTGCTTGTAATTTTGCTGGTTATTCCCTCCAAGTTGTAGTGTTTATCTGTCGGCGCCTAGGAGGTCGGCTTGTCATGCCACCGATTGCTGTAGTTCTTTCCTCTTTCTATCAATGAAATGACATGCAAAGTTTTTGGGTGTTCTCGAAAAAAAATAGCTAGCTTGTATGTATCTAACGACGAATTGAAAGTAAATTCCTTGATTTCGTAGACGTACGAGAGAAGAAGCATCCAAAAATGGCTAGACAGTGGGCAGAGGACCTGCCCAAAGACACGGCAGCCGTTGACCCATCTGTCGCTGGCGCCAAACTACGCCTTGAAGAACTTGATCCTGCAGTGGTGCGACAAGAACAAAGTCGAGCTGCAGAAGAGGGAGCCGGAGCCCGTCGCCGGGCAGGACGAGCAGCGCAAGGAGGGCATCCCGTCGCTGGTGGAAGGCCTGTCGTCCATTCACCCCGACGTGCAGCGGAAGGCAGCGAAGAAGATCCGGATGCTCTCCAAGGAGTGCCCCGAGAACAGGATGCTCATCGCCGACAACGGCGGCATCCCAGCGCTGATCGGCTTGCTGGCCTACCCCGACAAGAAGGTCCAGGAGAACACGGTCACCTCGCTGCTGAACCTGTCGATCGACGAGAGCAACAAGCTGCTCATAACCAAGGGAGGAGCGATCCCGCTCATCATCGAGATCCTCCGGAACGGCAGCGTGGAGGCGCAGGAGAACTCGGCGGCGACGCTCTTCAGCCTGTCCATGCTCGACGAGAACAAGTCAACGATCGGGAGACTGGGAGGCATCGGCCCGCTGGTGGAGCTCCTGCGGAGCGGCACCGTCCGGGGGAAGAAGGACGCCGCCACGGCCATCTTCAACCTGATCCTCAACCAGCAGAACAAGGTGCGGGCCACCCAGGCGGGCGTCGTTGCGGCGCTGCTGAGGATAATCGATGACAGGGGCCTCGGCATGGTCGACGAGGCGCTCTCCATCTTCCTGCTGCTGTCGTCCCACGCCGCCTGCTGCCGCGAGATCGGGACGACGCCGTTCGTCGAGAAGCTCGTGCAGCTCATCAAGGAAGGCACGCCCAAGAACAAGGAGTACGCGCTGTCCGTGCTGCTCGAGCTTGGCTCCAAGAACCTGCCGCTGCTGGTGCACGCGCTCAGGTTCGGCCTCCACGAGCATCTCTCCCAGATCGCGAAGAACGGCACGAGTAGAGCGCAGAGGAAGGCCAACTCTCTCATTCAGCTGGCGCGTAAGTGCTATTGAAGATGAGTGTACATTTTAATTGTAATCCTTTTTTATTTCTGGAATAGAGATTCTGTTGCATGTCCTGTTCTTGGTGAAAACATGTGATTTCTTGCTAGGTTGGAAAAAATGCCCAACTGTAATTTTTGGCCTTTAGGAAGTACTACTAGTTGGTTTTTTTGGTACAATAATTGAGAAAAAAAACTGCCCTGCTTGGAACGCATGGTATTTTTGGGTATTGATAAACATCATCCGGATGTTTTCTTTCTAACTATCATCTAGATTTGTGACCGTTGGATTAGAGATCTAACGGTCACAAATTCTTCCCACCCCCTCCAAAAAAAATCTCCCCCTTCCAAAAAAAATCTCCCCCCTCCAAAAAAGAGGCCGTTGGATCTCTAATCCAACGGTCCGAAATTTGGATGATTGTTAGGAAGAAAACACCCGGGTGATACCTATACACACCCGGTATTTTTTATGATCCCTATGAGAATCGAGTTCTTTTCTAGCCTTAGGTACCATTTGATTGGACTAAAATAAATTGATTTATAGCTAAAATTGTAATATAGCTGATTAAAATTGTACCGTAGTTAATGGTGGCTTATTTAACTTAACTAAAATTTAAAAATTTAAAAATAGAAAAAACAGATTAGCCTATCATAGAGAATACAAATGAATACGAAAAAAGAACCAGCAAAAAAAAGCTAAAAAATTATAAAAAGATGATATTTAGAAATAGTAAAAAAAATAGATAAAAATCAGAAACTCAAATCCAAATGAAGAGAGCCTTGTCTTGTATAGACTGTACGGCAGCATGAGTCTTCAACATCAAAGTACTACTAGCTAGTACTCCCTCCAGTTAAGACCAGTGTTTTGGCCTTGGTTACGCATAGGGGTGTAAACGGGTCGGATTCAGACTGATATTGTTGTTACCATATCCTAACCCATATTTTTTTCTCCGGATTCGGTATCAATCGGATTCGGTACTAATAGGATTCGGTACCGGATCGGTCGGGATTAACCCGTTTGTAAGGAATGCATGCAATACAACAAATGGAGTAGGAGGACGTACTGTCAAGAACTTGATGCTACTACTTAATAGGCTGATGTGAAAGATTTTATTTTACCATTGCAAAAGAAAATGAAACGTCAAATAGTAGCACTAACCTGAAATCAAACTTGAAGACGTATCGGATTCGGACGGATATTGCTGTTACCATATCCTAACCCATATTTTTTCTCCGGATTCGGTACCAATCGGATTCGGTGCCGGATCGGTCGGGATTAACCGACCCGTTTGCACCCCTAGTTACGCATTACAATCTTACCCCTGTGTACTCCTCTTCATTGTAAATACAACTCCCAACTCCTGTCTGTAACTTCTCTGGAAACTGTAACTCCAAAATCTACTATAAATTCCCTGGAGCCATGTAATCTTGACTCAGTTACTTACCAAATACTTGTATGTTTCAGATCCAAGGGGATCTCCGATAGTATTATTTTAGCTATCTCTTAGTTATATTATGTCAACAAGTTTCTACGTGGAGAAGAGAAGGTGAGGAAAGAAAATATGTTATCTCTTATGTAAAAGATAATCTGAGCACATAAACCAACGCAAATGGTAATACATTGTGAGGGAAGAAATGTGGTGAAAATAATATAAAATAGTTAGAGGAAATAATTTCAGAGATAAACTGTTGGAGATGTTGTCTTTAATGATATCATTAGATGAGGTAGAAATCTTAAAGACAACCTTAAAAACAGACTATTGTACATGTCTTAAATAGTCCAATGACCGCATTTAAAGAGTACCTTGTCCAAGAACTTGGAGAACACTGGTTAGTTATATTATATTATATTATATTATATTATATTATATTATATTATATTATATTATATTATATTATATTATATTATATTATATTATATTATATTATATTATATTATATTATATTATATTATATTATATTATATTATATTATATTATATTATATTATATTATATTATATTATATTATATTATATTATTAAAAGCAAAGGAAAAAAGAAATCATCACTTTCGCTTTTAAGAGCTATAAATTACCACATTAATTAGTGAAAAAAGAAAAAGATTTACATTATTAATTATGGTGAATAGAGATTATAATGATATTGATCAAATAGATATACATAAAAACTCTGTAACAAATACAACTGTTAGAACGAGACAAGAAAAAAGTATAACATATAAATCATAAATGTTAAGTTTGATCCAGATTTGTACCGTGTTCGTATAGGATACATAGTCTTATGCTAGACGTGACATGACCAGTGCTAGGGGCCATGCGCAAGCTGTATCAGATGTGATATCTACCTGTAGCAACTGACTCTGATTCAGTTTCCTCTTCGTATATAACTCGTTTCCCTCATCCTATATATGTACCCAGTAATCTATAAAAAGAGCAATAGCATCATTGTAATATCTCATCAAATAGTAAATTCTGGCAGATTTTTTAATAAGAGTTTTTTATGTTTAATACGCGTCTCTTGTTTTTTTATTATCTATTTTTACTATATATTTCATAATAAATAGTATCATAATGTCGAGGTTTAATCCGATTCGCTACCCTCCGGAGAAATGAACCCAACTCTCACGCCCGGGGGGGGGGGGCGCACGACAGAATCTGCGCGACAGGCACAGGATCCGGTCTAAAAATCGTCGGCTCAGTTTTAGCTATTTTCAATCCGTACGCGATAACGGTCGCCGGCCATTGACCCTCCTCCCCATGCGCCGCCGAGCGCACCGACGTGGTGGCCCAAAGCCGCAATAGGCTCCGCCTGTGCCTGAAGTCGCCGGTCACCCTGCATGGCCGCCCGCACCGTGCGACGGCCCTACACGGCCGCCGCTGCACCCATAGGCTGGCCCTGCCAGACCCGCCGCCCAAATGCCGCTCTGCTCGGCTGACACATGGCTCGAATGCTGAGGTCGACCGCCCGCTCGCCGCCGCGAGGCCGGCTCGCCGCAGATGCCGCCGACTCGCCGCCGAGCGCCGCTCTACTCGGTCGACACATGGCCCGAACGCCGAGGTTGACCGCCCGCTCGGTAGCCGTCCGTTCGGCCTGGCCGCCCCGCCGCCTGAGCTGGTCGGATCCACCGCCGCCCGAGCGCCCGGCCACCCGTCTCCGCGCCGCCACCGAAGGAGTAGGGGTAGGGGAAACCCTACCCCGCTGCCTTAAGCTGGCCGAAGCGGACCAAAACGGGCTGAGAGAAGATGGGTCGAAAGTCCGGCCTGGAGGGGGGCACCGGCATATTTGCAAAACCCCCCCCCCTAAATATGAAAATTACAGAAGAGCTATCAGATTTTGTAGATGGGTCCCGAATTTTACAGAAAGGCCCTCGTAATTCCAAAAATTATGAACAGGTCCTCCGATTTTCAGATGGGTCCTTGAATTTTGTAGAAAGCCCCTAAAAAATCTAAAAATTACACAAATTTTTTTCTGAACTGAAAATTTGCGTATAGGCCCTCGAAAATTGCAGAATTCACTGAAAATTCATATTTTGGCATAAAAAGGCATCGGGAATCCAAATTTTGAATTATTTTTAGCATTTGAAGCATGTTTATTTCTGTCATTATTATTTTCTATGTTTTCTGTATTTATTTACTGTTTTGATTAATCAAAATTATTTAAATTTCATTTAATCACCGAAATTAGCAGTAAAATTTATAGAGAATGCATAAAAAATTTTGGAACATTACCAGAATCTTTTGTATCATTTATTTATCTAAAGTAAAATTATTCCATGCATATTTACTAACAGTAAACTTATTTATTTCTTTCATGTACATGTAGATGAATGGCATCACGAACCAGGAGTTCGAGGAGCTGGCCCAGCATGGCCAAAACTATCTGACTTGGGCTTCCAATATCAAGATAGTACTTGGAGCCAAGAAGCTCCGCGCTGCTATTGGGATTGACGCACAGTAGGATACCCAACCCACCCCTGAGAAAAATGATCAGGCACTTCACTTCCTCAGGCACCATCTCTGTCTCACTCTCAAGAATGAGTACGTGGCAGAGAAGAGCGCGCTAGCACTCTGGACTGCACTCAAGAAGCGGTTTGAGGGGCTAAAGTACACCATTCTTCCGTAGGCAGAGCAAGAATGGATTCGACTGAGGTTTGCCGACTTCAAGACGGTTTGGGAGTACAATTCTGTCTTGCATAGGATTTGTACCAATCTTCAATTTTGTGACAAGCAGATTACAGATGAGCAGAAGATTGAGAAGACCTATCCACTTTCCACCCCAATGCAGTGCAATCCGCACGCAATTATCGTCAAGACGGCTACAAAGAGTATGCCGAATTGATTGATATGATGTAGGTTGCAGAGGCTCAGGACGAAGTTCTCCGCAAGAACTACGTCACACTGCTTTACAATCTTAAAATTGTTAGGAACTCATGCTCCAATTTGGATTTTTATATATTGTGAATATAATTAATTTCAACACTAGAACAGGGTTTGGAAAATCTGTGAAAACCAGGTCCCTGTTTTCCAAGACCCAGTCTTCAAGGGGCCGGCTCACCCCCCTCAGCCTCCTAATCTCATATCAGCATCTATACCAAAACGCTTAGAAATGCTTGTACTTTATATCCGTAACTTTGAATCTGCAAAAATTCAAATTGAAACTTGCAAAGAGAAAAGGCCGGTTTTTGGGTATGGAAACCAGGAGGTTTCCGGGCGAAAAACCAGAACAACATCTGGTTTCAACAAACCTGCTCTAGAGTACAAATTTCATGATGAGGTGGCAATATGGGATGGTTCTGTTGGACAGTTGAAGGCTTGAAGCATTAGACTTGGCATTTCAAGCTTTTGTCTGTAATTACGTATGTCGTTCATTCAGAGAATCCTTTCACTTCATTGTTTAAAAAAAAGGGGGTTTAACAAACAGAATAGAAGATAAAATATCTTGTGTCCACTGGCGGAGCTACAGGGTGGTCCTTGTGGGCCGCGGACCACCCTGCGCTCGGATAATGAGGCCTTCATGTATTTGATCATAATGCAAAAACTTGTTGAATCACAGCTACATTTTACCTCCCGCTAAATCATTTAATTTGCTCTATATGTGTCAAGCTAATGACACGCAACTTGGGAATCTAGATGTACAGTAAAATCGTTGGCTAGCTTGGCATCTAGATGTACAATAAAATCGATGACTAGCTTGGCATGTTCATATTGAACGACAGTTGATGGTTTTTAGTTAAAATAAATAGTAATGACTAAAAAAAAGCTTTTAGTGGGAGGATACAGTGGTGGGGAAAATAAAAAATAGATGCGTGTGCGAGACAGAGCGAGAAGAGTGAGGTAGTGATATGTCCGTGTCCCATAACTTATTTTCAGGATGAGAGAAATAGAGAAATTATTTTAGAAAGTTAAATATTTATATTACCTTCTTTCTTTCGTGAATGTAAGTCGGTGTAAACGGTCTCGTAAATTTACCGAGGTAGGTATTTGTTGTCTTAGCTTGCGCTTGCTCCAAATGCGGCTTTGTGAAGTTACCCATGCAAGCAAACTCTTCGATCTACTCCTTTATAAAATGTATTTTTAAATAGCTTTGTCCATAAATATAGAATATATTTAATGTTCTAATATAAAATTAATGTGATGTTCTCTTTATATCCTGACAAGAAGAAGAAGTAGTGACGTACTGTTCTTCAACTACTATGGGTATGTAATATTTCAATTATATGTTAAGAAAACTATATTCGTCTATTTTATGAAGTTCGTATGTCCTTTTTCCCTTAATTGCATTTCATAATTTATATACTTGTGTACCGACATGTTAAATTTATAGCGGTTAAATAAATTTTAGACAATGGACCACCATAGCTATAAATCCTGGCTACGCCACTGCTTGTGTCTAGTCTTTTTTTTATGCTGCACTGAGTCTGCATGGAAAAAATTCTCACAGTTCACTTATCCATAATTCTGCAGGGTATGTTCATAATGGACACGGAGAAGAAGCTATGAAACTGCACATCCTAATGCTCAAAGAAGGTGTAAAACCAGATCATGCAACTCTTATTGCAATCCTGACAGCATGTTCCGCCCTTGCATTGCACAGACAAGGAAGATCAATACATGCTGTTGCCATCAAGGCAATGTTAGAATCTATCATATCCTTCTGTAATGCTTTGATGACAATGTACAGCAACTCAGCAAGTGTGGCAATGTTGACGAGTCAGAGTTAGTCTTCATGAATCTTATAAGCCAGGATATTGTTTCTTGGAACACAATAATTGCTGCATATGCACAACATGGCAAATATCAGAAAGTAATTGCTCTGGTCCATGAGATGGAAGCGCGTGGACTGATTCCTAATGACATCACCTTCCTTAGCATGTTATCAGCATGTGGGCATGTTGGCAGGGTGGATGAATGCTTGAAATTGTTTGATCTTATGTCATCCAAATATGCGATATCTCCAAGAGCTGAACACTATGCTTGTATTGTGGATATATTGAGCCGAGAAGGACAATTGGAAAAGGCTTGTAGTTACATAAAAGAGATTCCATTTGAATCTGAGAAGAATGTTTGGGGTGCCTTGCTTGGAGCTTGTCAGACACATCGTAATGTGCTGTTGGGTGAAATTGCCGCTAAGATGCTTGTCCAGTCAAACTCCGAAAATTCAGGGCCTTATGTGATGCTTTCCAACATATATGCTGCTGCGGGCATGTGGGGTGAAGTCAATCGAGTAAGAGGCCAAATGAAGGAAAAAGATGTGAATAAACAGCCTGGATACAGCTGGACTGAGATTGCTAATAAAGTTCATATGTTTGTGGGTGGTGATGCATCTCATCCAGAGATGAGCAAGATCGAATCCGAGCTGAGAAAAATCAGCTTTCATATGCAAATTTTCACCGATGAAACTCATATGATGGCAGACCTGGCTCAAGAATGTGGTTAGTGCTTTTCATATCCTCCAATTTCTCATGCCATTTGAAACGTACGCTCTGCTCAGAATCTCCAGTTGTGAGTTCCAAGGATCAAATTTCTAGGGATTATATTATTCATCTCAGGTACATGGATTTTAAGCATGGAATTTAGTCAGACGAGCCCAATGGATGTTGCTATGGTGAGAAAGATGGGTTTCTTTGCTACAAATAAAGAAGGGCAAGAAAGAAAGAAAGGACCATATTCATTGGTAAAATGATGGTTGAAAATAGAAAGTAGATGAAGAGTTCTTGAAGGTAATAACTATATTAATTTCTGTTGGTCTTGGAAGTAATATTGTTCCAGACAACAATCTTTCTAGATCCAACTTCACTAGGCATTTCTAGTTGCAAGCTTTGGCGAAAAGGTCTCTAGCCCAATGGTTAGAGGCTTGAGTAGCACCCCCAGGTCCTGGGTTCGACTCCCAGTGGGAGCGAATTTCAGGCTTGGGGGAAAAAAATCCCCTCGCCTGCTACCACACCAAAGCACAGGTCTAAGGCCCCGCCAAGGTGTTGATCCAAAGGATCCGCCGGTAGTCTCACAAGGTCGGGCGATGGTGCCGCTGTGTAAGGGTGGAGCAGGGGTTCGGGGGTTTTCTCGGTCTGCGTGAGAAGACCTTCTTCTTAAGCAATGCCCGAGGGGATTCTTCCCCCCGCAGGTCGAGTTTTTAGTTGCAAGCTTTGCAGCATCCTTGACTAAGATAAACGGATGGTTGACAGGTCAATTGACCCAAAGGAAAGCGATACGGTTTTTCAGAATCAATCTGTAACCTTCCAGAAATCTCCTTGCGGGATATGCTAGATGCAATGTTACTTTGGTCTTTTTGAAAGGAGACTCTAGTACTCCATGGAGCTTACATCATTAACATTACAAAAGTTTGATCCTTTGCCCCCAGGTTCTTTCATTCTCTTTTGCGATCTATATTATCATACAATGGAATTAGTTTCCCCACCAAAAAATCAATGCTCCACAAAGGATGGTTTGATGGATGTGAAGCATACAGGAACAACCTTCTTTGAGGGAAAAAAAACAATCGGTACTTACAGGATATTACTCAAGCAGCCTGTAGTTCGCAAATCAGTGATTAATAGCTGCATCTTTTTTTTTGGATAAATCGTGGAAGGATGTTTCAATTCTTAGTTCTAATCCTGAGTACTATAGCTTATGGTTCTGGGGACTGCAATGCAAAGTTTCATTTATTTAATATTTCACTTCACATAAACAAAAACTTGCAATGCACTGATAAGGACCCTTAGATATGGGCGACTGGCCCTGGGTGTATTTGTATTTTACCTGATCATTTAGTTATTTTTGTTTTGTAAGGCAGAGAGCAACAGACCAATAGTGACTAATAACAAGTCTGAAAATAAATATGGAAAAGCTCTGCTGCGATAGATATATTAGTGGAATTATTTTCCTAAATCTGAAAAGGTAAGTTGGACAGACTGTGATCTCAAAACAAGGACAGCTTAATTGCATATTGTTAGATTTCAGCATTAGTCCGAAAGAGTTTAAGAATTTCCATATCAAGCCTTTAGAGCCAACGGATTCAAAAATGCCGAAAAACATATGTGTGTGTGTGTGTGTGTGTGCGCGCTCGCGCGCGCGTGTATATATGCTTCATTCTCTGTAGTTTACTTCTGTAACACCAAGTGAAAAAAAAAAGTTTACTCCACAGTACACACAGCTTTCATTTTGTCGGAGTGAAACTGTCTTGTGCTCAAGGTCTGAACAATGAATAGGTAACCTAATGTTGTATTTAATTGCTGCCTAAGGATGCTAGATTGCACTTTGGGTGTTTCTTTTCTTCATTATATCGCTAAATTTTCTAAGAACTGTCTTCTTTTTCTGCCTTGCAGGAATCCTGATATCCTCCAAACAAGATCTTTCAACGTCAGAATACACATCATTTGCTGCCACGGACCTTTCTTTCATCTCGCCTCCTTTGGCATCTCTGGGTGATGCTTCTGCTGAAGTTTTGGTTGATGCTGAACTGAACATAGCATCAGCCATATCCTCCAATTCTTTAATACTACTTTGAGCTGCAGCCTCACTGACCTTGAGGGATTCATATTCTTGCATGATGCTCTGTAAGGTACGCTCTTTCTCAGATATGTCTTCTTTAAGCTGAGAGTTCTCCAACCTGGCAATCTCCAAGGATTCTTTTGCTACATTAGCTTCACTAACCGCATGCTTCAGCATTTCCCTCAGCCTGGAATTCTCGTCTCTGATCACCCTCTGTGATTCAAACAATTTGTCATTCTCCTCCTTTGCTTTGCTGAGCTCCCCCTCAAACATCTTGATGCAATCAACGAGTCCCCTCTCTTTCTCTTTTGAAGCCGTTCCCAACTCATCTGACTCAAACTTCAGTCTCCCTGCCTCTTCCAGTGCCAACCGGAGCTTCTCCTCTGTGCTTTCTAACGAGGCCTTTGAGTTCTCCACTTCAGATCTTGCATAATTCAATTCAGCTTGCACCAATGAAAGCTTCGCTTTTGCCTCTCTGGCCTCTGTGGTCTGTTCCTTCAAGACTATGGCCAAGTCATCCATGGCCTTCTTGCACTTCTCCTCAGCTTCAACAGCCAACTTGAGCTCACGCTGTAATGACCATGTTTCTACCTCACCAGGATCTGCAAAGGAGAAGGACATTATACCCCTTCTCCTGAAATTCTTCTCTGGTTGCCTACTGGGATTGGAGGAGAGTGCAGTGAAGGCCTCCAAGCTCTTGTTATTGTCTTGGAGCGAAGCTATCTCAAGCTTGGCCTCCTCCAGAGATACCTTGGTTTGTTCAAGCTGCTTTGTTTGGGCCTCCAACGACACTAGCATTTTCTTCTTTGAATCCCTTGCTGCCTCGAGTTCACCTTCTAACTGCTCTAATCTGTGTGCAAGGTCCAACTGATCATCTCCTCTATTGCTTTTTAACTTGTTCTTATTCTTCTTGAGCTCTTCTATGTCATCCAGGGCACGAACCTTCTCCTCTTTCTCCTTCCCCAGCTCCTCCTGTAGCTTGTTCAATTGCTCCTGCATCTCTGATGCCTCAATGAAGCGCGAATTGGAGACTTCGTTACCATTAGAAGATGATTTGACGCTGTCAACAACAACAGAGCTCTTGTTGGTTCGTGGATCGGCTACGGTAACCGAAACAAGAAGGGGAAAACACAAGAAATTCAAAAGAAATCTAACTCAATGGAAACCGGGTTGCCACAACCATGATCCCAGGATTTGAATAAGAAATCTCAGGGAGAAACTAATACTCTACCTGCGCTTGAAAGAGAGCATCTTGTCCGGTCAAGAACCCTGCAGCCAGCCCAGAATCAAGCAGTCATGCCACACGCGGTGCTCCTAAAAAACCCCCAAGTTTTATGTCAGTCAGATACAAAGCAGGGAATCAGGTACTGGACCGAAAAGGCGGTGTGTGCATACCGGGGACTACGGGTGTCTCTGGAGCAAGGAGTTTTCTCCTTTGCTGTCTCAAAAGCATGAATTATGGCAGAGAAGTAGAGATTATACACGGTGTTTTTCTTCTTGTTAAAGATAGGGGAAGAGATGAATCGAAGACTTACTGATGAAGGAATTGTATTGAAACGGTCGAACTCTCAAGCGCCGACTTGAAGGGGAAGTACGGACAGAAGCGGTCCAAGTTCGTTTTCTTTAGATTTTAGATCGAACTCTTTCTCTCTCTTTCTTTTTTCATACAGCATACCAGTTGAGTTGTGCTTCTCTGACCGCACCGTCGGCGTCAGCTGGCCCCAGCAGTCAGCCGAAGACGCCTTTGGTTGACTCCATATGCAGCTCAGAATGGACCATCGGTCATACTCTATTGTTGGAATTGTTTGAAGGCAAAAGCGATACCTCCAGGCTCCAGGTAGGATCCTTTCGTATGCCTTGGCCTGCCTGCCTGCCTGCCTTTCCCCCTTCTTCACCATTTCATGCCGATCTTATAAAGACTTCATTGTTAATGTTGGATTAATGTTGTGCGTGTGCACTTGATGTACGTTTGATACTTTGCAAATTTGGTGCTATATATGCCTTCTAACGCCCTGCTGTCCTCGTTAACACTTTGCAAAGATTTGGAGAGTTTGGTAGCTGTGGATGAGCAACGCTGTGTGTTCTTTTAGGAAAAAATTGATTGGAGCGTGCAGATCAGGATGTGCGGGTGCAAACCAAAAATAGACGTGACGACTACCGTCTTTTTATTAAGCGGTGATGTAAACCGTCTTCGGCCTGTTTGCCTATTTTGTCATGTCATGGGCCACTAACAAAAAAGAAGGCCAATATTCAAGCTCTACACCACGTTTTCAAAAAAAATAAAAATAAAATCAAGCTCTACAAATGAAAAAGGCAACTACTGCGTAGTCTGTTACATTACAAATGAAAAAAAATCAGAGTAGTATTCTTCTGCATGTTGAAGATCAGAGTTAAAGCCACATTTGGTACTATTTTGCATCGTGTTTACAAAAATAACCGTATGCGAACTGTATCGACAAAAATGTCATTTCTACCATCCGGTGGACAGACGGCAACGTCCACGAGGCAACACGTGGTGAGGCCGCCGACGGTAGGCGCCTATTGCTCCCTCACTAAACGGCAAGCAGCCTGCCCACCATGCGGCAGGCTTAACTACCTGCCCTAATTTTTTTGTTTAGTGTTTGTTCGAATTTTTAAATATGTCAAATGAGCTTAAAAAAATTACAAAAATTTATGTACAGCCTCCCGACACAACGTACCTTGTAGTGTAATTTTTGGGTAATTTTATCCATTGCGAATGTTGCTCAAAAATTCATAAAATTTTGATAAATTTATGAGTTTTTACATATAGCAAACGAGCTCAAAAAATTACGAAATTTTATGTGAAGCCTTCCGACATAGTCATAGTTATTGTGTATTTTTTTGAAAATTTTATGTGGTCCGAATTTACCACATTTATTTGAGTTAACTTAATCATGAATTTACGAATATTTCATATTTTTTTACATTTTTATACATTAGGAATTTGTACAATTTAAAGTAATTATAGAAGTATAAAAAAATGCATAACACTGGATGCGATATAGCTCACTCATCTGAGCCATTGCTATCTTCTCGCCGCGTCTGCCTCCCCGTACGTGGCCTTGTCTTCCGTCACGCATGAGCATGTCCCGTTGGGTACGTTAGTCGGTCCGAAGGTTGCGTCTAGGGTCCGAGGAGGTATGGAGACCATTCTATCTGCTCAGTGACCGGCGGTGGTCCAGTAGGCTGAGGTAGGCTGGGTCTGATAAGGGTCGAAGTCATCCAGCTGAGATATGCCGAACTGCGAGCCGCTCGCAATAATGTCGTGTACGAAGGACTCTAGAAATCCCCCGAATGGTGTGAAGGAGCTCTCGCCCTGATCGTACGACGTGGCAGCGAAGCCGGAGGAGCTCTGCCCACTGAAGTGTCCAAACCCTAGGTATGCTGAGAACGTTGAGCTCTGCCCTACATACGTTGCAAACTCTAGCATCGTGTACTGCTCTCTAGAAGCATCTAGGAGGCCCGTGTCGTCATCAGTGGACTTGTTGTCACCTCCATATTGAATTAGAGGCTGCAAGATGAAATAATATTAGTCACAATAAATATTCCGGATGTATAATGCGAATCTCATACCCCCCGAATGTGCAGCGAAGATGAACAGCGAGACCACCTTATCTTCATGAGCATCTCCGACGTTCCAAATCTTAAATTTTTGGAGTAGGGGTACGAGAAGAGGGTCAAAATTTTCCTTTTGAATTTAATAGATAGAGGAGGTAAGTATTTGGGGGTAATTTGATTGAATCAGCACTCCCTCCTGTGTTATTGTTTTGAATTCGTGGTAAGAGAGGTTTAGAAGTAAAAATGGCTAAGGCAGCATATAGATGAGGGGGAATCATCAAAGAGAGATGAGGATAAGCGGTACCACTCATACTTTTGGAATTAGGATTTTGAAGAAATAATTCTAGTCAGGAAACTAACGGCCAGGCTAACTAGGTCACGACCTGCAGTCGATATGCTCTGATACCATGCCTGTCAGACCCAGATTTTATAATCCGGAATCTACTGTGTTTATCTGAACTATTCCCTGGATCAGTAGATAGTGCACACAGTTACAGTAATGGACATCAAATTACATATCATGCGGAAGCATAATTAAAATAATAAACTTACTCATGGGCCGATTAGGCCGAAATTCAAAAAGTTGCAGCAGCGGAAGAACGAAGCACACAGGTGGGACCTTCAGGACATGCCCACAGGCAGCCAACTGGAGGTTCGCGACCTAATTCTTGCCATCTCCATCTTCTTCACCATCTTGCCAGTCGTAATGCTGAGGCGTAGTGATTTGAATCTTGATTCTGAATTTTGTCGCAAAAGCGAGTATGAGCACTCCGACCCCGTGCTCAGCGAGCCAACACACAGAATGCAATATTTAACATGTATGGCTAACCAAAGAATGGCTTGGGTTTATTTTATTTTGCGAAGAGTGCTTTTGAATACAATTTTATAAAAATTCCTAAGACCTAGCAATTTGAACACACGTATATGTTGTGAATAAATGCAATATTAATAGTGATTCAGATTCCATCCACCTTTACATGGCCTCTGCACCATATAGCAATTCTTCAGCGTTATAGCCGCTTATATTACCACTGGGACGACACCCAGAACAATTCCAAACTAGGGCAGTCCATCGCCCTTCCACTTTTCCATTCCCACCCACAAAGTATTTTGAAATAGAACTGTATCTGGTTAAGTTCTCATGTCTGCCCTTGACCGTGGGCACGGCTATTCGAATAGTTTTGACTCTGCAGAGCTTGTACACTTTCACCACAAGAGACAATCAACTCGTTGCCCCACACAATTCCTTAGTCATGTGGTTGAGCAGACCATCACAGTAACTTTTCAAAGTACCTCGCCCCTTCCATCATTTCACCCTATGGGTCGTTCCCACTTGCGGTGGGTCCCATACGTTGTGCGGGATGTCCTCCTTCGAACGCCTAGCACTGGTTCCCCACCCCGCTAGCCCGCCACGCAGAACTTCACCCTCTGCGAGTGTCCCATTCAAGCCGCCTCACGATCGCCGCTTGCACTAACCCACACCTCCTCCTGGAAGGATGACTTTCGTGGTCCCAGTAAATCTACTAAGCCAAGTTGTACTTTACAGATTTGTGGTTGTACTGTTTTACACAGGAGGTCATGACAAGATTCAGTCCTTAGTTGTATCTGGGCGGTCTAGCACTAACCACTTTGTGCTTCCACTGCACCACACTCTCACACCATCGACCCAATCCGCCCAGATATTTAAGCAAGTTGGGGATTTTGAGAGCATGAAATAATCCCGTCAAAATATACCAGTCATTCCCACCATGACTGTCCAAACCAGTTTCTCATGATTAAAAATGACAATGATGTTTGGGGCATTTCAGACTTCGAGTATCTATGCAGTACTAAGCATAGCATATCACTAGGGACTTATTTTCAAAAGTTACCATTATATTTTTGCTAGGGAGACAAGGTTCACACATTCGAATATTCCAAAGGAGGGGTAATATTATTCAAGGTAAACGATGGACATATATCTAGAATCTTAAATTATCATGTATTTGCATATAAAGTAACAGCATGCAATTTGATAATTTAAACAAAAATAGTTTGCAGAAAATGTAGGTTCAACATGATCAAAGTATTGACTCGCCTTGGTCACAGTGGTCGGGATCCGGATTCTCTGGTGCTTCTAGAGTTGCTGCCTCGATCTCTTCCTCTTGTGCCTCGTAAGCTATTTTAGCGTGCACCAATTTTGAAATAAAAGAAAAGCAGCAAATCAAACCAAATAACACCAGAAATTCAAATGAACTCCAAAAATTATGATTTTAGTTTCATTGGATAGATTTTTAATTTAGATGAATTTAGAAATTTGTCTCACTCAATTTGGAGTTAAAATGAGAAAGTTATGATTATTTGAAGTTCTCAGTTCAGTAAATTCCAAGAATTACTAAATTTCTGACAGTGGGGCCCATAGGTTATTTAAATCTTTTAATATTTTTATTATATTCTTTAACACGTGTGTATGACATGTGGGATCCACCAGTCAGTGAGTCTTCAATTCCCTGTGGCTGACATGTGGGACCCAGGGGCCCTGGACCCATCTGTCAGCGGGTGGCGCCGACAGGCGGGGCCCAGAAGGCAGCCGGCCCACGGCTAACAGCGGCTGACGGGCGGGGCCCAGCTATCAGCGGGGATTTCTAAAAGAAATGCTCGATCGCAGGCGCGGAGCCGGGGGCTCGAACGCGCGCCGCGGGAGCAGGGGGAAAGAGACGCGCTGCGTTAACCAAGTGGGCGGGGGAGGCTTTGCCTACCCCATAAGGGCAGCTTACCCTTTTGAGGTAGCTCGCGGAGGGGGCCGGCAGAGGAAGAAGAGGATGGCGACGCCGGCGGCGAGTGGTGGCCGGAGAGGTCCGAGACGTTCGTGGAATATAATCCCCGAGTGATGGGGAAGCTTCTGGCACGGTCGGTGGAGACGGAGGGACACGGTGGCGGGCCGGCGGCGTGCGACGGCGGTGGTTCGGGGAGGCTGTCGTCGCCGGCGAAGCTCGGGCGATGGGAGACCCGAGGGAGGAGGGGGTCGGCTTCGCCTTGCTCCCGCGAAGCTCTGGGAGCTTGGGATAGCTTCGGGGCGGTCGGGATCGGCGGGGAGGGTGGCGCCGGAGTTCGGGAAGAAGGAGGGGGCCGGCAGCGAATTGGAACTCCCTGTTCGATTGCTTACGGGGGAGGGGAGAAGAGAGTAGTGCGGCGCGTTTGGGACTCCCAGGCGCGGCTTTTATAGCCGGAAGAGGCGTGCACGGTGAGAGAGATATTTGGCCGCCGTCCTGTTCCGCTGGCAGGGGGATGAACGCAATCTCCTCGAGATTGCGTGGAGGAGAGAGGTAGCGGGGTGCTTTGAATTTGCCCGCGAGGTGTGAGAGAGAGAGGGGAGGGATTGGCTGCGGCAGCGCGAGAGAGAGCGAGCGCGAGGGGGAGAGCAGCGCTGCGGGCGCGTGGAGAAGAAGGAGCCGAGGAAGAAGGAGAGCGAGGGCGGGGCCACCGGCCAGAGTGGAAAATGCCTGGCGCGTGGGGTCGCGCGGCAGCGAGACGCGGGGCGCGGTCGGGCGCGGCCGCGCGTGGCGAGGCGTGAGGCGCGGGGTTGGGCTGTGGGGCGTGGGCGCTGGCGCGCTGGGCCGTGCGGCGTCTGACTGGGCCGGGGTGATGGCTGGCCCGGTTTTTCCTTTTCCTCTTTCTTTTCTTATTTCTTGTATTTTTATTTTCTGCACTTTCATTTATATATATGCATATATACTTATATATATAATTCTAATTTTATTTGCTCTCTTAAATTTCTGTAGAGACCACTTTCATGTTATGCATAGTTGTATGCCTATATATATATACACATATTTATATTTGTTACTTTTTTTCGTTTACTCCTTTACTATTTATTCCGTTATTTTTAGAGGTGAGATTTCATGGTTAAACCAAATATTCTCTCTTACCTTTATGGATCATCTTTTCAGATTCTTTATTTGATGCTCATGTTTTATTATTTTATGTGTTGATTTCTTCCCTCTTTTCATATTTGAAGTTCCTTCATATTTACAAAAAGTTCATAAACTCCAAATTCCAATAGAAAACAAATAAAATAATCCAAAAACTTCATAATTTAATATTTATATTTTTCAGGATGTTACACCAGGGTACGTACCACTCCAGGTACTCATCGTACGTCTAGATGTCGTACAGACGCTGCTCCATGATGACATTGAGGTGTACCCTTTTTGTCCATGCCATCGTCCACTGCTCCTGCATTGGCCGCCAGTCTGTACCATGCCGACCAGCCCTTGATTGCCTGCATTTTCAGAATCATCTACGTTACATAGCAATACATACAAAGTGTACACAATAGTTGGATGGAGTTTGACTCACCGGTGTATGGCTTGCAGTAGGAACCTGCCGTCCAGAGGGGGCACAGCCTGGTGCAAACCCAACTGTCGCATCATGCGCTGTGGCGTGTAAGCCTCCACCATGTACGAGAACACCAGATGGTGTGTCATTGCCCATAGCACCCCGTCCTCTGGGCAATGCAGGGACAAACCGTACTGCAATACATGATGCACAAAATCTACCGTCCATGGACTCCAAATGATGTTGCTATCGTGCAATGGCTTGAACTCATTGTGATACAGCAAGTAGCACCTCGACGGTTTGCCCTTCGCCCACCACAGATAAGCAGCAGTCCACCGGATGCCCATAGTAGGCTTGTCTATCAGGTCAGTGAACTCGCCGAACGGGTGCACTGGCGTCACGATGGTTGGACGTTCGATAGGGAAGTGCTCCCAGCTCCACAGCTGCAGGAGCACGTAGTGGATAGCCAGATTGAGGGTACCAGTAGTGGCACGCTGGCAAGCGTCACATAACCCCTGATACGTGGCGCACAGAACCGCTGATCCCCAGCTGTACCGAGGCATTGCTCCAAACTCTGCGTCCACCAAAGTCTTGGCGAGGCCGATGAATTTGGTGTTGCAAATATCGTCGTGTGTGGCTAAAAACATGCTTCAACCAAAGAGCTAGATAAGGAACGTGACGAGGTGCGTCCTGATGACCTCCGGCGGTGCAACCTACGGGCACACACTGAAATTGTTTAGCCAAGTACGGGGGATGCCACTAGCACTCTCCGAGATAGGCCAAACGAGTCTCATAGACGGTGAATTCGTGATCAGTAGTCTATTGTGTTCCCGACTTGCCCTGTATAGGGCCGTAAACAAGGAACGAGCCTAAGCATACAAGCTTGAGCTGAGCTTGAGCTGAGCCTAGGTTAGGCCTTGAGCTTGGCTCGATAGAGCTCGGTAAATCAACAGAGCAATTGCAAGAAACACATCTAACAATTTAGGAGATAAGATTCAAAACAATTAAGGACTGAGAAATCTTCACACACATGCTCAAATCTAGTGGTGTAGGAGAGTTGGCATGCAACTGTGCAGGAGAAGGAGGAGGCAGCACCGCAACGGTCGTGCGGCAGGAGGAGGAGGTTTCGGTCAGAGCCAATCTCACCACTACCAAGGTCGAAGTCGACAGGGATGTGGAAGGCGACCCAAATCCGGCGTGGCAATTGTGGCGCTGTGCATGGCCAATGACATAGGGAGGATAGGGAGTCTGTTGAGTTTTCTCAAACCCTAGATTGATTTTGTGAAAGCTTTTCGGTCTGTCCTCTATTTATCTGCCCTTTCCGTGGTGCCGCTTACAATTACATTATGAGGCTAGAGGCTAGGGACCTATTTATAACCTCTAATTCTAAATGTTACAAAATAATCCACCTATTTTTGGTATGTCGTGAGACTTCTGAACTATGTTACTAACCATGATTAAATATGACAGTTTTATGAGTCTAAAATATATTAGTCCCTAGCACACATGTGGGAATCATGCACCATGATCTGATTGTTTATTGGATCAATTCTAATATGATCATATGGGGTCAACAGGCTGCAGAGCCGATCCTATAAAACAAACCCAGCTATTCTACCCTATGTTGTACCTGGGTTAAATATATGCATGTATATTAAATTCTAGTAGACTCGATCTCAATAAATGTATCTACCATATTCCAGCACAGTTGTCCTCGACACCTCGAGTTCAATTCCACATCACATTATAATTTATCATTCCTCTGAACTAAATTATAATTTTTCACGATCATCCTGATTGTGTTTCTTATTAAGTTTTTCTCTCAAATCACCATTAGACTTCCTCTTTTGCCAATTCATTTTATTATTACCTTTTACTCTCCAAGGTGTAACTTGGAATTGTGAGTATTTCTTTATTTTTCCTGAAAGACTTTGCTATCTTCTTCCATGAGCAAATGATGTCTCAGAGTGTGCATATTGAGTATCCTTTAAGAATGACAGAAAGATATATTAAATTGTTCCCATGAATTTGACAAAGAGTTTAAAACAACCATGACATACACTTCTTCAGAAAAAAGGATAGCCAACATTTTTCAATTGCTCTGCTAAAACATAGAGTTTATTGAGATGCTCATTTATTAAAGTGCTATCATACATCTTAGTAGAGGGAGAGCAATTAATAAGATTAAGCACTTTAATAAGAAATACTTCACCAAAATCTTGTTCCAGACTGCACATTATTTTTCGTGCATTCTGTTCATCCCTCATATTTCATAGCTAAAGAATCGATTATTGATCCTAACAAAAAATATGAACCATTTTATTATCCCTAGTCCAAGTTTTATATTCTTCTACATAATTTTATTTTTCCTCAACAGTGGCATTTGTTCTGGCTCCCCCAATTCATTTTTTATCTATAACATAATCAATGTTTTCAACAAAAAAGAAAAATATGATTTTTTTATTTTCCAAACCGTGAAATTTGAGCCATCCAATTTGCAAGATCTAAGCAATTCAGAAAAAATGCTATCGGTTGCTATTGCAAGAATAAGTAATACATAAGTATGTAGGCTTTAGATCAAAAAAAAAAAAATCTCTGTAGAAGACCCATAAACAAATACGCCGCACTGGTGTGTTTGAAGAAAACAACTTGGTGCGACATCTCTTTCTGCACACGTCGATTGAGAAGCGATGACGCGAGGAGAGAGAAGACCCAACGACAACTATTTCTAACGCCCTCGTTTTTGGGAACATGGTCGTCGTACATCCCGCAACAATCCAAGAGTTCAGTTGTGGATAGAAGGAGTATCATACCTACTCACAACATTTCAAAAGGTTTAATTTGATTAAAATAAAGACCTAACGGTCAATTTTAACATCTTTAAGGGCGTCCAAGCCCAAAACTTAACTATACATAGGCTTAGAATCAGATAGCCTTATTAATTCAACCTCTTCTTCTTACTATCTATATCTATGCTATCGCCATTAATTACTTAATCGTAGTACCATTTCTGTCTCAAACTCTAAACAAATATTATCATTTATTTGATCCACCAAATATATAATTCCTATTACATCATTCCTAACTTTATGAATCAAGATGTACAGGCATGGACTCGGGTGCGGAGGCGTGGCAGCGGCGACAAGGTCATAGCGGCAATGAACGGGCTGCGGCTAGGGATTCCAAGCGGAGGAGTGATCGGAGGTTCTGTGGCATGTAGCGGTCGGAAGATCCGTGGTTGAAGACAACAATTAGCAACCATGGGTGAGTTCTTGGGACCACGAGGATTCCATATTTGGGCTCAGAAGTGGCTGAAAGTTAGGTGATCGCCGGAGGTGAGGCCTCTCCTCCTCGGGACATTTGAATGGCACACGGGTAATACTGGGCTAAGAGGACAATAGCATTAGATTTTAAGCACCTCTAGGGTTAGAGGAGGCTTAGGGAAGTGACGGCTCAGGTCAGGAATCTCCGAGTTGGGCTGCCCACGATGATGGTCTTCGGCCGGGCGGCGAACTTCGATGAAAGTAAGAAGGGGGCTCGGTAAGCTATGGCAATAGTTCGGTGCTATGGGAAAAATCAATTGAAAAGAAATCGACTAGATAACAGGAATTGAAAATTGGTTTACTTTGGGGTTTTCCGTTGATCTCCAGTGAAGTTGCAATCGAGGGCTCAATTGTGATGTGGGGGTGGCTCACTAGGTACCAGTGCTTTGATTTGAAGGGACTTATGGCTTTAAATAGGGTGAGGAAGGTAGTTTGGCACAGTGTTCGTTTCATGGCGGCAATGGCGCATGGCAGAGTCGGGAAGGCACGGGGAGGTGCGGTGTAGCAGGCTGAGGGGATTTTTGTGCTTCCTTGGGCTAGGCGTTGCGGCGGTCAAAAGGGTACAGGGTATGTCAGGTCGGCTGTTAGGGTGTAAGTGCAGAGAGGACGGTGGCGATAAAATAGCCATGGCGATTTGATCAAGTGGGGATTGCATTCATTAATATGGGTGCAAGGTGTCAGGGAAGCTGTACTCTCATTTGGCAGTAGCTAGTAGGGTGGGCGACATGTTTTGTGATGTCCTCTATCGGTATTGTGACGAACCAAGGAAGGCAGCCGTGAATCAGGTCATGATTGGTCCGACGTGCAGCCAGTGGTCATAAGGGCTGTTAGGGGCGGGAAGGTCAAGATGTACAGGTGTGTACTCGGGTGCAGAGGTGTGGCAGCGGCGGCAAGGTCATAGCGGCAGTGAACGGGCTGCGGCCAGGTGGGCGGTGATTTTTTAGGCAGTGAATAGTACCGCCTATTCATTCCATGGACAGATGGATGGGGAGGATGCTTCAACTAGAAATAGGAAGCTTGAATGGTGGAGGAAGGTGATGAATTGGGTGAAGATTCAAACGAAATCAAAACTCAAAACAATTCAATTACTTTTTTTAGGTTGTTTCAACCTACCTACCTTAAAAAGAATTTCGTCCCCGAGATTCACCCACGTTATGGAATGGGTTGAAAAATAAATTTTGTTATAGTTTTGATTCCTTTCCTTAAGAGGTGTCTTTTGCTCAGGATATGAAGCACTGTTTATAATATGATATTTTGTTGGTTCTTTATTCTTTCTTGTTACTTCTAGGTTCTGTATGCTCTTTATTACCTGTATCTGTATATCATCCATGTAATATAATGCGTCTCGCTAACTTCCTTGTAAATTGCTTAATTTGTTTCACTAGACCTTCATAGATACTTATTCGGTATATCAATATTTCTTTATGATTTCCTCATTAATCCTCAATATGTCTTTGGTTCATTGTATGGTAGTATGTTCTTCTCTCTTAGTTAATTCCTATCCAAATTGATTTGGCTTCTTTGGGATTTCTCCTCTTGAATGTAGCCTCTTAAATTTCCATCTTTGTCATACTTGTTGCCTTTTGTAGTTCGTAGTCAAAGATTTAAGTCCATGGTGATATGACTTTGATATGGCACAAACTTCTTATTTCTTATACTTTTGTATAGACAGGTCACAAATACTTCTGTAATTTTACAACACAACTTAAGTCCTTACAAGCAAACTACTTGCTTACACAAAAGAAGTACCAGATAGTATTCATGTCATGTCTTGCTCCTAACTGGCAGGGATACATGATGCTCGCTTTTCTGACTGTTCTGGCCGTCTTCTTATCGCTTTTCGTCATGTTGTTGCTTTAGGGTGGATTTGTCTCCTTTTCCACTCAGGCTTTCTTGGGGTGAGTTCCCTCTTTATCCATTTGTGGTTGATATAATGTTAATGCCTGTCTTTTGGCTTATACTCGAGCCTCTTCCTTAGGTAAGGATCTTAGTGGACATTGGCAACGATAATGTCCATTCTGTTCGCAATGAAAACAAGTTGTATATGCTAAAATCAAATGATCATTTCACTTCATAATCCTCATGTATCCTGATATCTCTTCTTCTATCTAGACAGCTCGATCGACTAGAGTTTGTAAGTCTGGAAATTCGATGGTCATAATATAATGCTTCATTTGTGTTGCAAGACTCTTATAAAGTATCCCATCCTTTTGGCTTTGGTGTTAACATCTTCTTGAGTATACTGAGATAGATGATGAAATTGTTGCAGATATTCCGTAATAGACTTGTCTTCTTGTCAGAGATTAACAAAATCTTGATACTTTTCTGTGATAACTTTAGGAGAAATATGGGCCTTATGGAATCTCTTCACAAACTCTTTGCATGTAATATTATTCTTATTCATATATACCCATTAAAAACATTCCACCAGCTAATGGTCAGTTCTGATAGTCGGTAGGCGGTGAAAAGAACTTTTTCCTTATCCATACATTGGATAGCGTCCATCCTCTGCTCGATATCTTGTAACCAATTATCCGCACTTAGTGGTCCTATTGCTAATGAGAATTTAGGCTGTTGAGTCTTCTGAAAGGTTGTAAATTTGAATGCAGTTGCACTTGATGCTGACACTAATTCTTCTGGGGACATCCTCATGGTAAACTATTCCAATATCTGCGCTTGTTGTTCCAATATATTAGTCTATTCTTGCTTGCTTTCAATCTGATTTTTCTCTATGGTAGCCAGGGCTTCCATCATACTAGGTTGCTCTTCAAAATTTCCTTCCATTTGTTGTACTGTCTAACTTTTGGTTTGTTCAGTGATACTCTATTTGACAATAACCAAAACTTAAGAATCATTGCTGTAACGTTTTTGGGCTTAGCAAGGGAACGTAAGACTGCAGTAAGGAAGGGAGCTAGAAGAAGGTAGGTTAGAAAATGAAGTAAGATTAAATAGTTTTTTTATTGCTTTCCCTGACATTTCTATCTTCAAAATTATCCATGCATTTACAAGGATATTCCAGCATCTTTCAATATTCACCATCCACCAATGGACTAATTTACTTCCATGCTACTTCTATACATAGGCTTAGAATCCGATAGCCTTATTAGTTCAACCTCTACTTCTTGCTATCTATATCTATGTTATCTCTCTTAATTTCTTAATCATAGTACCATTGCTATCTAAAACTCCAAACAAATATTATCATTTATCTAATCCACCGAATATATAATTCCTATTACATCATTCGTAACTTTATCAATTAAATCATGGCCATCTAAATCTCTACATAAATCTCAACTTCCACCATGACTTTACAAATCCAACCTCTAATCCGTTATAATTCAGTTTCCTTATTTTGAATCCACCAATATCATTTGTATCAAAACTATCCTAAAAATCCAGTTCTCTCTATCATTGATTCATAATCTCAGAATGCTCCTCAAGTAATCAACTAAGCTTTTTACTATCTACTCCTTAATTAAATCACCATCATAAACATCCACTAATGTCTTTGGCTATTCATCACCTTATATTTCAATCCCTTATGGATTTATCTACTCCCTTGACCAGCGACTCCCAATAGGTGTAATTCAACCTATTTATTCCAATCAGAAATTTACATTTAACTTCTTTTCAGATTTAGGTTCTGATCGGTAAGGAAAGAACAACAACAGAAGAACATAAGTAAGAACTAAGACGAAATGGGGTAAAAGTGGAAAGCTTTTAACATAATATTTATTTAAAATTAAAAATTAGTTTTGCACAAATTGCTTATATAGCAGCTTAACAAGCTAATAGTGCAATTTGGCTATTAATACAATAAAAAAATTTCGTCTACTTGACTGGTTTTACTCATTGCAACAAGGATATCAAACATGTATTATTTGCTAACAACTCAAGCGGTGACCTTATAACTTTTCAGAAGAAAAAGTCTTGGTCTAGGGTTAGCTTTTGTTTCATTTAGTCAAATACCGATAGCAAGAAGTTAGTCTAAACAACTACACGTGTTTTTGATATTTTGACAAAATTCAAAAGAAAAGTTTTTTACACATGTCTAAGAGAGATAAGATAGAAATAGGAAAGGCGAGATAGCAATAATACTTATAGTTCTGAAAATTCTTTTATATTGGAAAATAGGGTTTTATAAACCTCACATTCTTATCATAACAAATCTATACCTAAGGTTACAATCTACAGTCAAGCCTGCTCTAGTACCACTATGTAATGCCCCCGTTTTAGGAATAGGGCCGTCATACGTCCTGCAATAGCTCAGGAGTTCAGTTGCGGACGGAAGGAGTATCATGCCTACTCATGAATATTTCAAAAGGGTTAATTTGATTAAAATAAACACTAAACGGTCAATTTTAATAGCTTTACGGGCATCCAAGTCCAAAACTTAACTTACAATCAGAAGATCCGAAGAAAACTCCTACAGGAACGCTTGAGCGTGGTCGTAACCCTAACACGAAAACTTGTATCATTCTTTCTTGTTCTAATCTCTGTGTTGGTGGAAAATAAAGCAAGAACAAATACAACCAACTGTACTCAACAAGTCACATGGAAAAATTCTATATAACTACTTGCCAGAATTTTCAAGGGATGGGGATATAGTGGTTTTATTAAAGTATTTGTGGATGCAATTTTATTTGTAAACATATTTAAACATAAAAGAACAGTAACTTCTTCAGGAATTAGGGTTTCAAATTTTGATTACCAGACTACAACATTTTCAAATCATTTCCAAATCTACTTATGCTACACTATTGGAATCACCCATTAAATACAACTTCATTTACCGGAAGCACAGCGTATTCGAGTACCATTAAGTTATGACTCTGCAGAGTTACCCAGTTTTACCCACAAGATCTCTTAACTTTCGTGACTGAGTTAAGAAAACAAGGCCTTTCACTGCTAAATTCTTTATATAGCCTCCACCCAGTAGGTGTTGTTTCCCAACAAACTAGGGTGGCCTACAGCCTCACCCGATTTAAAGTGGATCTACTGTTGTTAAGTATGATTTTCCCCTCCTATACCGCAAAAACTTCCTTAGTCTCCCTCCACCGTTTGTAGATATTCAATCGAATTTGAGCAGCTACTAAACCAGGTTTGATGAATCAAGGCTTGTGGTTGAGCGATCACTATATTCTTTACTTAGCATAAGGTTCTAATCCTTATATTTTTATCGAGGTAATTTCCATCCACAAACCCTAGTTTCAGTACCCATCCGCACTGCCACCTTTCCAGTCCAAACCTCCATCCTAGGATAAAGTCATGAGACCCTTTCATCTAGTGGCCTCCCATGATGTCTCCTTACTCTAGAACCACTTTTGAAATTCTACCGATAAAGTGCCAAGTCTCTTAGTAGTATAAAACAGTTGACTTTCTGATTTACCATGATTATTTAAGTAGTATTAATAATACTACTAAGTCTTGTCAAGGTGAATATGGCCATCAAATTGAACTGGTTTTTTTCAGGTGGTAGGATATAACTAAATATCATGTCATTCCAAACATTTGTTGTACATGAAATAACAGTGCGTAAATAACATAATGAAAATACTGATAAATAAATAATTAATTAATTAAAGGAATGTAGATTCAATATGACAATAAATACTTCAGTGAGGCTCGGGAAGCTATGGCAATAGTTCGGTGGTGTTCCTAAGAGTATAAGAGTGCTACGGGCAAAAGCAATTGAAAAGTAATCGACTAGATAACAGAAATTGAAAATCGGCTTACTTTGGGGTTTTCTAGTGATCGCCAACGAAGTTGCGATCGAGGGCTCAATTAGGGTGTGGGAGTGGCTCATTGGTATCGGTGCTTTGCTTTGAAGGGACTTATGGCTTTAAATAGGGTGAGGAAGGTGGTTTAGCATAGTGTTCGGTTCATGGCGGCAATGATGTGTGGTAGAGTTGGGAAGGCGTGGGGAGGCGCGGTGCAGCGGGCTGAGGAGATTTTTGTGCTTCCTCGGGCTAGGCACTGCGGCGGTCTAAAGGGTACAAGGTATGTCAGGTTGGTTGTGAGGGTGTGAGAGTAGAGAGAGCAGAGAGGAAGGCGGGGGCGAAATAGCCAGAAGGTTTGATCAAGTGGGGATGGCATTCATTAATGTGGGTGTAAGGTGTCAGGAAAGCTGTACTCTGGTTGGCAGTAGCTGGCAGGGCGGGCAACGCGTTTTGCGGTGTCCTCTGTCGACGTTGAGATGAACCAAGGGAGGCGACGGTGAATCGGGTCATGGTTGGTCCGACGCGCAACCAGGAGTCATTAAGGGCTATTAGGGGCGGGAAGGTCAAGATGTACATGCATGGACTTGGGTGCAGAGGCATGGCAGCGACGGCAAGGTCATGGCAGCAGTGAACGGGCTGTGGCCAGGTGGGCAGTGATTTTTCAGACAGTGAACAGTGCCATCTTTTCATGCCGCAGGTAGATGGATAAGGTGGATGCTTCGATTGAAAATAGGAAGCTTAGATGGTAGAGGAAGGTGATGAAGTAGGTCAAGACTCAAACAAAATCAAAACTCAAAACAATTCAATTATTTTTTTCAGATTGTTTCAACTATTTGACGCTATCACGCGATGATGTGATGACCGAGCAGCACAGCGATCAATCCGTTCTCCTCCATCGTCGTGCGCATGGTTGCCTCGAATCCGACCGATGGACCGTAGTCGACGACGTCCTCGATCCATCCGCCTGCCTTGCCACGAAGAAAAACTCCGCTCGTTTGTCAAAGCGGACGTGGCGTGAAGCGTGTTCGCACACCGATCGATTCAGGACATACGACTTGCACACCAAACGTGAAGAAAAGTGTTACAAACCAGTTACAACAGTTATGCCCAATGTAAAGGTGTCTTCATGCACAGATGCCTATTCATAC
Organism: Dendrocalamus sinicus; assembly: GCA_036346575.1. Lineage (NCBI taxonomy): Eukaryota > Viridiplantae > Streptophyta > Magnoliopsida > Poales > Poaceae > Dendrocalamus > Dendrocalamus sinicus. The sequence continues at coordinate 31,591,899 of CM070662.1, forward strand.
AGACACCTTATTTGTCACTCCTTCATCATCTATAAATGATTGTACAGACCTTCAGAATCAGATGAATGAATCAATAGTTCTTTCTCATACACTTGTCCAATTACTCTTGCAATACGTTATCACCACATACAAAGAAGAACACAAGGTATGGCTCTATGTGAGAAACAGTTAGCAAACACACGCTGTTAGTAGCCGCTGTCCACGGGGAACGCGTATGGTGGGCACACGCCCTCCTCGCCGCCGGCTCCCACGGCATCCACTTGCACGTCGCCGAACCCGTCGCCGCCGGTGTAGAACCCGGTGAAGTCGACGCCTGCTTCCGGCACGAACGCATCCTCGTCGACATCGTAGAACAACCCGTCGCGCCTCCCTGCCATCCCCGCCAAGCGGCCGGCAAGGCGCGCGACTCGGCCGAGGCCGGTGGCACCACGCGACCGGCGCGGCGGCGCGCAGCCGGCTGGCGAGGCATGGCCCGCTGGCGCGCCCAAGGCAACCGGCGTGGCGTGGTGGCGCGCGGCGGCGCCGAACAAAGCGCGCCCGAGCCCGAGGAGGCGGCGCGCGCGCCGAGTTCGAGGAGGCGGCCGGCGGCTCGGGCGCTTGCGCCCGAGGCGACGGCAAGACGGCGGCGGCGCGTGAGGCGCTCACGGCCGGCTTGGCGCGCCGACGCGCGGCCGCGCGATCGCGCGCCAAGCCCGGCGGCGGTGAAGGCGGCGCCAAGCGGCGGTGGAACGCGCGTCCGACAAGAACTCGCTGCGGCGCCATGGCCGTGGCGCGGCTCCCATGGAGGCGGCGGCGGTGGGGCTAGGGTGGGGAAACCCTAATTCCCCTCCCCTCCTCCTTTTATAGTGGTTGCCCAAAATGGGCTTTTGGCCCAAAAATGCCCCACCTCCCCACTTGGGCCTAAAGGCTGAATGGGCTTCAACCCAAGTTGCTGAAATTTTGCATTTCCCCCCTTAGATTTCATGGAAAATGCATAATTTTATTTTTAATAAATTTATATTGTAGTATTTGCAGAGTAGTCCTTTTGCTTGTTTATAATTGTATCTGTTAATTTTTACAGTTATAAATAAGCATTTCAGTCCCTACAGGATCTGAAAAATATGTAATTGTTCAAATAAATGTGCATGCATATTTCTATAACTTTTACATATTTAGGATTATTTTATTGCAATTTACTTACAATATAAATTGCGACCATATTTAAATTTGCTATCTTTCGCAAATTTAAAATTCCCATTTAGTGAGTACCATTGTACTTAATAATTTGGAATTTTTTTTGCAAAATATTATACCTACCATAAATACCATAAAATCACAATTTATGGTAATTTGCTACATTTATTTATACACTATGCCATACAATAAATTGGTGTTCACCACCAATATTGTGATTTATACGGTATTATAAATATAACCACATGTTATATTTAATTTGGGTATATATTCATTCGGATTACAATACTCATATTGTTTTCCACATATTTTGCATTTTATTACAACATTACCATACACATTAATTTACCTCATGTAAATTAATCATTTATGGTATACTTTTCATGTAGGTTTTAAATGGCTACCAAAGATTTTGAGCTTCTCGCTCTCAATGGTACCAACTACCCTACATGGGCTATGGACCTCAAAATCAACCTAACCACACGTGGGTTGCAACGGGTGATATTTGATCCACCAGATGATCAAATTCCTCTGGAAATTGTGAAATATTCCGTTTTGAATATAATACAGAATCACATACATCCGGATTTGAAGGCTGAATATTTGTATGAGGAAAATCCACTCACATTATAGTTAGCCCTCAAAAATAGATATGAACAACAGCAAGCTGTTATCTTACCTGAGGCTAATCATGAATGGGCACAACTTAGACTCCAAGATTTCAAATCTGTTGGAGATTATAACCATGCCCTTCATACAATTTGCTCCAAATTGCGTTTTTGTGACAAGGAACCAACAGATACGGACAAAATAGAGAAGACTCTCTCAACTATGCTCCCATCTGACAGGGTCCTACAGCAGCAATGGTGTGCTGTAAATTACCAAACTTATTTTGATCTTATGTATACTATGCTTCAGGCAGAAAAGCATGCTGAACTTCTTTTAAAGAACAATCAGCAACGTCCCATTGGGGCTGCTCCACTTCCTGAAGTTCATGCTAATCAAAATAACAATAAGTTTAGTGGTTCACACAATCACTCGAAAAACTTTAAAGGTAAACACAAACGCAACAAAAAGCAAAAACCAAGTGGATTCAAGAAAGGTAAAGACAATTCTGGTACGAGAGTTGACAAAACTGAAATTTGTTAAAAATGTGGTTGCTACAACCATCCTACCAAGAAATACCGCACCCCGAAGCATCTTGTGAACCTCTACCTCTAGTCTTTGACTCATGGCAAGAATGCTCAAGAGAAGAGATTTGAAGCACACTTCAATCTCACATCCAAATATGATGCAGCCGGATGTTCTCAAAAGTTCCTTCAAGAACTCAAAGACACATGTGCTTCTACACAGAAGGATGATCTCATGTGCACCGAGGACACCCTTGAAGAATTTCATTCTCAAGACATGTTTGGAGATCTCAATTAGACTCCTTGTTCCATAGATAATAAGTACTATAGTGTTGTAATATAAATAATGTTGTCATCTATATTGTAAGCTTGTATGCTACAATCATATATTGAACATATTCGGTATTGTAAAATAAAGTTTGTATGTACTCTATATATACTCCTACAAGAATTTCATTAAATTCTTCTTTTGTGTATATAGATTTTTGGAGTCAATCCAATGGAGGAGGAATTATGCCTTGTGGATAGTGGTACCACAAACTCTATACTTAGGGACACAAAATATTTCCTAACTCTTACTCGGAGAAAGGGAAATGTTTTAACCATCGCTGGACGCGATGTAACGATAGTAGGCTCTGGTCGTACCTCTATCATTCTCCCTATGGGTACACAATTGGAAATTGCGGATGCACTCTTGTATCCTGATTCCACACGTACCCTACTTAATTATAGAGATATCCGTCAGAATGGTTTCCATGTTGAAACCGAAATGACAACAAAGAGGAATATCTTCTCTTAACCAAACACAACGGATATGGCAAACAAGTACTAGAAAAAATTTCATCTTTAAACTCCGGATTGTACTATACATACATCAAACCTGTTCAACATATTGCGTACAAAGTAATTTTCCAAAACACTAATACATTCCAAACATGGCATGATCGCCTTGGCCACCCAGGCATTGGAATGATGAGGAAAATTTTTAGCAATTCAATTGGTCATACATACCACAAAACAAAATTTCTAGTTTCCTCAGATTTTGTGTGCACTTCCTGTGCCACCGGAAAGTTGATTTTAAGACCCTCTTATCTTAAAATTAGAGCTGAACCACTTAAATTTTTTGAACGCATTCAAGGAGATATATGTGGTCCTATACAACCATTGTGTAGACCGTTCAGATATTTCATGGTTCTCATTGACACATCTACTAGATGGTCACATGTGTGTCTTTTATCCACACGAAACCATGCATTTGCTAAGTTAATTGGTCAAATTATCCAATTACGAGCACATTATCCTGAATATCGAACTCAATCAATTCGAATGGACAATGCTGCTGAATTTACATCCCATGCCTTCAATGATTATTGCATGGCTCTTGGGATACAAGTTCAACATTCTGTTCCACATGTCCATACACAAAATGGTTTAGCAGAATCTCTTATTAAGAGAATCAAGCTCATTGCAAGACCATTACTACAGAATTGCAATTTACCAACAACATGTTGGGGTCATGCAGTCTTACACGCTGCTGACTTAATACAATTGCGTCCAACTGCATATCATAGCACTTCCCCGCTACAATTAGTACGTGAAAATCCACCAGATATTTCCCATCTGCGAAAGTTCGGTGGCGCTACATACATACCGATCTCACCACCGCAGCGTACCTTAATGGGACCGCACAGGAAACTTGGGATCTATGTTGGGTATAAATCTCCGTCAATTATAAAATACCTCGAGCCCTCGCAGGGACCATTTCTGACCGTGCACGATTGCATATTCAATGAGGAACATTTCCGGCATTAGGGAGACAACAAGTACCACATCAATGCCAGAAATTAATTGGAATGTACAAGGTATTCTCGCCTCGCACTCCACGCATTGCAGAGACCGAACTTCAAGTTCAGAAAATCATTTATTTGCAAAACATTGCAAATAATCTGCCAGATGCATTTACTGATTATAAGGGTGTCACAAAATCCTATAATCATGCCAGAAATGTACCTGAAAGAGTGGAGGTACCGCAAAATACCACTCAACTCCCAATTCAAAATAAGAGGGGGAGAAGTACGGTACAAATGGCAGATACAGCTTCTAACAAGCGACAAAGGAAACAAAAGAATGTAAATGCAGATCAACCTCAAGTTGATAGACACCAAAGGATTCTTGAACCCAGATCAACAGTGCACTCAAATACTGATCCTAGGACATCGGAATACACCGACTCAAATGTTTTGGGAAATAACATTGAGTCATCAGGGGTCCAAGAAATTTCCACTAACTATACTGATTCTGGAGAATCATACGATCGTAAGACTACAATTGTCGACATTTATTTCTCCACAACAATTGCAAATAACCTTCAAAATGATCCAAATCCCAAGACCATAGCAGAGTGCAAACAGCGCTCGGACTGGAATCAATGGAAGGATGCAATTCAAGCGGAGTTAGCCTCGCTCAAGAAAAGAAATGTATTCACCAATGTGATACATACACCTCCCAAAGTATTCCCTGTCGGTTTCAAATGGGTTTTCATCTGCAAACGGAATGAAAACAATGAGGTGGTGAGATACAAAGCAAGGCTTGTAGCACAAGGCTTCACGCAGAGACCCAGCATTGATTTCAATGAAACTTATTCTCCAGTAATGAGTGGAATAACATTCCAATACTTAATCTCATTGGTAGTTAAAAATCATCTATCTTTTCAGTTGATAGATGTAGTGACTGCATATCTTTATGGGTCACTTGATTCGGAAATATATATGAAAGTTCCCGATGGAATTTCAATTCCGAATCCGAACGCAAATCGCAATATGTATTGTATAAAATTGAACAAGTCTTTATACGGCTTGAAACAGTGGGTAGAATGTGGTACAACCGACTAAGTGAGTTCCTAACCAAAAAGTGATACTCCAACAATGATGATTGCACATGCGTGTTCATCAAAAGATCCTCAACAGGATTTTGCATTATATCTGTGTATGTTGATGATCTTAATATCATTGGTAACACACAGGATATAGATGAAGCACGTAATCATCTTATGACGGAATTTGAAATGAAGGATTTGGGTAAAACCAAATTTTGCTTAGGTATACAACTTGAACACCTTCATTCAGGCATCCTAGTGCATCAATCAGCCTATGTCCACAAAATATTGGAGAAATTCAATATGGACAAAGCATATCCATCGAAAACCTCCATGGTTGTTCGATCTCTTGACAGGGACAAAGATCCATTTAGACCCCGAGATGACAATGAAGAGTTATTGGGACCCGAGGTTCCATATCTCAGTGCCATCGGAGTGCTTATGTACCTTGCAAACTGCACCCGGCCGGATATTGCATTTGCGGTAAATCTACTTGCTAGATATAGCGCTGCTCCAACCAAAAGACATTGGGTGGGAGTGAAGAACATCTTTAGATATCTTCAAGGCACTAAAGATCTCGGTCTATTCTTCCAAAAGAATAAAAATGTGGATTTAATAGGATATACAGATGATGGCTATTTATCAGATCCCCATAATGCCAGATCTCAAACAGGCTTTGTATTTTTATATGGTGGAACAGCCATCTCTTGGAAGTCTTCGAAACAGACTCTAGTGGCTACATCCACTAATTATTCTGAAATAATTGCATTATATGAAGCATCACGTGAGTGTGTATGGCTTCGCAGAATGATTAACCACATACAACAATCATGTGGTATAGGTGCTATTGCATCACCTACCATTATCTACGAAGATAATGCTGCTTGCGTTGTTCAAATGCAAACGGGTTACATAAAGAGCAATATCACAAAACATATTGCACCTAAACTATTTTACCCACATGAATTGCAAGAGAGTGGGGAAATAAATATTCTGTAAACTAAGTCTTGTGATAATCTCGCAGACTTATTCACCAAGTCATTACCAACTTCCACATTCCAAAAATGTGTTTATGGAATTGGTATGCGAAGACTACGTGATTTGCATATGTCAGGGGGAGAAATCTCCTAAGACTTAACCCGTTCAATACAATATTGTACTCTTTTTCCCTTTATGAGTTTTCCCTCTAAGGTTTCTCATCAAAGGTTTTTAATGAGGCAATATAACAACGTAATCATAAATATATCTCTATTTTCCCACAAGGGTTTTTAAAGAGATATAATCAAATATATGTCATATCATTTTTCTCCTTAAATTTTCCCACTGGGTTTCAAATGAGTTTTTCATGGCATATCTACTCTACCGGTTCTCCTCATATTTTTTCCTACAGGATTTTAGAGGAGTTTTTCCAAGATGATGAATCAAGGTGATCATATGAAGTCACATTGGTCAAGGGGGAGTGTTACAAACCAGTTACAACAGTTATGCCCAATGTAAAGGTGTCTTCATGCACAGATGTCTATTCATACAGACACCTTATTTGCCACTCCTTTATCATCTATAAATGATTGTACAGACCATCAGATGAATGAATCAATAGTTCTTTCTCATACACGTGTCCAATTACTCTTGCAATAAAAAGTAATCCCGAAGCAGACTGAGGACGAAGACTCACACAAGACTGCACGAGACCGCACGCCACTCGAAGAAAAGCCGTGATGCGATGGCCCGAACCGGCTCTGATACGAACGTTTTCTCACATTCTTGATTGATTTTATAAAGGTGGTGATCGGTTCGGCTGAAAAGCTCGTGGCTTATGGTCGAAAACATCAGAGTCGGGTGAAAAAGCATCAGGTGACAGAGACTTATTTAGCATAATTAAATTTAAAAAAATTGAAAAATATAAAAAATATGTTAGCCCATTACGTATAATACAAACGAATATAGGGAAAAAAGAACCGGCAAAAAAGCTCAACAAAAAGCCAAAAGTTCAGAAAAAGACGAAATTTATGAATAGTGAAAAATAAGCCAGAAGCCAGAAGCTCAAGCCGAATTGATCAGGGCAAAAACTTTTTATTTGCTCTTTATTTCTATGCTTTTTTTATAGTGTTGTTCATAAATACATTATGAGACTAGAACATATTTATAGACTCCATTTTCAGGTGTTATAAAGTGAGAGACTTCTAAACTATGTCACTAATTATGATCAGACAAGCCAGTGTTATAAGTATAAAATATATTAGTCCCTAGCACACATATGTGAGTTGTGCGTTATGATCAAATTATTTACGAGATCAATTCCAATCTGATCATGTAGGTCAAAAGTCTGTATAGCCGATACTGAAAAACAAACTCAGCTATTCCGCCCCTGTGTTGTACCCAGATTAAATATATACATGCATATTAAATTTCAATACTCGATCTTAATAAATATATCTAACATATTCTAATACAGTTATCATCGTCGCATCGGGTGATAATTCGTCAGGTTATATTTTACATCAAATTATTCTCTATCACTTATATCAATAATATAAATCCTTCTATATTAAGTTAAACCGATAATAACCATAATAAAAATTAAAGGATGCGTAAAACTCCCAGTAGAGTCGAGGGTAGAGCTGTGGAGGCGCGCTCGCGACTCGCGAGGTCCGCCTAGACGGTGGCGCGGCGTGTCGGGGAGAAAGAAGTAACGTAGAAGGGCACTAGGACTTGGTCAGAAAGAAGTAATGCATCCGTCCTTATCTTGTTAGCTTGGACTTGGGGAACAAGGACTTCTAGCTTGGTCAAGTTGTGCGTTGTGCCTTGCCCCTTGGGAGCCCTGACTCCTGAGCTAGCCTTATCGACCGTTGAACTATTTAAGCTCAGTCCGGTAAAGCTCCCGAGCTGGAGCTCGACTTTATTTTCAGTCGAGCTCAAACCGAGTCTGCAACGAGTCAAGTTCGAGTGGCTAATCCAGCTCTAACTATTTTTACATCCCTAGCCCCGTACGAGCTTATCCCTAACGCAGAAACTTGTCGGCGGACAATTGGACATGCTGGCCCGGCGCACATGGCCTCTTGAATCCGACCGTCAGTACTCTCAAACCTGCAATCATGTGATTACGATAAAATTTTGTACTAGTAGTCGGGCGTAAAAATGCCGTATTCTAACCGTAGGAGTCAATGAGTGCGACATTGTACTCTCCGAACCAAGGCCCAGTTTGAAACGTGGAATTGAAATGTTTCCTATAATTCCTACAAAATTCTTATTGAATTCCTGTGTTCCAAACCTGATCTAAAATTCGCTGTTGAAATGCCCATGATGAGAATTCAGCTTTTACATGGAACCTTCGATCAGGCTAGATAGTGAGAGCCAGTGAGAAGGGTGATCCTTAAAGTTTGAAGCTCACGGGGCACACTGCAGATTCCCACTATTAGGATGATCTCTCGACCCAAGGATTGGCCCAACGGCCACCTGGGCCTTGAGCTCGCGCCCTGATCGGGGGCGCCCAACCCTAATGGTTGGTGGGCCCCTGTCACACTGCGCTATAAATACAGGTGAGGGCCGGCGGCTCTGATCACGAGGTTCGTCTGAGCCGTACTCCCCACCGACATTACCCTAACCCGATCTCGTGGGGGAGCGCAGCAGTGACGGGAAGCACCACTGCCACGCCGCCCCTGGACGGCGCCGCCACCGGACTTCACCACCGACGTCTCCCGACTCCACCGACTCCATGGCGGATGCCTCGCACAATGACCAAGACCACGGATGGTGGTAACCCTAAAACCCTCTCTTTACTCTCTGCCTTTAGATCTAGACGCATTACCCCTTGTTCATCCCGAATAGCAACCCTACCCTAGCAGATCTACTACTAGTGATCCTGTAGTATTAACCAACAATGGTATCAGAGCGTACTTTTAGTAGATCTAGTTCTTTGGGTAGAAAGAAAGAGATTAGAAGGAGAAGAGGAACTCTAACCCTAGAACACCCGAACTCAGATATCCCAAACCCTAACCCTAACGCAAGATGCGTTGAGAAAGAAAGGGGGAGGACCTACCGTGGTTTTTCCCGCACCTAGACCTCGCGCCGCTTTGCCGCAAGACGCGGAAGAACCGCCGCTGCCGCCGCGCGACGAAGCTCCGGACGGCACCGCCAAAGGACCGCCGGCGGCGCGCCCACCTCCGCTAACGCGCGCGGCGAGGACCCACGGCGGCGCGCCGCTCTTCTCCTCTTTGGCCGATGACGCGCCGCTCGATTCCTTTGCTGCTGCGGCCGCCGAGAGAGAGGAGAGGGAGAACAGAATGAGGGTTAGGGTTTTCGATCGGCGCGGGGAGGACTTTTGTTCTTCCGATCAGCGCGCTTGGCCGTTGGATCGATGGACGGTGGCGTTGGCGGGCCGTTTCGAGCCCAAAGTGAACGCGAAATCGCGCCCCAGTTGCGGCTCGGGCGCGAGGCGGCGCGCGAGGCGCCGCGAGCGGCCGCCGGCGCCGGCGAGGCCGTGAGCGCCGGCCGCGGCAAAGCCGCGCGCGCGTGCCGCGCAGCAGCGCATACAGCCGCCAAATGGCCGGCTTGCACAAGAAAAGTGATTTTCTGCTTTATTTTTCCGAAGCATTCATTTGATGAATTTTTGTTAAGTTTGGGATCAAATTTCAAGACAATTTTGATCCAAAACCGCTTTTTTTCACTGGGAGCTAAAGTTTATTATCTTCTTATTAAATTCAACCAACGGAGAATTTAATTTTGAAGAGCAGAAATTTTAAGTTTTCTCTAATTTTAATTGGAACCAACGGAAAATTAAAATTAGAGGAATATAATATTTATTTACAGTTAATGTTTATAATTTTGCTATTTTCTGACCAAAGTTGATGATAGCAATATTATAAATTGATTTATTCTTGATTTTATGCATTAATTTCTATCTTCTGCCCAACGGTGATGTAGAATTAATGTACAAGATTTTTTGCATGTTTTAATTTTGACCAACGTTAAATCAAAGCATGCAATTATTATATTATCATGTTTCCTCATTTTTTCTGATAATGTTTCAGGACTCAACCCCATGGCATACATCTCGCACATCCCGGCACTTGATGGGAACAATTATCGTCCGCGAGAAAAATATGATTTGGCACTTGCGCTGTCCGAGAATGACTTAGCCCTCACCTCTCCGTGTCCTACTGAGCCAGAGGGCCCGGTGAGGGCAGAAAATGAGACTGATGCTGATTTCACTGCCCAAAAGCGTGATCATGCAGAAGTCAGAATGAAATATGATCTTGAGAAAAAGAAATGGGACATCTCGAATCGCAAGTGCCTGATGGTGGCTAAGGCCACCATTGCAGATCCAATAAGGGGATCCATCCCGCATCGTGACACCGCCACGTAGTATCTACGTAAAGTGAAGAATCGCCATCTTGGTTCTTCAAAAGCCACAAGAAGCACGCTGATTAAGAAACTAGTGAATGAGAGATACTCTAGTGGTGGAATAAGAGAACACATATTAAAGATGAGCACAACTGGCACTAAGCTAAATTCAATGGATATGGGGCTCAAGTATGAGTTTCTAATTCATTTGATTTTTGCTTCTCTGCTAAAAGAATTTGACACTTTTGTTGTTAATTACAACATGCACCCGACAAATGGGATATAGAAAAGCTCATTGCAATGTGTGTGCAAGAAGAGGAGAGGCTTAAAACCTCACAGGTGACTTTGCAAACCTTGTGAAGAACAACAAAAGAAAGAACTTTAATGCCAAACCACAAGGGAAACCTCGGTGGGATAGTAGCTCCTCTTCTAAGTCACAGGAAAAGTTCCCCGTTTCATAAGCCCAACCAATTTATGAGACAAAGACACTGTAAATTTTGTAAGAAGAAGGCGGGGCACTATCGAGGGATTGCCCGAGTTCTCAAGCATCTGTTGAAGAATGGTAAGGATGTCATTACATTTATAGATGAATCCTTGTATTTAAGTTATGAAAAACTACTTGGTGGATTGACTCAGTGCAACTGCTCATGTTGCTAATTCATTCTGAGGATTCCATACGAGGAGGACCCTACAAAGAGGAGAAAGAACAATTAAAGTTGCGAATGGAATTGAAGCCGAAGTCGAGGCCATTGGAGATCTCTCTTTAGAATTTCATGATGGTTTTGTACTTAGGCTTTCAGACGTTCTTTATGTACCCTCTTTGCGCAGAAACTTAATAAGTGTGTCGAAATTAGATGATGATGGTTATGATTGCCATTTTGGTGATGGCAAATGCAGACTTGTGTTTAATAATAAATGTGTTGGTCTTGCTTTCCGACAAGACAAGCTTTATTTATTATCACTTTCTGAGAATGTGAATCATGTGTCTTTTGAGAATGAGAATACCTCTTCGTCTATGAATGTAAGTAAAAAGCGGAAGATAAATCATGATGTATCGTCGAAATTATGGCATTGTCGCTTAGGCCATATTTCGAGGGGGAGAATAGAACGATTGATTAAGAAAACACTTCTTCCACCATTAGAATTTTCAGATTTAGAACAATGTATTGATTGCATAAAAGGAAAATATGTTAAGAAAATAAAGAAAGACGCCAAACGAAGCGCAGGAAATTTAGAAATAATTCACACAGATATCGTGGTCCATTTCTCGTGAAAATGTGGATGGTTATGATTCATTTATAACATTCACAGATGACTATTCGCGTTATGGCTATATTTATCCAATTAAAGAAAGAATGTACATTGGATAAATTTAAGATATTTAAGGTCAAGTAGAAAATCAGCACAATTTAAAGATTAAGATAGTAAGATCCGACCGTGGGGAGTACTACGGTCAAGATACCCGTATGGCCAAGTTCTGGACCTTTGCAAGGTTCTTACAGAAAATGGCATAGTTGCTCAAGATACTCTACAGGCGAACCTCGCAGAATGGAGTGGTGAAAGACGCAACCGCACCTTAATGGATATGGTGAGAAGTATGATAAGTTACTCCACGCCACCGATAAGTTTATGGATGGAGGCGTTAAAAACCGCCATTCATATTCTTAATCGAGTACCAAGTAAGTCTGCACCCAAAACACCGTATGAGTTATGGACGTGAAGAGAACCCTCACTTAACTATTTACGTGTGTGGGGTTGTCTCTTGAGGCTAAAGTTTTTAACCCAAACATAGGAAGCTAGATCCCAAGACGATCACCGCCATTTTATTGGCTATCCAGAAAAATCGAAGGGTTATCGCTTCTATTGTCCCGACAGCATATAAGTTTGTAGAAACAAGACATGTTTGTCTTCTTGGAGGAAGAGATGATCGGGGAGCAGAGTAGCGAGAAATTAACCTAGAGGAAAAGCGGGTACATGTGCCCATTCCGATGGTTCAGGAACCATTTTTCACGCTATCTATTGTTGCTACACCAACAGTGCCAGACACTATAGTGATAGCACCTGTTGTTAGTTCTCCTGTGGAAACGATGAGTGAACATGAGGAACATGTCCTTCAGATCCCATAGAACCCATTGTAACCCAAGAGGAAGAGCAACAATGACCTCACACGTAACAAGCATCGAATAGCGAGGGACTCGAGAAGGTCTCAAAGAGTCGAAGATCAGCTATCCCTAATGATTACGAAGTCTATGGCGAGGATTTTCAAATGGAGGGTGATCCCACCTCTTTGAAGAAGCCATGAGAAGCGCCATTCATCCAAGTGGCTTGAAGCTATGCAGATGAAATGAAGTCAATGAGCACCAACGGTGTTTGGGACTTAGAAACTATTCCTAAAGGAGCCAAGACAGAGGGTCAGTAAATGGGTCTACAAAACAAAACATGACTCTAGAGGAATATAGAAAGATTTAAAGCGCGACTTGTGGCAAAGGGCTTTACGCAAAGAGAAGGCATAGATTACAATGAGACATTTTCTCGGTCTCGTGTAAAGATTCTTTTAGAATAATAATGGCGCTTGTAGCTCATTATGATTTAGAATTGCATCGATGGATGTAAAGACACTGCTCCTAAATGGAGATTTGGAGGAAAATGTTTACATGGCACAACCGAAAGGTTTTGTTGTGGAAGGAAAAGAACGTATGGGATGCCTGGTGAAGAAATCCATTTACTGATTGAAACAAGCATCAAGGCAAATGGTACTTGAAGTTTGATTGTACAATAAGAAGTTTTGGGTTCAAGGAAAATGTAGAGGACAATTGCGTTTATGCAAAGTTTAAGAATGGGAAATACATTTTCCTAATCTGTATGTGGATGACATCTTACTTGCTAGTAGTGATGTTAGCCTATTCTCGGAGACAAAGAAGTCTTGTCCTCGAATTTTGATATGAAGGATCTTGGTGAAGCTTCGTTCAGATGGGAATAGAGATTCACCGAGATAGAACTAAGGGGTTTTAGGTTTATCACAAAAGGCATACTTAGAAAAGATTCTAAAGAAATATAGTATGCAAAATTGTAAGCCTTCATCCGCTCCTATAGTCAAGGGCTACGTGTATGGGAATTTCAATGCCCCAGAACCAATATGAGATCGATCAAATGAAAGCGGTTCCATATGCTTGGTGTCGGAAGCTTGCAGATGCTCAAGTGTGTACGCGCATACGACTTAGCGTTTGTTACTGGGTTATTTGGCGATTCCGAGCAATCTCGAATAGAACATTGAAATTAGTAAAGAAAGTCTTGCGTTATTTGCAAGGAACAAAAGGCCTCATGATGACATACGTAAGATCGATTCACTCCATATAGTGGGGTATCTGATTCGATTATGCGGAGATGATAGAAAGTCGACATCCGGATATGTATTCACTCGTGAGAAGGAGCTATATCGTGGAAAGCTCAAAACAAACCGTCACTACATCATCCACAATGTATGCCGAGTTTGTAGCATGTTATGAGGCCACGAGGCGGTGAATTGGCTAAAGAAATTCATACCGGGTTGAAAGTGGTAGATGACATACATAAGCCACTAAAGTTATATTGCGATAATGAACCAAAGAAGATGTTATGCTCACAACAATAAGTCAAGTGGTGCTTGCCAAACACATTGACATAAAGTATTATGTTGTGAAAGATAAAGTCCGGATCATATAATCAGTCTTGAGCATATAAGGGCAGAAAAGATGCTCATGGATCCGCTCACAAAGGCTTACGCCCAATGTGTTCGAGAGAACACTTAGCCGACATGGGTTTATGGGAAAGCCTATGATTCTGGACAATAAGGGCCCATTGAGAGTACATTTCAAAATAGAGAAGTGCATTGTGGTCGTTCAATCTAATGGCATAAGACCGTGACGATGAGGCACGCTCTATGCAATCGATCGTGATGGAATAAGAAAAACAATGAGAGACAAGTATAGAGTTTAAGTATAAGTTGAGATCAAGGGGAGAATGTTAGGATGATCTCTCCACCCTGTGTTTGGCCCAACACCACTGGGCCTTGAGCTCGCATACGACGGGGCGCCCAACCCTAATGGTTGGTGGGCCCTGTCACATCAAGGCTATAAATACAGTGGGGCCGCGCTCGATCACGAGGTTCGTCGAGCCGCACTCCCACCGACATTACCCTAACCCGATCTCGTGGGGGCGCGAAGAAGTGACGGAAGCACCACCGCCACGCCGCCTCGACGCGCCGCCACCGACTTCACCACCGACGTCTCCGACTCCACCGACTCCATGGCGGATGCCTCGCACTGGCCGACCAAGACCACGGATGGTCGGTAACCCTAAAACCCCTCTCTTTACTCTCTGTTCCTTTAGATCTAGACGCATTACCCCTTGTTCATCCCGAATAGCAACCCTACCCTAGCAGATCTACTACTAGTGATCCTGTAGTATTAACCAACACCCACTACTCAAATGAACATTTCTCGGGGAAAAAAACTCAGATGAACAAAGATAATGACCTCCGCTAAAACAAATATGCTGAATGATCAGCAGCAGTGTTCCAGTGTCTATGAAAGTCAAATTCCGAACATTGGACCACGTACAGGAAACATTATCAACATTATCTATTAATAAATCAAACTATAACCTCTAAATCAAATAACAACTGACGATTCATCAGCATCAAATAACACTATGATGAGTTTCCAATAGAAAAGATATGACAACAACATTAAAGAGGACAACTAATAGCCTACTGCCCTACTAGCCATGTTCTTCTCCTCCAAATATCTTTGGCTGAAAAAGCAAACGGACCAGCACAAAAGCTCAATGGCATAATTCAATGCCCATGTTATATGGCTGTTGCAGCTGCATGACTACAATTATTGGATCTCCAGCTTTTTGTTTATTTTCCCCCCAAGATCAAGCAGCGATAATTGCAATTGCAACGCTAACTCAATACACAATAGCCATTACAGAGCATCTGTTAAATATTGAACATGACAATCTTTGCACTAGTTAAAGGCTTACGGCATTCTCCCACACACAAGCAGGATTCCAGTTGTAAAGTAAAAATAATACATGAGAACGGCGATAGCAATATAACAAAACAAAGGGTAAGTAAAGACCAGACAATAAAGGACACATGAAATTGGTCCTTGCACAAGCATCATAACTACCTGAGGGTTAAGAGAGATGGCAGTCACTAGGATTCTTAGCTAGTGCTCATCCTCAGGCTTGCTCGCATCCCTCATTTCATCACCGCCATCGTCCTGTACACATTAATTGTTGGCATTATTGACAATAAAATGTGGAGTGATATGTTAATAGATTTTGCGTTATTCATGGTCACTACACCAATCTACCTGCATATCAGAAGTCCACAAGGTGAGGTTGTCGCGGAGAAGCTGCATGATCAGGGTGCTATCCTTGTAGGAATCTTCCCCAAGGGAATCCAGTTCAGCAATGGCTTCATCGAAGGCCTAGAAACATAAGGGAGTATGTCACATACCAAATGACAACATGGGCTAGCTATTATCGGCTAATTATTTGCAGCAAAGCTTTGCGGGACTGTAGGATCCAGATCAATTAGACTTTTTGAAGGATACGAACTCAATGACACAGCAGAGTTGGAACCCTGTGCCTTATGGAATCATTTGACTCTAAAAGAACACTTTATATGCATAAGCTCATTGCAACCAACAAATACAGCTACAAATTTATTGGCATTCCAGAGCTGACAAGTTGGCAGTCCAGCCAGATGAGCAGCATGGTACTCTCTTTAATCAAGCAGTCCATGTCATGACTACGCTTGCACATAGCAAGCAAAGCATGTGGGGCTACACTGCAAGATAACAATCACATCTTGGAAGCATGCGACAATTTGAGCCGGCATGGGTATACAGGATACCAAGAAACCAGTGACCAAATATCCAAAGCAAGCAGCTGAACATTGGCGGACTGTAACTGTAACTAAAGAATATTTACACACCCTAAGCTACTGCAGACGTAGTGATCTGAATAATACGGACGCAAGCAGCGTAAGAATCTACCGTCACATGAAAAATCGAAATATTTGCCGGATGCATTGGGGAAAAGAACTAAATCAGCCCAAATCATCTAAACGGACAAATCATATCCCAACCTCTTCTGCTACTAAATTATAGATCTGCGCCAATTTCTTGACTAATAAACTCAGAAACTAAGCAAGGAGCAGCAAATCACCTGCTTGGCGAGCGAGCACGCGCGGTCCGGCGAGTTGAGGATCTCGTAGTAGAACACGGAGAAGTTGAGCGCGAGGCCCAGCCTGATGGGGTGGGTCGGCGGCAGCTCCTTCATGGCTATGTCCTACAGAAAGGATGCCCGCAAGATTCAACCTTTTTTAGTCAATTGCTCTCCAGAGGAGAAAAGAAGAAGAAAGAAAAAGATGCGAATGTTCGTGGAATAGTGGGGGAAGACCTGGGCAGCCTGGTAGGCGACGAGTGTGCAGTCTGCTGCGTCCTTGCGCTCGGCGCCGGTCTTAAACTCGGCGAGGTAGCGGTGGTAGTCGCCCTTCATCTTGAGGTAGAAGACCTTGGCGTCGACGGCCGCGGCGACGGGGACGAGGCGGTCGTCGAGGAGGCGGAGGATCCCGGCGCAGATGTTGGTGAGCTCGGCCTCGACGCGCGCGCGGTACCCTCGCGCCGCCGCGGCGTGCCCCGCCGCGCCACGGCCGTCCTCCTTCTGCTCGATGGAGGACACGATGCGCCAGGACGCGCGGCGCGCCCCGATGACGTTCTTGTACGCCACGGACAGCAGGTTCCTCTCCTCTACCGTGAGCTCCCCCCCGCCGGCCCCCGCCGCCGCCACCACCTTCTCCATGAACTCCACCATCTCCTCGTACCGCTCCGCCTGCTCCGCCAGCTTCGCCATGTACACCATCTCCTCCCTCGCCCCTCCTCCCGCTGCCGCAGCCATCTCTCTCTCTCTCCCTCTCTCCCCCTCTCCCCTCTGTGTGCGCGCGTGGGCGTGTGGCTCCTGCAGTTTTCGGAAACGAATCCTCTGCAGTCGCTACAGTACCTTTTACTGTAGCAACAAAAGATCTGAGTTGTCCTTTTTCAATCGGACGGCTCAGATCATGACTTCCCTCTGCAGTCGCCCGTACGCGACTGCAGAGGATCTTGTTTGCAGTTTTCGGGGTGGAGTGTGTGGGTGGAGAGTGGAGACGAGAGGGGAAGTGGGGACGAGCGGCCGGCGGCCGCGGTTTCAACAGTGCCTTGCTTTTTTGGCTGGGTGCGAGAGAGCGGTTGTTTATATTAATTTTTAGTTTTGGCTTATAAATAATAATAGTTTATAAAAAAAATCTATAAAAAAGATATTTGTAGGTGATTTTGGTGGATATAAATGAAGTCATTATAATGTGTACTACAATCGACTAGTAGACCTCGTTATAAAAATACTTCATTTAAAAGCTAACTACTGTAAGAAGATATTTATTATAGAAAAATATTTTTTAAAAGTCAATATTTGATAAGTCGCACTGTTAAAAGCGGCTTGTGACTCGTACAAACAGTTTATAAAAACTACCTTAAAAGCTATTTTATTCAAAATGACTTGTGATTCTTACAAATAACTTATAAAAAATATTATGAAAATCTCTGTCATTCAAAAATTGATTTTTAAAAGTAAAGAGTTAGAAGTTGTTTGAATAGAACCCAGTATGGTGACTTTTAGGCGGGAGCCCTTTGTATTTTTCTTCCTTCGCTTTTCCTTTTTTTTTCAATGGGGCGTTAGAGATAAGAACGAGGGGAAGGAGATTTTTCTTCAGTACAAAAACAAGGAGATCTTTTCTTTCACGTGTTCGTACGGCGTGGTGGCTACTAATTAGTACTCTCTTTTTTTTGGAAGGGGAGATTGGCTGCGTCCTGTGAGTTTCCGTGTGGATAGATAGCTAACCTAGTTGGGCCAGGTACATGGCCCATGAGTAATTCTCATTTGGATAATAGGGTACACAGCCCACGTATATCCAGCCGAGAGACAGTGGGTGTCTTCTTCCTGTACGCACGGGTCACGTGGGGGCTCTTTTTCAGCTTTTAAAAGTCTTTGTACGGTAACTAGCTACCGTTTGAAAGCAGATGTTAATAAATTGGTTATAATAGATATTTTAATAGTTTTATTTATATCGATTAAAATTACACATGATTTTTTCTATATATCCTCTTGTAAACAGACAAAAACCATAAACTACAATTAAAAACTATAAATCGAAGCCAAAAACAACCGCCCGTGTCCCATGCCTCAGTGGGTAAACACATGCGCACCCTCCTTGAAGTCCGTCTACTAGTCCTCGGCCTCTGCATTTTAAGGCAGGATTGCCAGAAACTCAAAAAGGTCAAAAAATAAAAAGGGAGCGATGCAACCATGATTTTTTCATCGTAAGAATCTTCGTTCCATCTCGTTAGGTTTTTTTAGCGGATTTACTTGGGCTTGGTCGAAAGCGGGCCAGGTTACCAGTCTACGATTACCAGGCCATCTGTATGTAGCGGCTATCCACCCGGCACCAAACCCCCCCCTCTCGGGAGTTCTTTACCGTAAGAGCAACTCCAGCAGGGCCCCTACTTGAGCCCTCAAACCTCATATTTGAGGACTTGAGGCAAAAACAGAGGTCCAGCAGGGCCCCTACTAGAGCCCTCAAATTTGAGGAGCCCCTCAAATCCCCCTCCCACCCCTCATTCCTAGGGGCTCTAGGCCAAGCCCTCAAAATACTGTTGAGTCAGTTTTCCCCTCCCGCCTCTTTCCCTTCCCGAGCGAGCCCCGACGCCCTCCCGCGCGCCTCTTTCCCCGCCCGCCTCCCGAGCGCGCGCCGCCTCCTCCCGCGCCCGCCTCCCGAAGCGCGCCGCCTCTCGCCTCGCCGCTGATCCGTCTGTCTCGCCCGACGCCGCCTCTCGCTGATCCGGTCGTCTCTCGCCGACGCCGCTCTCGCTGGATCCGGCCGTCTCGCCGACGCCGCCTCGCTGATTCGCCGTCTCGCCCGACGCGCCTCCCGCTGGATCGTGCGGCCTCACTCGCCGGATCGCCGCTGCCGCGCCGAAGCGCCTCGCCGCCTCGCCTCGCTTCTCCTCCGCCCGCCTCCTCCCGAGGCGCGCGCCGCTTTTTCCCACGCCGCCACCGCTCCCCGGTGATTCCTCCCGCGCCGCCATCGCGCCCCGCGCCGCCACCGTCCTCCTCGGCCTCGCCGTCGTCGGAGGAAGCGAGGAGGCGGACGAGGAGGGAGAGAATGAGGAGTGGGTCCCATGTGTCAGTTGTAGTGGAATGGATTTGAGAGCTGAAATTTGAGGGGTACTGTTGGAGTAGATGCAAAAAAACAGGGCCCTCAAAAGTAGAGGGAGCCTTCAAATGAAAAGTAAGGGCCCTGTTTTGAGGGCTACTGCTGGAGTTGCTCTAAGCGGGCGAGAAAAGAGGCAGGGGAAACAAGCGGAATGCTGAAGCAAACAGGGGGGGGCCGGAAAGGGAAGAAGCAGCGTTAACCGTTCACCGCCGTTTCGAACGCATCCTGATTCCTGAGAGCTGTGCGAGAGTCGCACATGGCCTGTGCGCTCTACCGAATCCGCGCACTCGTCCCGTTGGATCGCCGCTCCAGGCAGGCAATGGCATGCAGTGCACGTTTGTCACGGCGGGCCGGCCGGATTTGCCGTGTCCTAGCCGTCCTCCCACTGTTTTCTTGGGGCCCCCGGGTTTTCTGATGAACAACAACGCATGTGGTATTTGGATGGAGAGATACTGCAGAGACCTGAGAGATACTGCAGCTGGGACGGGACCACGTGGAGTTGGGTGTAT
The DNA here is from genome assembly GCA_036346575.1 of Dendrocalamus sinicus. Lineage (NCBI taxonomy): Eukaryota > Viridiplantae > Streptophyta > Magnoliopsida > Poales > Poaceae > Dendrocalamus > Dendrocalamus sinicus. Next base: position 31,612,230 of record CM070662.1, read on the forward strand.
ATGTGCATCTGCGCTGTTTGATTCACTCGGAACAGTAGAACTGGATCAAGATCAGTGGCCGGTGGGGTCTAACATGTTCCTGTAGGGGAGCGGGCCACTCGGGTTAGCCCCCCATTCCCTAGCACCATTTAGCTTTAGCCTAGTAGGGACTAGGCAACGGCGGACGCGGGATGTTGGTGGTTAATATAAAATATTGTTTAATAGAAAAGTAGAGGTTTATAGTAGAAAAAAAATAAAGTATAAATTATTCGTAGCAGAGATAATATACCAAATAATTTAGAAAAAATTATAAAATAATTAAGAAAAGTTACTGAATTAGGAATATGAGTTTGGAACCTAGAAATAGGGATATAATTGTGTTGTCGTCGACATGTGCGGCCTGCCTTGCCATCCTCTGTGGCCCAAATGCCGCCACACGCTCCCTCTTAGGACCTTGGCTATAGGCGATCTGGCTAAGCTATGCTTGGCGCCCGTTGCCATCCGCTTGCAACGTTGGATTTAAATTCTGCGTAAAACTTAGTTTTGGCTCAAAAAATTTTAAACTGTCTATTTATCCATCCCCTCTAGTTAGCCTTTTTGAACCTTCAGTTGGGTTATAGTTTTTGAGACCAATTGGGGAAGTGGAGGTGTGAGCGTAGGTTGAAATCTATTAGAGATATAAATATGAAGTATTTAGACCAATTATCAATATATATGGAAAATATACATAAGTAAATACAAAATATTTCACCCAAAAAATTTATGTGTTCGTCATGAACACCCATGAACATCATTGGGTCCGCCCCTAGGGCTAGGGGTGCTCCACTCGGGTTCGTGTGTGAAGACTGGCTTATATGATCGTATATTTTTTTAAAGTGAATGTCAGAGTTTCTAACCATTTTTAAAAGAAAACATATAACCCCACGCTATTCATGTAAATGTTTTCATGCATACCGTAGTATTAAAGATTTCCCACCAGTTTTACTATTTGCTGAGCTTTTTTCCCCCTCGAAAGGTTGCGGGCTCTAATGCGCATCGTGCTACCGCTTAGCACCGGTTGAAATATGCGAGATATTTCGATTTTCGAGCACAAGTGAATCAGTGGATCTTTCCCTTTTACGCGAACTGACGATGAAAACACAGACTTGTGTGTGGCTATCTATCGAAGAGATTTCCCTGTTTACAATCGGCAAACACAAACATGCGTACGTGGAGTATGGTTTTGCATTTCATTGCTAGTTTCGGTATTCTTTAGCAAGTAACAGCTCAAACGCTGCAAATAAATTGAGGGAAACGGGATGCTAAAACTATCCACAATGTGAAACTTACCTAATCCCATAATACTAATGGAACCGAAATGGACCGTCGAAAGCACAAGCACACCGAGACAGCACGAAGTCAAGCAAGCCTATCTAGAAAGGCTAGCAAGAAACAGAAGGCGTCTGCTTTTTTATAGCATCGAAGCTTCCAAAAAGGATTGATGGAACGGAAAGGCTGGTCCTTCCGTTCGTGAGAGGTGTCATGAATCTCCACCACATCCCTTTCGTTCCTGACCTATCCCGTTGTTGCTCCTGATGCTTGTTCTGTAGCTTACCACTAGCAGCGTACGCATGGAAAAAAGCACAAAAACGGTGCCACGGTGCGTGGACTAACAGAAGAAACGTTAGTCTTGTCACGCTGTCCATTCCATTTCCATTCGTATGGCTGAATTTGGGGCGTGGAGTAAGAACTATTCCCACCCTGTGGAGATGATTCGTGTGGTATAGATTATGATCCTATTTTTTTAGGCTACGAGATTTTTTACCTGTGACTAGTATTTCTAATAAATAGTATCGACTAATAGAAATCGAAACTAAAAACTAGGTGAAAAACCGAAAAAACAGACCTCCAGGCTAGACGTTTCAGCTTAAACTGTGGTCGAATTTGCAGTTGACTGCATCTGCTAACTGAACAATATATGGATCGGGAAGATGTGTCAGATGTCCCGTTAATTCGTCATGCTATGCATTTTCTGTTCAAATATTTTATCTATTTTCACATTTCCATGTGTCCATAATGCTACCCAAACCAAACATAAGTTAACCATAAAATGTCTCACAAATAACTTGTACCAACTCGGATTTGGTAATTCGGATCTTCTGTACATTCTGAGCTAGTCCCAAAATCAGTAACAAGCCTACATAGTATAACAATGACGAATATCATATCCATATATATGCATAAGTAAAAGGATTACTTAATATTACATAGATCATTATAAAAAATAGATCTTACTATCGAATGGGTTTGTTGTTCACATAAAGCAACAAAAGGTAAATAAATTAAAAGGACCTCCATAATTCCCCATAGGCAATCAATTGAGGCTAAACATAGTCCTGACCATCATCTTCAATGTCATAGCATGAGGCATAAAAGTATCTATACACTGGGCCATCACTTTCATCATCTAAATCCACATAAAAGCAATCATGCAAGTATATAGATATTGGGTTTGTTAAGGGAAGGTTATATGGTTCTTTTAGTAGAAAGCAAGTTTCACTATAAATATCATAATTAATTTTCAAATATATAACTTAGTCATTTTTAACTAAAAATCAAAGTGACCAGTTTAATTAAGTTCAAGAGAGTGAATTCTCTTTATAGTTGTTCACCATATCTATTTCCATACCAAGATATCATATCCATTTCATGAGCACCATTCTATATCCATTTACATACCAAGATATCACATGCATTCCATGAGTATCATTCTATATCAATTTCCATTATTTACGAAAACTAACCAAGCGTGTGATTTCTACACTTTGCCCAAAATCGAGGATATGGCTATTCAAATAGATTATAACACTCTGTAGAGTTTATATAACATTATCCACAAGATATGATTAATTTTTAATATCGGTCATGACATGCTTCCATAGGAATGCGACTCATTTTGCCATGCGCCCCACTGTTTCCCTATTCTAGAGTATCTCTCCTAAGGGAAATTCATACGACACAATAAGTTTGTGCGCCTGAAAATAATGTCTTACCTTCCTTGAAGACATGAGGACATATAAGAGTTTTTGGACCTGATAATAGTGCTCCTTAGGCCCATGTAAGACTTCGCTTACATAGTATACTGGTCGTTGTACGCCTTCGCATTCTGCAACCAGTACAGCATTTACTGCCTGTGGCATGGCAGACAGATATATGAAGAGTGTCTCGCCTGGTTTTGGAGAAACCAGGACATGAGAACTCATAAGATATCTTTTGACATCCTCGAAGGCATTGTTAGTCTCTTTCGACCACTCGAAACCTTCATGTTTCCTCAGAAGCTTGAAGAAAGGAAGTCCTTTCTCACCCAGATGTGCAATGAAACAACATAGAGCCGCCATGCACCCGGTGAATTTTTGAACTTCTTTCCTTCATGGTCAAAGGCCGCATCTGCTCGATGGCCTTGGTCTTTTCAGGATTTGCCTCGATACCTCTTACTGAAATAAGGAATCCGAGCAACTTTCCTGAAGGAACTCCAAACACACACTTCTCGGGATTTAGTTTCAAGCAATGTTTTCTGAGTTTGTTGAAAGTCTCCTGCAGGACTGAAACATGATTAAGTTGTTTGATGCTTTTGATAGCTAGATCATCAATATAGGCTTCCAAATTTTAGCCCATTTGATGTATAAAGGTCAATTGCATCAAACGTTAAACAGTTAGACCATCATTTTTAAGTCAAATGGCATTTTGACATAGTAAAATACTCCAAATGGCGTAAGAAATGTGGTATTCTCTTCATCTTCTGAAGACTTACTGATCTGGTAATAACCAGAGTATGCATATAGAAAACTTAACATTTCACAACCAGCAGTAGAGTCAACCAATTGATCAATATGAGGAAGCGGGAAATGATCTTTTGGACAAACTTTATTTAAATCAGTATAGTCTATACACATTCGCTACTTAACATTAGATTTCTTAATATTACAGAGTTACTCAACCATTCTAACTGATCAACTTCTCTTATAAAGCCTGCATTTAGTAACTTGTCCAATTTCTGATCTGATAGCTTCTCATCAATCTAGTGTATATCTCCGTAATTTTTATTTTACGGGCTTCTTATCAGGCTATAGAGCTAATATGTGCTCGATCACCTCTCTAGGGACCCTAGGCATGTCGGATGGATGCCACGTGAACACATCTGCGTTTCTCAGAGGAAAGTGACTAGGGCATCTTCCTATGTGTGGTCGGAAGTAACCACAATGCGCACAGTCTTCGAAGGCTCTACTAGGTCCAAAGGAATCTCCTTGACCTCTTTGTTCGGCTTCGGTGCTGCTTTTGGCTTCGAGTGCTTACTCAAAGGCAGCACCTTGGTAGCTTCTCGAGTCGGTAGTTGGCCAATCATCTTAAGAGACTTGCGGTCGCACATCAGCATTATTTTCTTATCACAGCAAAATGTGATGACTCTCTTGGGACCTGGCAACTTAAGACATTGATATGCATAGTGAGCAATTTCAGAAAATGTGCCACATACCCGATTACGAGTGAGTATATATAAACTTTATATATACTCACTCGTAATCGGGTTGTCATTTAACCTCTCCATTATGTGTTAATGGTTAGATGATTAATGATAATTGGATAAGTAAACTTTGCTTTGAAAGCTTATACTAGAGTATACAAGTGTTGTGTATATTTGTATACTTGTAAATACAATCTTTATCTTATTATTTGTTGAAATTTTCATTAATTACCAAAAATGGAAGATTGTAAAATCTAGTCCCTCCATTATGTGTTAATATTGAAGTTTGGTAATTGATGATAATTAATTTGTGGAGTAATATTTTTCATAAGTTGGATAAATAGGTTAGGTTCCACAAATGAGGATGACTTCATGTGTTGAAAATCATCAAGTCTGGATGAAAGATAGCTTCATGTGTTGAAAGTCATTAAAAAGAAGATGTATCATGAGTTGATGCATGTCCAAGAGGTAATTATGTGTTGATTATCAATTCAAGTGAAGACCCATCATGTGTTGATGGAGTTCAAGAAATGGATGCATCATGAGTTAATGCATATCAAGACTATAACTCAAGGCAAAGATATGGCTATCTAGAGCTAGGGATGTGTTCCTAATTTTTTTACCGGTCTTATTGTTTGGTTGGAAGACCGGATTGCTAGTATAGATTATCGTGCTATTAAGAGGGGTCCTGTCTAGTAGCTTGAATCTCATCATGTATTGGTAGCTAAACCTTGCTTGCTCTAGCTCTTTTTAGTATGAGACTTATATTTGCAAATGTGTTTTGCAAATGGTTAAAACTCATATATATAATTCTTGTGCTGTGATTTTAAAAGTGTGCAAATATATTTTGCAACTTATTGAGAATCATGGATAATCTTTGTGTGCATGATACTGTAGTTTGCGGATTTGTTTTGCAAAATATGTTAAAGTATATGTATTTCTCAGAGAAATCAAAACTACCGCAATGTAGTTTGTAGTACTACCGCTGATCGGAACTACCGGCATTGTAATCACAGAACTACCGCATTTGTTGGTGATCGAAAGACCTGTGTGGTCGAGAACCAACGTGATCAAAGATTGACGTTGTCGATGACATGTGTGATCGAACATCGTAGTGGTCAAAACCAACGTGGTCGAAATCTGTGTGATCAAAACCAGTGTGGTCAAATTCGATGTAGTCGAGATCTATGTGATTGAAACCAGCGTGGTTGAGATCTGTATGATCGAAAACTAGCGTGGTTGAGACCTATGTGATCGAAGACCAACGTGGTCGAGCAAGCACAGTCGGAACCGACGTGGTCGCGATATGTGTGATCGAAGACCAGCGTGGTCGAATAGCACAGTCGGAACCGACGTGGTCGAGATCTGTGTAATCAAAATCAGTATGGTCGAAACCGACGTGGTGAGATCTATGTGATTGAATACCAATGTGACAAACTAGTCGTAGTAAGGTCCACAAGCATAAGATGGTCGTAGAACACGATTATATGATCATAGAAGAGTTTATGACTAGATAGTCGCAGAAAGACTTACAACTAAGAAGTGGTCGTACAAAGACTTACAACTCCCGTAAAAATCTCTCCCTTATGGATAAGAGATATACTCAAAGAATATAATAACGTAATAATTAGAAGATTATTATATCCTCATCAATTAGTTACGTAATTAATTTTACTTAACATCGTAACTCGCCACTTAAAATTAACACGGGTGTCACAGTAACTGTCGTGATTTTCGCAACCAATGTCAGGAGACACCACAGCACACAGGACTCCATGCAAGTTGCCTGTAATCTCACAGGGCTCATGGCCCAAAAGGATTCTGACGAGATTCTAAACACGCCCAGACATGTACAGCCGAGCAGTGCTTGATGAGCAAATTGTTTTGCCAGAAACAGCAGGTTTACGTTCCATGACGGTGACAGCGTGACAGCATCACCACCGAAAACAGCGGGATTTGGCCAGAGGTACGTACGCGCGTGCACCAGGGCTGCGGAGACGCCGGACGGGCGAATTTTATACGAGCCCCTCGTAAAGTTTGGCGAAGCCCACGGTTTTTCCACGGCCGGCACGGCGAATCAGCCCAATCCCGTCGCGGAATTTCCAGCCTCCGGGCGCAGCGCACCACGTACGCGCGCGCGTGCGCGCCAAGCTTTTATATATCCGCACGGCGCGCGTGGCCGCCAACGTCCAACACCTGGCAAGGGGAAAAAAAGTATACGCTCGCTCGCACTGAATTTTAATCTATCTCGTCAGATCGACTGCACGCTGCGCCGGGACTTGTTGCTTGGTCGGTCGCTATATAACGCGCCAAGTGTGCTTGCCTGCGATCGATGGCCGTGAAGTTCCCGCCGCACATCATGGCGCTGAGCAAGGTGCAGCGGCTGTACGACGCGTGCGACGCGGTCTTCTCGTCGGCGGCGGCGCCGGAGGAGGGGACGCCCACCCTCAGGGAGATCAGATGGCTGCAACACCTCCTCGGTACGTCCACCTCGATGCTACGCCCGTTTGTTCTTAGCACGCATGTCTTAGCAGTAAGCTTCTTAGTCGATGGTGAAACTGGAGAGGATGACTTACAGCCATGGCTTTTCTTGACTTGCAGATGGCATGGAGGCGGCGGATGTCGGGATCGACGACAGCGCGGGCGACGGGGAGAGGCCGTCGTCGTGGTCGTCGGATGACGAGCTGAGCCAGAAGAGCGGCGGGCTCCTGCCGGCGCACGCGTTCGCGCGGATCACCTACGTGCACATACACAAGTGCGACGATTTCTCGGTATGCAAGTGCGGTTCGATGTGCGCGCGCGACAAAAGCGCTAGTCGAGGCCGAGTTGCCACGAGCTGCATGCGGCTGCTCACAACGAGTTGGATTGATTTTGACAGATGGGCGTGTTCTGCTTTCCGGCGGGGGCGACGCTGCCGCTGCACGACCATCCGGAGATGGTGGTTTTGAGCAAACTCCTGTACGGCTCGGTGCGCGTGAGGTCGTACGACTGGGTCGCCGCGCCGCCGTGCTCTCGCCCAAGGAAGTGTAAGCCTCATCACACTCGTTCGCGTTAATGCCTCCTCTTTTAGTTTGGCTCGTTGATTTCAGTCGGAAGTGGTGCGTTAACCATTGAGGCAAATTGGTTTATTTAGCGATGATTTAATCAGGCAAATGGAGAAATGGGTAAAAAAATACTATCACTCTGTATTGTGTCAGTTGTGCTTACAGTGCCCAATGGCGCTGCAGGTGGTTTGGCCAGGGTGGTGGCCGCGGACGAGGTGCGGCACGCGCCGTGCAAGGCATCGGTGTTGTTCCCGCGGAGCGGCGGCAACATGCACGCGTTCACCGCTGTCACGCCGTGCGCGATCCTCGACGTGCTGACGCCGCCGTACTCGGAGGAGCAAAGCCGGCCAGCGACCTACTTCAACGACGTCCCTATCCCATCTCTCCCAGGTTATACATATGCACACGCCAAAACACGTACAGCTTTTAGTGTACAAATGTCCAAGCAATTATTTGCAGCTTACTAGTCTCTAATTGTCTCACACACGGTTGTGCCGTTTTCGTTCAGGTTTTGCTTTTTTGGAAGAGACGGACTTGCCCGAGGATTTCAGTGTCGCGGGGGCGCCGTATCTTGGCCCTGAGCTTACGGTCGATATGGATGATCACGATGATGATTACCTGGACGATTATGACGAGTAGCTAGCTCACTGCTTTTTCAGAAGAGCTAGATATATGCGTGTACTAGTTCTGTAAATCGAGTGTACAAGTTTTTTCGCCCCTTGTGTATATGCTGGGAGTCCCGTTTTACAACTCCTACTCGGTTTTGACTACAAGTTACAACTCCGACTCCGTTTGATCGACTTCTACTCCGTTTCGTCGACTTCTAATTCCGTATCCGTCTCAACTTCGATCACTTCCAAACTTTGTAAATGACTTCTAAAACAAGATTATTTCCAACAGAGCGGGCGGGAGGGCGGTGGCGGAGACGCACGCCTGGCCGCTGCACGCCCTTACTCCATTTAAAAGTTAGTTACTGTAGAAAAGCCAAAAAGCAACTTTTAGAAGCTGAAAAGAACAGGGCCTCGTTAAGAGCGGAGAGGTCGGCGTTTTGGGGCGCCAATCGTGCATCGATCTTTGAGGCCGTGGAAACCGTAGACCATCACAAGAACACGAGCATAGATTCATCATTTTGGAGCTAAACTTGAGCGCGCGATCACGGAGCACAAGGGTGAGGCCGGAAGTCGGACAGAATGCTATCCACCACGTGGAAGGATCTTGCCACACTATCTCATCATCCTGTAACAAAACAACCTCAAATAAAGTTGTGCGACAACGATATCCGAAACTTATTATCATGTCCACGGACTATGGAGTACCAAAGTTTTTCTCAATCCACTTAGAACAACACTCCAATGTAGTAGCACTCAAAACAGGATGTGCCGTTACAATTATTTCGGTACTTAAGAGGCATGGCAATATGGCGTGCGTTCACGAGATAGCTCCATCCGAATTACATTGCTCATCACCGGGCGCTAAGAACTTCAATCTCGAATATCAACGATCGAGTTTGGTTTAATTCCCAGCCGAAACCCACCGCTCCATACGCATAATCTGGGGTGCCTCGCAACAAAACACTCAAATATTTGATGCCGGGATACCTGTATGATAAATAATTCTACACAATAGCATCTCTATGCAAATGGTCTCAGCAAGGAGAATCCTATGCATTGCAAAGGCTCATTATCCATATGTAAGTCGTTTTAGATGCATTTACGCCATGGACGGATAGAAGTACCATGTATGTATTCAAGCACAATGGAAATTCACAGAGTAGTAATGAAATGTCAAATGAATCGAGAAAGAAATTGTTGGATACTAAAACAAGCCTGTGAACACATCAAATTAATTTGATTAAATGCAAGAGAATACACGAATACGAGCAACTTCACCCACTTGCATGGTCATAACTCCTCATCCCATCCTATAATAACGAGAGTTGTTATTATTCATTAATTGGAAGAGTCACGTGCACCAAGTAACGGATCATGCTTTTGCGACCATGTTGTGATGGCTTGGCATGCGAATATGCAATATGAGATGGACCGGTCATGAAAAAATGTACGATTTACTTTTAAAACAACATTATAATTATTCCAATATGCCTTAGTGATATATGCCATTACGGTGTAAATCTAGGCTTAGTTCCTACATCAAGAGAAAACAAAACACAAACATTGAAAGCAAGCGATTGCATATTTGCAGCCATATCATGAATTTCATATATACTCTCAAGTGCACAATAAAAAACATCACCAAGATCAAGAAGCTCACGTTCGACTTCGACATCAAAAACCATCCAAAGAACTATTTCGATGGCGAATATGACATATTTAGTTAAAATGTGAAATCAAGTCTCGCTACATAATTATTCCCTTGTCGTGTCTTCTAATTAAGCAAACAACGGGCCTTTAGAGGTGATGAAAAAGCATTCACTTCCAGAAGATAGCAATAGCAACTAATAACACATGCGCCAATAACAAATGACTCAAATGATTGTGCATGAATTGAATAGTTCTTTGATACGATATTACCTTTGATCATCGAGCCTGTGCCAATATTGAAACTGAATGGCTGCTGCCGGGGTCCTTGGTACTGAAAAACAAACGACATAACATCATCAATCGGATGGAATTTCTAGCATATGCGAATATTTGTGGAAAGAGTTGTATCCACATGTTTTGATTTACGAGGTATAGCAACAAATGTCCTCCCAATGAACAATTTGTACACAAGATATGGCAAAGAAATTCGAACTATAGACAACATTTACTTGCAGCAATGCTAAGCTCAAAGTCGAACAAAAAAATGAAAAAGATTCGTTTCTTACCTCCAAAACTTCTTAGAGAGATCACTGTCCTTCCTGCAGAAACAAGACAGCAAACAATGAAGTTAGCGAATAATTACTGCAGAAAGAGAGTCTATAGCCTATGACAAAAGAAATTAAAAGGAAGTACAATGGACCTGGATGAGGTACACTTGCAAAGCAATTAGGGCTTAAATCTATATTAACTACTCAAGGCACAATCTTCGCACGCTAAACACATAGACAGAAAGAAAATTCACCGCCTCCTATGCATCAAGATCGCTCTTCATCCAACATGAGATGGATCTGCGGATTACGAAGCATCTAAAGCTAACCCCTAAACCCATATGCGTGGATCCAAAGAAAACGAAGAGTAAGAAAACAAGGGTTTGAAGGGAAGGGGAACCGTAGCGGTGCGGTGGGCGGTGACCTTCCGCCCTTGGCGGGCTTGGGGCGGTGCTGCGTTCAGGATCGCTCTCGAACCCCATGTTTGCTTCTTCTCCACTTCACTCCTTTCTTCTCGACGACGCGGGAGCGCCGCGATCTGGTCCTTGTCGCGGTGGCGGCGGAGGAGGAGCGCCATGTACTTGTCCTTGTCGCGGTGGTGATGCTTGGAGGCGGCGGTGGCGGTGCCGCGCTCGTCGTCGCCAGAACCCATGGCGGCGGTGGCGGCGGCGAACCCAATGCTTCGGGCGCGAAACCTGAGACGACGATCTGGCGGAAAAAATTAACGGTCACTATGTTAATCCCTCCAATTCCCTGGATCTTGCAAGGAATGCCCACACGCGGAGAACGTGGGAGAGTCGGGGACGCGGGAGGGGTACTGCAGATCCATTGAAGGATGATCGTCGGATATGGTTGGGTAAGGAGAGAGAATGGAGGAGAGTTAATCTAGTGCGGACGTTTTTATGATGGTGTAATTATGGGTGCATATTGTGGTGTGGGCGTAGTTAAGGTCATGACTCTGAGTAACCTGCATTGATAATGGTCCATAGACATATGAAGAAGTTTAATTTAACACCCTCAACTTTTAAACTGGCTCGGCATGTCGTACAAGTTCAGGGACCAATTGAAAATTTTTCTACTAGGTACCATAGTGTGGTTTTTCTCTTCTTCGCCCTGCTCAACGTGGCTTATAAGCTCTGGCTTCTGATATATTTGTTTTGCACTGTAACAGTTGAAAATACACTATAGCGACGGTTAATTTTTTCTAAGTAATTAAATTTTAAAAGAAAAAAATTATATCACCATAGACAATACGAAGGAGTAAGAGAAAAAACAAAAAGGCCCAAGAAAAAATAAAAGAAAACATAAAAAGATAAAATTAAAAAGTTAGAAATGAGGAGCTGAAATCGTTTGAAGCAGAGCCTTCTTCTTGCATGGGACTCACAGACACATACTATGCATCTCTCTCTCTCTCTCTCTCTCTCTCTCTCTCTCTCCTTAGAGTAGATTGCTTCCGAAAGAACACGAAAGAAAAGGAATTAGAAAAGTTACTCTATCTGAAAACCGAACAAACGCAAACAGACGGCCACAGCCTACAAGTTTTCTAGAAGAGAGTTCATGGTATCAGTATGGCGTTAATGCACATGGTTGGGTAGCGGTTTGCGTGGTGCAACATTGAGTACCATGGGCGGCTTGCAATAATCACTACGCTTACTAGAAGTCGCCTCAGTGGGATGACTTGCGCGATGATCTTAGTCGTGAGGATAAAGGATGAAGATGCTGTGCAAGACTAGGCAGTGTGAATATATGCGAGAGCCTTTAAACTGTTTCAAAACGACAGCAACAGAGAAGAATCGATGGCTGTGATGGGGACCAGGGGAAGGTGTCAACGGGCTGAAGTTCTAGTAGCTTTTCGGACTGCATGGGCCTGGGCTTTCCTGGACCAAATGTGAATGGGCCTCCCACAAGTAATTGTTGCTGATACTACCTTAGGATGCTCAATCAAAAAAAAACTCGATCTGCGGGGGTAAGACAGCCCCCCAGGCATTAACTTAAGAAGAAACTCTTCTCACGTAGATCGAGAAAACCCCCCGAACTCCTACTTCACCCTTACACAGCGGCATCATCGCCCGTGTGAGAACGACCAACGACCTGGGCGGGGTCTTAGACCTGTGCTTTGGTGTGGTAGCAGGCGAGGGGATTTTTTCCCCAGCCTGAAATTCGCTCCCACTGGGAGTTGAACCCAGGACCTGGGGGTGCTACTAGAGCGCTTTAGCCATTACGCTAGAGGCCCGTTCGCCCTTAGGATGTTCAATCAGAAACATGGGTATATTCATATTAGCTTATATTTTTAGTTTCTATTTAGAGAGAAATCAGAAACTAATATAAATATTAGGTTAAGGCTACTGGTCACAGGCGCATCACGTATCCTACTCCTCTCGATCCTGTCACACGTACACATCTCTCACTCTCTTTTTCTACCGCTTGTCCCTTCCTTCTAAAAGTCATTTTTTCAGTTACTACTATTTATTTTTAGTTAAAAATCATCAGCCGCAATTAATATGAATAGCTCATATGATCCTCTCTCTAAAAAAAAAGAAACGTTGGAGGAAAATTACTACTGGAAGTATGTATAGCTGGCAAGTTTCTAAGATTTTGAGGTGAACGCGCGTTTCTGCCGTCTGTTGTCCTCCCAATTGTTTCTGACTAAGTGCGATGCTCTTGTACTTATAATCGTATAAATCGCACTTGTACTATTAAAACGCAAATGAACGAGAACCACGGCGTATTCTAGGATATGTCCATGTGGAAATTCATTAGAATGTGCTACTAGGTTGGCAAGATCAATCCCATTGGATGTTAGTAGTTGACATTGATTTCTTGAGATTATGATAGGTAGATTGCTGCATATCATTATGTTAAGCAAAGTCAAGTCTTTTTCTTATTGTCTTGCTTGATGTAACTACTGTGCTTGCGTCATCGTATCTAAGAAGTATTGACTTGAAACTTTTGCCTGGAAAATAAGGTGAAAAGTTGGACTAAGCTAAGACTTTTGTGAGCTAACCAAGTATCTCATGTAAATTCAAAATAACACTGTGCAAGCACATCACTCAAATTATTTCGAAAGACCGGCTCCGGTAGAAATCCGGATTCGACTGAGAGACCTGTAACTGGCCGGTAAACGATCGGTTTTCCGGTGGATTTTCAGTAGCAAACATGTTCTTTATATTTTCCTTTTTCTCTATCAAGTTTCATTGTTTCCTTGGCGTTGAAATAGTATTTAGATCCTACATTTCTCCAAAATGGCACTTAGTGCCAAAACCGATTGGAATTACAACCTACGAAACTGCTGGGATTTCTGAAAACCAGGCTACTGCCAGCCGGGATTTGCGACCTTTGCAAGCAGATTGCTACCATGTACTGCAAATCTGCAACCAAGTTGACCTTTTCATATTTTGTGCGTTTCTAACAAAAGTAAATGGTCAACGAAATCGCCGATGTGCTCGTTGAGTGGCCTTGGTGAAATGGCTAGGCGACATAATATTGCAACAATGTCAAGGTAAATTTGAGGATTCACTGCCTGACTGCCAGTTTCTCTCAATGGGCGGGCACCTCGATCACAGTTTTCACCATAAGCTCACAGGCACATTCCTGTTTATCTTACTTCAAACGGGATGACTGATGGCTGTTGAACTTATGCAGTGCGTCTGCAACTCTGCATTGGTGTGTAAAATAAGCTGCCTTGTGCGCTTGTACTACTACCTACACCATCACCATCTACAAATACGAGTGCAACTTACCGGCTCTGGTCGAAAAAAAAAGGTACTGATAAACATCATCCAGATATTTTCTTTCTAATTATCATCTAGATTTGTGGCCGTTGGATTAGAGATCCAAGGGCCACAAATTCTCCCCCCTCCAAAAAAAATTCACCCCCCTCCAAAAAAACATTCTCCCCCTCCAAAAAAAGAGACTATCCAACGGTCCGAAATTTGGATGATTGTTAGGAAGAAAACATTCGGATGATATCTATACACACCAAAAAAAAAAAAGAGGGACCAAGGAACTTCCCTGACTTTTCTTCTGATTTTTAGTTGGCAAAGTGAGACGTACTCACTCTAGCCAGGCGATCCGGGAAGCGCAACTCCTGAAGTGCAGCAACCGAGCAGGCGAGGTCAGGCAAGCAGCTCAGAAGCCCCGGGTCTCGCATTTTGCTGCTGCGACGATGGCAATGCATGTGACAGGTTGGTAGCATGTCGTGAAGATCGAGAAGGCCGTAAAGTGGTTAGGTCACCGGGCGGCGGACGGCGAGGATGGCGGCGACTTCCGTCAACGCCACCAGGTGTCCGGCGCCGATGAAAGCGACGTCGCAGGGGGTGGTTCGAGGGCGACGACCCGCTGCATTTCGCGCTCCCGCTCGCCATCCTCCAAATCTGCCTCGTCGTCGTCGTCACGCTTTCGCTCGCCTACGTCCTCGCCTCCTCGGCCCCATCCGCCAGCCCCGCGTCATCGCCGAGATCATTGTAAGTGGCACGGCATTGGTTACAGCAGTCACCTAGCTCAGTTTGATCAAGACGCGTATGAAATGAGCTGCTCTGAACGTTGCATGCATGCAGGGCGGCATACTGCTGGGCCCGTCGGCGCTTGGCCGGAGCACTGGGTTCATGAAGGCCGTGTTCCCGCCGCAGAGCCTGACGGTGCTCGACACGCTGGCCAACCTCGGTCTGCTCTTCCTCCTCTTCCTCGTCGGCCTCGAGCTCGACTTCTCGGCGATCCGTCGCACAGGCAAGCGCGCGCTTGCCATCGCCCTCGCTGGCATCACCTTGCCGTTCGAACTCGGCGTTGGCACGTCGGTGGCGCTCCGTGCCACCGTCGTCAAGGGCGCGCGCCCCGGCCCTCTCTTCGTCTTCATGGGCGTCGCGCTCTCCATCACCGCGTTTCCCGTTCTTGCCCGCATACTCGCCGAGCTCAAGCTTCTAACCACTGACCTCGGCCGCATGGCCATGTCGGCCGCGGCGGTCAACGATGTCGCCGCGTGGGTTCTCTTTGCGCTGGCCATTGCACTGTCCGGGTCTGGCTCGCCAATCGTCTCCCTCTGGGTACTGCTCACCGCCACCGGCTTCGTCATCGCCATCGCTCTGCTTCTCCGCCCGGTTCTTGCATGGATGGTCCGCCGCTCGCCGGAGGGCGAGCCGGTCAAGGAGGTGTACATCTGTGCCACGCTTACGCTTGTCCTCGCGGCGGCATTAGTCACGGTCTCACCGACACCATCGGCATCAACGCGCTCCAGTGCGTTCATAGTCGGCATCATGGTCCCCAACGGGACGGAGCTGGGCTCGAGGACCAACTAAAAAAATCCTTATATTTTACTGTAGCTATCAATAGTGAAGGTCTTGATATTTTTCTTACAGTGGACTGGGCCCGAGACTAGACCTTGGGCTGGCTATGCCCTGATCCCCAAGGGCGGGCCCTTCGTCGGCGCGCTCATGGAGAAGGTCGAGGACCTCATCATGTAGGAACTCAATCCAGGAGTCACACTTAATTAATTTGTAGACGTACACTACACGGGGAATACGATAAAAAGTAGAGTAATTTTCCGATGCGAACTCAGCTTGTGTCTTTTTTTTACTTTTCTCTATTATTTATCGCTTTTTCAACAGACTGATTACAAAGATATGAATAGACGCTCCGTGATCCAGTTTCACCGGACATCACTCCATGACTTGCGCACACTACGCACCACGACTTACGCATATCGCGCACTAACCAAAAGACTCAGCCGTTACTCAGACGTCCAGCTTCGACCATGGCTTCTTGACTACGCCTAAGACTACGAGTCCTCCTATAACTTACAACTACTCCCTGCTACAGTACTCTTACGAGTACGACTCGAACACACAACTTCGACTATGGCTTTGACCATGACTCAGGCCTACGACCACTAACAAAATGATTTCTACGACCACTTACACTTCAACTAGGGTCACGACTGCTGTTTCGACCATACCTTTGATTGCAGCTTCGACCACACCTTCGACTGTAACTTCAACCATACCTTCAATTGTAGCTTCGACTACGTCCAACATAATTAGCATGAGTCAATATTAGTTCTAACAATCTCCCCTCTAATTTTGACTTGCTAAACTTCACAAGACAAAGTCTGATCTCTTGACGTGTCTCCAAGGAGTTTTGCCTTCTTCTTACTGACCATGCCACCGATGACACAACTTACCGGTATACTTCACATCTTCACCACCGGTGATACACCTCACCGACAACTTCTATCTCTTACTCAGTTCCAATTGTCATTCGCCGGTGACACATCTTGACAGCGACGGAGACTCCAATTAGAGCTCACACACATGAGTACTTGGACACAACTGGAAGAACTCACACACACATGCATCATGCACGGACTCACCTACGTGCACGATCATGACACGACTATGCACACATATGTAACACACCACCTACGCGCACAAACAACCCATGGCACATGCAACACTTCTATTGTGCCATATACACGAAACGACTCAAACACACACTTCGACAATGATGCCGTCGCTTTAGACATCGTCGTGTTCACGACACCTTACACATAACACTGCTGATGATGAAAGAACGTCGTTCACCACCGACTCTAGTCGCGCCTTGCAGCCCACTAATGCAGCCCACCTCGTATGAAATCTGACACTGGTGCGCCCATCCTCACCACACCATGGCGATTATGCTGCCACTGATGTGCACGCCACGTGCGATTCTAGCACACCGCGCTGGCCTCGCTATGGCCGCGTGGACCTTTGACATCATGCACCTGAGCGTACAGTGCTGCAGCCGACTCATCGCCAACACCTGTGCATCTCCACCTGACACGCGCCACTACGCACACCATCACGGTACCAGCGAGTCATCGTTAGGCAGCTTCGCCTCGCACCTGAGCTCTGATACCAATTATAGGAACTCAACCCAGGAATCACACTCGATTTACCCATGGACGCACATTACACGGGAAACGATGAACACTAGAGTAATTTTTAGACGCGAACTCGACTTGCGTTGTTTTTCACTTTTCTCTATTTTTCACCGTTCTTTTCAATAGAGTGATTACAAGGATACAAATAGACGCTCTGTGATTCGGTTTCACCGAACATCACTCCACGACTTGCGCACACTACGCACCTCGAGTCCACGACTTGCGCACATCACATACTGTACCTGTAAGGAGAGCAGAATTATATATAGTGGGATAAGCATATAGTATATATATATATATATATATATATATATATATATATATATATATATATATATATATATATATATATATATATATATATATATATGTGTGTGTGTGTGTGTGTGTGTGTGTGTGTGTGTGTGTGTGTGTGTGTGTGTGTGTGTGTGTGTGTGTGTGTGTGTGTGTGTGTGTGTGTGTGTGTGTGTGTGTGTGTGTGTGGATTCGATCATATATTGAAACACCAAAATCTCTATTAAATCATTAATTATGCATGTTATGACAATTTTGCGATGAAAAATATAACGATAAGCATAAATGGTTAAAGGAACTAACATGTTTCAATTAAATTTTGCTCTGCGCGTCTGAATTGCATCGAAGTCATCAATAAGTTCATCCGTCGTAAACTCCATTGCAATCTCCTTTTCAATGTAAGTTATTATGAAATAAATTTGAGACATGGAAAATTAAACAAACCCATTTCACATTCAAAGAAACTCCTACAAAGGGAAATTTGGTTCCTTTGGGATCGTTTTCTCGCCCACGCTTAGTGACGTAGAAAAGACGAGAGGAAATGAAATGGAATTACTCGTTCATGATAGTTATTGGACTGTGAAATGAAGATTCCCTCACTAAATCGAGTATCGATTGACACCAATAGTCAATGGGTCCCTAATCCAAAGCAAGGAAAAACACACAACCCGATTGGGACTCTTGGGACTTACAAACGAATGTAATCAATCATTGCAAGATTTAGAGGAATCAAGCAACCATGCGTTTGGATCTACCATGTTGCTTTAGTACTGGAAGACTTGAAAAAGAATACCATAGCAGCTTGATATCCTTACAACGATATGCACAGAGATATTTTCCTTGCCAAAAAATAAAGAGAAAGAGATGGGAGGTGTAGATAAATATTTGCTCGGATTTGACACTATGCTGGCAGAACATTGGGTGGGGCCATGGCCCCTGCTGGCCCCCCTCTCCCTCCGCCACTGTTCGTACCCGAAATACTCAGCTAACTCGTTGACTCAGCCATTACTCGGATGCCCAGCTTCGACTATGACTTCTCGACTATGCCTATGACTACGAGTCCTTCTGCGACTTACAACTACTCTCTGCTAGAGTACTCTTACGAACACACGACTTTGATTGTGGCTTCGATCATGACTCAGGTCTACGACCACTAACAAAATGACTCCTACGACCACTAACACTTCAACCATGGTCACGGCTGCTGTTTCAACCACGCTTTCGACTGCAGTTCGACCACGAGTTCGACTACAGTTTCGACCACGTCTAACATAATTAGTATAAGTCACGATTAGTTTCAACACAATTAACATAAGTCAAGATTAGTTCTAACATCACCGGCCTCTTCCTCCCGCTCTACTTCGTGTCGAGCACCCTCAAGACCAACGTCGCGACCATCCGCGGCGGCAAGTCGTGGGGCCTCGTGCTCGTCATCGCCAACGCGTGCCACGGCAAGATCGGTGGCACGGTGCACGCCGCGGTGCTTGTGCGCATCCGCATGCGCGAGGCACTCACGCTCGGCTTCCTGATGAACACCAAGGGCCTCGTCGAGCTCATCGTGCTCAACATTGGCTGGGACCGGAAGGTGCTCAACGACGAGTCCTTCGCCATCATGGTGCTCATGGCGCTCTTCACGACGTTCATCACCACCCCCGTCGTCATGGCCATCTACAAGCCGGCGAGGCCGAAGGAACCGTACAAGCACCGCACCGTCGAGCGCGCGGCCGACGCGGACATGAACGGCGAGCTTCGCGTCCTCACGTGCTTCCACGGCAGCCGCAACATCCCCACGCTGATCAACCTCATCGAGTCGTCGCGCGGCGCCCGGCGCAGTCGCTTCGCGGTGTACTTCATGCACCTCGTGGAGCTCTCGGAGCGCTCGTCGGCCATCTCCATGGTGCACCGCGCGCACCGCAACGGAGTGCCCTTCTGCAACAGTCACGACGATGAGACCAGCGAGGCGGTCGTGGCATTCGAGGCGTACCATCAGCTCAGCGCGGTGAAGGTGCGGCCGATGACGGCCATCTCCGAGCTCGACACCATCCACGAGGACATCCTCGGCAGCGCTGTCGACAAGCGCGCCGCGCTCGTCGTCATGCCGTTCCACAAGGCGCTCCAGCCCGACGTCTCGTTCCATTCCATTGGCCATGCCTACCACCTCATCAACAATGGCGTGCTCCGCGACGCACCCTGCTCCGTCGCCATCCTCATCGACCGCGGCCCCGGCGGCCCCGCGCCGGTAGCTTCGAGCAACGTGTCCTACTCCGTAGCCGTGCTCTTCTTCAGCGGTCCTGATGACCGCGAGGCCTTGGCCTACGCGGCGCGCATGGCTTAGCACCCCGGCATCGCCGTCACCCTCGTACGCTTGCCCGAGCAGCCACAAGAAGAGCGTGCGGTTGACGACGCGGCAGTCATGGCATTCCAGGCCAGGGCAGCCGCGGCAGCCAACATGTCGGCGCGGTACGTTGAGAAGACGGCGCGGGGGAAGGATAAGGTGGTCGAGACCATCAGGGCTATGTCCAGGTGCACTCTCATCATCGCCGGGCGGTCACCGCCGGTGGAGCCGCTTGTGGAGAGGCCAGACAAGCTAGGCCCCGTGGGCAGCTACCTCGCCTCGTCGGAGTTCACCATGGCATCCGTGCTAGGGATCCAGAAATATGGTTCTGTGCTGGCTAGAGTGGCGAGGCCAAGCACGGTGGCCGTGGAGGCTGCGGGAGCCTCCTCGCCGGAGATGTTTGTAGCGCTGTCGACGGCGTTCAGCGACTCGAGACTGCTGCACTAAAGACTGATCGGATACTGATGAAGAGTATCCTCTTGAAGCATTTGAGAACATTTACACATCTCTGCATCTCATTCACTTCAGAATTACATGTGTATCACATGAATGAAAGCTGAACAACATATTCACAGCTTTTTTCTCTTTTGGGAAGAACTGTTACAGTCATAATTGCATACTACAGATTGACGTTACCTCAACCAACAAGGAACTTCCTGTTCTGTAGTTTTTTTTTTCTAAGTTGGTACAAATTCTTGGGTAGTGACATGCCTTTTGCTCGACAATGTTTGATGTAGCACATCTCAAAAATTAAATTTTCCATTTGCATCTGAAATAACTTGTGTGAGAATAACGCAACTCATGCAATGAAACCAATAAAATTACCTTCAGGTCGGCGTAAAGAGCTCTTCAACATCCAGCAGCCAAAACCTGACATACCGCGTCAGCTCTGTTTAATAGATCTCCTTATCACGCAAAAGCTCGATACCAAATGGTTTACTTCTAACCACATGTTCTGATCTGGTCTAATCCATTAATCTTGCGGTTGGACTTCTCATCTTCCACTCTGAATGCTTTGAGTCCGAAGCGATGTGTGATCCTTTCAAGCAGTTCCTTCCGATCCAGTGGAGAAACCAAAACATTCATAGTTGCTTTTCCTCTCCAGCAAACAATGGCAATTGTTGAGGGATCCACGGCTATGGAATCTATGTTTTGATGCCCTGAAATGTTAACAAGATTACATTACCATTAAGTCATGATTTCTTTCAGGTACGCATAGGGCACGATGTTACCTTCATGTAACACTACAACACAGCAACCAGGCATCAAGGATGCAGCTTCCTCCCCAAATCTGGCATCGACAAAATGAGCAAAGTTAATGGTTCTGTATAGTAAAAGGTGCTGGAAGTCGACTGGATATGCATATAGTATCCGCTTGCTGATGTATGGAAGCAGCAATGTCAACCCCTCATAAGATAGCCTATATGCACATGAACATCCATCCTTTGATCTATGCCTTTCCTGAAACAGAACATAGAAACAGAGTTAGCGAATTGTTTAGGTTAAAGAAATATGCATATTCCTGAAGAGCTTAAATCGGTAAACAAAGCCAAAGCCACCTGATAGGAGCACTTACAAACATCTTTAGGCCAAGAGAAGCAATCTTAATCTGCTCACTAACTTGTGAATTCAGTTCCAAAATTTCTTTAACTGATTTTGATACGTAGTATATTCTCCTTGCATTATCAGCACTTCTAGTCACCAGATGACCTTCAAGCGGAAATGATTCCTCGATACCAAAGAAAGATACTATACTTTTAATCACCACTTCATATTTGAAAAATAGCACAGGATCAACCCCATTCCACCTGCGTTGGTTTTGCAACTTCTTTGTTCTATCTCCTGATTCTGCTTGACCATATTCTTCATCATCACAAACCATTTGAACTTCAACTAAGTTGTTATCTTTTGAAATTTGGTTGTCCATGCTTAAACTTTCCGGTTCATCAAGCACTTCGTCATCATCAAGAACTTTAGAAACAATTCTCTGCTGATGCATCAAAATTTTTTCAGATTGCATTATTTCTAGTTGAGGTTCTTCCTGAAGTTTCAGAGTCTTGTCTGTTGAGAGTGGGTGCACAGTTTTTGTCACCTCTACCATCTGGCTTTCTGAAAGAATGTTGAGAATACATTTAAGCACATCAGTGATAGTGCATATCAGCAATATATGCAAATGTTCATGAAATGTATGGAATTAACTTGTGCAAAAGTAACTAAAACATGATATTACCATTCAATGGGGACAGTTTATGAAGAACTGCGATGAAAAATGCCCCGCTGTCTTGGTCATGAGGAACGATTCTCATGCAACGATACAGAGGAAAACTTGAATCCACACTTTTGGAAGTAGAATCTAAAGTTTTAGCTGAATTACTACTTGAAACTCCACCGGTATCACAATTAACTTTGCTTGTTTCTTCAATGTTGAAATTTCTTGAGAAGCTCACATTGTTATCTGCATTGACTTCAATGCTGTCACACAGAGTATGGCTTTCATGGGTGCTTTTACTTGAAGGAAACATGCTTGGCAATATTACATTCTTCCTATTGTGAGGAACATCTTCATGAGTCTGAAACCAAGATCCTCTATCTTGTACCTGCAAGAGTCATAAAATGAACCATTGGGGAAACCAGAATAGGACAACAAAGTTTTGGCCATCTTATATCTAACATACAGTGTCTCCCAGTATAGAGCAACTGTTCAACTGAACACCAAACTGAAAAGGTAGAACCCATAAATATCATAGTTAGCGAAAATAACAGCTTATAATAAAAACGAGGCACTTCTTCATGCTTGACTTACTCCTTACATGTAAAAGTGACGATTGCCAAACTAACCATCCTATTACCAAGTCAAAGAAAATTGGCACAGTAAGTTGTACTGACACTTCTACTCAAGGTTAGAAATATCGAACCGGACCAAATCCTGCCGGGGGGCCGATACCGGTTACCGGCCAGTTACCAAAAAAATCGGTGAAAAACCGGCTGAATTTTGCCAAACCAGAATTTGAACTGGGGAAATTGGGACCGGTAACCGGTCTGGTGACCGGGAAAAACCGGATAAACCGATTGTTGGTAATTATAAATTGGAATAATGCAAATATTAATTAAAAAGTGTTTAATGAAGTAATAAGGCTCATGTTGTACATAGAAATTGCTCCTTGCTAGCTTGACAATGTGTAGTGAAGCCTCCAAGGCTACATTGCCTACAAAATTCATGCATTTTTATGCCTCCAAGGATATATTGCCTACAAAAGCCAAAACTCATGTTGTATATAGGAGTAGGACAATAATTCATGCACTTTTACTTCACCTAATAGTTAATCTACCACAAACAATGCCTAAACCAATCTACGAAGTGAATTACACAGTCACAAAATTTAAATTTATATTTTAGATATTTCGGGTGGTATACTCCCTACCGGAGCTGACTAGGAAATTTAGTACCGGCGGGATTTGGAACCCTGCTTCTACTTACGTCCATGACATGTTGGGCACCTAGTATAGCTCATACATGTGTCAGAAGAGTGTTGATATTTTTTGGTATAAGAATGTGTTTTAGCCAACAGAGTGCTGAGACAGCACTGACAAGACAGCTACAGTTTGAGATGTTATTGTTAATACTGAGCACAGCCCACCTTAATTGGGTATGTATATTTCTAGGTTTTCACAGCTTTGGCTTGTACATTCATAATGATACCATGAGTGCTTTAGGCCATCCCCAAGATATGTTTTTGGATTCCGCCATACAATTACAACCCATCTTTGCTCAATGGGTACAAAATATCCATGCTAACGCACCTGGCGTAACAGCTCCTGGTGCAACAAGTACCAGTCTTCTGCTGCTGAACTTCATATTTCGCATGTCACAAAAGGAAATTACTAGGATTGATTAAGAAATTTCAACTTTCTAATCTTCATGCATTCACTATGTAGCGTCTAACACTATAAGACAATATAGCGTGACTATCTGGACACCAGATAAAGATGAAATAATTTTATACAATAATTATTTTAAAAATAATATGTATACTCATGGTCATGCCACTAGATGGTGTCATTTACAGTGTCAACTGTCACAGCAACAAAGTTGGCACATATTCCTATACTTAAAAGACAGAAAGAATTACTAAAAACAAAACGAAAAGATTCAACAAAAAATGGGTAAATGACAAAAAAATCATATGCAATTGTGTAATCGTTCAAATGTAAATTCTTTGCAATCTAGTGTTAACATGTCCATAGATGTCTGGACTCTGGACTCCAAATGCATTACCATTCTTAGGTGCATAGTATGCAATAGAATGTTATGGTGCATGCAGGTGGATGACTTATACGTGAGGTCAAACAGGAAGTACAATGTTATGGTGCATGCAGGTGGATGACTTATTGATGAGGGCAAACAGGAAGATTACAAAACCAGTAAACAATGGATTCCCTAATATGCATTAGAATTTTATGGTGCATGCAGGTGGATGACTTATCGTTGAGGGCAAACAGGAAGATCACAAAACCTGTGAACAAGAGAATCCCTTTCCCTATCCAGAGTGACCTATGCATTAGCCTCCAAGAGTTATGGAGTGCCAGAATCCAGATACACGCACATAAGCACACACCAAGGAAAAAACGCACAAAATTAAGAACAAGCACCCATCTTGTGGACAAAACACATAGGGAAAAGAGAGAGAGAATAATCAAGAGATCAGTCATGATATAGAGATGTGCACACTAACCTTCCAAGTGCTAAGTCCAGGACGGCGGACCAATTCTGGTAACTCATGAGAAACATCAAGAAGTTCCACAGAGTTTCCACTTCTCCGAAGAAGCTACATGATTATGAGAAATATGACAAAATTGCAATGAGAATTTATGTTATGGAACATAAATTAAGAAAGGAATATAGAGGACTAATGCATAAAGGTTCTATACATACCCAAGTTTTGAAAAACTACATAAGATCAATAAAAATACGCAGTAAGAAACTGGTAGCTGCTAAACAGCCAACTGCTTCAAGTGATCAACATGAAAACTGTCATCTGTACTCTATAGAGAATCTTCTGATGAGGCAATTAAGATAGGCTAGTGTTTGGCTTAAGCCCCATATCCAGACAAGTGAGCAACAGATTGAGTTTTTACCCAAACATCATTTTGTGCTTATCCTATGAGCTACCTTACTTGTCTTATTTGCTGTACTATAAGCCCAATAAGGCAACTAGAAAGATAAACCTAAACTACTCCAAAAGGTCCTCAAGTGCACAGAGATTTGGCTCATTTTCAGTCTAAAAACTGTTATAAAAAAAAACAGCTTCATGTTCAATGGTTTAAAGGGAGAAGCTATAATGCATAAAAGTTCAAAAATTAAATATATTTTGTAGCTAAATAAATACCTCAGCTACAACAGCTTCATTTTCAACAGGATTCATTGAACAAGTTGAGTAAACCATCCTTCCACCCACTTTAAGTAAGGCAATACCTGAAGCAACCAAGTTATAATTTCAATACTACATATTATTAATCACAAAACTTCAACTAACATTCATTTTGGCTACAAAGACAAAACAGATCCAAATCATATACAGCGTCCTTTTCTATTACACTATTTCCGAAACCTAAGGATCCAATCGAGTGGATATGTAAAATACAGGATTTAAGATCCTAGTAGGAAAAGGGGGGAAATAGATACTCGATTTAAAATGAGAAACAGATGCCTCTTTTTGCACTGTGATGGTCCGTCTGATTGGTCTTGGCCATCACTGTAATGGGGTTTTTCTGATGGATTATCTACATGTGCCTGCTCACTCTGCTACTGCTCTTACTAGTGTCTCTTCCTCCACTAGTAGTTCTGATTCTGAATCTTGGCATTGATAATTGGATGGTTTATGTGATAACAGTTCCAGAGGAACTCTGCAAAAACTCTTTGAGGAACTCTGCAAAAACTCTTTAAGTACTAAGGTAATTTATTGATCATTTGCTCAGGTTCATGATATACAACTAAGACTACCTGTTTCATAGGTGATTCATGGGTATTAGCTTAGTTTGCAAAGAAGATATCAACACCACTTCCACGAAAACCAATATAGCAATTCAATGAAGCACATAGTAATGTTAGGTATGTTACAAATCCTTACCACGCATAGCAATATTTACTTGGAGAAGATGCAGTTCATTCCCCATGCCTGAGTTCCTGAACAGTGAAAACAGACTGTGACCCTGAGGAAAAATAGGAAGGAAATATAACAGCAGCGGATGGAATAAAGGTTCAATGCTTACCACTTTCTCCACATGTTGTGGCCCTTGCGGATAGTCCCATCACCACTACAGGGGACATCACAAAGCACACGGTCTAACTCTAACCTTTGTGGTTTGCAGTCATCCTTATATATCTCTGAATGAGCCCTTGCAAGAGAACAACCAGGGAAGTTTTGCGCTTCATGGTTTGTCACTATCAGGTTGGCAGTGCACATTCTCTTTGTATTGTGGATAAGGAGGTCACATCTTTGCACATTGACATCATTAGCTATGACCTAATCACAGTCCCACAGAGGAAGGGAACATATATAACGACAGTTTTCAGTTCTGAAAATATGTGGGAGTTATAACAACAGCTGTACTAGCCAAGGTTATTAAGTCGTAAAGTCGAGTCGAGTCGTGATGCTACCGACTTGGAGATTAGTCGCGACTAATCCCGACTAGTCGTTGACTAATCTACTACTACTTGCTTGTTGCTTCTACTACTAATTGCCTTCTACCACCACCACTACTACTTGCTACTGCTACCTAGGCTCAAAGTGGAAGAATACTCGGATCTTGCTCTAGAAGAAAGCATCGAAACTGAGTCTAAAACAGAAAAAAAAACTAGGATCAAGATCTGAAACAGAGCAGCAAAATAAAGGAAGAAGATGGGAGTAAGTGGGAGGAAGAACAAAGCGTCAAACGGATGAAGAACAGAGCAAGATCCAATTAGACGTTCGACTCGCGCTGGCTGACTAGTCGCGGCTAGTCGCCGACTAGTCAGCAAGTCGAACGACTAGCGCAGCTAGTCGAGTCGACGGCACTAGTCGGTGCCTGTGTGCCGACTTGTCGACTAATTGACGATTAGTCGCGACTAGTCGCCCGACTTAATAACAAGGGTACTAGCTACATGTAACAAACTAGTTACTAACAAATAATGTAACTTAGTTTCTTCTCCGCAAATCAGTAGTAGTTACAAGAACAATAGTTGAAGTGCTATATGTAACGGATGGTAAAATGTACCAGTGCTTTTGGAAGTAGCCCTGTCTCGTTTGATTGGTGAATCATCTCAAGCAACTGGAAAGTTTTAGAGCCTGGAGCAGCACACACTGCACAAGATTAAAAAAAAAGGTAGGCTATGTTACAGGAGTTTTCCTTTTGTCTTTTGAGCAAATCCAGGAGTCCTAACATCCAGTGACATTTTGACAGAGAATCAACTTCTATGAGTGCACAGGACGTTTACAGTAATGGACAAGAGTAATACAGTAACATACTATCAAGAATATGATGATCAGGCCGTACATTCAGAAACAATGGTGGCACCTGCAGAAATGATTTCAATTATTGAAACGAGAGTTACTGTATGATAGCTAAGATATATTAAAATACAAGATAGACGAGGTAAAAAAATAATTCATAAGCAAATCAGTAAGAGATGCCCACCATGCTAACAGCCTCTTGCCTAGTTATATTACCAACTTCACTCTCATGCTTTAAAAACTCATGAAAACTGGAATGCACAAAAGAGTGGCTTAATCAAGAGTACATCAAGGTTGCAACAACAACTAATCACTAAGTATAACAAGGATTTGAAAGTGAAAGAATCTTATAGAAAAAAGGGGAAAATGTAAAATAAGTAGGGATGGAACAGTGCATTGATAATGTCAAGTGACGCAACTAAGCCCTTCCCTAACTTCCACAATTCAGTAAGCAACCTTACTTTTTACAAATAAAGGGTGGCTAATGTGCTGCCTAATCTGAAAATTTGCATTTACTCTGTAAAGTGACTTTCAGTTAGCACTCTCAAAACTCCTAAGAAATTCCCTAAAATGGGAGATTGGAAGGCTCAAATGAAATATGGGTGGGTTTTTTTGGGCTGTAGTTTATGGCTTAAATTTTTTAATTCTGACTATTCGCGAGAGGTAGTACGCACAGGAAAATAGTCGCATGCGATTTTGGTCTGTACAGTTGAACCCAGTACACTTTTTACTACAATCTTCCTATTGATATCGCCTTTTAAAAACGTACCGTTTGAAAGCCAATTACTGTAGCATAAGCCATAAGCCACAAGCCATAAGTGGAAAAGAATTTAGCCTATATGACAGATTTTGCTACCTATGAATGGTATAATAATTTTAAAGCAAAGCATAAGAGAGAGCATTGAATTACACGAGATTTAATATATGAGTGTTGCAAACATATACAACATTTTGAATATCATTTGGGATATTTGCCACTATTAACTATCCTTTTAGGTGGAAACGTTGCAAAATTTAAAGAGATATATTTGGTGTATGTGGAACTTTAATTACAATATGCAGGAAGATGATTAGAGTAATTACATGTCATCGGCAACATTCTTTTAAAATAAACATCATGCTAGATTTGATTACCTCTCAAGTGCCTGATTTTTCCTCAGTTGCTTTCGAGAGAAGTTCAAATGCCATGCAAGATTGCCTGGGTACCAAGGCAAGGGCCTGATAGCATCTTCTCCATACTCATCACTAACCTTTGCAAAGAGTTTATTTTTAAAAAAATACATTAGAAAATGTCAAGGACTTGCATTAAAAGTGTATAAATCAAGCAAGAGGCAACCTCACTCTCCAAAGATCTTCTGAAGTCATTGTCTAACTTTGAGCAAATATCTTTAAAAAACTGGCAGCTGAAAAGAAAAGGAAAACTTCAGCTTCCTCATGAAGAATAACCAGTAGCGATCAAGAGAATGAATTTATCTGCTACTGTTCAAATATACAGAAGTAACATTAGTCTTTGTGAAAATAGCATGACATTGCCTAGTAAAGAAATCTTTTGCTGTAAGCCTCTAACTACACTATTTGTTCACTACATTCGTAAGAAATACTTCACATGGTAAAGGCAACATACGTAATGAATAGGTGAGAATTTTTTTCCCTAAACTGCATGAGTTTTAAAGTAAGTGGTAATTAACGTGACAGTTTGCAGTTTTGCACCCACTCATAACTGTAAATGGCCCACAAATAAGAATTACCATTTTCTTGTTGGAATGTTATAGAGCGTAGCTTGTGAACTAAATATCTGATGAACTCCTTGCACGTTAATGGTAGGTCAACAAGAGATACAAATCATGGGGCAGCTGGTATTTGACAACCACACTAATCATTTTTATCAATGAGAAAACAGGAGAAGTATCAGAACAGGGGATCAAGTCCAAATGCACATGAAACAAGCAATACTTTTGTCGAGAATGTGTGCTTAGTCAAAACAAACTAAGGAGATAATCATAGCCCATAGGACGGCCACAGTGGTAACTTATAAGTGCATCATATCATTTCAGAGCAACCAGCATCACCTAGCGTTGATCCTAAACGTCGCCGGTAATGGTTTCCGAAGCACACTCATGAAGGCATCCCACTCCTCCTCCCGAACGATTCGTTGCTCCTGCAAGGCATAAACATGCACACACACGGGGACAAACATTTCAATAGAATTCCTTGGAACGACAGAACCCACATACTCATATAATCCTTTAATAAGCAACTTTGCAGTTAGCGCATAGTAGAACCACAGAACAATGGTACAATTTGTACATAGGTCATCGTGATACGAACACATTCGTCATTGCCAGATCAAATATTAGCTCGAGTTTCAACACCGAATCGGCCCCAAACGACAGTCCGATTCACTTAGAATCGCATCAAAAATCGTAAGAACGGGAAGCTGCGCGTGACGTATGATTGAAGCAAGTAGTCGCACCTTGTAGTACTCCTCGAATGCGGGGTTCTCGAGGACTGGCGGCTGCCACGACGGGTTGGCCTCGCTGCGGGCAACGGCTGCGGCGGGCACGGCGGGGGGAGGGTGGGGACTGCGCCCCCAGAAGCCCTCAAGGGCTTGCGTGAAGTGGCGGCGCTGCGCCTGCGCGCGCCCGCGCCTCCGATGGCCTCCGATGCACCGCTTCCTCTGGCCGCCGGCGACGATGAGGTGGTGGAGCGAGGCGGGTGTCCTCGACGCTATCATGTTGTGAGTTGTGTGGCCTTCTCTGGGGATTGGGGGTGTGGGGTTTAGCCGCCGCCGTTTAGACACCTGGCACAATGGGAGATCGTGCGATGCGACTCTGATGCGTACAACGGCTTAGCCGCTTAGCGCTAGGGCGACGAAGAAATGTACTGGTACAACCGTACAAGATTCAACCAAGTTCAGTAATCCAGTAACTAATGAGCCCCTTCCTTTCGATTTCTTAAAACTGTTTTTTAGATTTTCTATAATAACTTTCAAACGGAGTTTTTAAGACAATATTTATAAATTAATTATAGTATATACTATAGCCCTGTTTGGATACGCTTATCTGAGAATCGATTTTAATTTATCAAGATTTTCTGATAAGTCGCGATCTGAAGAATCTGCGATCTGAATAATCTGAATAATCCTGATGGGGCTTATGTACAGATTTTGGATTCTCGGTGCAAATGCTGATTTTTCCCACCGCGGCGGTTGAAAGAATCGAAAAATAATCAAAGCGTTTGGGTGGGATTCTCGCTTAATTCTACCCAGAATCGGATTTTTAGCGTATCCAAACAGGGCCTATAGCAACTTCATTTATATCGACCAAAATTACATACAAATTTCTATTACTATGTATTCTATCATAAACAACTCAAAAGTTACAAGCTGCAACTATAAAAAAAAAATAGATCCAATCCATTCTTAGTGGCCTAAGTATCCTTATTTGTCTTTATACACACGACTTTATGATCACCGAACACTTGAAAGGCAACTAATCTCCAGAAGAAAAAATAAACTACAAAGGCAAGACCAGATGCAATTGTTGAAAGATGAATACAAACTATTCTCTCTTGCTGTCATGCTTGGCTGCTTGAAGGGTAATATCATTCTTCCATCTTCCGTGCATTCACCACCCATCACTCCATCAGGGAGGCTTTAACGAGGTTGTAAGTGATTATCACCTTCAGCCAATGCATAAACCAACTAGGGAACTTCGATATTTATTGTTACACCACGCGAGAAAATTAAGTGGCACAACTGGTTAAGGTGAACTTGCATTGTTCATCTATATATGACAAGGAACATCAAAATAGCTTGTCTTGTTTATCAGTACATGACGCGAAATTTTACAGAGCAGCTACAGGAAAACTGGACGGCAGGTTGGATCAGGTCTACATGCTTTGGTTATCTTGGTGCATTTTTTTATATAATATATTAGCTGATGCTCTTAGATTATGCTACCTAGTGTGTAATGGTTTATTAGTGTGATGTTTTGAACTAAATGCTGCCAATTAATTGGAATTTGTTTTCAGACGACTTGCATTTTGGTGTGAGATGACAACAATTTTTCATGAAAAAATTTGGCATAGTTTTGTCTATAATGGTATGAGGTAATGCACTAACATAAAAAGAGTTTTTCTAAGATAAACAAAGCATGCAACATAACATAGTTTCATAAACGAACTTGGACTGGAGACAAAGATGTCATTTCCCACAAGTGAAAAGGTGAAAAAGCTTGGAAAACGGAAGAAATGAGGGGAAATGGTATTATATGGATCTAAATATGTTGACATATCTTAGAAATCAATCTTTATAGTAGCGTCCCGAACCATGCCACTTTTTGGAGTGGTATATCTTAAATTTTTTCCTTCAATTAAATTCAACATCGTTCTATTTTATGTGTGCACATTTGTTTTTAGAAAATACTCAATTTGGTATTCTTAAGCCCATGGGCCCTATGCAAGCATCGTTTTCGTGCTAGCCCAACTCCTAGCCTACTGGGAGCTATCCATGTTAAGAACTTCCACGCACTCTTTAGGGTTTCCTCTTATCTTTCGATCCGTCGGTAGCTCCCTCTGTATTATCTCTTTTTGCCTTCCATTCCCACAAGCCTCTCTCTAGTCTCTATCATCAACCAACATCGACGCCTTGGAAGCAACCTTCTCTCTACTTGCTTACCCTTGCTACAAGCCAACCACAATCACCCATGGCTGAAAAAGCCGTCGCTGCCTTGCAACTCTGTTGCCTCCCTTTATCATCGCATCTTCCACTACCTTTTGCAAAGGAATTTGTCCCATCGGCAAAGGTATGAAAGGGATGCCCTTCTTTTAGCATTTTCCACAGTAAAAGAATGTAATATTGTATTCTCAGCTTTGATATTCAACTTTTATGTTTTGGATCTATGTTTTGCCTCGATATAAAGAAGAGTGCTACATAGATTTGGCCAACTGTGGACAATATTTGTGCCTTTTCCCCCCTAAAAATGGTGGCTATAGATCATGCAAACATGTTTTTGCAAAGCATGGGTAATAATGTTTTGGGCTTTTTGTCTCCCTAAAATGGTTAAGTATATAAAATGTAATCAAACAATCAGCTTTAGATAAGAAGAATTTAAAAGCACCAAAAAAGTCTTTAGTTTATTTTTTTGATGTGCTAATGTTAAGATACAAGGGTGCATTTGGTTGGTGGAATCCTCCGACGATTCCCAAGAATGCTTCAGTAATCCTATGAGATTACATTGTCTGATAAAATAATCAGTAATCTAAACTAGGAATCCAATTTTACTATGGAAACCAGATAACCATAGTTTTAAATCACTTTCCCGTGTCTATCTTATATTACCAAGGGAAAGGAAATTTTGACTATTACACTTTTATCGTTTGCTTTAATTTCTCATAGTCAAAATTTAAACTATCTGAATTTAAAATCTAAAACAAAAAACACTTTTCAAAACATGAATTTCGAAACCAAAAAAAATCAAATTTTGAATCCTGAATTTCAGAATCTTAAATTCAGGTAATTTAAATTTCAAATTTTCAAGTTTAGAATTTGAAATTCATTTTTTTTAAAATAAATCTTAAAATTTGATATTTCGAATTTTGGATTCCATAAATTCAAGTTTTAAAATTTTACTTTTTGTAAATTTGAATATTTTAAAGTTCCAAACTCAACTTTTAAAATTAAAACTTTCAAATATCCAAAATTTGAACTTTTGAATCATAAGAATTGACTTTTTTTAATGTTGCAATTTTAAAGTGAGAGAAATTAAAATTTGAAATTAAAATTTTAGTTTTCAATATAAAATTTATAAATGTTAAACTTCAAGGTTTGAAATTTCAAATCATGTTATTTAAATTTGTGGACTTGTTAGGTCGAGTTATGAAATATCTGAACTATTATAAAGACTATTTTATAGTTTCTTTCAAACCAACCAAACATTGAAATCTTATATTACAGGTAATATGTTACCAGCAATCAGATTGAGAGGAATATTAGATTACAGGAGAATGTAAAGTTATGCATATCAAACGCACCCTAAGGTGGTGTAAAAAAAGAAACAGAAGAATAAAATTTAGCAAAGAAGTAATTTAACTTTTTCAAGTATGTTTTCATGTAGTTTGAAAGCACTCGTTTTACTAGTTTAGTTCTAAAACTGTAAGTGACAACTATAGTTTACCACAAAGGATCTTGGGTGGCATGTCAAAATTCTAGTTCATATGCGCAAATTGGAAAATACACATGTGGCGCATTTGCTAATGTCATATAAAAAGTATGAGCAGACATCTGTTAAGCCAAGTCCCTCGTTTAATCCACACTTGCTTACAGTGGTGAAGCTAGGATAAAAATAGAGTGTAGGCTCAAAGACTCGACGGACTAAACTAAATTGTCACAAATATAGTATTTTATTCTTGTGTAATCTAAATTCATACATAAATAGAAGAGAAGCAAAGCAAAAAAAAAAGGAAAGAAATACAACGAAAGTATCTCAGTAATAGAAAACGCATCCCGGAAATATATAAATATGATTCCAGTGAATAGAGATCTGTCATATGTGTATCAAAAATAGCAAAATTAGTGATGCATTAGGTTGTGCCAGTTTTTGAAAAGAAAATAATAGAAAACATGCGGTATCTTTTTTCACACTATATTGTAACCAATCAAATTTATTAGGTTGTGCTGGCTTCCTCTTCATCGCGCCACTAGTTGCCGCTCCTCAAGCCGAGCTGCATCCCCCGAGTCGGCAATCTCTCAGATCTCGGTTCTCTCCTCATCTCTAGTCTTCCCAAGGCCCAAGTCGGCTTCCTCTTCCTCAGCTTACCACCCGCTACCCGTTGGCTTCCTCTTCATTGCGCCACTGGCCGTCGCTCCTCAAGACTCACCCACTTAGGTGCGTGCTCTGCTCGGCGCTCGGTGCTCAGGCTCTCACAGTCTCGCTTGATGCCT
The DNA here is from genome assembly GCA_036346575.1 of Dendrocalamus sinicus. Classification (NCBI taxonomy): domain Eukaryota; kingdom Viridiplantae; phylum Streptophyta; class Magnoliopsida; order Poales; family Poaceae; genus Dendrocalamus; species Dendrocalamus sinicus. Next base: position 31,646,535 of record CM070662.1, read on the forward strand.
CGATCCTTCCTTGCATCTGGTCTCTTGAGTGGGGTGTGGGGGTGAATGTGCTGCTACCTAGGTTGGCCCATTTGCAGGGGTTAGGACGCAAAGCTAAAGCCTGATGAAGTCTACCCAGCGGATCATGTCTTGCTTGCTTAGGACATGTACAATAGTCTGTTTCTTAATATTGTCTCTAAGACTTCTACCTCAACTAAATACAGCACTAGAAACAATATCTATAATAATAAATTATTTCTCTAACTATCTATTTTTTTATCATAACTTCTTGTGTCATATCCTCTCACTATTTATATTGGTTTGCGGGTTCAAGTCGTTTAGACAACACATTATCTCTCCTCAACTCATCTCTTATCTACACAAAATTTTACCCATTTAATATAGCAGAAGACAGCTAAGATGCCACTATTAGAGATGCCTTTAGTTAAATATGTGTCATAGATAGCTAAAATGTTAATATTGGAGATGACTTTAGGTGGTGATCGGTTAATTTGAAAAGCTCATGGTGAAAACATCAGAATCGGTGAAAAAAGCATCAGAATCGATGTGAGGCTTATTTAGCATAATTAAATTTAAAAATTTAAAAATATAAAAAATATGTTAGCCCATTACGTATAATACAAACAAATACGGGAAAAAAGAACCGGCAAAAAAGCTCAACAAAAAGCCAAAAATTCAAAAAAAAGATGAAACTTATGAATAGTGAAAAATAAGCCCACACCCAACAGCCGCAGCCATGTTGATCGCTGCCTTAGTTAAATATGTGTCGTGATATGATAAATTCACACCAACTGACCGGACCCGCCGCACCACAGGGCACTGGCCATATGCATCACCGGTCCACCAGCCACGCAGCGCGCACGCCAAATCGCGTGCGCTACCAAGCCCGGCCACCGCTCCGCCAGTCACCGCAAGCCAACGTGCCATCGGCCCATCAAACCAACCACGCGGCCGCCCCAGCCCTTCCGCGGCAAGTTGCGTGCCGCGCGCGACTTGGCTTCCTGCCGCCCAGCCCGAAGTCCCGAACCACTGCCGCGCCGCTCCTCCGCCGCGCCGGGCACGCAGCCTGACAGCCGGGCCCTAGCAAAACCGGCTCCACCGGTCATCGAGCCGCGACACGACAGCACAGGGCGCGGCGCTGGGCGCGGCACAGCGGCGCACGGGAGTGCCCTAGGGCGCGGGCGCGGCAGCCACCGCCACCTCCATCCAGCACGGGCACGCCACCCCCGCGCCCGCGCGTCCACGTGACCCGCACCACCACCACCACCATCACGCCCGCGGCCGATGGCCCAACCCCCACCCAGAAAAACCGAACCGCCCGCCCGCCCCCCACCACTACGCCCTCCACCCATACCCTCGCCTTATCCCCCACCCGAATCCGCCTCCACCACCGCCGCCGCCGCCTCTCCATTTATTCCACCCAACTAGCCCTCGCTCCTCGCCTTGCCCCAGATCTAGATCTAAACTGCTGCTGCCGTGACTGACTGCAGGGAGGATGGCCGCGGCGCAGGAGGCCGCCGCCGCCGCGGGACAGAAGAGCGCGCCGGGGCAGCCCTGGTCGAACATGGAGACCATGCACCTCATCGACGCCTACGAGGAGCGCTGGACGAAGCTGCGCCGCGGGCACCTCAAGGCGCAGCAGTGGGAGGACGTGGCGACCGAGGTCGCCGCGCGCTGCGCCGCCGCCGGCTCCGCGCAGCGCAAGACGGGGACCCAGTGCCGCCACAAGGTCGAGAAGCTCCGCAAGCGCTACCGCACCGAGAGCGCCCGCCCTGTCACCTCGCAATGGCCCTACTTCCGCCGCATGGAGGCCCTCGAGCGCGGGCCCCTCCCCGTCTCCACCTTCCCGCCCCCCGCCGTCTCCCCACCCGCAGCCGCCTCCGACGAGGAGGAGGAAGATGAGGAGGACGAGGAAGAGGAGGAGGAGGAGGAGCTCCTCCCCCGGAACAACACCAGGAGCATCAACGGCCTCCTCCGGGAATCCGGTGGATTCAGCGCTGGCTTCGCCCCTCGCCATCCACAGCCGCCGCCCCCTGCTGTGATGCTGTCCACCGCGCCTCCGCGGAAGAGGGTCGCCTATGAGGTGTTCCAGGCCAAGCCCGTGGCGGACAGGGTGAAGGAAGAGGAGACCCCGGTGCGCCGCTCCGGTGGGGGAGTCAACGCGCGGTTCTCGGCGGTGCTGAGGGACTTCGGCGAGGGCATCATGCGGCTGGAGAGGCGGCGCATGGAGGTGCAGTGGGAGATAGAGCGGGAGTGGAAGGAGACGGAGGCTCGCCACACCAAGATGCTCCTGGATGCTCAACGCCAGCTCCATGAGACGCTCGCAGCGGCCTCCGCCGCACCGGCGCCGGCGAAGAAGGCCAGGAGGGACCATGGCTGCACTGGAGACGGCTCGTAGAAAACTAGCAATTGATGGGGGCACTCCTAGATGGTTGCAGCTGCTTAATTGGGTGATCTGATGGCGAGGGGAGGATCCCTAGTCTTCCTCCTCTGCTCAGGATGTACTTAGTGTGTACTGATCTGCAGTAGCTATTTGACAGTCTGTTGAGCTATGCACTCTGTCATGGTGATGTGTTTGGATGGTGAAGACTAATGTAGCTGCTAATTTTGTACATCTGTGTTTCTGTTGAAATTTTGCTATGTTTTGAGTTGCTAATTTTGTACATATGTGTTTCCGTTGCGATTTTGCTATGTTTTGAGTTGCTAATTTTGTACATCTGTGTTTCCGTTGCAATTTTGCTATGTCTTGCTTTTCCAGTGCACAGATGTTTTGCTTCTGTGCTGTGAGAACTGGGATTCTGGCAAGTGAGTGCATCAATTCAAGACAGAGAGCAAGCTGAGAAGTGCAATTTGGCGGCAAGTACTGGACAGTTAGTGATAGTACTAATTGACTACTGATCCTGTAAGGCTGTAACAGGGCAGGGGCTACAAAACTACTGATGTTCTGATGAAACACTGATCTTCCTCTCCAATAGGAAGCCTTTCTTTATGTAGGATCGGATAGGCAATAGATGGATGAATGGTGATTCTAAAAAAATTTTAAGTATTCATTTCTCCTTTACTTCGATAACTACAAAGCTATCAAGATTAGAATAAGAATTCTACTTGAAAAATAAGAGACTCACAAAGCAGAACACAATCAGTAGAGAAAACAATGTGCTCAAAATTCTAACAACGTGGTCAAAAATATGCACGTGGTCGAAAATCAACGTGGTCAAATCCAGGGTTCAAAATCCCGGCGGTTATCGGCCGGTAACCACCGGTTACCTTTTTACCGGTGAAGACCGGTAACCAAAAAAACCGGCCGGTATCAATTTTTGATTTTCGAATTCTGACCCGTTTTCCCGGTTACCAGTTGGTTTTTCTGGTTACCGGTTTTAAAACATCTCAAAATTCAAATTTTGATTTTCAAATTATGACCGGTTTTTATCGCGCAGAATCGCCTTGATTCTGGGTTACCGCCACCGGATTTCTTCCGTTCCGGTTTTGAAGGTCAAACCCAACGTGGTCATAAGCCAACAGTGGTCTAAAACCGACGTAGTCGATGACATGAGAGAGATTGCAAGCCTGAGTGTTGAAGGAAGTTGAAGTCAACCAGAGTGATTGATGACCGTTGAGTGGTCGAAAAATAGAGTGGTCGAAACCTTACATGATCGAAATAAGTCAAAATACAACCAGGAAGGTAATGACCAGTGAGCGGTCGAAACAGACGTAATCGAAACTTGTGAGTTGTCGAAACCTTCTGAGTGGTCGAAAACTTCTGAGTGATTGAAAATTCAGAGAGACAGAGAAGAGTAGTCTGAATTTCAGCACAGTTTCACAACAAAAAATTGATGGAACTTTTGATCCATAGATCCAAATAATATGAAACTTTGCAGGTTCTTCTCTAGGGTATTGTGAACCTATTCCAACAAATGATTATAAAAATCATGGCCAAAGTTGATATCTTTTTCAGTTTGTTAGAAGGTTCCACTAAAACCGAGTCAAAATCAAAATCAGTGAATACAACATGCTCGTGGATGGATGATGACCAAGATGGGTCCAGATGTATTCCCAAATGTCACGGCAAGTTAGAACACCAAAAAATCAACTCAAATACCCTCGGATCAAGAAATCACACTTTAAGACCAAATTAAAAGTAAATTGATCAAATCAAGATGGATTCATGGAAATACGTAATGATTGATGTATTGCTTATTTGAGAAGGTTGATTTTACAGACACTCTTCCTTGGAGGACAAAGAGCACACCAAGTGCTCCGCTCTCAAACCTTAACCCTAAACAATAGAGCACACGTGAGAGAGGGATTAGATGGTTAACAACATGTCTCCATCCCAACCCCTTTTATAGGTGGGCAACCAGCCATTTATGACCCTTAGTGGATCCCATCCACTATTACAATGGGGAAAACCCGTTAACCCCACACACACAGATTTTAAACTCACACATGTCACTTATGCACGCTTTGCAAAGCGCATAAGCCCATATATGCTAAATCCTTTAGCCTTGATCCAACTAGCTTCTTTTTGATCTAAACCACTCTCCAACGCATTGTCCATGTGCTGTGGTTTTGATCCAAGATGGTTTCGGTATGTTGGTCAAATTACCAAAATACCGTTTCTTGACCCGATCTTTACCAACCTTCATAGGCAGACACCATGCTTACCACATGTAGGTGCACTACTAACTTGCCATGCACTGCCAAGTCTCTCCCGTCCTGGTTTCACCGAATCATGGCTCACTTGGCCCATGCCAGCCACATGACACCATCCCGCCGTTCGAATTCACCTTTAACATTTTCTGCTTTTCTCGTGCCATACTTGAGCTCACCTTCTCACCGGCATTCTTGATCATTCTAGGCCTCAGCTCCTCCCTAAGCCTAGCCCCGATCCTCACTGTTGACCATGGTTGACTTCAAGTGACCCTACACATCCAAAGACAAAGAATCATTTTCAGACATAAATTCTTTACAACTTGATCTACATTAGCCAAGACCTGTATAATGCAACCTAAATCCAATGACCCAAGTCATCCTACCTCAATCCATGACTCAAATCCCAAAATCCTCAAATTTTACCCGAAACCAAACCAGTCCAAGAGCAATCTTTGTAAACACACTTGGCTACTCCACAAACAGTGCAATAGTTTATCACAATACTAATCTAGACTTTCTCACAAAGTCCTTCACTCTAGGTGAACTTGTGATTGTGAGGAAGCTTAGTTGATTGTCAGTAGAACGAGTATGGTGATAATCATAAACGTGGTGGTGTCGACGACGAGGGAGAATATGTGGTGGTGTTGGTGAGGGAGCTCGACGTCTGCGGTGGGCGGAGGGGTTGGAGGGGAGTCCAAAGGGGCTCGCCGCCCATGAGTAGGGCCCTGTTGGTGCATCATGGTCGTGGATTTGGCGGCAGTAGGGCCATCAGGATCTCATTGTTGGTGGCGGTGGTGGTGGGAGCTCGCCAGTGGCTGACGGTGGTAGTTAGGGCTGGGCATTCGGTCTTTTCGGTCTATTCGGTTCGGTCTATTCGGCCTCTGGAAAATTCAGGTTCTAAAAAATGAGGACCAAATTTCTCAAAAAAAAAACAAGAACCGAACCCAAATAGACCGATTTTTTGTTCGGTCTATTCGGTCCACCGAATTGACCGAAATAACTCTGAGCTTTTGAAGAAAAATCATATTGCATTAAGGAAATCACGTTACTACCTTTTGAAGAAAGCACACGGTTCTTAACTTCTTATGATATCCAGTGTTCAGTATGATGGGGACCCTTGTCACCCCTCAAAATCTTTGTAATGAGCTAAACAAAACAAATAATATTCATGCATAAACAAAGAATTCGGGTTATTTGGTCTATTCGGGTTTTGAAGGTCAAAGACCGAACCCGAACCCGAAGACCGAACTAAATCAAAATATTGACCGAACCCGAACCCCGAAACCCGAATAGACCGACAATTCGGTCTATCCGGGTTCGGTTCGGTGTTCGGTTCTCGGGTTTAAAGTGCCCACCCCTAGTGGTAGTAGGAGCTCGCAGCTGCCGGCGCAGCGGTGGTCGAGGTTTTGCCTGAGATAAGGAAGGAGATGGGGATAGGCCAATATGTTTTCGTGAGGGGGTGCAGGTGCTCAATTTCTACCAATAGCGAGTTGGCTCTGAATCGTAGGTGTGATATTATATAGCTATCCTCCAATTCCAGTGGAAATGCTCTACAATTCCAATTCCTTAGAGCATCCAAATACTTGAAATTAGAGAAGAGCAATTCCAATTCCACGATGCTTGCTCAATTCTTCGAACCAAGCGGGGTCAAAGTGATTTTGATTAGCTGAAGGTCCCCCCCTTTTTGGTCTATCGATCCATTTGATTCACTTTTGTAACTTGGTTCAGTTTTATCTTCAATCTTCACGGGGTTCCTACTTGGATTATTCTGGTGAGCCATCTTGCAACATAATCACTCAATTCTTTCAACAGGCCCCATGTTAGGTCGTGGCCATTCTTTCATATGGCAATATTTCTGTTCATATTAGTCGTGGCCATTCTTTCATATGGCAATATTTCTAAAAACTGATTTTCTATAGTATGTAGCTTTCAAACATATTGTCTTTTTAAAACGGGTTTTACTAGTCGATTGTAGTATACACTGTAGCAATTTTCTTTATATTGGTCAAAATCACATGTAAATCTCTCTTTATAAGTTGTTACTTTTTATAAGCCAAAGCCAAAAATCTATATAAATAGACCAGCTTCTCACCTTCAAAACTGAAAATGATGTGATGGAGACCATGGCAATGGAGACAACACCGCCATCTCCGTTCTCTTTGGATGATGTACACCACCATGTGAGCTGTTGATTTGCACTTGCAAAGCTCATTTTTCTCAGTTTCTCACGTATTTCAGCTATATCTTCATCGTGCTTTTGAATGTGTCGTTCTGCACCATACATTACACCCTGTTCAAATCGGCTTCAACTTCCAGCTACTATTTGGAGAACCTAGAGGCCGATTTGAACATTTTGGCCGGCCAGTCTCCATCGCCTCTTCCACGTCTGCATCTTTCAAAAGTCTTTTTCAAAATTTTGTTCTAAAACTACTTTTTCAAAATTTTGTTCTAAAACTACTTCTTGCCATCATTATTATTCTATTTCAACAAAAGGCAAAAACTTCGGTAAAAAAGTATCTCAAATGGACGGTCCAACATATTGTCTTTTAGCTTTGACTTATTCATAGTAACAACTTTTTGATAGAGAGAAAATCACGTGTGATTTTGATCAATATAAATAAAGTCACTACAGCGTGTAACTAGTAGATTTCGTTTTAAAAATATATTCTATTTAAAAGCTAGATATTATAGAAAAACTATTTACTATATAAAATCAGTTTTTAGAAGGTAATAGGAATGCAGCCGTTATTGTTGCTCGCTTCTAGTCTTCGATACTGTTGCTGGGCTGCTTTGTTTCGTGGGAATCGAAAGGCCCAGTGTAGCATTGGGCACCATCATTTTGACCCAGGTAAGAGGAGGAGAAGGGAGCCCGACGCGGCCGGCCCTGTCCGGGTCTCCCTCTCCTGGCCGTTTCCCACCTCGTCCTCACGAGCCACGACCTCACCGTAGTCACCCATGCTGATGCCGCATCCCACTCCCCTCACGCCGCCCCGCGGCCTCCCGCGGGGCGCCCACCTCCGCCTCCGCCTCCCTTGCTCTCCTCCTCCTCCTCCTCTCCTCTCGCCAACCCCCATACCCCGATGGCCTCCGCCGCTTCGCGCTCGCGCCTACGCGTCCGGTAACCCGCACACCATCGGCTCACCCTGAGAGTCACAGGCCCCGCCTCGATTCGAGCTAAACTTTTGCGCATTTCGCAGGCGAGCCCGTCCGCGGAGGCTCTGCCGCGCCGCCCGGCTCCGCCCTCGACGCGTTCCTCTCGGCCGCGGAGCTGCTCTGCCTCGCGCCGCCCGCCATCTGCTCGGCAGTTTGCGCCATCTGCCTCGTCTTCCCGCCGCCGGGTGCTGCGCCCGCCAGGCCGCTCGCCGCGTTGGCGAGTGGGAGGCTGTTCGTCCTGCAGTACGTTCTCTTGGTGGGCGCGCTGGCGATCGGGGCCCTGATCCGGCGGAGGCAATGGGGACGGCTTTGCCGGCGGGTGGGCGGCGGCGGCGCAGCGGCGGCCGAGGGTGTGGATTTGGTGGGGAGGGTCGAGAAGGTGGAGGAGAGCGTGCGGGGCGTGGTGACGGCCGTTGGAGTGCTGTCGAGGACCGTCGAGAAGCTCGGCGTCAGGTTTAGGGTGTTGCGGAGGACGCTGAGGGACCCTATCAGTGAGGTATTGCTTGATCTGTCACAGTAGCTAGCTACCACTAAAATTCTGCTTCGCTGTTGGTTTGAGAGTAAGCACAGTGTGCTGTTTTTACACTTAAATTGAATGGGCAGAAGTGAGCTGACAAAGATGAGGATTAGTAAGCTAACATTGATTAACGTGTCGCTAACGATAATTCTCCATGACACTATACAAACTGTTCGGTCTGTATGTGCAATTGTTCGTGAAAGTCTTGGTGTGGCTATTCACAGTTACCGTGCTTCATGCTTTATTTTTTAAAGATTGTACATTTGTGCACTGCATCCTTGAAGTAGTTTATCATCATTAGACACTGTTAGCGACTAAGTATAGGCTAGGCTTAATCCTAGTGGTTGTAACAGTCTCGGCACCACCGGCTTCCTCTCCCATGATGGCCTCAATTGTAGGATCGGCTGTTAGTGGGTTGAGGACCGGTTCATGTATATTACTCTTCTCTGAACGTAATGGAGGTGTGCAGTGTTTCTCCCAGTTCATCACTCTTACATGGTATCAGCCTTTCTTCGATCTTATCCTTCCTCTTCCGCTGCCTTCGGCCATGGTGAGCTCTCCAGGTTCGGTCTCCTCCGCCGGCACTAACCCCTTTGCCTCTCCCGCCGAACCTGTGCCTCCCCCGGCTTCCACCATCATCCTCATCAACATCCATAGCCACGTCCCTGTCACCCTCAACACGAATGACTGGAATTTTCGCCAATGGAGATCCTTCTTCGAGCTTACCTTCAAAAAGCTCGGTCGTCAACCACATCGACGGCACCGTCGACGCGGCCGCCATGATCGATGATCCGGAATGGCTGCAGGTGGACGCGTGCATTGTTTCCTGGCTCTACTCCACGGTGTCCAAGGACATCTGGAGTGATGTCTACAAACCACGCACCAACGCCTACATCGCCTGGACCGCCATCACCGGTCAGTTCCTCGACAACAGCCTCCAACGCGCCGTCTACGCCAGCAGAGTTCCACGGCTGTTCGTGGCGACATGTCCGTCGGCGATCCGCGGCCGTCTCAAGCGCCCGCCGACACCCTCTACGATCGCGCGCGCGCCTCCGACCGACCCTCGTCATCAACACTCTTCGTGGGCTGAACAATAAATTCAATAGCGATCGCCAGATTTCCACCATGACGCCGCCGCCGACCTTCCTCTACACCAAGTCGTACCTGCTGCAGGAGGAGCACCGCATCAAGCACTCCCTGCAGATGGAGGCCCAGACGGCTCTCCTTGCGGCACGCGACACCACCAAGCTCGTGCCGACCCCTACACCAGCACCGGCCACCTCCGCGGCGCCCGGACCCATCGGTGGTGACCGCCGTAAGAAGCGCAAGGCGGACAACCGCCAGCGTCAGTCCGCGCCTGGCGGCAACACCGCCGCAATCGCTCTCGCCGCCTCGATGGGCGCCTCACAACCCATGGCGGGGTGTGGTCAGCGTGGCACTCAACGCTGGCATCCAGCGCGCACCTAAGCTCGGCGCTCCCCGCCGGCAATGGCGGCGCTCGCCGTACCACCGCCACAGCATGATGCAGCCTCCCTCCCGCCTGGCCTCTACTCGGCGCTCAACGGCATGTCCCTGAACACCACCGGCAACGCCAATGACTGGTTCCTGGACACCGGCGCCTCTTCGCACATGGCGCCCTTTGGTATACTCACGACCTCCTCTCCTTCCATCTGTTCCCCGTCACATTATTGTCGGCAACGGTGGTTTCATGTCAGTGTCTTCCACTGGCCGCACCTCTATTCCTACTTCTTCCACTCCTTTACATCTGAATAATGTTCTAATTGCTCCACAACTCGTCAAGAATCTCATATATGTTCGTGCTCTAACTCGCGATAATTCTGTGTCTGTCGAATTTGACCCTTGGGGTTTCTCCATCAAGGATCTTGAACCGGGATGGCGCTCCGATGTGATTCCTCCGCGAGTGTACTGCGTCTTTGCCGTGGCGCCCTACACCTCGACACTCGCGGGCTCTTCGCACGCCCATCGACGGTCATCTCGCGCACTCGGCTTGGCCATCCCGCCGTGATGCCCTCTGCACTGTCTCGCATCGTCGGATTCATTGCTCCAAGTCCGGCCGCCACACGTGCCATGCATCGCCTTGGAAAGCATGTGCGGCTTCCGTTTCGAGCGTCCACCAACATTTCATCTTTTCCTTTTCAATTATTGCATTGTGATGTATGGACCTCTCCAATTTTTAGCAACTCCGGCTACAAATTCTATTTAGTTGTTCTTGATGATTTCTCTCACTATGTATGGACTTTTCCCCTACGTCATAAGTCTGATGTTTTACCTACACTCATTTCCTTCCATGCCTTCGTTGGCACTCAATTTCAGTGCCCGATTCAGTGTCTTCAGACTGACAACGGGAAGGAGTTTGATAACTCCGCGTCCCGCGCGTTCTTCGCCAAGCATGGCATCATGCTGCGCCTGACATGCCCATATACCTCTCAACAAAACGGCCGCGCCGAGCGTGTCTTACGCACGCTCAACGACGGCCTCCGCACTCTCATGTTTCAGTCCTCTCTTCCACCCTCGTTCTGGCCTGATGCGCTCGCCACATCTACATACCTCTTGAACCGGCGACCGTGTAGACCACACCAAAACTCCACACCGTTTGAGCTCCTCTTTGGCACGCCACCAGATTACGCTCACCTGCGCGTATTTGGATGCCTTTGCTATCCCAACACAGCAGCCACTGCTCCTCACAAATTAGCGCGCGATGCGCTCATTGCATCTTCCTGGGATATCCAATGGATCAACGTGGCTACAAGTGCTACAATCCGGAGACTAAACGTGTGATCATATCTCGTCACGTTTACTTCGATGAGTCTTGTTTCCCCTTTGTGCAGCTCTCTGAATCCGGACCGATCGCCGCGCGGTGCCCGTGCATCCAAGACGTGCTCCCCGCGCCCACGGTACGACGAACGCCTCTTCCTCGGGCTCCACCGCTGGCTCCTCAGCCACGCGAGGTGACCCTGGTACACTCGTCGCCGCATGATCCGGGAACGTCTCGACGGCAACATCTCCATCACCGCACCACGCCACCGCGCGTGGCGTCGCCGTGTTCACGCCGACACACCGCCGCTCGCCCCCGACACCGCACCGACGCTGGCTGCTCGCCAAAGACTGCGCGACGCGCGCCGAGCGTTGCCACCGCGCCACCGCGGCACCCATGGTCACCCGGCGCGCGATGGCATCCACTTGCCGAATCCTGGCACGCCAACGTCGCCGCGACTCGACACCGTCATCTCCTCCATCCTCCGTCCGTGCAGCCCTCCGTGATCCGGAGTGGCGTGCGGCGATGCAAGATGAGTTCGACGCGCTGCAAGCCAACGGCACCTGGACTCTTGTTCCATGCCCGCCACAAGCCAATGTGATCACCGGCAAATGGCTCTTCAAGAACAAGCTCCACCCCGACGGCTCACTGGAACGTCGCAAGGCCCGCTGGGTTGTGCGTGGGTTCTCTCAACGGCCGGGGGTTGATTTTCATCAGACCTTCTCTCCGGTGGTCAAACCGACGACCATCCGCACCGTACTGCACCTCGTTGCATCGCGCCGCTGGCCTGTTCACCAGCTCGACGTCAAAAACGCGTTCCTCCATGGTGACTTGGTGGAACGCGTCTATTGTCACCAGCCGGTAGGCTTTGTCGACGACACTCGACCGGATCATGTCTGCCTCCTCGTCAAGTCCCTCTATGGGCTGAAGCAGGCGCCGTGGGCGTGGTTTCAGCGGCTGGACGCGCACCTACGCTCCACCGGCTCAGACTCGTCGCTGTTCGTCTACCGCCGCGGTGACGCCGTGGCCTACCTTCTCGTCTACGTCGATGAGATCATCTTGACGGCATCGAACACACAGCTGCTGCAGCGAGTCATCGAGGAACTCCGTCGGGAGTTTGCCATCAAAGACCTCGGTGCCATCCGATTCTTCCTCGGCATCCAGGTTCGTCGCGACGACAACAACTTCTTCCTCACGCAAGAGCAGTACACGGAAGACATCCTTGATCGCGCCGGCATGTCGAACTGCAAGTCTGCTACCACGCCGGTCGACGCCAAGCAAAAGCTGTCCGCTGGTGATGGTGATCCGGCGGCAGACGCGACGTTTAACCGCAGCATTACAGGAGCGCTGCAGTACCTGACGCTGACCCGCCCTGACATCGCCTACGCCGTCAACCAGGCATGTCTGTACATGCACTCGCCACGAGTCGCGCACTAGAATCTTGTCAAGCGGATACTTCGGTACCTCCGCGGCACGATCAACAGTGGCCTCACCATCTCGGCATTGCCCTCCAACGACCTCAGAGCTTACTCCGACGCCGATTGGGCCGGCTGCCCCGTCACACGACGGTCTACATCAGGATACTGTGTCTTTCTTGGAGACTCGCTCATTTCCTGGTCATCTAAGCGGCAGCCAACGGTGTCGCGCTCCAGCGCCGAGGCCGAGTACCGGGCCGTGGCGAATGCAGCTGCAGAGTGTTGTTGGCTACGCAATCTTCTTCGGGAGCTTCACGTCCAGGTTGACAAGGCCACGGTAATCTACTGTGACAATGTTTCGGCGGTGTACCTCTCTGAAAATCCAGTACACCATCGCCGGACCAAACATGTTGAGCTGGACATTCACTTCGTCAGGGAAAAGGTCGCCCTTGGTCAGTTCCGGGTTCTGCATATTCCAACTGAACATCAGATTGCCGATGTCATGACCAAAGGCCTGCCTACGCCGTTGTTCCAAAGTTTCAGAAACAGTCTGTGCATTCGAACAGGTGAAGCTCAGACTGCGGGGGGGTGTTAGCGACTAAGTATAGGCTAGGCTTAATCCTAGCGGTTGTAACAGTCTCGGCACCACCGGCTTCCTCTCCCACGATGGCCTCAATTGTAGGATCGGCTGTTAGTGGGTTGAGGACCGGTTCATGTATATTACTCTTCTCTGAACGTAATGGAGGTGTGCGGTGTTTCTCCCAGTTCATCACTCTTACAGACACTAGTGCTCTCGACCAACTCTTTTCAAAAACTACATCCAGCAAAAGTTGAACATAGCATTGGCAACATCCTTCCTAGTTCAGCTTATTGATTGTCAAGATGTGGTGCTAAGAATTTTGTTGATTCACGAATACTTCTGTACTGCATACAATCACATTCAACACACCGGGGTCTATATTGTATATTCATGTGTTTAGGTAGTAGTCATGCTTATGTTTAGCTCCTTTCTGAACAAGTAGATACATATATGCTTGTAAGAGAATAAGCACATGAAACAGTTCTTGGCAAAGATTGTTGCTGAATCACGTGACAGTTACTGCTTCCTGGCCTGCTTCTATTTCAGGTTCGCATTCCCTGTTGTTTTTGAGAAGCTGTGCAGTGAAAAGATTAAACTCTTTTAGAGCAATATGGAAGCATGGTTGTGTCTTGTTTGTAGTTTTATTGGTCTGTTTGTTGGAGGCTGGAGCATGTCCCTGAAATCTATGCTAGCTTCATCAGCATTATTAGCTGTATCAATTTGCAGATGTTGCTTTGGTCAGAGAAACAGTTATGTCACATAGAGCCATAGAGATAAGACTTATAATATGTTTTAGACCCCCTACTTCGTGAAATGCAAATCTTGAATGGGTAGTTTTCGGTTGATCTTGAACATTTGGCGACATGCTAGTATGATCTTTGTTATCATTGCTTCCATTTAGCTTCATTACTTAGATGTTTTCCTTTTGCAGACAGCAACTTTAGCCCAAAAGAATTCTGAAGCCACTCGAATACTAGCTGCACAAGAAGACCTTCTTGAGAAAGAAATTGGTGCAATCCAAAAGGTTCTATATGCGATGCAGGTGACATTTCTTGCCAACTTTCTTTGAGAACTTTTTTCTTGCCAACTGTACACCTGCTGTTGGTTCACGTTATACTTATTCTAGCATGGTATACCATCACTATTGCAGCTATTTCTCAAATTCTCAATATTCTGAGCAATCTGTATGAGAAAAGTTTGCCATGAGGCCATGATGCATATGCTGCTTTCACTAAAATGATAGCTGATTAATTTTGGATGACTGGCTTGTCTTGCTATTGTTCAATGTTCTGGGCAAATAATTTGTGGCTCCTAAAGGTTGCATACTTTCACATGCAAGATAGTTTCTCATAGTTTTTGACCCTTTATATGTTATTATTCTTGACATACATTGAGCTGTTGGTTACTGTTGCTAGACCCAGATATTGGTAGCATTTCAAAAACCAAGTTCATCTTGTTTGTTACCTGTTGCCATCTTTAATTTGTTAGAAGTTGATACTATGTCAAGTTGCCAACTAATGGAACTGTTAGGAACAATTTCAGTCCTGAAATGGTGGGTGTGGGGTTTTCATTCTGAGCTTTGCAAAATCACTGTTAATGTTTCCTTCAGTGAAGTTTTGTTTGCATGAATAAATCTGTTGTGGTCGGTGGTTGGGTACGGACCGAGGGTAGAATGCTCGCCCTTGAACGGCCGACCATACCGCCGCCGAGACTCTGAGGCTTAGTTAAAAAAGAGGGAGGGAGATTAATAACTTTGTTTATTTATTGCTTAATGATAACGATACAATGTTATTTCTTTTATAGGAATAGCTAGATTTGATCTCTAAGAAACTTATCTCTGTATTAAGGAAATTAATCCTAATAATAGCAAATGCGATATGCCGCAAATGCTACCAAACGCCAAAAACATGTACTGTGCTACAGTACCACGCCATAACAAAATCTGTTTCTTTAGAGTCTATAGTTGTAAGCTAGTTTTGGATTATGGGAGTTAAAAAGTGTTCTTGCTGTGTTGGCCCAAATAAGTCAGTCTTCAAATCAAGAGATTAAAATCCTAGCCTTTTAGTAGGTTGATCTTTCCTCCTTGTAGTTCAAGTGATTTTCTTGACTGGCCCCCTATATACTGAAGTTTATAGGGATTTTTAGCATCTACCATGATTGTCATGGCGAAGTCGGCGACCACGGCGAGTGAGAGGCACCTGGACGCCTAGGCGACGCCGCGGCGAGCGCCGTATCTAGCAGTTACATGCATCGGTATGTATACGAAGCCAACAAGTCAGCCGATAAATATACTCATACCCCCTCGGCCCCTCATACTTCTCTCGCTATCTCCCGTCTCTCCCGACCTCCTCTCTCTCCCGACCTCTCTGCCTCCTCTCCCTGCCGCCGCTTCCCCCGTCCGCCGCATCCTCTCGCCGCCGCCGCCTTCCCCGTCTGCCGCATCCTCTCCCCGGCGCCTTCTCCCCTCGCCTCCTCCCCCCACCGCCTCCAGCTCCCCGCACCCGATCTCCTAACCCTAGCCGCCGTCGCCTCCCGCTCTCTCCCCGACGCCTCCCCCCTGCCGCCGCCTCCCCTCGGCGGCGGCGGGATCAAGGAGAGGCGGCGCGGGAGAGAGGGGCGGCGGCCGAGAGAGAGAGGCGGACGCGTGCTTTGTGGCGGTGAAGCTAGGGTTCGGGCCAAGGCGAGGCGATCCTCCCCGGCGCCAGGACGACTTGGCGTCGCCTAGGCGACGCCGTGACAACCATGGCATCTACTATTGTTATCTAAGCCCTTGGTTTTTTGTTGACTTAGGAGCTTCCATGTTTACATCCTTACAGTTTTGCTTCCTTGCATTTGCATGAGCTACGTTGATCCTCTGAATAGTTTCACCACGAATGGAGTAACATTTTGCCCAAGGTTTAGCATCATTATTGGGTTTCTTTATTAGTTCAGTGATTTTTGTGGTCTTCTGAATGTTAGTTGCTTATTTTTCCTTGCTGATATGTAAGTACTCTGTAGAATTGTAAATGATTGGTCAGTATTGTCTCCAGTGATTATTTCCTGTCTTATGGAATTTATAGATCGTTTTTTGCCTTTGGCTGAAGTCCCTCATTAATCTATCCTGCAGGAACAACAGCAAAAGCAACTCGAGCTAATCCTTGCAATTGGGGAAGCAAGCAGGATATTAGACGACAAGCAGGACTTGTCAGCCGAGGACACTGCTAGACCTTCCCGCACAACTCCAGAGAAACAGATCCAACAGGCAAAAATAAAAGCTGAAACAGTTACAGGAGGCAATAACAAACCCTGATTTCATCTTACTGGTACGGAAACTAAAAGCATCAAAAGCGTCTCCAATAAACCAGGAGGTACCTTTGATTTTGCTCAATCCAAGATTGAAAAGAAATGACTGGTTAAAATGCTACCCTAGTGAATATACCCCCCGTTTCAAATGGGAAAGCCGTCGGTAACATTTCGATATGCTGTTCGTTCGTAAACACAGGCCAGAATAACTACACCATAAGTCCATAACGTGTGACTTGTACAGGACAAGCTGGTGTTTTCACAAGATTCCGTTCTGTTTGGTCAAGCACGATCTTCTCCTTACATGTGAACTGTAACCACATTGACCATTCAATTGTGATTGACAACAAGCAGGCTCGTGAGGGGGTAAATATGTCAATTGAGCATTATCCTTCTAGCTGGGGCAGTAAATTTTGTCCAATGCTCAACTTGTCCTGGTGTAATCCTATTGCTTGTCCATGCTTTCCGCAGTTGAGTATTTTACGCCTGTACCGAAGTCATGGAGAGATTATTATGATGGGACTTTTTCGTTGATATAACGATATTGCCGTACCATTTCCATTTCGTTTTGTTGGTGAATAATTTGTCCTCGTCCTTCAGCACTTGAGCTAAGTTTTGACCATTGACCACGCAACAGTACCACAAAGACCTGACCGGCCGGTACTGCTAAACCAGAACCATTAATTTGGTAAGGACTAATCAAAATCACCAGCTACCAGCTTACCAATGTCCGTGGCTGATACGGACGATGGCATTATTGTCTCGTCGCCGAAATGCGTAATAGACCATCGCATCGGCGAGCTAAAAACAAAGCCTGGAACAGTGTTTGTGAACAGGAAAGCCAAGAAAGCGATCAAAACCCCAAGGCAATTGCGATGCCATTGCCAGTTCGCCACACGCTTCAAAGATGGCCAGGCTTTGGCTTCTTTCATCGTACATGTGGCGTCTCCATACAACTTTAAAGATGAGTGGCCAAGCTTTTCACCTTTGATTCTTTTGCATCAGAACTCAGGGCCTTT
The DNA here is from genome assembly GCA_036346575.1 of Dendrocalamus sinicus. Lineage (NCBI taxonomy): Eukaryota > Viridiplantae > Streptophyta > Magnoliopsida > Poales > Poaceae > Dendrocalamus > Dendrocalamus sinicus. Next base: position 31,663,930 of record CM070662.1, read on the forward strand.
TCTCGGAAGTCTCAGGTACCACCATCGTCTTCTATATATATCTGTGTATATGAGCATGGAAATTACAGCTGCTTTAAAGTTTAAACACAGCAGCCTGCATCCTAGCAGTAGCACTGTACTACTGTACTTCAATATATTGACTATATTAAGTTGTATGGATCAGTTAATTCATCTAAAATCTTAAGCTTAGAGAAGATACAGAATTCACTCGTTCTTCGACACAGCAAACGGCGAGTTTAGGATGCTCTGCTCCTGTACGGACGGCTGCAGGGTTTTATTTATAAGCAATTGAATCCTAGTGGAGTGGAATTGGCAACTGCTGATGGTTATGCTGCTCTCCTGCCTTTGCAGCGTCCGTTCAAGGGAAAATTCATGGCCGGACGGTACGCGCTGACGAGCGCTTCTCAGCAAAGCTCTTGCAAAGAGGCGTGCGTGCCTGTGGACAATTCATTGCTACTCCACGTCACTGGTCCTACTGTTGCATTAACTCGCATTCAACACATGCTGAGATCTGTCTGTGTGAGTTAAGATTAGGGGACTTGGCCCGTCCATTCTGGCATTAGCTTCTGGAGCTAAAAACTGGAATGGACGTATTGGTTTTTTAATTTTGATTTTACTATTTTTTATTTTTTGTATTATTTATAGAAATATAATGATGTTTTATTTTTTCTTTTTTTAATTAAATGACATAAAAGGCTAATAGTTACTATAGTAAAATTTTAAGCCAAAGACAACACCTAAAACTAGAAGCTACTAGAAAAACCGGATTGAACTTCATCTTCTCTCTCTCTCGTGTTAAGAGGGTGCATCCTTTTTAATGGCCGCGAACGAATCCTATACCATGCTGTTGTTTCAGCCTAACTTTAGGACCAACTTATTCATTCGTCTGTCATCTAATGGTCCAACGAAAGGAGGCTTATCTGGGGTGTTGGATCTAGAACAAATGGTTGTAGTTTGGATTTCAACGTTACCGGTGTAAACGCATGCCTTGCACAAGTATTAGGCCCCGTTTTGAACGCATGATTCCCATAGTATATTTCGTAAGAAATCCACGATAAGTGAAAGTACATGTTTCCTTCCAACACTGTTCCCGTCCTCAGAACCCTTCATATATGACGGCCCACTTCAAACAACTTTAGTCTGGATTTCGACTTATTTAAGTCACAAACCACTTGAAACACTTTGGCTTCTAATTACGGTTTATTTTTAGCTTTTTTGTTTTTTGTTTTTGCTTTTCTTTTTCCATTGTATCATTGTATTGTCCGTGATAATATAACAGATTTTTTTTCATTTTTTCTTGTTTTTAAAATTTTAATTGAATGGCTCAGAAAAAGTTAACAGCTACTACAATGCAATTTGTACCAAAATCCAATAGACAAAGCCAGAAGTTTAAGCTCTTTTAGAGCATGCCCGTTAAGCCACCATACTCATTTAGGCTTAATTTCGTCTTTTTCTAACTTCTTAATTTCGTCTTTTTCTAGTGTTTGTGGGTTCTTTTGTCTTTTTTCCTGTATTCGCTTGTATTGTCCGTGATAAGAGAACTTATTTTTTTTATTTTTAAATTGTTAAATTTAATTATGCAAAAAAACTTATAGCAGCTACATTGAAAAAAGCCCCAACAATACCAAAAAAGCCGAAAAGCCATAAACTTAAGTTTTATAGCAGCTATAGTAAAAAAAATCTAAACAATACCAAAAAGTCGAAAAACCTTAAGCCCAAATAAGAACTACCGAATTCAATCAGCTTCAAAGATGGCAATGGTCGATCCATTCAGAGCCTTTTCACGCAGTACTACCGTAATACAACGCGTCAAAGATACAACCAACCAATAGTTGGTCCATGCCCTATCCCCTAGACTCATTTACAGAGTGGCCATATGGGCAGACTGTTATGAGTAGAAAAGGGTTTTCTTCTTTTAATGAAAGCGCTCTTAGTTTTAGTTTGGTAGAATGTGGGTCTTCAAAACCCCCTACCGTAGGTTTAAATCGTATAGAGCATGGTTCCATTATCTTATGTCAAAACAGAGTAAAATAACTTAAACAAAACAAAATCAAATTGCAACTCCCCTGGTCTAAAGGAAGTCAACAAAAAAAAATATTACTCGATGAAAGATCCAACTGACCCATTGCAAATACAGTCACAGATAATGCTACTAAAGTAATGGAAAGTAGGCCTAAGATGATTTTAAATAGAAAAACTCTTAACCATTCCGATTTGTTCGAGGAGATTAGGCAAAGCGAGGAAAGGAGGAGGCTGCCACAGAGCAAAAGCGTACTCATGGAGACCCCATGTCCATTGCTGCTAGCTGAGCCAGCAGGGTCCTCTTGAAAGCAGGGCAGGGAGGCAGGCAGGCCATCGTGGAAGGCAACTGGCTCTTTGGCCTCTGCCCCTCTCCAGGCTCCAGTGCTCGCTAGTGAGTGTGCATGCCGTGGTTCACATGCGTTGTATGTGTATGTCCATCCGTGTCTGCCTGCGCCGATCCGCTCGTCGTCGCCGTGGGACCCGTGATCATGGCGGTTTCCGTGGCACTTCCCTTGGCCCGAGCGGCGAGCTGTGGCGCGAGTGCTCCCGTCGCGACGCGGCTCGGCCGGCGTCCGGGCCGACGTAGGACCTAGACCTGCCTGGCCAAATGAGCCGGACTGGTCCGAGCCACGGTGTTGTTGTCTGGTTTAGGTACAGCACAGCACAAAAAATAAACGGATCATATCGGTCTAGGACCAATACTCAACATGCACAGTAGCTTTTATACAGTAGTAAAATTACTTATAGTTTATAGTAAAATTATTTGTGTTATAATTGCTATACTTTTTGAATACAGACGAATGATTTAACAATAGAATTACTTATGATGACTAACAGTAAAATATTTACGATTGTACTCAATTGGCCATCGGTACACGGCCATATCTTAGTGTCCTACCTAGTCAGAGAACAGCCTGTGTAACATGGTATGGCAAAACAACTTATTTGGATCAGCTGTGTGCCGAGCCTAACAAGCCATGCTCTATTCGGATACGTGCCGTAGCCTGTGCGGATCCGTACCCCACGGGCGGCCCATCCGGCCTGGTCGGCAGGACCGTCCATGGTGCTGGTGGTTACTATACTCGTACCCATCATCACAGAATAGTAAGCTCACAGTGGAGCAGCATGAAGCTAGCTGCAACGCGACAAAAGCATGACAGGCAGGCAAGGCAAGGCATGGCATGGCAAAGCGGCTTGTGAGGCAAGGATTCGCGTCGCACCATCCGCTGCACACTCAGATCTTCTTGGCTAAAGCTTATAGTTTTTTACTATAACTTATAGATTTTATATTGTTTATATAAGAGATTACAGAGTAGCAAAAATTCATATATAATTTTTATCGATATAAATGAAGTTAGTAAAGTATATACTACAATTAACTAGTACATCCTATTTTTATAAAGATACTCTATTTAAAAATTAGTTACAAAAGCTGAAAAGCAATTTTGAAAGGCTTGTTGGGCTTTTTTTGTGGCTTATAGCTGAAAACACTGTAGCTGGCTGAAAAAACACTGCAGCTGACAGAGGTTTATTTAGCATAATTAAATTTAAAAAATTTAAAAAATAAAAAAAATATGTTATCTTATTACGTATAATACAAATACATATGGGAAAAAACCGACAAAAAAGCTTAACAAAAAATCAAAAGTTAAAAAAAACGAAATTTATAAATAGTAAAAAAATAAACCGAAAGTCAAAGCTGAAACCCAAATAAACAGGCCAATAGGCCGTATTCGCAGCGCGCTTTGCATCATAGTCAGGCCCCCACGCGCCGAGCCCGAGCCGAGAAGCGACGAGCCATGAGCAGCAGCAGCAGCAGAGCGGGTCACATCCGATGGGACAAGTCCGTGCAGAGACGGGACGCCTTCCGTACGCCTCAGGATTTTTTGGGGGGTGTCATGCATGCACGCTGCGCGCACAGTCGCAGGCAGGGATGGGTCACTGTGCTGCGAGCTTATCGTTTTTGGATCCCTGCTGCTCACGCTTTCCTTCCATCGCGCTGGCTTTTGGCCTTGGCTTCCGAAGGAAAAAAAAAACGTTTGGAATCGCATTAGTTTCTAAACTAATACGGATTTTCTTTTTTTTACTTTGTATTATTCACGGAGGTTTTAATTTTTTTTCTAATTTTATTTATTTTTAAATTAAATATTTTAAAAAACTATCGTATCATTTCAACCAAAAGTCAGTCGCTTTTAAACAAAGTCTAAGATAGCGCTTAATGTAAATTATGGATTTTAGATTAAAAAAAGCACTATAACCGTTGTTAACTTTTTCTAAATAATTAAATTTTAAAAATAAAAATTAAAAAGATACATTATTACAGATAATATAAAAAATAAAAACAAAAAGTACCAAAAAAAAAAGGCGAAATTAACAAACCAATGGGTTCTAGAAGTCAGCAAAAGCCGTTCGGGGCAGACATAAATCTTAAGCTTCTTTTTTTTGTTATGTTTTGCTGTTGCTGCTTGCGCATCCGTTGCGTGCCCGCCCGTGGCCCCCGCGCACGGGCCCGCAAGCAAGCCATGCACCCAAAAAATGTGCTCAGAGCATCTCCAAGAGAAGCTCAATATTTTATCCTCTAAAATCTCATATTGAAAGCTTTTCTAAAAAAATTATCCTCTAAATCTTTCCCCTCCTTCAGCAGCTCCTCTTTGGATCCCTAAAATTACCATCTAGGCACTGTATATTTGATAGTGATCCACCTTAATTTTGGAGTACCAAAATTATTGGGTGTGTTTTAGAGTATCTGTTGGAGGCTTGTTTAAGCTTTCATACCCAATATTTTAAGATAGAGGGTGAGAAAAATCATCTCTTGGAGATGCTCTCATCAGCCATCCCCAATTGCTGATCGCCAATCTTTATCTTTTTTTTACTATTATAAAAATATGAGTTAACAGTTGATTTATTTTCACTCTTCTCTTCTCAACCAATTTGAACTGACCATTCAGCTCTCCTTCTCTCTCTTAGCATACAGACCTTTCTTATTTTTATTTTTCTGTCGCTTGCTCTCCAATATTTGATATGTAAAGTTAGCTATAATATAAGTTACATCTCTTTATTTTTATAACTCTACTGTAACGCACACAGGTATCTCTAGTAACATGTAGTACAGTGGTACCGTTTGGCTGAAGAATACTTCGGTTTACTAGGACGCTCTCTCTCTCTGAACCGACATTTGGCTCGCTCGATCAAAATTACTGTTATAAAAAAAAACTCATCCATGCCACAAGCGAACGAAGATCACGAGGAACACTGCCATATATAAGAGTACAAAACAAGATTTAAAAGCCCAATTTTATTACAGACCACCACTACATTATGCCGCTGCTTTTTGCCCAATTTTTTCTTGTTCCAACAACAAAATAAATATTCACAAAACTAGAACGAAGGCGGCATGAGAAGAACAGACTCGACATCCATCCATCCTTGCACTAAACCACAAACCATTTTGGCGCATCGCTTCCACTTCGACTGATCCTATAGCTAGTAGTCTACACAAGAGTAGAGCACCCCGAGGTCTTGGGGTCCCACATGGCCGGGAGCAGGAACCGCCGGCCGGCGACCCCGACGGCGTTGTAGCTGGCCCCCGTGGCGGCGTCCACGGGCAGCTGCCCGGGGTACCCCGGGTAGGCCCCGGCGCCGAACACCCCCGCGCACGCCGTCACGGCCTCCAGCGGCGCCTCCGCGGGGCCCTGGAAGTACCCGCCGCCGTACGGGTTCGTCACGGCGCCGGCGAGCAGCGTCGCGAGGTTGATCACCACCCCGTCCATCCCCACGTCCGCGTTCGGCGCCACCAGCGGCGGCGCCTGCGGCCCGTACGTCGGCTGGTGGAACGGCCACGCGCACTCCCCCGGGCACTGATCCGCCGCGTTCCCGACCCACACGTACGCGAACCGGCCGCGCCCGCGGGAAGCGGCGGCGGCACGGTCCCCCCCGCGCGCCGGCGCCGCGGCGGCCGAGGTGGCCGACGCGTGGAGGCCGCAGTGGGAGAGGCAGAAGCCGTCGACGAGGACGTCGGGGGCCGTGATCACGACGGCGACGGAGCCACGGTGCGGGGAAAGGCGCGCGGCGAGGGAGGCGAGGCCGGTCTCCGACAGCCGCCTGCCGAGGGAGAGCGACGGGTCGAGGACCTGGCGGCCGAGGGTGAGCCGCGCGGCGCCCGGGTGGTACCGCGCGGTGGTGGCCCACCACGACGCGACGGATGGGGCCGGAGCAGGGGACGAGAGGGAGAGGAGGAAGTCGGCCACGGTGGCGCGCTGCGCCGGGGTGAACCGCCCGTACCAGAGCAGGTTCACGGAGTAGTTGCCAGTGAGGAGCTGGCCGTGGTGGTTCGTGAGCGTCACGGGCGCCTGGCTCACGAGAAAGAGCTGCCGCGGCGTCACCGCGCCGGCGCCGGCGCCGGCCACGGCGAGGATGAAGAGGACGAGGAGGCGGTGGTACTGGTGGGCCATGGCTGCCAGTGAAAGCCGAGCAGGCAGGTTCACTCGTGGTGGTAGGGGCTGAGTGGTACCAAGTGGTTCATATAGGGGTTAGGGCTGGGTGGGCGGCCCATAGCGGAAGGGGAGGGGAGTGATCTACCAGCCGTGGTCCGTGGACGTGGTCTATTGGGCCAGGCGCGGCTTTTGAGGAGGCGTCGTGTGGAGACGTAGCAATTTTTAAGAAAAGTGAGTGGGCTGGGAGTCCGGGAAGGTGGGGCCTTTGTCAGAGGAAGGGTTGGGTTCCTTCCGTGGGAAGGGGGATGGGGGTTTGAATGGGTGGCTTTTTTGCGCTGTGGATTTGCTTTTTATCGTATGGTTTTTAAACTCTATATATTTATTATATATAGTATTAAAAGAAAAAATTACAAGTGATTTTAGTTATTACAACTAAATTCGGTATAATATATACTATAACCTACATATAAACTCTATATTAAAAAATTCACTGATTAAAAACTAGTTACCAAAGCTAAAATAGAAAAGGAACCACCCAATTGTCATGATGATGAGCATGGAGAGGAGTGGCACACGGGCAGTGCACTTTACTCGTAGCAAATTTGGAATTGGAGGGTTTCTCGGTCTCTCAGCAAAGAGAATACATCGGAGTTTCGTTTGTGCGGCTTATAGCAATGATCTATGTTTTAATAAATTGATATAATATTTTTAAAATGTTATATAGATAAATTATTTTAAAATAATAACAGATAAGTCATCTTATTTATTTATTAAAAAAACATAAAATGACCCATAGCCTGCCGGCAAAGCGTCCAAAGGCGCACAAGCACCATATGGCAAGAACAATGCTTTCTCACACATGGAACATTTGATGCTGCAAAGAACAGGATGCAACTAGTTTTATATAGACTACTACGAGCTAGTTAATCAATCGTAAAGTGGCTAAAGGTTAGGGAACAACGTTGCTCGTGGATAAATGGGAAAGGGTCCGAGCTACCTTGACACTGTGTGCTACCAATCACTGCTCACCAGTGACGCCTCAGACAGGACTCTTGCCTCCTTTACAGATTAGTCACTTGTGAATTGATAGGGTTACCAACTGCAATTCCTGTTTTGGTGACAAAGCTTGGATCAAAATGGCCTGTTCTTGCCAACAGGGCATCCTTGCCCATTTGTTTTTTTATATAAAAATTGAATTGTTTTCTGTAAAATTTTTGCAAAATTCTTTTATTCTAAACAAGGTCTGGTCACGGAATTCGTAACAATGGTTCGTCGAGAGCTTTCCACCCTGCCATGGTAATTATTCTTTACCCTCGAAATGAAGTAAACAAAGGAATTGTCCTAGCAACATATGGATATTAGTATTGGTGTATGGTTGTCTTGCAAAAGCTAGACATGAGTCACACTAGAATTTATGACCGACGTCACAAGTCTTCAATCGGCAGGGTCGCGAGGCTTGACAAGGAGAGGTGATAGTAGATGGTGTTTGCCTCGCCAACCCCGCGTGTTTCATGAGACCTTCATTGTATTATTTTGTACCTAAAAATGGTCGTAAGGCAATAAAAAGAGATGGGAGCCCCTCAATCACTGCACAGTACCAGGTTGAGTCCTGGTAATCATTCTTTGTTCCTACGGGTGGTCCAGCAAATGAAGAACTGGAAAGAACAATGTCCTGCAAATGAAGAATGATGAAGGTGTCAAGAAGTATAAATGCATGTTATTTTAAACTGTAACTTATTAGTCTAATAAATAGTAATTATTAAGATAAACTAAAAACCAAAATCCATTGAAAAAATAAAAAAACAGAGCCTACGTCCCTCCGAAGAATTGATGTACTCTATGGATTCATGGATGGTGAGTTGGTGACCTGCATATACTTAGTTAAAATACTGCAACCAGCACGTTCCTCTTCAAACATGGTCGGTTGCAGCTGTCAACTCCGACCACGCCTTCTAACTCCGACTGCGTACTAACTTCTGCCGAGAAAGTTACGACCACGTTGATGCAGCGCTGTACTCCTCGTAACCGCTCCTTTGATCACGATCGATTACCGTAGTCGTAACTCGATGATGACCACGTTGAAGGCTCTACCAACTGTTGTGGTCGTAACGCTTTACGACCACGTCTTCTTGCTGTGGTCGCTTATGACCACGTCTTCTTGCTGTATGACCGTGGTCGTAATTCGCTTACGACCACGTCTTCTGCTCCTGCGGACACCTCCGCTCGCCGTGCGATCACAATGAACTTGATAATTTCCCAGAGCCAAACCGCTCTTTCTTCTCTTCTCTATTTCTTTCTCTCGTTCAATCACAACTATCGCTACAATCACCCTAATCACTACCTTCTTACCCTCTTGTTACATTGCTCTGCCCTTTTATACCCAAATTCTACGACTAAGAAACAGACTCGATTATGACTACGACTACAACACGAACTTAATAATCCGACTCGAACTCGAATACGACTATGACCACGACTCGTACATGACTACAACCCTAACTCGTACACGACCACCAAACAAAAAACAAGATAATTAACACTAAAAGTCGGTATACATGGAACCACAAAATACCAACACCAATAGTAGCTTTGCCTACAATAAAGTTACATAATTTAAGTTTGGCAAAGGTTATTGAGCTGCTTAAGGAAAATGGGTGGTTTTTTTCTACTATGGTTTGTAACTTTTGGCTCTAATACGAGCGTTTGTACGAATAAAGTGAAAATCGATAAGCCACTTTAAAAAACTATCCTAATAAATTATTTTAAAATGATGATAAAAACGTTCTATTTATTTACTAGAAGCCAATCTCAGCCTCCTCGGCCTGTAGATTGCAGAGCGACAAAATTTCTCGAGGAATCAACCTGTTGCATCCTCATTTCCCTGAAGAAAAAGTGGCAACCACCACTCTGATTAAGGCATCGCTTATTTTGACTTGAGTTTCTAACTTCTGATTTATTTTTTTTACTATTCCTAAATTTTGTCTTTTTTTTTTGGCTTTTTTGCTTTTTTGCCGGTTCTTTTTTCGTATTCATTTTGCGTTGTTCGTGATGGGCTAACCTATTTTTTTTTCATTTTTAAATTTTGTAAATTCAGTTACACCAAATAAACCACTATTAGATATAGTATAATTTCAATTAGTTACATTGTAATTTCAACTATAAATTAGCTTATATCAGTTTAACCGAGTGGCACCAAAGTAAATACATAATTCGATGAAAGTTCCACGTTGGTGAAAGACTGGCAAAGTTTTTCTTAAAGGTGAAATAGAGGGAAATTTAACTTTTTGCCACCCTTAAGAATGCCACATATCCAAATGTCATCCTCTTCGTTGCAATTAATATTTTGCCACTCTCGAGCCTACGTGGTGCCAAGTCACCGCCATGTCAGCGCCCGCGCCTCCCCCGCGCCTCCCGCCGGGAGGCGGCAGCGCAATCTTGGCGCGGGAGGCGGGCGGCGCAGCGCGGCGCGGCGCGCGGGGGAGGCGCGGACGCTGACATGGCGGTGACTAGGCGCCACGTAGGCTCGAGAGTGACAAAATATTAATTGTAACAAAGAGGATAACATTTGAATAGGTGGCATTCTTAAGGGTGGTAAAAAGTTAAATTTCCCGAAATAGATGCTTGTCGCACGCACGCTGCGCTCTGCGAGAAAGACGGGCATCAGAGACAGCGCTGGTAGCTTTGTGAATTTTTATACACTGATCGGCGAGCCATTCCAAGGAAGATTGCAATAATAAACTGACATCCATTATTCCACCTCTGGAGCTTTTGTCCGGTGGCGAAATGTGCCGACTAACCCAACAAGTTTTGCAAGCACCTGCTTTCAGTGCAGTTTAATTCGAGTAGTAGACGTCAAATGAGGCAACGTGCGTTACGTGACGTAATTATGCGATACTAGCAAAGTGCAGGGCCGTATCAATCTTTTTCAGGGGCCCTGTGCAAAGCCAACGGCACCACTGCTGTTTAGCGACAATGCAACTGGTTGGTTATTTTCAGTTGCAGTTTATAGGTTATTTTGTTTAAAAGCTAGTGACAATAAACTAAAAATTATAAATTTAAAAGAAGGCATCCATTAGCAGCTGAGCACTGCTTGTAAGCTCTCTCAAAAAGTGGAAAAAAAATACGAATTTAAATTCATTGAGTGCCTGATTCCCAATCATCGACTACTCCACTACCAGCTATGCTGCTTTAGAATTTGTGTAATTTAGTACCGAGGAGAGCATACAAACACTGCTGCAATTTTTATTATTTACTTCCTCCAATAAAAAATGTAGCCCTTGAATACTTGCACCCAAACTATTTGCAAAGTAATTGTCATCGTAAAAACTGGCCAGGACAACTACAGGAAACCGAGAACCAGATGATCGCCCAGGATAGGCGACGCAATCAAATAGGGCTCGTTGTCGATGGACCAGTGTAATACAAGGAGTGGCCATCTTCCGGGCAACGAGTGGATCAAAACCTAATTGCCATTAGAGCAAGTACAATAATGATTTTATAGCTAAGTTAGTTAGCATTTTTGCTGATGTGGATAAGAGAAAAGAGGAGAGAGATGAGAGCTTGGCTCTCATGCAAGCAACAAGCTGGGCACGGGAGCATATACAGTGGTGGACCAAGATAATAAATGCATGTGAGAAGGAATAGGAAAGAGAATGTGAGACATGGTACCACATAATAATAAAAAATCTTTTGTAGACAAATAGAAGACAAATTATTGTATAACTTGGCTTTTATAATTTGACTTATAGCCAAACACTTAGCTCTATTATTGAACTTGCTCTTAGATATTGATTAAAGCAAGAACCAAGAACACATGTTTGGAGGAGACAACAGGCGGCCGTGCAAAACGCGCGATAGCTGTAAAGCCGCGAAGGCTGCCGACACCGGCGGCGAAGGGCGCAGGGGCGCCGGGCGCGCGGCGGGAGAAATCATTGGGTCTTTGGCTCCAAGCACGTAAAACAATGCATGCAGGAGCAAATCATTAAGGTCTTTGGTTTTGCTATTCGTAAGCTTTGCGGTTTTGAGTTCAAGTCCATTTTTGTAACCATTTGATCGGTGTGGAAATTGATGTATCATGTGATTGGATTTTGATCCAATAGATAAAAAATATGGATTATGCTTAAGGAAATCTTAGTCATCGTACAAGTAAATAGACAAGTTTTTTTTCAGTGGCGCCGGAGGACAGGCTGGGGATGAAGGGCTTGTTTGGCAACGGCTGTGGCTTATGGTTTTTAGCCGAAATTTTTGAATTTTAGTTGTTTACGGTACAGATTACGGAGAGATAGATACTCACTTGTGATTTTGACTGGTACAGATGTTGGGTTTTTAGCGTGTATATCGTTTAACTTGTAGACTCTGCCTTGAGAAAATACTCCGTTTGAAAGTTAGGAACTATAGCAAAAACTAAAAGCTATCAGTTTCGGAGGAAAAGAACAGGCCCGAAGCAGGCTGCTTCGACAGGTTATGTGCCGCCATGACATCTCCGCTCTTCAGCACAATTACAGCCCTATTTCAAAGTGCCATGGTTTTTATTTTTAGCTAAAATATTACTATAGCGATCATTAGTTTTTCTAAGATAATTCAATTAAACAGAAACAAAAAAGATGAAAAATATCATTATATCTCTACGGATTTTATATATATATATATATATATATATATATATATAGGAAAATTACATAAGGCACCATGGTGCCTAGGCACCAACATCCGATACACGTGTATGATTGATAATTTTTTTGAGTTTGGGTATGAAAATGTTTTATACCCTTGATATATTTATGGTAAGTAAGTTTTGAACTCAGTTCAAATTAGTTTGAACTACTTTTGAGTTCAATGCAACTACAGTGAGTATATACCATAAAAATAGTTCAAACTAATTAAACTGAAGTTGAATTTAAATTTTTTGAGTTTGACATCTCAAATATACTTTTTATGGGTATATAAAGATACCCACATCAAACGTTACGAATCTCAAGCAAATCAACGGGTATTGATATTGGTGCCTAGGCACCATGGTGCATGAAATATATATATATATATATATATATATATATATATATATATATATATATATATATATATATATATATATATATATATATATATATATATATATATATATATATATATATATATATATATATATATATATATATATATATATAAAGCCAAGGCGCTTAAGACAAAATTTAGTTTCCGGAAGCATGCTGTCTGCAACGGAGCCCTGAAAGTCGAAACAACGCTGCTGACAAAAATTTCTGGTCGCTCTCGTAGCACTGACGGCTTGCCCGCGCCCAGTTACGGGATTTGCGAGCTCGGGCCAAACTTTCCCGAGGCCTTTCGATCCACCGTGCCGGGCCACACGAGTGACAAAGGCCACCGTTCATCAGGCCGACTTGCTCTCCAAGGAAATCGAACGAAAAACCGCAGGCCAAGTCAAACCGAACGATCGATCAGTTGACCGGGACAGATTGTTGCGTCGCGTGGCTCCTCCTTCCCCCGTCTCCGTGGAAGAACATGATTAGGGTACTGAAAGTGTGATGACTATAATAACGTCAGTGCTCTCATCTTTATTAGAAAAACCAAACTTTTTACCTGTGCTTTTCGAAATCATTCTTTACGATTCATATGCGATGCTTATGTTTCTAGTTCTGCAGTTTGGTTAGCCTCTCTTGCCGCCACCATGAGCCTTGCAGAAATTACTATTGCCACGACCACCCTTGCCGCAACCAACGTGTTGACAGCGGCGCCCACCTCCACGTACAATGCACAGGCCTGAGCACCCTTCTGCGCTCTTTGTTCGCTTCTCCTGTTGACACCACCACGCTTAGTACAGTGGCCAGATTTTCATCTTGCTGCTCTTTTGCATCCTTCATGGCTACAGCGACAGCCACCACCGTGGGCAATGCAGAAATCAGTACATCTGAAACAAAACCGAGTTCTGAAAATTCCCAAAATCTGAAATTTGAGCTCAATTCTCGTTTTTGCTTTGCTCCCTTAATTCCTCAACCTAATCCATACTCTTTTCAACTCAAAAGCTGCCCTAATCCTTGCCATCTCAGTGGAATTGGAGAGGGAGCAATGTTAGTACTGTTCACAACCGAAAATACTCCCACCGCCTCACTGAATTTTCGCCGCCACTCACGCCATCCTCGTGATCACCCGCGCCCGCGTCATCTCCCGCCAACTCCGCTCAGTGGGACGACCACCTCATCCCGCCCCAGGCTCCGTAGCAGGCCACGCCAGCCCGCCGCAGCCGCCGTGCACCAGCTTTTGTCGCCGCTGTGTCCCAGCTTTGCCGCTGCCCCAACTCTTCTGTGCGCGCCACCGCACCCCCGCGCCTCCCGAATGTCGCCACCTCCACAGCGTGGACAAGCTCCTTGCAGCTTTATCCCCACCGCCCTGACACCCTGCGCCGACCAAAGGGCGTGGCAACACCGCCGGCTGCCACGCTCATTCGCCGCCGTGGATGACCCCAGCCCGCCGAAGAATATAAGTTAATCGAAATCGTAAACCCGCAAGGCAAGTCACATATATTTTGATCATGTTGAACCTACATTTCTGCTATTTATTTATTAATATTTTCATTACGTTATTTGCGCACTGATATTTTGTTTACAATAAATGCTTAGAATGACATGATACTAGTTATGTCCTACCACCCGAAAAAGCCCAGTCCAATTTGATGGCCATATTTACCTTGACAAAACATAGTAATATTAAGTATAGTAATAATGTGAATATGATAGCTTAGAGAATCATCATCTGCTGTTACTAAAATATTTGGTATTTGTTTGGGAAAGTGGTTCTAGGGTAAACGAGGATTGTTGGATCCCGTGACCTAGGGTAAAGGCAAATGTTACAAATCAATGGGAGTGTTAAAGCACTGGACAGATTTGTAGAAGGGAATTTGCCACCGGTAAAAATATAAAGACTAAACCCTTATGCTGAGTAAAGAACATAGTGATCGCCCAACCACAAGCGTTGATACGTCAAATCTGGTCTAGTAACTGCTCAAATTCGATTGAACCTCTACATACGCAAGGCGAAGGCAAAGTGTGAGTCCATACGGAAGGGAGTTGAGAAGGGCCGTATGGAAGTTGGCGCCGTTGTTGTTTTATTATTGATTTGATTATCAGATGTCCACACAATAGTAGGTTGAGATGAGTCAGAGGTTGTGGCCTGGGCTTGTCGAGGAAACCTACTAGGTAGAGGCTATATAAAGAAATTGAGCAGTGAACAGCCTTGTTTCCTTTACTCTTTAGCGGGAGTTAAGGAATCTTGTGGGTAAAACAGGGCAGCTCTGCAGAGTCATGATTAATGGTATTCGAATACGCCGTGCTTCCGGTAAATGAAGCTATGCTTAATGGGTGATTCCAGCAACCATACATAAGTAGAATTGGAAAGGATGTGGTAATGTTGGTGGTCTGATAATCGAACCTTGAAAACCCCCTAAAGTTTATAGAAAGTTATGATTTTATGTTTAAAATTTGTTTACAACTAAAACTGCATCCACACAAAATAATAGACCTATTTTCCTTTAATTGTTATACCTTGCATGTAGTTATTGTTAAGCTCCGTGTGGCTTGTTGAGTACGGTTGTTGTACTCATGCTTGCTAAAAACATTAACAGAAATAGCCAACAAAAAGGAGGCAAATGAAGGCAAAGAAATGGAGCTCTACGAGGTCAAGGAAACGTGGAATTAGGGTCGTCCTCCGCTCAGGCGTGCCTGTGGCGTTCTTTTGTTTGCAAGGTATCTAAGGGCCGCTTGCCCTTCTGTAAAACTTGGCTTCTATGCCCTTATATTGTAATAAAGTTGATTTTTATCTTAAGTATGTGTTGGCAATGTTATACACTCGATGGATGTACTCGCAACTGAACAATCCTGGGTAGTTGCGAGGGTTTCATAATACTCCGAGAAATAGGGGTGTTACATTCATCTTGCTGCTCTTTTGCATCCTTCATGGCTACAGCGACAGCCACCATCGTGGGCAATGCAGAAAT